>CM038670.1:262738785-263938785 GCA_021605145.1 Aegilops bicornis
GTAAAGGGGGTTGTGGGGTGGAGGATTCACTGGTGAGATGGAACCATCATCCATCTTGATGATCGAAAGGTAGATGAATATGGAGAATGCTACTTTTATTTAGATGAGCTCCTCTTGCCGATTGCATTAGCAGTTCATGTCGTTTGGAGTGCAAAATTCAGAAATCTTGAATGTCATTTCTCTAGATTTGTTTTTCGGAAAATTGGGAGAGAGAGCAACTCGGCAGAACATGTGTTGGTTGCCTGGGCTAGAATTGACAGTATATCTTCTACTGAAAATGACAATGTAAACATGTTTGCTAGATTGAATGAAAGCTCTCGTTTACTCTCTGGAAAATAGTATTTTTACTTTCTTTTGGTGAATTGATACTGTAATTTGGTTAACAACTCTCGTATAGTCATATGCCGCCAACACACTTCTGCACCTAATAGATGCTACTTCTATATTAAGCAGCCAGTGGTTGAATTGAACACTGCTTGTACAACAGAATAAATGGATGAGCTCTTGGTTTGCCAAAGTTTCCTGTACATGAATTTCTCCCATGTTATAGCAGCTGCTCCTTAGTATAATAAAATTAGAGCATGTTCAGGTTTATGTGCTCCTTGGTATATATAACAAAATCAGAGCATGTTCAGTTTATGAGAACATAATATATCTTGGTGCTCCTCGCTACTTGTCACACTCCATTCAACTCAACACTCGTCAAAGAAGCAGCTGCTATCACATATAACTCAACACTGGCCATAAGAGAAAGACAGCTTGACAAGAGATCCATCTCAATGGCCGTCGCATCGGCAGCCTGCGACGGAGGTCCATGTAGGCGGACGCCGCATCCCTGTCCTTGAATAGATGACCACAACTGCGACCACATAGCTACTTCTGTTTAGATAAACCCCTATTGCAGATTGCAATAACAATTGATGTTCTTTTGAATGAAAAATTCAGAAAAAGTGAATGTCATTTTTCTGTTTGGAATACAAAAGCAGATGTTGTTTAGTGCTTTGTGCTCCTTGGTATACATCTACATCACACACAAATATTACTTGTTTTCGATGTGTTGCCTGAAGCTCCATTTCTTGTACTGAAGCACAGTTCATGTTCTGTAGTTGTAGGGCTTTGGACGGCCACATCGTGCGTGTGAGATGGCTTTGACAAGCTAGATGCGCGAGCAAATGCAGATAGCCTTTTGGTTTATGGAAGGAGGTGAGCAGGTTCCTCCATTGTTCTCGGCGGCTTCATCGTTCATAGCAGCGATGGCCGCGTGCTGATCGCCATTCTGGCGTGTCGGCGAGGAGACTTCAATCATTGTGTCTGATCGGGACATGGCAGATGCTTTCCATCGTGTCCATCGCGACGATGTTCACTGTGCTGATAGGCACTTGGTAGATGCTTTTCATTGTGTCCGTCGCGGCGACGTCCGCCGTGCTGATCGGGAGTTGGGACATGCTTTCCGTCGTGTCCGTCGTGGTGCCGTCCGCCGTGCTGATTGGGAGTTGGGACGCGGGCATGCGGTGTCTGTCGTGTTGACGTCCGCCATGTTGATCGGGGTTTGGAAGGTGCTTTCAGTTGTATCCGTTGCGGCGGTCGTTGGTAGATGGTCGTGGCCGCCGTGGCGCCCGGGCGAGGTGTAGGTTGCAACGTGATTAGGGATTGATGAGAAAGCGCTTGGGTGTACTTGGGCTGGGGACTTTTTAAAAATTCACAAGGAGCTTGGGGTGAATGAGGCGTCATTGTGCAAAAGGAGCCCCGACGCACGCTAGGCACAAGATTTACATCAAACGGCCGATGATGAGAGGATGCACGGATTCACAAACATAAGTGGATTTACAGGATCTGACGCCTTTAGATAAAGACACAACTAAATTAGTTTTTAGTAGAGAGCTTTTTGTCACGAGAAAGTTATTTATCCCTAGGCAATCGATAACTAGACTTGTAATCATTATTGCAATTTTATTTGAGGGAGAGGCATAAGCTAACATACTTTCTACTTGGATCATATGCACTTATGATTGAAACTCTAGCAAGCATCCGCAACTACTAAAGATCAACAAGGGAAAAACCCAACCAAAGCATTAAAGCATCAAGTCCTCTTTATCCCATACGCAAACAACCTACTTACTCGGGTATGTGCTTCTGTCACTCACACCACCCACCATAAGCAAATCATGAACATATTGCAAACCCTACAGCGGGAATCCCTCACGCTTGCGCGACACAGATAACACCATAGGACAGCACCAATAATAAAACATGCAACTCAAACCAATCTTGATCATCAAATAGCCCATAGGACAAAACAGATCTACTCAAACATCATAGGATAGCCATACATCATTGGGAAATAATATATAGCGTTGAGCACCATGTTTAAGTAGAGATTACAGCGGTAAGAGAGGTTACACCGCTGCATAGAGGGGGGAAGAGTTGGTGATGACCATGTGAAGTTGTTGGTGAAGATTGCGGTGATGATGATGGCCACGGCAGAGTTCCCATGCCACCGGAAGAGAAGGGAGAGGGGCCCCTTCGTCTTCTTCTTCCTTGACCTCCTCCCTAGATGGGAGAAGGGTTTCCCCTCTGGTCCTTGGCCTCCATGGCGTGGGAGGCGAGAGCCCCTCCGAGATTAGATATGTTTCTCTGCCTCTCTCTGTTTTCTGCGTTCTCAGATTCGCCCCCGCACCGTTTCTTTTATATCCGAGATCCGTAACTCCAATTGGATTGAAACCTTCGCCCAGATCTTTTTCCAAAATTAAGTTTCTTGCGGCCAAAGTGAGCATCAACACGCCTTACGAGGGGCCCACGAGGGTGGGGCGCCCACACAGTGGGCGTGGGCCCCACCCTCGTGGCCACCTCGGGCACCGTCTCGCGTTGATTTTACTTCCCAAAAATCACAAATATTCCAAAATTATTCTCTGTCCGTTTTTATCCCATTTGGACTCTATTTGATATGGGGTTTCTGCGAAACATAAAACATGCAACAAACAGGAATTAGCACTGGGCACTGGATCAATATGTTAGTCCCAAAAAATAGTATAAAAAGTTGCCAAAAGTATATGAAAGTTGAATAATATTGGCATGGAACAATCAAAAAATATAGATACGACGGAGACGTATCAGACACCATGGCACTATATGTACATTTCAGTAAATAAAAAATAAAGAAAAAACATGTTTACTCCCCTTCTTCACTCTAGCAAAATACTCTCATAGATCAAACAATAGATTTCATTCAATCATGGTGTGACTTTATATTCATACGATCAAATTATAATGTATAAACGAACAACCTAATTGCAGTGCGGTGGCGTATTACATCGGCGTTGGCGTAGTCCAGGATGTCGGGCCAGCCTTCAAGTAAGACAAGAATGTTCTGGACTTCTGCGTCCAGTAGCCGGTCCCATGCCACCTGCTGCAGCCAATCCCATGTCGTAGAGGATGATGTAGTGGCGACTGGCGGCACTGGAAGGAAGTGAACAAGAGCGATGTCACATGCCGCTAAGGCAGGCACTAGCAATGTCGTGGGATAGGCGCACGCATGGGCACATGCGATGCAACATAGCATTCGAGGGCGGCGTCCCATGCAGATGAGGCGGGCACTGGCACCGACACGGGCATAGGCGTGTGCGATTGTGCACGCGCTCGTGATGGCACATCCCAAAGATTGTTCTATTCCTGCTCCTTCCGCTTGGGGTATTCCTGTTGAAACTAGAAGACCGGGGATAGACCATAGTGATGCACCATTGCGTACGGTGAGGTCTGGCTGATTGGAGGTAGACGAGAGGGGAATTGTAGGTGGGAGAGCAAACTTTAGCGAGAGCGGTGAGTACACGGCCTATTATTCAACGGCTCAAGTGACATTAAGTGGGCAATTGGGAGGAAGGCAGCCGGGCAGCGGAGGGTGGTTGAAGGGCTTGCCTTCCGGTGAGGATGCGCAACAGCATGCTCACACGCATCCCGTCAACTCGCACGACACCTCTTGGCCTATGCAAAGTGGGACCCATGACATCTCCATTTGAATCATGCATGACACACACAAGGTAGATGGACTAGCCATTCATTTACATCACTCGAATATTGCATCAAAAACTTCAAGTTATATCATCCATCTATAAACACTAATGACAATGACATGCAAGTTAATTATTTAAAAGTATTACATCTCAAACTTCTTAGGTTCAACTTGAACATGTGGTGAAACCCCTAAGATTCACCTTAAACATGAGGTCAAGCATGTAAGAATCATCTAGAACATTTGAAGCTTCAGTTAACACATATAAACCCCATTAACTTAATAGGTATGTACCACAAATGTTCAGAACAATCAAATGCACAACTTCAAAATATCTTAAAATACGTAATACAAGTATTGATCTATCCAAAAAAAATTCGACGTTGCGCCTTCTTGAGTTCGAGTTTGTTCTTCTTTGTCTTCTTGATGCTTGCATGTATAGCCCTCATAACTTGTCTATCTTTTGCTTCTACCAGACCCTGCTTGATGAGATCGATTTGGCTCCATATGGCATAACATTCATATGTGTCCCTCGTGTACTCGATCTACTTGTCGCATAGTTTCTCAGCCCAACTTTCGTGATAGGCCTTATCGAAAATATTATTCTTGACGAGGTAGTAGTTATCAACAAGCAATATGGCGATGTTGGACAGCGAATCAAAATCCTTAGATACCTCCAGGTCAGCCCATTCGACTTGGATGTCCTCGTAGTTTTCGAACCTGGTGTCCTAGGGCCGCAACATCTCTATGTCGCCCTTGATGAAAAAACCAACGAAAGTGTATCTATCATTGAATAGAAACTAGTGAAGAGACGTGCTCACACCTTGAGACCTACATACCTGGTAAAGGAGACAATTCATCGTGTACGAGATCTGGATGAGGGTTGCCTTCTATTCTTCGACAGGAAATTGACCCTTCGTCTGGCAGCGGGTGTACTCGATGTCTATGCCGATAAACGACACTCGAAAGATACCCAGAAACTCCTCAGCTTGTGGTATCCAGTGTTGGATGACACCGTTCTCATTTGTGTACACGGTGTGGATGCTATCGTCACCATGGATTGGGACACGGTGTTCCTCCATGAGCGAGGCTATCAAGCCCTGGCAAAGCACCATCATGTCGCCACGAGGTGGCCGAAAGATCTACCGCGAGACATGGATGCCACTGATATGAAGCGAGAGAGGTTGACACACACACACACACACACAGAGAGAGAGAGAGAGAGAGAGAGAGAGAGAGATAGAGAGTTGAATGAGGATGATGGTGGGTTGGTTATATTAGAGAGGGGATTTGGCAACTGCTTATATCATGGTTTGAGATGAGGGGGGTGTCAAAACAGTTTGAAGGACGAGCCATACCGGCGTCTACTGTGTTCTCTAGATTTGACGGCAATACGAAGATGTGGACAGACATTGCTTCCATTTGCTTTTGGTATACTTTCCAAAATAACTACAACATGCTTGTTTTCACCACTAGTTTGGTGTCACAACAATACTAAAAAATACGTGACATTTTACATACCAAAGTTTACATTCACAAATTAAATGATTCCCCATACCAAACTTGTACACTATGTGGTTGTTACATGCAAAGAGTCTTCATTTATAATTCTGATGATCGACAATGATCGCCTACTTTTCCTATTTCAAACAATTGCTCACACTATATCCCAAATGAGTACTCAAAGTTCTTTAATCGCTAAAACTGTTTGGAAAAAGTCGGCCATGAATTTTCTGAAAGCCACTCGTGACCTGTTTGTAAGAGTCCTTACAAATATTTCTGAAAGTGTTCAAACCATTCATGAAAAGCATTTTCATGAAGTTAACTAGGATACAAGCACATATTTTACATAAAGTAACATGCATTTGTACATCACCACACCACTATGTTCAACGTAAATAAGTAATACAACACACACAACATCTTTGACCCACTACGATCATAGTTAGAACATATGTTCGCTCAGTCTAAATTAACATACTACTAGTTGAATGTACACATCCAAGTTCTAACAATTCACCACCAGAAGTTTCCCTTCCGACGGGTTGCAGCTCGAAGATCCCTCATTTTTGTTCTTACGGGAGCAGATCCATTCCCTCGATGGTAGTTGGAGAAGGTGACATAGCCCACCCTTAATTATTGGGGTCCTATGGTACAACTCATGCTAACATACTTGTCTTTTGCTGCATACTTGTGGTGTAGCAGGGAAAGCGGCTTCCACTCCCATTCTTGGTGCTTGTCCTTTGGGAATGATTTCTTCTTGTTCTTGTACGCGGGATCGATGATGTCCGCTGCAAGGTCACCCATGGAGTCCCTTTTCTCCACCACCTTTGATACATCAATGCTTTTGGATGTCGACGTGGTGCTCGTCTGGAATTCTGATCCATGCACGGGCAAGCATGATCTTGTTGCCCCTGGTGTCCATGCTAGTGAAAGTTATCGCTTTGCGTTGCAGGAGTTCAGTCAACGCCTGGCACCACTCGGACCTACAGTAGTGGTACACGGGGACATGCTCGCGCATGGTGAGTTGCACGATGGCAGCCCTTTGTTGTCTGTAACTTCTCCTATGGGTGTACTCGAGGTCGAGGCCGACGAACTTGTTCTTCTCCTCCTGGAGCCATTGGTCCTACATGGCGATGACTCGCTCCACAATATCTAGCTCATTGGTGTACATCGCCTCTAACACGGTTGTACCATGGGTAGTGATGTGGTGGGTCTCTGTTGTTAGTTTCTTGTTGTACATGGCTGCAAGGAGGCGGTGGGGGTTTGTGGCGGACGACAAGGAATAACTAAGGAAGAAGATGCAAATGGATGCAGTGAAAGGAATGCGATCATTAATTCGTCATGCAAAAAAGGTAACTGGCTAGAGCAGTTGGAACGTCGTCCGGTGGTTCCACGAGTCATGGGAATTAGATGTCTGTTAGAGCAAAAAATTGATGGGGTTGGAACAGTATATTTTGTATCATGGCAACATTGCACGCAGAACGTGGCGGCTTGTGCATGGTCCTGGTATGGCACATTGCACTATTTTTTTGAACGGATATATCAAATTATGACGTGACAACTGGCATAGTAAACTCTATTTTGTAACCAATCGTTACACTTCACATGATCAATGTGCTTTCATCAAGATACTTGCAGGAACAAAATGTATATGCATTGCAAACCTGTTGGGCTCACCTTACATATGCGATGAACATCCTGACACATGAACAATCACCTATGCCGAAACCTTCCCCCATGCAAAGTAGGATATCAAAGTATGAAGTGACCCTATGGCATAAACTTCAATTTGTAACCACTTGTTACACTTCACACGATCAACTTTGTTTCTTCAAGATATACTTGCAAGAACAAAATGTTTGTGCATTAGAAACCTATTTGGCTCACCTTACATATGCGATGAACATCCTAACACATGAACAATCAACTTTGCCGGCACCTCCCCGCATGCAAAAGTAGGATCTCAAAGTATGAAACGATACCCGACACAGTAAACTTGAGTTTGTAACCAGTCATTACACTTCACGTGATCAGCTTGCTTTCTCCAAGATACTTGCACGAACAAAAAGTTTGTGCATTGCAAACCTATTGTATTCACCTTAAATATGTGATGAAATTCACGACATGAACAATCACCAATGCCCTGTACCTTCCTCAAGCATGCAAAGTAGGATCTCAAAGTATGACACAATGCATAACCTCAGCTTGCTTGCAGGCTAAAATTCCCTAGTGTGATGTACACAATGAATTCTTTTTGAAATCATCTCCACTATGTGGTATGCATCATGAATACAAAGTATGGAGAGTGTTCAGATTCATACTTTCTCAAATCCTTTGGATGGTAGGACCTTGCCGCATGTAAAGTAGGATCTCAAAGTATGATGTGACAACCGGCACCGGGAACTTGAATTTTTAAACAACCATGACACTTCACATGATGAACGTGCTTTCTTCAAGTTACATGCACAAACAAAACGATTGTGCATAGCTAACTTGTTGGTTTCACATTAAATAAGCAAGGAACATAGTAATACTCTACATGAACACATTATGTTAGGAACATGCTATCACACAAACCATGTTTTTTCATATCATAGTGGTCACGACTATGTTGAGAAAGTGCTCGAAGTTTATTTGGAAGAGTTTACAGTAAAGTTGTTTTTCATAATATAAAGGAAAACAAAACTGAACATAGCTCAAATTTATCCTTGCCTCCCCACTAAATATTCCCTCAAATTTTTCCTTCCCTCCACTCGTTTTTGAATGGCTCGTGCACCCACATAACCCCAACCCTCCTCAAATTAATACCGCCTCTTTTTTCCACAGTAATCACACCCCCTTTCGATAAAACGAGCCTCGTCCTCCTATACCTCTAGCTTCCTCTCTCTCTCTCTTTGTCTCTCTCTGTCTCTATCTATCTATCTATCTATCTATCTCTCTTCGGCTCCAGATCCTCCCGGTGGATCTCGCTAGCTATGGCCACAAATCATTCAGTGTGGGAGGCGCTCACGACGGACAGTGTACGGCTTGGCCCCATCCGCTCTGCTGGTAAAACTACCCCAAGATCTCATCATAATCGACGAGTTCTATTTGCGGTGTTGTTTTTTATTACAATAATAAAAAGTTATGATTCTTATTTGGGTTAACACTACATGTTATTCTAGCTATGATTCTTTGAGTATATCTTCCTCTGATTCAATCTGTATGTGAAAGTGCAACTATCCCTAGGTGGTTTTGGTAATTCATAACAACATATAGCTCATTGAGCTAATGTTATTCCAAGATGATTATTTCAGGAAAGCTCAATGATTGGCATGGCATGGATGGTGAAAGTGGAACCCTCAAAATGCTAAGGACAAAGGATTGGCTCAAGCTCAAAAGCTCAAGACTCTTCATTTTACATTTTAGTGATCCAAGATCACATTGAGTCCATAGGAAAAGCCAATACTATCAAGGAGGGATGAGGTGTTGCTTAATGAGCCTTTTGCTTCGTGTGCTTAATGATATGCTCCAAAATCCTCAGCTACTTTCCCATATCCACATATGACCTAAACCCAAAGCCAAACTCGGACCTACCGATTCTTTCTATCTGGCGCCACCGAGTTTCATTTGTCATAGCCACTGCCAAACCCTAAGCAAATCGGTTCTACCGATAGGGATCTCGGTCTCACCGAGATGGGATTGCAATTTCTCTGTTTCCTTTTCGTAACTTTTCGGTCTCACCGAAAGAGCGGACCGGTCCCACCGAGATTGCAATGTAAACTCTCTGTTTCCTTTTTGTAACTTTTCGGTCTCACCGAAAGAGCAAACCGGTCCCACCGAGTTTACCTGACCAACCCTCTGGTTAGCTTATTACCAAATCGGTCTCACCGAGTTTGTGTAATCGGTCTCACCGAGATTACGTTATGCCCTAAACCTAACCATATCGGTCCTACCGAGTTGCATGTCAGTCCCACCGAAAATCTCTAACGGTCACTAGGTTTACTATTTGATTCGGACCCGAGTTTGTTGATTCGGTCCCACCGAGATTGGTAAATTGTGTGTAATGGTTGGATTTTGTGTGGAGGCTATATATACCCCTCCACCTCCTCTTCACTCGTGGAGAGAGCCATCAGAACACATCATACACTTCCAACTCATATGTTCTGAGAGAGAACCACCTACTCATGTGTTGAGACCAAGATATTCCATTCCTACCATATGAATCTTGATCTCTAGCCTTCCCCAAGTTGCTTTCCACCCAAATCTTCTTTCCACCAAATCCAAATCCTGTGGGAGAGAGTTGAGTGTTGGGGAGACTATCATTTGAAGCACAAGAGAATGGAGTTCATCATCAACACACCATTTGTTACTTCTTGGAGAGTGGTGTCTCCTAGATTGGCTAGGTGTCACTTGGGAGCCTCCGACAAGATTGTGGAGTTGAACCAAGGAGTTTGTAAGGGCAAGGAGATCGCCTACTTCGTGAAGATCTACCGCTAGAGAGGCAAGTCCTTCGTGGGCGATGGCCATGGTGGGATAGACAAGGTTGCTTCTTCATGGACCCTTCGTGGGTGGAGCCCTCCGTGGACTCGCGCAACTGTTACCCTTCGTGGGTTGAAGTCTCCATCAACGTGGATGTAGGATAGAACCACCTATCTGAACCATGGGAAAAACATCCGTGTCTCCAATTGCGTTTGAATTCTCCAAACCCTTCCCATTACATTCTTGCAAGTTGCATGCTTTACTTTCCGCTGCCTATATACTCTTTGCATGCTTGCTTGAATTGTGTGATGATTGCTTGACTTGTCCTAAAGTAGTTAAAATCTGCCAAGAACTAAAATTGGGAAAAGGTTAAGTTTTTATTTGGTCAAGTAGTCTAATCACCCCCCTCTAGACATACTTTCGATCCTACAGTATGCTCTCTCAAGATGCTTTTGTTACCAACTAATCCATGTTAACAATAAACCGATTGCTAGTTCATTTCCTGGATCTTAGAACATGTACGCGTTACGTTTCATCGATTTGGGCATACATAAAACTAACCCCAAGCCTCACCAATCATGCCTCTTATTTCAACACCAGCCTCATCCCCTTTGAAGAAATAAGATGTTGCCTCCCATCTCTCCCTCTTCGCCTATAGATCCAATCCAGTGAGTCATTATCCAGTGAGACCGGTTCAATGTATCAACTGCAAGACGACCAACTTGGGGGTTGTTCCGATGGTGACAGTATTCCGGACCCCTATGAGCCGCCGAACATGGTTTCAATCTTCATGTCCGGTACACAACCAGTGCTCGATTCGATGACCGCCGCAACTATGACCTCTAGCTCAGCAATTTTGCAGCGGCGGCAATTTAGAACTTAAGATTCTGCTTGGCATACCAGCTCGAGGTTACGACCGAGGCTGTTGGATGCTTTGGCAACATTGATGGGGCGGAGGTAACCCCGAGACTCGGGGAGCAGCATAAGGTGGATGTTGCAAGACTACGAGATGAGATAGCTCAAGCCAGGAAGAACTCACAGATGAGAATGCTAGGATGGCCCGCAGGAACGAGCTGCTTTGGGCCCAGCACGATGGATTCAGTTAGAGTCATTCTGACTCACCTTGGACCATAACGCGTCAAACGCTATCATGAGGAGGAGGCACTAGAGTCGCCTACCTCCGGAGTATGATGCGAAAAACCTTTTCAACACACCTGGGGCAGGGACCAGTGCCCCACCTATGATGGACCGGGTTGGTGAGATACCGGTGACAGGAGCGCCGGTTCAACCACGAGCTGGCGATCCACCCGCTTGACTCCGCCTCGGCGTGCTCGACGACACCGCCGGGTCATTATTCCAATCCTCTTGATAACATTTTTGTTGCAGCGACAAGATTGGCGGCTCTCCCGGTGGAGGGCGAGTCTCCAGGCGTGATGGAGATGTGGTGTCACATCCTAGCTAGACCATGCATTAGAGTGTTGCATCATGTCTTCTTTCAACAGAAACTTGAAATGGGGAAGGCACAACCCCAGCACCCCCCCCTGAAATCAACTAGGGTTTACTAAAAATAATTTCAATGAACCTGAAATGCCCTTCTAAAATGTTCACCCTCTTTGTCTTGGGTTATAACCTCTGGCAAAATTGGTGCACAATTTTCTAGGTCAACAAAAGGTCACTGAATTAAATCATAAGTAATTTGCTTTTGGACATTTAAATGCTAGTAAATATTTTAAATGTTCAAATAATTACAGAAATAAGTGTAGGTTGTTGGTAATATTCTAAACATAGCCCATGGTTAAATCCAGGATTTTTGGAAGTACCTAGCTATTTTTAATAAATGCCACAAACCTACGAGAAAAATAGAAAAACAGAAAATAAAGAGAGAGAGGGAAACTAACATGGCGCAGCCCATCACCGGCTCACTGGCGGCTCAAATACAGGTCGCCCATGCTGCCACCGCTTCGCCCTTGCCAGTAGAGAGTCGACGCCGGCGAAGCGCAGTCGCCACGGCGCCAAGCAGCTTGCCGCCACTGCTGGACGCTGGACGACCTCCACGTCGTCGTCCCGACCCCGTGGACACCTCATTCGCCCCCTGCCTCTCTCCCTCGCTCCCCCTCCACCATGGTCGACGCTGATGCGCCCGCGCCACCGTGAAACCACGCCCGTCGTCGCTCCCGTGCTGCTCCACCCTGTCTTGCAGCTCCGCCACTTCCTCCTCGATCGCCCCACCAAGCCACGCCCCGCCGGAGGCCCACAAACGTCTCCACCGAGCTCGTGTTCAAGCTCCGGCCGACCAGATCGCCTCCGCCGCCCTTTCGCCCGGCTCGTCCACGACCTCGCCGTCAACTCCGTCGCAATAAATGCGTGAGCTTAGCCGCCTCCCCATCCTCTCTGCTCTTCTTCTCGCGCACCACAGCGAGCACACGTAGCTCACCCACACGCGCCGCCGCCTGGCCACGTTGCTGGCGTTACTCCGGTGACCATTTGGTCACGGGCTTGTGCCCGTCACACTCCTCGCGCTGCGTAGAGGCGGTAGGTGCTAGCGCCACGCCATCTAGGCCACCGCAGCCACGCGCAGCGCGAAGCTGGCCGAGCTTCGCCTCACTTTGACCTCGTCGCCGGCGATGCTCTGGCCACTCCCCGGCCAAGCCATCACCATGGCTGGATGCGGGCGAGCACCAGTTGCCCGTAGCTGCTCTCCGCGAAGCAAACGGAGCCCTGTGGGCGAATCCCGCAGCACGCCGCCGCGTCTGGCCTCGCCGGCGGCTAAACGCCGGCAGGCTTTGACCCGTTGACCGGCGGGTTTGACCCCTGACGTGGACTGGGTGGGCCCAGGTTGACTCCTCTGAGTCGATGACAAGTGGGCCCCCTCTGCTAACTAATTAGATTGGTTTTTAACTAAAATTAGTTAGTTTAATTAACTACCGACACGCGGGACCCACTGGTTAGTTTGACCTCTGACGTCATCCTGACGTAATGCTGACGCAGTAATTGATTTACTGGAATTATTCTTATACAGGAAATTCCAGAAAATAGTTCAAACTTCAAACATTCATAGAAATTAATCTGTAACTCCAAATGCAAAGATTTATATATGAAATTTGATCAGAAAAATTCAATCTATCCACTGGTACTGGTTTCATGCATGTCAGAACAAGTTAACCTTGCTGTTTAAGCAATATAAGATGATGCACTAATATGGCTATGCTAAATGAACTAACATTTGAATCTTTGGTTCAAATAAGCACATTCCTTTCTGTTCTAGCTTGCATTAGGCCAGGGCACTTTCATATTGCCATGTCATAGCATGCATCATATTGTTGCATATCGTCATGTGTTGATTGTGTTCGATGTGTTCTTCGTGGTAGGTTCTGCCTTCGAGGATATTCACGAGTATCCAACTGAAGGGCAGTATCCCACTACCACTCCATCAGGCAAGCAACCCATTGATCATTCCGATACAAACCCATGTTCTCGCTCCTGCTCTCATTTACTGCATTAAGACAACGCGATTCAAACTGTTGTGTGTTTGCGGTAGTTGAACCCACTTCTTTGCATGACCTGTCATTGCCACAGTAACTAGATGAAACCCACTAGCATGTGTAGGAGTTGATTGAGCCATATGTGTGTTTCCTACCATGCTATGCTTGCTATGCCTAGAGTTGTATCAGTCCGGCTCATCGGGATGATGAACTAGAGTGAAAAGGTTGTGTCAAGGCGTCGAGAGTGTGAAAGTGTTGAATATGATTTGGTAAAGGAATCGATGAGAGGCCATGTAGGAGTACATGGTGGGTTGTTTCATTGAGGCCGTCCTTAAGAACTGAGATCTGTGTGTGTGATTTAAGATTCAGCTACTACCACGCATTGGGCCCGAAACCAATGGACCCTCTCGGCTTATTAACCACACTTGTCCTCTATCTGGGAGTTGCAAAGTAGTTTCTGGTGTTTGTAGCATGCTGGGGGCCGCACGCAGCGCTGACCATAGGGGTGGGCTGTGTTGCGGTAGGCACGTCAACGCAGTGTCTTGATTCGCCCGTTTGGTGTCTCGGGAACCCTGCACACATCGTTCGGGGTCGTTAGTGGAAACCTCGGCCGGACTCCCTGCGGATGGAACCCGAATAGGCGATAAACCTGGACTAGGGACTCGTGTGTTTAGTCAGGTCATGGTCAACACCCTCGCCGGGCTTCCGCTTGAAGGTTGCCGAGTACACGTCGTGTAACGGTGATAAGTGGTGAGAGCGTGTGTAAAGAAGTACACCCTTGTAGGGTATAAAACTATTCGAATAGCCGCGTCCACGGTAAAGGACTACTTGGTCACCTATACAGTTCATAGACAATTAAATGGATACTACTAAAAGCCTCAAGATAAGTGTGAGTAGCGCGGATGGCCCTCTCGTAGGTTGGCGAGAGAGGATCCACGGTGGAGTATTGTGTTGGTGATAGTGGACTCGTGTGCGACAAATGATTTACAAGTTGTGTCTGTCGTAGGATAGCTTAGCCAAGAGTCAAAGCTGGCTTGCTGCAATCACTCCATGTAACGACCCGAATCTGATAAGATTCGATGTCTCTGTGCTCACTGTGCTAGTCCCTGGATCGACTCGCTAGCACACACAGTACATATGAATATCAAATAACAAGTGCATCATTTACTACAACGTATGATCCAGAATTTATAAAGTATTACAAACCGAATAGCACATGGCTAACTTATTCAATAATAACAGCGGAAAGGTAGCATAATCAACGACGAGTCCATCAATGCCCACTGGAGAACATGTCGAGTGAAGACTCGCAACCCTACTGTATCTCACTGATCATCTGAAAATCCTGCAACATGATAAGTTGCAGCCACAAGGGTCAATACATTGAATGTATTGGAAAATCACACAATATGATATAGCAAACCTACATCCACAAAGCAATGTATGACAAACAAAACACACTAGTTTGGAGAAGAATGTCTTCACCTACCTCCACTAGCTGAACTCACAACCGTCTCTAATTTACTCGCCCAAGATAACCCAAAGATTCTAAATAAACATGACAAGAACTTCAGAAGTATCTCAAGTGCGCTCTGTCAAGGCGCATTCTCTAGGAACAATAGAGCGCTCTGCCAAGGACGCATTCACCGATGTAAGTTCCGAAAACTAAACCTCGCCTCAAGTGCGCGCCGCAATGGCGCATTCTCTAGGGACAATAGAGCGCTCGCCGGTGGCGCATTCACACGTTAATAATCCCGAGCCTACGGCCATAAACACTCACCACTTCCATGCATCACTCGACACATGCCCACGTCTACCATAGCAAGTTGAGCACACCATCACATAACACAATCAATATCAGAAGATGACAACACAGAACATACAGATCAAACCAAGCACATGCCATAGCATAAAAATCACACATGCATAGCAGAATATAGGATGAGCAAAATCAGAAGTGCAAACTTGCAACGGTGTTGAAGTACTCTAACGCTTAATTCCGATCCGCTTCACACTCCGGACAATCTATACGATTAACGGAGGCACCGATAAATAAACCGTACTCACATAACACCACAATAAAGTAAACAACAATGAATTCAAATAAAACTTAAATAACAGAAAATATCAGTAGGTATATATTATCTACATGCTAGTAGGATCACAATGCAAAAAGAATCAACTGATTTGGATAAACGGTTTGAGAGATATGGCCTCCGGAAGGTTGAATTCAAATTTGAGCAAATTCAAATTTAAACAGTGTAAAATTTTGAAATTTTTGTTCTACAATATTCTCCTGGTCACTATGAGTACACAGGAAAAAGAATCATCTAAATTGGAGTTATAGGCTAAAAGATATACTTAAATGAAATTTTGGTATGAAATCTGCCCAAAATAAATTGTGTCAAAATAGATTTCCTTGAAGAACTGCTGCGGCTGCGGATGTGCCACGTGGCGGATCCTGATTGGCTGGAGTTTGTTTCCTGCAGTGGATAAAGAGTGGACGGCCGCAGCTTAACAGATAACGGTTCGGCTAAAATAAAAATAAACACAGATCTAATCTTGGCCGTTCTGTAAGATCGGGCGGCTGTCGTTTGCTCACCGGAGAAGAACAGAGGATGGCCGCCGGACTTGAGGAAGAACAGCGCGGGGCGGCTCGGGTGGCGATGGTGGCGCCTGCTCTAGTGGTCTCCAGACTCCGGCGGGTAGCGTACAGGTCGTGAATCTCTTCTGCGGTCTCGGCGACGTTCTCAGCGGCGTCGGTGGTGAGCGGGGATGACGGCAGAGGGTGGCTGGAGCTCGGGCGGTGGGGTGTTCGTTGGGGCGAGCTCGAAGCACTCGGGTGGGTGCTTCCTCATGAGAACTAATAAGGAGAGAGAGGAGGTCAAGGCGAAGACAACCGAAGGTAAGGCGCTGAACCTTCTGCGTCGACGGAAACGACCGTGAAGAAGCTTCTGGCGGACTCCGGCGAGATCCAACATGGCGAGTTCTAGGGCACGGAGAGCTCAAATTTGCCAAAAATCGGGCGAGGGAAAGTGGTGAATATATGTAAGCGTCTTGAGCGTGGGAGGAGTAATGTGAGACCGATCGAATCGATCGATCCGACCACGCTTTGGTGCGGAGCTATAGGTGTCCCTGATGAACACGAACCAGGAGAAAGATGACAAAGGGCCACGGTAGTTAGCGGAACAGGAAGACAAGAGAAAAAAAGTAAGGCTATGGAGTGGGCTGCTGTCTTGAGGGAAAGAATGGGCCGGCCTGCTTGATGGAGCTCATGTGGCGAAGCCCCGGTTGGACCACTGCAGGCCGTCTGCATTGCGATCGGGTTTTTTATAAACCTAGCTACAGAGATAAATAAAGCTCAAAACAAAAACTACACTGAAAATACAAAATAACAGAAACACACAGTAAAATACTAATACCAATATAGAATACTGTGAACATTTTTAAAACACATATGCACTTTTTGGAAAATTATTTTATGTGATATAAGCATATAATGAGCATCATAATTACCACTATAAATTTTTTTTGAGTTTCTATAAAGAAAAAATAATTTAGGTAGACACCAGAATATATTCTTAGCATTTTCCATAAATAATTAATAGGCGAGAAGTCATATTATCTCCACTCTAAATATTTTTGCCTTGAGTTGGAAAACACTTTGAATAAACAATAATAATAATAATAATTCAAATATGCATAGAAATCATGATGACAAAGAATGATCCTATTAACATTCCAAATCTGAAAATTTGGGATGTTACACTCCACTACCTTCTTGAGAATGTGCATGTATAATAGGATTCTGTTGTAAGACTTGCTGAGTACCTCCGTACTCATGTTGCTTTAATTAATGTTTTCAGACGACAACACCGCCCCCTCTAATGGGTTCTATGTAGACCTCGATGTTGACGAGTGACTTATCACCCAGGTGGTGATCCAAGACTTGTGAAGGGTCGATATACATAGACAGGCTTCGTCAAGCCTTCTTTCTTTCTAGTGTATGTACTCAGACTACTTTGCTTCCGCATGTGCTTGTATGTTTGTATGACCTGAGTGTCGGGTCATGTGACCCCTACCTGTATGGATGTTATGTATGGCTCCTCGGAGCCTTTTAAATAAAGTACTTGAGTTGTAGAGTTTTATGTATGTGATGCCATGTTGTATTTACTCATATCGGGCATATTGTGTGTATGATTGAAATGCTTGGTATGGGTGGGATCCGACTATCTAGTTGTTTATTCTTGGCAGCCTATCATATGGGGAAATGTAGTCTAGTGCTTACGGCGATAGTAGTCCGCTACCGGTTCACTGAGTCCTGCTAGCCCAACACTACTGCTCGGAACACTTGACTGGCCGGCATGTGATTCACTTCGTTCTTGTGTCTGTCCCTTCGGGGAAATGTCACGCGCTGACTTCCGGAGTCCTGCCTAGCCTGCTACAGCTCGGGTTACCGGAGTCCTGTTAGCCCAGTGCTACAGCCCGGATTCACACGTTAATGACCGACATGCTCGATGTGATTCATGTATGCCTATCCTCATGGGTTAGCGCCGCTTTGGGTTCACGACTAGCCATGTCGGCCCGGGTTCTCTGTCATATGGATGCTAGCGACACTATCATATACGTGAGCCAAAAGGCGCAAACGGTCCAGGGCCAGGTAAGGTGGCACCCGTGGGAGTACCGTGCGTGAGGTCGTAAAGTGATATGATGTGTTACATGCTAGATCGATGTGGCTTAGGATCGGGGTCCTGACAGCGTTGGCATCAGAGCCGGACTGCCTGTAGGTTCGCTAAGCCAAACTGGTCGATGTCGAGTCTAGAAATGCTTTAGTTATATGTAGGGGAATTGATTGTGGGAGGAACGTAAGGCTCTTTTACTCCTTTACCTTATGCCCTCTGCTCGAGTCATTCTCTTCTCATTCTACGTGGGTTAAGGACTAGGCTCTCTTCTCTCTATCGTGTTCACGTGTTACTAATTCGTAGTAACTTATAGGATTGTTGGATACAACCCGATTCGATTTCTACTAAATTTTAGTATGTTGCCGCTGAACGTAACCTTGATATGATGTTGTTGAATGGTTTTGCAAACTGTTGTGGATGTCTGAAATCTTTTTCTGAGCATTTACAGCCGTTATGCTGTCCAATTTCTCCTAGAAAATTCTAATGCCTTTGCATTACTTTGTGCTTTCAGATGGCCACCCGTCCCCAGAACCAAGTGGTTCGTCTGACCAGTTGCATTGATGTGTGTGGTCACACGGCCATGTTGGTTCGGGTGATGGTCGAGATCGTTTACCGATGGTATCCCGAATATACCGTCGAGGAGCAGTTTAGAGACTTTAATCAAAGCCAATATCTGTGCACGGTCAGGATATATCCATCTTATCCCGAGCTCTTGAACCGCTCCACCGTTCTTATGGACTTGGGATCACTATTGGGATGTCCGTGCGAGGATGCAGCCTACTCGATGATGACTATTATTCGAGCGAACTGCCTTCTTTGTGCAACACCGATTTACGCTACATGCCAACATCCCTCCCTCAGGCGCATGGTTACCTTCTGGTATGTACTGACGCATCCCATGAGGACTCACTCCTCCGCACCACTCTTGAGATCTTTGGAAGACAAGGACCGTGAAAATCGGGCCTTGCGTATGGAAACTATTTAATGCCCGCCTCGATCACGGGCCACTCGACTCGATTTGCACTGCCGTGCAAGCCGGATACATGGACATGAGGACTTGTACCTGTGCGGGCTGGTCTGCCAGATTTTATGGAGTGGTGTGAGGTAGGAGGCATCACCTCCTCGTGGACCTCGTCTGCCGCCGTTTGTTGGACCACGGCCACATCCGAGTCCCTATGGTCCGCAAGCTCCACAGGACCGTCTGTTCCCGGATGATCATGTTCCGCTTCCAGGATTGGGTGGTGACTTTTATGAGGACTACTACGGAGTTGTCTGAGCTAGTAGTAGTTTCGCTAGTATTGTAACAGATGTATGTCCACCGTCCTGCGTGACTTGTGGAATATGACTTAGTGTGTATCCATTCCGGAGGTGTAGAAAAATAATGTATAGGAGCTTGGAATGCCTCCGATGAGATCTAACGTCTTTCATCATAGTTGTACTCTAGCTTGGGCTTGTACTAAACTATGTATGGTGTGTATGACTGTTGGTATATATATGGCAGTTTCTATATTACCATGTCATATGGATGAACATCTCTGCATTCCCTGTTATCCATTACATTCCGCACTTCTTTGCCCAGTTTTTGCCATCCTTGTCTAAACCTTTGTCTTGTTTTCCTAGGATGGTCAACACCCGCAACAACCCTGCTGCTCCGGAGCAGGGTGAAGCCAGTGCAGCCAGGAATGAAAATCTGCCTCAACCGCCTTCTCTGGCCGAAGTTATGCTGGAGGCAGAACGAAACAAGCGTGAGACTAACCGCTTGCTGGAGCGGATTGAGCAGAATACTGCACGCCAGCCAAGGAATGACCTGGTGTCAATCAATGACTTTGTCAAGCTGTATCCACCGAAGTTCAACCATTCCGTCGAGCCTCTCGATGCAGATGACTAGCTTCGCAAAGATCGCCACAAGCTACGCTTACGCCAACGTAGCCGAAGCTGATAAGGTTACCTTTGCCGCCTATCACCTCGAAGGCCCTGCTAGCCTTTGGTGGGAGAATTATGAGGCTATGCGCCCGGTCGGGCAAATCACTACTTGGGCTGAATTCAGTGCCGCTTTCCATGAGCATCACATCCCGGAAGGTCTCATGGATCGCAAGAGGGAGGAGTTCTCAGAATCTTCACCTGTGGTAGACTTACCGTGGATGCATACAACATGCAAGTTTGGAAATCTAGCACGTTATGCTCCCGAAGAGGTATCCACCGACGCCAAGAAGCAGGCAAGGTTCCGCAAGGGACTTAGCCCCGAGCTTCGCCGTGACCTTCGTCTGCACGATTGCACCTCTTTCCCGAAGTTAGTCAACAAGGCCATCAGTGCCGAGACGGGGCAGACTGACTTTTAATCTTCACGTAAGCACTCCCAGGACTTTGGATCTTCATCCGGCTCTGGATCTCAGAAGCGCCGGGTCTGGATTCCAAACACTGCTCTGCCACCCAGGTTCACTCCGAGGCCATCCTTTGAGGCGCCTCGCCCCAATCAGCAGTATGTACCGCCCAAGACTTATGGTGGCCCCGCTGCTAATGCTGCTCCACGCCCCAATATGATAACTTGTTTCAAGTGTGGGGAGACGGGTCACTATATCCGTGAGTGTCCCCAGAACAACCCCAACCAGTTCGGAAAGTCAGTTGGTTGTGGCAAGCCAGCAGGAAAGGTGCTCTACGCCAAGCCAGCCACCACTGCTCGTGGCCATGTCAACTACGTTTCAGCTGAGGAGACTCAGGAGGACCCCAACGTTGTTCTCGGTACGCTCCTTATTAATTGCCATCCGGCAACTGTTCTCTTTGATACTGGAGCATCTCATTCATTTATTTTTGAGTGCTATGCTCGATTGCACAACACCACATTTTGTGACATGCCCACCTCCATGGTAATTCAAACCCCTGGTTCTAAGTGGCAAACCTCTAGAATCAGCCATGGAAATGAAATTCTTGTCGACAGATTGGTTTTTCTTGCATCTCTAATAGCTCTCAAGTCCTCGGACATAAACATCATCTTGGGTATGGACTGGATGTCAGCCCATTACGCTAAGATTGATTGCTCTACTAGAACTGTTCAACTTACCCATCCATCGGGCAAGACAGTCAATGTTTTGACCCGAGTGTCTGAACGACAGCTTTACTCCTTAAATGCCAACCCCCTCCCAGACCTTGAAGATATTCCGGTAGTCAGTGACTTCCCGGATGTCTTTCCAGAGGAACTGCCAGGTGTTCCACCTGACAGAGATGTCGAGTTCGTGATAGACCTTGTTCCAGGAACCGTCCCAATCTCTAGAAGACCTTATAAGATGGCACCCCTAGAACTAGCCGAGCTTAAGAAACAACTCGATGAGTCCTTGCAAAAGGGTTTCATCCGTCCTAGTTCTTCCCCATGGGCTTGCCCCGTCCACTTCGTCAAGAAGAAGGATGGAACGGATCGGATGGTTGTAGATTACCGACATGTCAATTTTGTCACTATCAAGAACAAGTATCCGCTCCCCAGGATCAACGATCTGTATGATCAGCTCATTTGGATCCTCGGGCCTTTCTCCAAAATGGATTTGAGGTTGGGCTACCATCAAATCAAAATCAAGAACGGGGACATTCCCAAAACGGCCTTTGTTACTCGTTATGGCCAACACGAGTACACCGTCATGTCCTTCGGTTTAACCAATGCTCCAGCCACCTTCTCTCGGTTAATGAACTCGATCTTCATGGAGTATTTGGATAAATTCGTCGTGGTATACCTCGATGATATACTCATCTACTCCAAGAATGAGGAAGATCATGCCAAACATCTAAGGCTAGTATTGATGAAACTTCGAGAGCATCGCCTTTATGCCAAATTCTCCAAGTGTGAATTTTGGTTGCCAGAAGTGACCTATCTGGGCCATGTAATCTCTGGTAAGGGCATTGCTGTCAATCCCGAGCGAGTTCAAGCCGTCCTTGACTGGACTCCACCTAAAACGGTCAAGCAAGTTCGGAGTCTTCTTGGTTTAGCGAGCTATTGCCGCCGCTTCGTCGAGAATTTCTCCAAAGTTGCTAAGCCTCTAACTGAACTCCTCAAGAAAGATAAAAGTTCGAGTGGACCCCACGGTCGAAGTTCAGCTTTCAGAACCGAAAAGACGCTCGACATCTGCTCCCGTCTTGGTACCACCAGATTTTTCTAAGGACTTTGTTATCAATTACGACGCCTCGCGACAAGGACTAGGTTGCATACTCATGCAAGATCGTCATGTGATTGCCTACGCTTCTCGACGATTCGTCCACATGAGGATAACTATCCCACACATGATCTAGAGCTTGCAATGTAGTCCATGCACTCAAAACCTGGCGACATTACCTTCTTGGTAATCGTTGCGAAATCTACACTGATCACCAAAGTCTGAAATACATCTTCACCCAACCGGATTTGAATCTCAGGCAAAGATCGTTGGGTCGAGTTGATCACGGATTACGACTTAGGAATAACCTACACCCCAGGCAAAGCCAATGTCATGGCTGATGCACTAAGTCGTAAATCCTATTGTAACAACCTGATGTTACAACAAAGTCAACCACTTCTCCACGAGGAATTTCGTAAGCTTAACCTTCACATTGTTCCTCGAGGATTCCTTTCCACCCTGGTGGCGAAACCTACCCTTACGGATCAGATCATCAAGGCATAGAAGGTGGATCCGAGAATCTCCCGCATCAAGAGAAACATCAAGAAGGGAGTTGCAGATTGTTTCTCCATTGATGATCAAGGTGTCGTGTTCTTTGGAGACCGCCTAGTGGTTCCCAAGGTACGCAACCTGAGATGGTTGATCCTTAAGGAAGCTCATGAATCCCCTCTCACCATTCATCCCGGTAGTACTAAAATGTATCAAGACCTATGCCAGAGGTTTTGGTGGACTAGGATGAAGAGAGAAATCGCTCAATACATTGCTAATTGCGACGTCTGTCGTCGCGTTAAAGCAGAGCATCAACGGCCTGCCGGCACCCTTCAACCTTTGGAAATTCCAGAATGGAAATGGGATAAAATCGGTATGGATTTAATTACCGGGTTTCCCAGGACCAAGAAAGGGAATAATGCTATCTTCGTTGTTGTCAATCGACTTTCCAAAGTAGCCCACTTCCTACCCGTTCGTGAGAGTATAACCGCTAGCCAGCTAGCTGAATTGTACATCTCTCGAATAGTGTCTCTTCATGGTGTTCCATTGGAGATTAACTCAGATCGTGGAAGTCTTTTCACCTCTCGATTTTGGGAAAGTTTCCAAAAGGCTATGGGAACTCGTCTCTCTTTTAGCACCGCCTTCCATCCTCAGTCAAGTGGTCAAGTAGAACGGGTTAATCAAATTCTGGAAGATATGCTTCGAGCTTCTGTCATTTCTTTCGGTATGAATTGGGAGAAGTGCCTTCCATTCGCCGAGTTCGCTTATAACAACAGCTATCAAGCTAGCTTGGGAAAAGCTCCTTTCGAAGTTCTCTATGGACGGAAATGTCGAACGCCTCTTAACTGGTCAGAAACCGGAGAAAGACAACTCTTTGGCCCGGATATGATCCAGGATGCAGAGGAGCAGGTTCGCATTATTCGTGAGAAGTTGAAAACAGCCCAATCTCGACCAAAGAGTCAGTATGACCGCAAGCATAAGCCTATGGCTCATGAAGTTGGCGAGATGGCTTACCTTTGGGTTACACCTTTAAAGGGAACCCACCGATTCGGTATCAAAGGAAAATTGGCTCCTCGTTACATTGGACCCTTTCGCGTTCTTGCCAAACGAGGGGAAGTTGCCTACCAGTTGGAACTACCTCCGCATCTCTCCAGAGTTCATGATGTCTTCCACGTTTCTCAACTCAGGCGTTGCTTCTCGGATCCTATCCGTGGAGTGGACCACGAAACGCTTGATCTCCAGGATAACCTCACATATCGAGAATATCCCGTTCGGATCCTTGATCAGGCCGAGCGTACCACTTGACGCCAGAATATCAAGTTTCTCAAAGTTCAATGGTCACACCATTCCGAGCAAGAAGCTACATGGGAAAGGGAGGATCATCTTCGACTTGAGTACCCCACCTTCTTCCCGACGGATCCTAAATCTCGGGACGAGATTCTTTTGAGTGGGGGTGAGTTGTCACATCCTAGCTAGACCATGCATTAGAGTGTTGCATCATGTCTTATTTCAACAGAAACTTGAAATGGGGAAGGCAGAACCCCAACACCCCCCCCCCCCTAAAATCAACTAGGGTTTACTAAAAATAATTTCAATGAACCTGAAATGCCCTTCTAAAATGTTCACCCTCTTTGTCTTGGGTTATAACCTCTGGCAAAATTGGTGCACAATTTTCTAGGTCAACAAAAGGTCACTGAATTAAATCATAAGTAATTTGCTTTTGGACATTTAAATGCTAGTAAATATTTTAAATGTTCAAATAATTCTAGAAATAAGTGTAGGCTGTTGGTAATATTCTAAACATAGCCCATGGTTAAATCCAGGATTTTTGGAAGTACCTAGCTATTTTTAATAAATGCCACAAACCTACAGAAAAAATAGAAAAACAGAAAATAAAAGAGAAAGAGGGAAACTAACACAGCCACCCATCACCGGCCCACTGGCGGCCAGCTGTGTCGCCCATGCCACCACCGCTTGCCCCGCCAGTGTGCAGAGAGGACGCCGGCGCGAAGCTTCGCCACGACGCCAAAGCTTGCCGCCAGCGCCCACGCTGGGCGACCTCCACGTCGTCGTCCCGACCCCGTGGACACCTCATTCGCCCCCCTGCCTCTCTCCCTTGCTCCCCCTCCGCCATGGCCGACGCTGCTGCGCCCGCGCCACCGTGAAACCACGCCCGTCGTCGCTCCCGTGCTGCTCCACCCTGTCTTGCAGCTCCGCCACTTCCTCCTCGATCGCCCCACCAAGCCACGCCCCGCCGGAGGCCCGCAAACGTCTCCACCGAGCTCGTCTTCAAGCTCCGGCCGACCAGATCGCCTCCGCCGCCCCGCTTGCCCCGGCTCGTCCCCGACCTCGCCGTCAACTCCGTCGCAATCGCCGTGAGCTTAGCCGCCTCCCGATCCTCTCTGCTCTTCTTCTCGCGCACCACAGTGAGCACACGTAGCTCACCTGCACGCGGCGCCGCCTGGCCACGTCGCCGGCGTTACTCCGGTGACCATTTGGTCATGGGCTTGTGCCCGTCACACTCCTCGCGCTGCGTAGAGGCGGTAGGTGCTAGCGCCACGCCATCTAGGCCACCGCAGCCACGCGCACGAGCTGGCCGAGCTTTGGCCTCCGCCTGACCTCGTCGCCGGCGATGCTCTGGCCACTCCCCGGCCAAGCCATCACCATGGCTGGATGCGGGCGAGCACCAGTTGCCCGTAGCTGCTCTCCGCTGGCAAGCAGACCACAATGGGCGAATCCGCAAGACGCCGCCGCGTCTGGCCTCGCCGGCGGCTAAACGCCGGCAGGCTTTGACCCGTTGACCGGCGGGTTTGACCCCTGACGTGGACTGGGTGGGCCCAGGTTGACTCCTCTGAGTCAATGACAAGTGGGGCCCCTCTGCTAACTAATTAGATTAGTTTTTAACTAAAATTAGTTAGTTTAATTAACTACTGACACTCGGGACCCACTTGTTAGTTTGACCTGGATGACCCCGTTGACCTCTGACGTCATCCTGATGTAATGCTGACGCAGTAATTGATTTACTGGAATTATTCTTATACAGGAAATTCCAGAAAATAGTTCAAACTTCAAAAATTCATAGAAATTAATCTGTAACTCCAAATGCAAAGATTTATATATGAAATTTGATCAGAACAATTCAATCTATCCACTGGTACTGGTTTCATGCATGTCAGGACAAGTTAACCTTGCTGTTTAAGCAATACAAGATGATGCACTAATATGGCTATGCTAAATGAACTAACATTTGAATCTTTGGTTCAAATAAGCACATTCCTTTCTGTTCTAGCTTGCATTAGGCCAGGACACTTTCATATGGCCATGTCATAGCATGCATCATATTGATGCATATCGTCATGTGTTGATTGTGTTCGATGTGTACTTCGTGGTAGGTTCTGCCTCCGAGGATATTCACGAGTATGCAACTGAAGGGCAGTATCCCACTACCACTCCATCAGGCAAGCAACCCATTGATCATTCCGATACAAACCCATGTTCTCGCTCCTGCTCTCGTTTACTGCAGTAAGACAACGCGATTCAAACTGTTGTGTGTTTGCGGTAGTTGAACCCAGTTCCTTTGCATGACCTGTCATTGCCACAGTAACTAGATGAAACCCACTAGCATGTGTAGGAGTTGATTGAGCCATATGTGTGTTTCCTACCATGCTATGCTTGCTATGCCTAGAGTTGTGTCAGGTCTGGCTCATCGGGATGATGAACTAGAGTGAAAGGTTGTGTCGGTGTCGAGAGTGTGAAAGTGTTGAATATGATTTGGTAAAGGAATCGATGAGAGGCCATGTAGGAGTACATGGTGGGTTGTTTCATTGAGGCCGTCCTTAAGAACTGAGATATGTGTGTGTGATTTAAGATTCAGCTACTACCACGCATTGGGCCCGAAACCAATGGACCCTCTCGGCTTATTAACCACACTTGTCCTCTGTCCGGGAGTTGCAAAGTAGTTTCTGGTGTTTGTAGCATGCTGGGGGCCGCACGCAGCGCTGACCATAGGGGTGGGATGTGTTGCGGTAGGCACGTGGCACGATGTACCGATTCGCCCGTTTGGTGTCTCGGGAACCCTACACACATTGTTCGGGGCCGTTAGTGGAAACCTCGGTCGGACTCCCTGCGGATGGAACCCGAATAGGCGATAAACCTGGGTAGGGACTCGTGTGTTTAGTCAGGTCGTGGCCGACACCCTCGCCGGGCTTCCGCTTGAAGGTTGCCGAGTACACGTCGTGTAACGGCGATAAGTGGTGAGAGCGTGTGTGAAGAAGTACACCCCTGCAGGGTGTAAAACTATTCGAATAGCCGCGTCCACGGTAAAGGACTACTTGGTCACCTATACAGTTCATAGACAATTAAATGGATACTACTAAAAGCCTCAAGATAAGTGTGAGTACATGGATGGCCCTCTCGTAGGTTGGCGAGAGAGGATCCACGGTGGAGTATTGTGTTGGTGATAGTGGACTCGTGTGCGACAAATGATTTACAAGTTGTGTCTGTCGTAGGATAGCTTAGCCAAGAGTCAAAGCTGGCTTGCTGCAATAACTCCACTACCTTCTTGAGAATGTGCATGTATAATAGGATTCTGTTGTAAGACTTGCTGAGTACCTCCGTACTCATGTTGCTTTAATTAATGTTTTCAGACGACAACACCGCCCCCTCTGATGGGTTCTATGTAGACCTCGACGTTGACGAGTGACTTATCACCCAGGTGGTGATCCAAGACTTGTGAAGGGTCGATATAGATAGACAGGCTTCGTCAAGCCTTCTTTCTTTCTAGTGTCTGTACTCAGACTACTTTGCTTCCGCATGTGCTTGTATGTTTGTATGACTTGAGTGTCGGGTCATGTGACCCCTACCTGTATGGATGTTATGTATGGCTCCTCGGAGCCTTTTAAATAAAGTACTTGAGTTGTAGAATTTTGTTGTGATGCCATGTTGTATTTACTCATATCGGGCATATTGTGTGTATGATTGAAATGCTTGGTATGGGTGGGATCCGACTATCTAGTTGTTTATCCTTGGCAGCCTATCATATGGGGAAATGTAGTCTAGTGCTTACGGCGATAGTAGTCCGCTACAGCCGGTTCACTGAGTCCTGCTTAGCCCAAAGACTACCGCTTTAACACTTGATCGGGCCGGCATGTGATTCACTTCTGCTCGTGGTTCCCTTTGCGGTAATGTCACGCGGTGACTTCCGGAGTCCTGCCTAGCCTGCTACAGCCAGGGTTACCGGAGACCTGTTAGCCCAGTCCTACAGACCGGACACACACGTTGATGACCGACATGCTCGATGTGATTCATGCATGCCTGTCCTCATGGGTTAGCGCCGCTTTGGGTTCACGACTAGCCATGTCGGCCCGGGTTCTCTGTCATATGGATGCTAGCGACACTATCATATACGTGAGCCAAAAGGTGCAAACGGTCCCAGGCCAGGTAAGGTGGCACCCGTGGGAGTACCGTGCGTGAGGCCGCAAAGTGATATGATGTGTTACATGCTAGATCGATGTGGCTTAGGATCGGGGTCCTGACATGCGGAGGGCCAGAGAACTTCTTCAGACAGCAGTGGCTCAACAGGCGGCTTATTCGTATAGTCGTGAGTGGATTCATTCAACCCCGCATCCAAGCCCGAGTTATAGTCGGCATATTGACTCACCGGCGGTATCGAGCAGTGGGCGGCACCGCAACCAGCTTCGTAGGCCTGACCCGCCGCGCGCTAACAATGATGTCCAGGCTTTGGTGGACTAGGGCAGGGTGTGGCGCGAGGCTGAACTGGCGGCTCAGCTAGCGGATCAACAGCAATCTCCGGTTTATCCGTAAACGTCTGTGGGAGCAGGAGTGACCTCTAGGACCTTGGGTGTGCCATGTTTAGTGCCGGCTCTACGCAACGAGCGCTTGCCTAAGGATTTCAAAGGTGCCTAACTATGCAGCGGATCAACCGCCAGAGGCTTGAATTGAGAGCTATGAGATAGCTATGGAGATCTTGGATGTTGGTGATGCTACATGTGCTAAGTATTTCACCATGATGTTGGATGGGCCGGCTCGTAACTGGTTGAAGGGATTGCCCTCTAGCTCCATTGGTTCATGGGCTGAATTGAAGTCCCGTTTCATTCAGAATTTCAAGGATACATGCAAGCAGCCCATGTCGATTCTTGACTTAGACACTTGTGTGCAGGGCGAAGGCGAGTCAACGACCCATTGGGTGCACCAAATCTCGGCCATTATTCATTCCTTGGACAGTATTAACGTTGGCTCAGTTGTCCTCATGTTGGAGAAGAACTGTTGTTTTCTTCCCCTCAAACAGAAACTGGGGCAGCTCAAGCACCACTGTAATGATATGGGGGAGCTCATGGCAGCTCTAGTCAAATACACCGACTCTGGTAGTACCAAAGATCCAGAGTCTGATTAGGAGAAGGCTGGAAAGGGGAAGAAAAATAGCAATGGAAAGGGGCAGCAGCACCATACAAATGGATCGTGGTAATAATGGCAGCGCCAAAGATCGACAACGGTTCAGACTTTGTGGCTAATACCAATACTCAGAACAGTAATCAGTGTCATAAAGGAAAGACGTTCGCACCCCGGCTTGGCGGGCCAAAGTTTAATATTGATGCGATGATGAATCAGCCTTGCCCGAAGCATAGCACCACGGATAAGCTGGCTACCCATATGTGGAAAGATTGTTTCATCATGAAGGAGTACCAGAATTCTGGTTTTTATCTGGACCATCATGGCCCGCATGGTGTATCATGATCCATCTCACAAGGGCACGACTTTGGCGGCGGCAGATCAAACTCCGGTTTTCAGGGCCAAGGTAATCAAAGTGGCTTCAATCAGCAACCCAGTCAAGGAAATCAGCAGCGGCAATCTGGTTATCTGAGTAATCTGAAGAAGTTGAATAGTGGACAGTATCATGTGTTCACCATGTGTTTATGCAAACAAGACCAGAAGATTCATAAAAGGGCAGTGAACGTAGTTGAGCCGGCGGTCCCTCGTTACTTGCGATGGTCTGAACATCCTATTCTTTGGAGCCGTGAGGATCACCCGCCCCGGGTTGACAATCCGGGTCTGTTGGCTTTGGTGGTTGCGCCTCAGGTTGGGGGGTACAAGTTTACTAAGGTTCTCATGGATGGAGGCAGCAACATCAATATCCTCTACTATGACACATTCCGTTGTATGAATTTAACTGATAAACATCTTAAGCCCTCTAATATTGTTTTCCATGGGGTGGTGCCTGGTAAGTCGGCATATCCAGTGGGTAAGATAGCTTTGGAAGTGGCTTTTGGTGATAATCGTGATTACAGAGCGGAAACATTGACTTTTGAGGTGGTCAAGATGAAGAGCCCTTATCACGCTTTGTTTGGCCGACCGGCTTATGCTAAGTTTATGGCAAGACCTTGTTATGTTTATCTGCAGCTTAAAATGCCGAGCCATAAGGGTACCATCACAGTGCATGGGAACAGGAAGATAGCCTTGGAATGTGAAGAAGGTGATGCTGCTTATGCTGAGTCTGTTTGTGCAAAAGGGGAGTTGAAGTTTTTCAAAGAAAACTTTGACCCGGCAGACATGACACCTTTGAAGAAACTAACCACAGAGCATGACCCTCTATTGAAGTTTAAGTCGGCAGATGACACTAAGTTGGTTGACTTTGTTCCTGGAAACTCATTGATATGTCTCCAACGTATCTACAATTTTTGATTACTCCATGCTATATTATCTATTGTTTTGGACATTATTGGGCTTTATTATTCACTTTTAAATTATTTTTTGGACTAACCTATTAACTGGAGGCCCAGCCCAAAATTGTTGTTTTTTGCCTATTTCAGAGTTTCGCAAAAAAGGAATATCAAACGGAGGCCAAACGGAATGAAACCTTCGGGAACATGATTTTTAGGAAGATTATGATGCGGGAGACTTGGACCCTACGTAAAGAATCAAAAGAGGAGGCCACGAGGTAGGGGGCGCGCCCACCCCCCCCCCCCCAGGGCGCGCCCTCGACCCTCGTGGGCCCCCTGTTGCTCCACCGACGTACTCCTTCCTCCTATATATACCTCATTGCCCCAAACAATCGAATCTGAGCCAAAAACCTAATTCCACCGCCGCAACCTTCAGACTCCACGAGATCCCATCTTGGGGCCTGTTAGGAGCTCCATGGGAGGGCATCCATCACGGAGGGCTTCTACATCAACACCATAGCCTCTCCGATGAAGTGTGAGTAGTTTACCTCAGACCTTCGGGTTCATAGTTAGTAGCTAGATGGCTTCTTCTCTCTTTTTGGATCTCAGTACAATGTTCTCCCCCTCTCTCGTGGAGATCAATTCGATGTAATCTTCTTTTTGCGGTGTGTTTGTTGAGACCGATGAATTGTGGGTTTATGATCAAGATTATCTATGAACAATATTTGAATCTTCTCTGAATTCTTTTATGTATGATTGGTTATCTTTGCAAGTCTCTTGAATTATCGGTTTGGTTTGGCCTACTAGATTGATATTTCTTGCAATGGGAGAAGTGCTTAGCTTTGGGTTCAATCTTCACGGTGTCCTTTCGATGTGATGAGGGGCAGTCAGGCACGTATTGTATTGTTTCCATCGAGGATAACAAGATGGGGTTTTTATCATATTGCATGAATTTATCCCTCTACATCATGTCATCTTGCTTAAGGCGTTACTCTGTTTTCCTGAACTTGATACTCTAGATGCATGCTGGATAGCGGTCGATGAGTGGAGTAAGAGTAGTAGATGCAGGCAGGAGTCGGTCTACTTGTCTCGGACATGATGCCTATATACATGATCATACCTAGATATTCTCATAACTATGCTCAATTCTGTCAATTGCTCAACAGTAATTTGTTCACCCATCGTAAAATACTTATGCTCTTGAGAGAAGCCACTAGTGAAACCTATGGCCCCCGGGTCTATCTTCATCATATTAATCTTCCAACACTTAGTTATTTCTTTTGCTTTTTACTTTGCTTTTATTTTACTTTGCATCTTTATCAAAAAAATACCAAAAATATTATCCTATCATATCTATCAGTTCTCACTCTCGTAAGTGACCGTGAAGGGATTGACAACCCCTTATCGCGTTGGTTGCGAGGATTTATTTGTATTGTGCGGTCTGTGAGGGACTCGCGGGTAGCCTCCTACTGGATTGATACCTTGGTTTTCAAAAACTGAGGGAAATACTTACGCTACTTTGCTGCATCACCCTTTCCTCTTCAAGGGAAAACCAACGCAGTGCTCAAGAGGTAGCACTCATCCAAGCAGTTCAGTATTAGTGCTAATATGGATCCAAAATAGGAAAGCGCGCTCATCGAGTTCATCTGCGAGAACCAGGACATCTTTGCATGGAAACCTTCTGACATGCCAGGTGTACCGAGGGAACTCACTGAGCACACTCTCAATATTAATCCAAAGTTTAAACCGGTCAAGCAATTCCTTCGTTGTTTCAATGAAGAAAGGTGCAAGGCCATTGGTGAAGAAGTGGCCCGACTCTTGGCAGCTGGGTTTATTGTGGAAGTTTTTCATCCTGAGTGGCTGGCTAACCCGGTGCTGGTACTTAAGAAGAATGACACTTGGCATATGTGTGTGGATTACACGGACCTTAACAAGGCCTGTCCAGCGAATCCTTTTGCTCCCCCCCCCCCGTATTGATCAGATCATTGATGCTACGGCGGGTTGTGAGCGTTTGAGCTTTTTGGATGCTTACTCTGGGTATCATCAGATCAAGACGGCAGTTAAGGACCAGGAGAAGACAGCTTTCAGCACTCCTTTTGGAGCCTTCTGCTATGTGTCTATGCCTTTTGGGCTCAAGAGTGCCCAGGCGAGTTATCAGCAATGTGTTCAAAATTGCCTTCATGACCAGATTGGATGCAATGTTCATGCTTATGTGGATGATATTGTTGTGAAATCCAGGAAGAAGGAGACCTTGATAGATGATTTGAAGGAGACTTTTGACAATCTCCGGGTCTACAAGATGATGCTTAACCCGGCCAAGTGTGTCTTTGGTGTGCCAGTAGGCAAGCTCTTGGGTTTTCTGGTTTCTGAAAGAGGCATTGAAGCTAACCCGGAGAAAATCAAGGCTATCACTTCCTTGGCTAAGTCGGCGTGTATTAATGATGTCTAGCGTCTGGCGGGTCGTTTTGCGGCCTTAAGCTGGTTCATAAGCCGGTTGGGCGAGAAGGCTATCCCTCTGTACCAGATTATGAAGAAAACAAACAGATCACTTTGTCTGGAGTGACGCTGCTGATCAGGCATTTGAGGCATTGAAATAATAGTTAGCTGAGCCGCCAATCCTTGCTACTCCTATTGATAAGGAGCCCCTACTATTATATGTGGCTGCTAATAGTCGAGCCGTCAGTGTGGCGATTGTGGTGGAATGGAAGGAAGCAGGCAAGGAACATCCGGTTCAATGGCCGGTTTATTATATCAGTGAGGTGCTTATGAATCCAAGCAGAGGTATTCGCATTGGCAGAAGCTGGTATATGGGGTGTACATGGCTAGTCGTAAGCTGATGCAGTATTTCTTCGGTCATCCCATCATTGTGGTGAGTTCCGCTCCTTTAGGAGATATTATTCAAAACAGAGAAGCCACAGGTCGGGTGGCCAAGTGGGCCATTTAGCTTGGACCCCATGGACTGAAATACATGCCTCGGACAGCCATCAAGTCTCAAGCACTTGTGGGTTTTATCAATGACTGGATAGAGATACAAATGCCTAAGGAGAAGCCGGATAGCACATATTGGACTATTCACTTTGACGGATCCAGGCAATTGGAAGGCTCGGGGGCTGGAGTTATCTTGACTTCCCCACGAGGTGATAAATTTTGTTATGTCTTAAGGTTGATGTTCCCTTGTACTAACAATGCATCTGAGTATGAAGCCCTGCTCCATGGTCTTCGGATGGCTATAGAAATGAACCTAAGCTGGATAAGGTGCTTTGGCGATTTAGATTTGGTGGCTTAGCAAGTTTCAGGCACTTGGGATTCCAAAGATCCACTCATGGCGGCTTATCGCTGAGAGGTTGATGCTATTGCTGGTCATTTCAAAGGTTATCAAGTGGAACATGTTGATCGCAGGAAGAATGAGGCGGTTGATGCTTTAAGTCGGCTTGGATCTCAGCGTAAGCCGGTACTGCGTAATGTTTTCCTTGATATTTTGCATAATCCTTCGATTAAACTGCCTACAGAGGAAGATCTTGCTATTCCTGACCCAGAGGCACAACTGGTGGCGGCTCTTCATGCTATTCTTGATTGGACAGTTCCATATTTGTCTTATATGACTCGGGGTGAGTTACCTGACGATGAAGTTTTGTCCAGCCAGATAACCCGGCAGTCTAAGTCCATGACTGTTGTCAATGGAGAGTTACACCGATGAAGTGTCACAGGGGCGTTTCAACGTTGTGTTTCTCCTGAAGCGGGCCGTGAGATTCTACGAGAAATTCGTGAAGGAGATTGTGGCCATCATGCCAGCTCTAAGTCTCTCGTGGCTAAGGCTTTTCGTCATGGGTTTATTGGCTGACGGCTCATGCTGATGCAGAGGATTTGGTCCGTAAATGTGATGGTTGTCAAAAATTCTCAAGACGAGCTCATGTGCCGGCTCAAGAATTGAGGATGATTCCAACTACTTGGCCGTTTGCGGTCTGGGGGCTGGATATGGTGGGATCTTTCAAAAGATCCAAGGACAAAAAAGCTCACCTCTTGGTGGCGGTTGACAAATTTACAAAGTGGGTTCAAGCAGAACCGGTCAGCAAGTGTGACACGGCAACAGCGGTTCAATTCATCAAAAAGGTGATTTTCCGTTTTGGCTACCCTCATAGTATCATCACAGATAATGGAACCAATTTATCTAAAGGTGCTATGAAATAATTTTGTCAACGTGAACATATTTGTCTTGATGTGTCATCTGTGGCTCACCCCCAGTCCAATGGTCAAGCTGAAAGAGCCAATCAAGGAATCTTGAGAGGTATAAAACCCCGGCTTATGGTCCCTTTGCAGAGGACACCGGGTTGTTGGGTGGAGGAATTGCCCTCCGTGCTATGGAGTATCAATACTACCCCCAACAGATCTACGGGTTACACGCCTTTCTTCATGGTTTATGGAGCAGAGGTGTTTCTTCCTAGTGACATCCGTCATGACTCGCCCTGTGTGGCAGCTTATGTTGAAGCTAATAATGAAAAATCACGTCAGGATGCTCTTGACCTATTGGATGAGGAGCATGACCTTGTGGTGGCTCGTTCAGCGATTTACCAGCGAGATATGCATCGTTATCATAGCCACCGGGTTAAAACCAGAACCTTTCAAGAAGGATATTTGGTGCTCCGGCTCATCCAAGATCAAACTGACATGCACAAGCTATCCCCACCTTGGGAAGGTCCCTTTGTGGTCATCAAAAATTTGAACAACGGGTCATATTACCTTATCGATGTTCGAGACCACAAGGACTCACGCACATCGGAGGAGGAGACCCGCCGGCCGTGGAATAATGCTCATCTTCGGCCTTATTACACCTGAGCCACCGACTCTTGTGATGTACATACTTCTATCAATGTATATATTATGATTTGTATAATAAAGCCGACATCCCTGATAATTCAGGGCCTCTGTCGTCTCATTTTTTAGAATATGAGTCTTTATTGTCACTTCATAAGATCACTTGGGGGCTTCCTGCTCATTGAGCATAGCTATGACTACCCTCTTGATCCGGCTTGTCCGCCTTGATTACAAAATACTTGGGGGCTTCCTGCTCGTTGAGCATAGTTGTGACTACCCTATTGATCCGGCTTGAACGCCGTTGTTACAACCCACTTGGGGGCTTGCTTCCCGGGTTAAAGGAGCCAAAGAGAGTCTGGTGTAGAGCACAGCTCAAACATGGGCACCCTGCTTTAACAGCTCTATATATATATATATATATATATATATATATATATATATCACTTTGGGGCTCCCTGTTCATTGAACATAGCTTTGATAACCCTTTTGATTGGCTTGAAATGCCAGATTTATAAACCATAAATTTCAGTTGATCCTGCCTTGTACGTCTGCCACTCCGCCCAGGTAATCCTGGAATGACCCCCCGAACTCTTGACAGTCAATCTTATTAGACCCTGAACTTGTCAAAGTTAAAACAACGATTGGTCATGTGAGGCCCGGCTTATAGGTTTGAATGAAGGATTAACTTCGTGGCTGTGCAGCCCATGAAAAGCACTTGATATTGAGGCTTGGCCGTCTATGAAAGCCTTGATTTTTTATTATTTGTTTTTTGCACTTTGTTTGAGTTTATATCTTTACATACCATATAGATATATGGTTTGGCAAATTGGTTCGGGCCATGTTGCCTTGATCCTTATGATTCATATTTGAATTTATCCGGAGTTTTGACGACCCGACCTAGCTTTGGACGATAAGTCGCCCGTGGGTCTTGATTATAAGCTTCGAGTTCTGCGCTCTAAGTATTTGGGGTCTTACCCTTATTGCATGTGGCATGGTAATCAGGCATTATGAACAAATATCACAGTTATGATATTTACTTTGTTATGATTATATGAGGTTTTGATTAACCCGCCCTGGTTATGGACGATACAGTCACCAGTGGATTTTATATGGCATATTGTGACCCGCCTTGGGGTAAACCACTAGGGCATTTGTTCTCTGTGTATATGCAGGGTTTATGACAATATGATAAGCAAGATTGACAATGATTATAAGAATAAACAGTGGATCTTCAAATCAGATCGACCGGCTCATGAGTGTTATGCAAATAAACACGCACGATGGCGTGGCAGATCATGGTTTTTTCTACTAGCCTATTACAAGGCATCATGTGGCCACAAAAGAATAAAGTGTTTTGAGGCACGCGGCATCCAAACGCTGTGGTTGGTAAACCGGCTTACAGATCAAGACTCCTGGTCTTGGCGGGTCTAGGCTTCCAGGTCATCTTGCACCGGTTCATCTTCTTCTTCTTCACCCGTTGACTGGAAGTCATATGTGGCCCAATTGATCCCAGTCAAAGCTTTGAACACAACTTCGTCGTCAATAAGTGTTGACGGGTCAATATCACGGGCAAAGGTGTGCTTACGAATTAGCGGAATAAGGACATGGGCTTCATGAACCGACGCCTTCACCTTCTTGTTTTTAGCGTCATAAACCGCCTGATACTGGGATAGATCTGTGTCTTCAGCCAGCTTGCTTGCTAATGGACACATCTCCCTTACTATTTTTGCAAAGTCACCAGCGCTGAAGGGAGACCCGTCTTCTTTTACACTGGGTCAGCCATTGGCCAAGTCTTCTGGATCAAGATCTGCTTGCCATGCCTTTGCCCGGCTTAATGTTGTGATGGCGCCGGCTCTGGCGGCTGATCGCTTCAACTTTTCGATTCTTTGTTGTGGCACAGAAAGCCTCTCCAACACTTCCTTGATGAGAGAAGGTGGTGAATTTTTGTGTAAGGCGGCAGAGATGGCTCATTGAGCGCCAATGTACAATTGTTCAACAAGAGTGTATGTGGCTTTGAGTTTGACACACATATATTGACCAAGGCTGGAGCTTCTCAGGCCTGCGTCAACAAACAAGTATTGGTAAACTGGGTAATGATTGATATAAATTACTATAGAAAGATTGAAGTACAATGTTACTTACCAAAGATGGCGGCTGTCATGATGTTAATTTGATGCTTTAAGCCGAAAAGTTCATCTGTCACCGGCTTAAGGGCAGCTTCCGCTTTCTTAGCTCTTTTTAATAAAGTTGTTTTCTCAGTTTCTCACTTTGCCTGTCAGCCTTGAAGTCCTTCTTCAACTTCTCCATCTCTTCCAAGGCGGTCGTCTATTCTGATTTGGCCTTGGAAGTTTCAGATTGTTGAGACTTGATATTTTTCTGAAGATCGGAGACTTGGGATTCCTTCATATTTAGCTGTGCCTGTAATATGCAAATGACAGGCAGCATTACAATCATTATCTTTGAAGTCCCAAGCATAATACAAGTATTTTACTTGGCACTTGGGGGCTAATGCACATTCCTCTTTTTGAAGGTAATTATATAATGACCCGGCTACACTGTTATGATTATAGTCGGTGTTGGAAATATGCCCTAGAGGCAATAATAAATTAGTTATTATTATATTTCCTTGTTCATGATAATCGTTTATTATCCATGCTAGAATTGTATTGATAGGAAACTCAGATACATGTGTGGATACATAGACAACACCATGTCCCTAGTAAGCCTCTAGTTGACTAGCTTGTTGATCAATAGATGGTTACGGTTTCCGACCATGGACATTGGATGTCGTTGATAACGGGATCACATCATTAGGAGAATGATGTGATGGACAAGACCCAATCCTAAGCCTAGCACAAAGATCGTGTAGTTCAGTATGCTAAAGCTTTTCTAATGTCAAGTATCATTTCCTTAGACCATGAGATTGTGCAACTCCCGGATACCGTAGGAATGCTTTGGGTGTACCAAACGTCACAACGTAACTGGGTGGCTATAAAAGTGCACTACGGGTATCTCTGAAAGTGTCTGTTGGGTTGGCACGAATCGAGACTGGGATTTGTCGCTCCGTGTGATGGAGAGGTATCTCTGGGCCCACTCGGTAGGACATCATCATAATGTGCACAATGTGACCAAGGAGTTGATCACGGGATGATGTGTTACAGAACGAGTAAAGAGACTTGCCGGTAACGAGATTGAACAAGGTATCGGATACCGACGATCGAATCTCGGGCAAGTACAATACCGCTGGACAAAGGGAATTGTATACGGGATTGATTGAATCCTCGACATCATGGTTCATCCGATGAGATCATCATGGAACATTTGGGAGCCAACATGGGTATCCAGATCCCGCTGTTGGTTATTGGTCGGAGAGTTCTCTCGGTCATGTCTGCATGGTTCCCGAACCCATAGGGTCTACACACTTAAGGTTCGGTGACGCTAGAGTTGTTATGGGAAATAGTATGTGGTTACCGAAGGTTGTTCGGAGTCCCGGATGAGATCCCGGACATGACGAGGAGCTCCGGAATGGTCCGGAGGTGAAGATTGGTATATTGGACGAAGGGTATTGGAGTCTGGAATTATTCCGGTGGTACCAGGTGATGACCAGCGTGTCCGAAAGGGGTTTCGGAGGCCCCGGCAAGCGTTGGGGGGCCTTATGGGCCAAGGGGAGAGGGCACATCGGCCCACTAAGGGGCTGAGCACCCCTCCCACCCCGTCTCACGTAACCAGGAGAGGTGGGGGCGCCACCCCTAGGGCAGCCGCCCCTCCCGGCTTGGGGGCAAGTTTCCTAGGGGTGGGGGCGCCGAACCCATCTAGGGTTTCCCCTATGGCCGCCGCCTCCCTAGGGAACCCTAGGGCGCCTCCCCTCCTCCCTTCCCCTATATATAGTGAGGGAGAGAGGGCAGCCGCACCCTTCCCCTGGCGCAGCCCTCTCCCTCCTCCAACACCTCGTCCTCCTCCGTAGTGCTTGGCGAAGCCCTGCCGGAGAACCACGAGCTCCATCACCACCATGTCGTCGTGCTGTCGGAGTTTTCCCTCAACTTCTCCTCTCCCCTTGCTGGATCAAGAAGGAGGAGACTTCTTCGTTCCGTACGTGTGTTGAACACGGAGGTGTCGTCCGTTCGGCACTAGGATCATCGGTGATTTGGATCACGACGAGTACGACTCCATCAACCCCGTTCACTTGAACGCTTCCTCTTAGCGATCTACAAGGGTATGTAGATGCACTCCCCTCTCCCTCCTTGCTAGATTAATCCATAGATTGATATTGGTGATGCGTAGAAAATTTTAAAATTCTGATACGTTCCCCAACAGTGGCATCATGAGCTAGGTGTATGCGTAGTTTCTATGCACGAGTAGAACACAAAGCAGTTGTGGGCGTCGATATTGTCAATTTACTTGCCGTTACTAGTCTTATCTTGATTCGGCGGCATCGTGGGATGAAGCGGCCCGGACCGACCTTACACGTACTCTTACGTGAGACAAGTTCCACCGACAAACATGCACTAGTTGCATAAGGTGGCTAGCGGGTGTCTGTCTCTCCCACTTTAGTCGGGTCGGATTCGATGAAATGGGTCCTTATGAAGGGTAAATAGAAATTGGCATATCACGTTGTGGTTTTGGCGTAGGTAAGAAACGTTCTTGCTAAGAAACCTATAGCAGCCACGTAAAAATCTGCAACAACAATTAGAGGACGTCTAACTTGTTTTTGCAGCATATGTCGTGGTGATGTGATATGGCCAAAAGGATGTGATGAATGATATATGTGATGTATGAGATTGATCATGTTCTTGTAATAGGAATCACGACTTGCATGTCGATGAGTATGACAACCGGCAGGAGCCATAGGAGTTGTCTTAATTTATTTATGACCTGCGTGTCAACATAAACGTCATGTAATTACTTTACTTTATTGCTAACCGTTAGCTGTAGTAGTAGAAGTAATAGTTGGCGAGACAACTTCATGAAGACACGATGATGGAGATCATGGTGTCATGCCGGTGACGATGATGATCATGGCGCCCCGAAGATGGAGATCAAAAGGAGCAAAATGATATTGGCCATATCATGTCACTATTTGATTGCATGTGATGTTTATCATGTTTTACATCTTATTTGCTTAGAACGACGGTAGCTTAAATAAGATGATCCCTCGCAATAATTTCAAGAAAGTGTTCCCCCTAAGCGTGCACCGTTCTGCGAAGGTTCGCTGCTTCGAAGCACCACGTGATGATCGGGTGTGATAGATTCTAACGTTCGAATACAATGGGTGTAAGCCAGATTTACACACGCAATACGCTTAGGTTGACTTGACGAGCCTAGCATGTACAGACATGGCCTCGGAACACGGAAGACCGAAAGGTCGAACATGAGTCGTATAGAAGATACGACCAACATGAAGATGTTCACCGATGATGACTAGTCCGTCTCACGTGATGATCGGACACGGCCCAGTCGATTCGGATCATGTATCACTTAGATGACTAGAGGGATGTCTATCTAAGTGGGAGTTCATTAAATAATCAGATGAACTTAATTATCATGAACATAGTCAAAAGGACTTTGCAAATTATGTCATAGCTTACGCTTTAGTTCTACTGGTTTAGATATGTTCCTAGAGAAAATTTAGTTGAAAGTTGATAGTAGCAATCATGCGGACTGGGTCCGTATACTGAGGATTGTCCTCATTGCTGCGCAGAAGGATTATGTCCTTAATGCACCGCTTTCGCTGAGCTGAACCTCGGCGTCGGTTATGGATGTTGTGAACATCCGACATACACGCTTTGATGACTACATGATAGTTCGGTCGTAATGCTAAATGGTTTAGAATTGAGGCACCAAAGACGTTTTTGAAACATCGCAGAACATATGAGATGTTCCAAGGACTGAAATTGGGATTTCAGGCTAGTGCCCGCGTCAAGAGGTATGAGACCTCTGACAAGTTTCCTAAGCATGCAAACTAAGGAGAAAAGCTCAATCGTTGAACATGTGCTCAGATTGTATGAGTACTACAATCACTTGAATCGAGTGGGAGTTAATCTTCTAGATAAGATAGTGATGGTTCTCCAAAGTCACTGTCACCAAGCTACTAGAGCTTCGTGATGAACTATAACATATCAGGGATAGATATGATCCTTGAGCTATTCGCGACACCGTGAAAGTAGAAATCAAATAGGAGCATCAATTATTGATGGTTAGTAAAACCACTAGTTTCAAGAAGGGCAAGGGCAAGAAAGGGATACTTCATGAAACGACAAATCAGTTGCTGCTCTAGTGAAGAAACCCAAAGTTGAACCCAAGCCTGAGACTAAGTGCTTCTGTAATAAGGGGAACGGTCACTGCAGCGGAACCATCCTAGATACTTGGTAGATGAGAAGGCTGACAAGGTTGACAGAAGTATGTATTGGACATACATTATATGTGTACTTTACTAGTACTCCTAGTAGCACCAGGGTATTAGATACTGGTTCGGTTGCTAAGTGTTAGTAACTCGAAATAAAAGGCTACAGAATATACGGAGACTAGCCAAAGGTGAGATGACGATATGTGTTGGAAGTGTTTCCAAGGTTGATGTGATCAAACATCGCACGCTCCCTCTACCATCGGGATTGGTGCTAAACCTAAATAATTGTTATTTGGTGTTTGCGTTGAGCATAGACATGATTGGATTATGTTTATCACAATACGGTTATTCATTTAAGGAGAATAAGAGTTACTCTGTTTATTTGAATAATACCTTCAATGGTCTTGCACCTAAAATGAATGGTTTATTGAATCCCGATCATAATGATACACATGTTCATGCCAAAAGATATAAGATAGTAATGATATTACCACATACTTGTGGCACTGCAATTTGAGTCATATTGGTATAAAACGCATAAAAAGCTCCATGTTGATGGATCTTTGGACTCACTTGATTTTGAATCACTTGAGACATGCGAACCATGCCTATTGGTATATATGCATGAAGAAACTCCATACAGATGGATCGCTTGGGATCACTTGATTTTGAATCACTTGAGACATGCAAATTATACCGCATGGGCAAGATGACTGAAAGGCCTCGTTTTCAGTGAGATTGAACAAGAAAGCAACTTGTTAGAAGTAATACATCTTGATGTGTGCAGTCCAATGAGTGCTGAGGCATGTAGTGGATATCTTTATCTTCCTACTTCACAGATGATTTGAGTAGATGCTAAGTATATTTACTTGATGAATCACGAGTCTGAATTATTGAAAGCTTCAAGTAATTTCAGGGTGAAGTTGAAAGATCGTCGTGACAAGAGGATAAAATATCTATGATATGATCATAGAGATGAATATCTGAATTACGAGTTTGGCACACAGTTAAGACATTGTGGAAATTGTTTCACAACTAATACCGCCTGGAACACCATAGTGTGATGGTGTGTCCGAACATCACAACTGCACCCTATTGGATATGGTGCATACCATGATGTCTCTTATCGAATTACCACTATCGTCTATGCGTTAGGCATTAGAGACAACCACATTCACTTTAAATAGAGCACCACGCAATTCCGTTTGAGTCGACACCGTATGAACTATGGTTCAGAGAAACCTAAGTTGTCGTTTCTTAAAAGGTTTGGGGCTGCGACGCTTATGTGAAAAAGTTTTAGGCTGATAAGCTCGAACCCAAAGCGGATAAATGCATCTTCATAGGACACCCAAAACAGTTGGGTATACCTCCTGTCTCAGATCCAAAAGCAATAGGGATTGTTTCTAGAATCAGGTCCTTTCTCGAGAAAGAGTTTCTCTCGAAAGAAGTGAGTGGGAGGATGGTGGAGACTTGACGAGGTTATTGAACCGTCACTTCAACTAGTGTGTAGCACGACACAGGGAGTTGTTCCTGTGGCACCTACACCAATTGAAGTGGAAGCTTATGATAGTGATCATGAAACTTCGGATCAAGTCACTACCAAACCTCGTAGGACGACAAGGATGCGTACTACTTCAGAGTGGTACGTAATCCTATCTTGGAAGTCATGTTGCTAGACAACAATGAACCTACAAGCAATGGAGAAGCGATGGTGGGCCCGGATTCCAAGAATGGTTCGAGGCCATAAAATCCGAGAGAGGATCCATATATGAAAACAAAGTGTAGACTTTGGAAGAACTACTTGATGGTCGTAAGGCTGTTAGGTACATGTGGATTTTAAGAAGAAGACGGACGTGGACGGTAATGTCACCGTCTATGAATCTCGACTTGTGGCGAAGAGTTTTTCACAAGTTCAAGCAGTTGACTACGATGAAATTTTCACACCCGTAGTGATGCTTAAGTCCGTCGGAATCATGTTAGCATAAGCTGCATTTATGAAATCTGGCAGATGGATGTCAAAACAAGTTTCCTTGCCAGTTTTCGTAAGGAAAGGTTGTATGTGATACAATCAGAAAGGTTTTGTCGATCCTAAGGATGCTAAAAGGTATGCTAGCTACAGCGATCCTTCCATGGACTAGAGGAAGCATCTCGGAGTCGGAATATACACTTTGATGGAGTAATCAAAGTTTATGGGTTTATACAAAGTTTGTTAGAAACTTGTATTTACAATAAAGTGTGTGGGAGCACTACAACATTTCTGATAAGTATATGTGGATGACATATTGTTGATCCGAAATGATGTAGAATTTCTGGAAAGCGTATAGGGTTATTTGAAAGGTGTTTTTTAATGGAAAACCTGGATTAAGCTACTTGAACATTGAGCATCAAGATCTATAAGGATAGATCAAAAACGCTTAATGGTACTTTCAAATGAGCACATACCTTGACATGATCTTGAAGGTGTTCAAGATGGATCAGCCAAATAAGGAGTTCTTGCCTGAGTTGTAAGGTATGAAGTTAAGACTTAAAGCTCGGCCACGGCAGAAGAAAGAGGAAGGACGAAGGTTGCCCCCTATGCTTTTGTCATAGGCTCTATACGGTATGCCATGCTGAGTACCGCACCTGATATGTGCCTTGCCACGTGTCTGGCAAGAGGGTACAAAGGTGATCTAGGAGTGGATCACCAGATAGCGGTCAAAATTATCCTTAGAGGAATAAGGATATGTTTCTCGGTTATGGAGGTGATAAAGAGTTCGACGTAAAGAGTTACGTTGATGCAAGCTTTAACACCTATCCGGATAGCTCTGAGTAGAGTAAACCGGATTCGTATAGTAGAACAGTTATTTGAAATGGCTCCAAATATAGCGTAGTAGCTGCACCTACAAGATGACATACATACGGATCTGAATGTTACAGATCCGTTGACTAAAACCTCTCTCACAAGCATAACATGATCAAACCCAGAACTCATTGAGTGTTAATCACATGGTGATGTGAACTAGATTATTGACTCTAGTAAACTCTTTGGATGTTGGTCACATGGCGATGTGACCTGTGAGTGTTAATCACATGGTGATGTGAACTAGATTATTGACTCTAGTGCAAGTGGGAGACTGTTGGAAATATGCCCTAGAGGCAATAATAAATTAGTTATTATTATATTTCCTTGTTCATGATAATCGTTTATTATCCATGCTAGAATTGTATTGATAGGAAACTCAGATACATGTGTGGATACATAGACAACACCATGTCCATAGCAAGCCTCTAGTTGACTAGCTCGTTGATCAATAGATGGTTACGGTTTCCTGACCATGGACATTGGATGTCGTTGATAACGGGATCACATCATTAGGAGAATGATGTGATGGACAAGACCCAATCCTAAGCCTAGCACAAAGATCGTGTAGTTCGTATGCTAAAGCTTTTCTAATGTCAAGTATCATTTCCTTAGACCATGAGATTGTGCAACTCCCGGATACCGTAGGAATGCTTTGGGTCTACCACACGTCACAATGTAACTAGGTGGCTATAAAAGTGCACTACGGGTATCTCCGAAAGTTTCTGTTGGGTTGGCACGAATCGAGACTGGGATTTGTCACTCCGTGTGACGGAGAGGTATCTCTGGGCCCACTCGGTAGGACATCATCATAATGTGCACAATGTGACCAAGGAGTTGATCACGGGATGATGTGTTACGGGAATGAGTAAAGAGACTTGCCGGTAACAAGATTGAACAAGGTATCGGATACCGACGATCGAATCTCGGGCAAGTACAATACCGCTGGACAAAGGGAATTGTATACGGGATTGATTGAATCCTCGACAGCGTGGTTCATCCGATGAGATCATCGTGGAACATGTGGGGGCCAACATGGGTATCCAGATCCCGCTGTTGGTTATTGGCCGGAGAGTTGTCTCGGTCATGTCTGCATGGTTCCCGAACCCGTGGGTCTACACACTTAAGGTTCGATGACGCTAGAGTTGTTATGGGAAATAGTATGTGGTTACCGAAGGTTGTTCGGAGTCCCGGATGAGATCCCGGACATGACGAGGAGCTCCGGAATGGTCCAGAGGTGAAGATTGGTATATTGGACGAAGGGTATTGGAGTCCGGAATTATTCCGGGGGTACCAGGTGATGACCAGCGTGTCCGAAAGGGGTTTCGGAGGCCCCGGCAAGCGTTGGGGGGCCTTATGGGCCAAGGGGAGAGGGCACATCAGCCCACTAAGGGGCTGAGCGCCCCTCCCACCCCATCTCATGTAACCAGGAGAGGTAGGAGCGCCACCCCTAGGGCAGCCGCCCCTCCCGGCTTGGGGGGCAAGTTTCCTAGGGGGTGGGGCCGCCCAAACCCATCTAGGGTTTCCCCTGTGGCCGCCGCCCCTCCCCTAGGGAACCCTAGGGCGCCTCCCCCTCCTCCCTTCCCCCTATATATAGTGAGCGAGAGAGAGGGCAGACGCACCCTTCCCCTGGCGCAGCCCTCTCCCTCCTCCAACACCTTGTCCTCCTCCGTAGTGCTTGGCGAAGCCCTGCCGGAGAACCACGAGCTCCATCACCACCATGTCGTCAGGTTGCCGGAGTTTTCCCTCAACTTCTCCTCTCCCCTTGCTGGATCAAGAAGGAGGAGACGTCTCCGTTCCGTACGTGTGTTGAACGTGGAGGTGTCGTCCGTTTGGCACTAGGATCATCGGTGATTTGGATCACGACGAGTACGACTCCATCAATCCCGTTCACTTGAACGCTTCCGCTTAGCGATCTACAAGGGTATGTAGATGCACTCCCCTCTCCCTCGTTGCTAGATGAATCCATAGATTGATCTTGGTGATGCATAGAAAATTTTAAAATTCTGCTACGTTCCCCAACAGCCGGCTCATGAGGGCTACATACTTGGATTTTATTCACAACTATGGTGTTAAGTCCCGACATATTCATGTTGATTAAACCGACCCTTGGGGGCTAGAGGTGCAAAATTGATCACTACTATTTGAAGTCCCGGCTTTACTTGATAGTTTAAGCCGGCCCTGGGGGGCTACTGGTTTTGACCCTGATGTATACAAGTCTATCTAAAAGTCTACATCATATTCAATTCTATCATGTTCAGTAGACTTGGCTGCTGATAGAGGTATATTTATATGAAGAGGATTGTGATGGATTACCTCAAAGCGTTCCTTCATAAGATTGACCAGGCCGGCTTCGAAGTCACGACTGGTGTGCAGGCGGTTCAAATAGCCAGAGTGAATCTCTTGAGCACTTAACTGAGCATAGCTTTCCAAGTCCACTTTGCATTTGCCCTTATCAACAACAGAGAACTCCCCTTTGGCGTTGTGTTTGGATAGGGCAATGGGGTTGCCCGGGGCTATATAAGCTGTGTCGGTAATCATTATGTCTTCGGTTTCTTGAGCCGGTTGAGCAGGACTGGTCGGCTTGGCTGGTTCCGGGTCAACATTCATGGGATCTGCGGTGATTGGGTGTTATGGTGGCCGGTGATCAATGGCTGTTTCTGAAGTTTTATTCAAAGACTCAGATATGGTCTTCTCTGGGTCAGCTTCTTTGGTCAGTTTGTCAACCTTCAGTTTTTTGCTGGGCTGGCCATAGCGCTGAAAATAAGACATAAGACAGGGTTGATATGACAATGGAGTACATAATTAAAGGCCAATAAGCTTGAAAGTGTTTCTTACCCAGGCACAGTCTTGAAAAGAGGGATTTGAGTCCCAGTTGAGTCGCCAGAGGAAGAATGAGAAGTCCCCTTATAGTTTGAATCAAACGGGTTAAGAGGTTGTCGAAAAGGACCTGCCTTGGGGTAAGCTAAGCCGGAAATGATTGAAACCTCTGGTCGGCGCTTGCGAGGAGCCGGTGTGTTTGGTAAGCCGGAGGAGATAATCCCACTTCCACTATTCCGGGTCGTATGGCAAGCTTCATGTTGTTGCTTCTTCAAAATAAAGTTGGGATCCAAATAAGCTAAAGGAAGAGAAAACCTTATTTTTCGGCTTTCTTGACGAATTTTCTGTCTTGGCAGAGCTTCTAAGTTGGAGGAAAGGATAGTTACCTCTTTGCCATCCACGTGGCTACCTTCCGCGCATCATCCTGATAGTGATCATTGTCAATAAGATGTATAAAAAATGAGCCAAGGGAGTCAAGTTCTACCTCCGAGTCAACATCCCCAAATCAAATAGCTTGGAGGTGTTGGTCTTCTTCTTGGTAGGTTTTTTCTGTGCCTTGTTCTTTGCCCGGGTCGTCTTGGTCGGCTTGTCCTGCAGCTTCTTATTTCAAAAAGGAGAATCGGCCTGTGCAAGTCAAATGGTTATAAGAAGACAGTTTAAGTGAAAATATGATTCAACCGAAAATGTTTACAAGCTTACACCGGTGGCTTGTTGAGAGTGCAGAAAGGATTCAGTCCAGCTTTGCTGCAATCTGCCAAGCTCTCGTTCAATAGAGTCTTGGTCATATTATTGATATCCTCATCAGTCAATTGGATCTGGCAATGGCGTTTTGGATCTTTTAAGTCACCGGTGTACTCGCACATTAAGCCGGGGCGACGGCTTAAGGGCAGAACTCTCTAGGCGACCTAGCATCGAACTAGATCGATTCCGGTCAAGTCGTTGGCCATTAAGGCTCGGATCTTTGAAAAGACGAGCATATATTTTTTCAGTTCCGTTGTACTAATGCGGTTTGGAAGAGGGTGCCTGTTGCTAAGCCGGCTGACACGGTAACCCGGCAAAGGATTCTCACCTCCGGAGATGTGTCTTGGCAGTAAAACCAAGTTTGGTTCCAGTCCTTAGGATGACTGGGCGGCTTGGCAGCTGGAAAAGTGGCTTCTTTGTGTCTCTGAATTGTAATACCGCCCAATTCTAAACTGGGCCCGTCAGTAAATTTAGTCTGACGGTTCAGATAGTAGAACTCTCTGAATAGTTCTATGGTGGGCTCTTGCTGAAGGTAAACTTCATAGAAGACTTGGAAATTGCAGATGTTTGAAACAGAGTTGGGTCCTATGTCTTGTGGATGAAGTTGGAAAAAGCTCAGTACATCACGGAAAAACTTTGAGTCGGGTGGGCTAAACCCCCGGAGCAAATGATCAGCGAAAACTATAACCTCGACTTCCTTGGGTTGAGGAGGGGTTTCTATGCCCGGGACCCTCCAATGGATGACCTCTTTCTTGGCTAAAACACATGTTTGAACAAATTCGTTCAGTGTTTCCGCGATGACCCGGGAGATGACCCAATTGCATGAGGTGACGGATTTCGCTTTTGACATTGTGAACTACAGGAGAAAATATTGTCGGGTTAAGAATTATGTTGTTAAAGCCGGTTAGAGTTTAAGAGAAACATTACCAGATTATATAAATTATGAAGAGCATACTAGCGACTTAATGGGGCCTAATGATTATATGGCGGGTCATAGTTTATGGTATAAGCTGCCACGACAGTTATGGTACTTCAGATCTATTAGTGAAAATTTTGCTAAGTGATGGACAAACAAATTTTGCAGATTGGTTCTATAGTTTTGGATCTGCCGCAGTTTGAAAAAGAAAAGAAAAGTCTAAACCTAAGGTTGCGACAGTGGAGGAACTGGTGTGCTTGAGGGATATCTACGTAAGAAAGATATTTTCTATGATTGAAAAGGAGCGTTAAACTACTTCCGTGCGGTTTCCATGGTGTTTTCAGATCAAACTGGGGATGCTATGGAGGAACAGTAAAGAATGGCGAAGAACACCGATGAACAAAACAAACCCTAATGCAGATCTGAGCTATAAGGAGATGAGTACTTACAGACGTTGATGGACAGCAGTGGTGCGCCAGCGTTCTCTGGTCTAGTGAGGCTGATGCAGCGGCCTGAGTTGATGCAGCGGATGGAGGTCGGCGGCGGCGGAGCTCGGGTCTGCAGAGGAGTTGCAAGGAGGAAGACGAAGACGAGGAGGCGAGGGGGAAAAAGTGAAGACAAGGATCCCCCTCTGTCGGTGTCAAAACCGGCGGATCTCGGGTAGGGGGTCCCGAACTGTGCGTCTAGGCGGATGGTAACAGGAGACAAGGGACACGATGTTTTACCCAGGTTCGGGCCCTCTTGATGGAGGTAAAACCCTAAGTCCTGCTAGATTAATATTGATGATGTGTGTTACAAGAGTGGATCTACCACGAGATCAAAGAGGCTAAACCCTGGAAGCTAGCCTATGGTATGATTGTTGTTCGTCCTACGGACTAAAACCCTCCGGTTTATATAGACACCGGATAGGGTTAGGGTTACACAGAGTCGGTTACAATGGTAGGAGATCTACATATCCGTATCACCAAGCTTGCCTTCCACGCCAAGGAAAGTCCCATCGGACACGGGACGAAGTCTTCAATCTTGTATCTTCATAGTCTTGGAGTCCGGCCGATGATGATAGTTCGGCTATCCGGACACCCCCTAGTCCGGAACTCCCTCAGTAGCCCCTGAACCAGGCTTCAATGACGACGAGTCCGGCGCACATATTGTCTTCGGCATTGCAAGGCGGGTTCTTCCTCCGAATAATTTATAGAAGATTGTGAACACCAGGATAGTGTCCAGCTCTGCAAAACAAGTTCCACATAACACCGTAGAGAGAATAATTTTTGCACAGATTTGCTGACGTATTTCGCGGCGTGACATCACACCACGGCCAGGCTTTTATATGAATCATTTTTTTATTGTTCCACCTCAGCGTGTTTAGCAAGGCAGTTTCCTTGGCGCGTCTTATCAAAGCGTAGATCGTGCCCCCTTATTCCGGATTCTCATCAATACGGACGTGGGTAACCCAACTGCGTCTGCTGGCCTGCCTTCTCTATCAAAGGCGAGTCCTAGTCGACCACGGGGTGGGCTATTGGTATTCAACCTCTTTATAACGAGACCAAGGCCCTCTCCTTTTTTCACCCTCTATCGAGTTCGCCTCGTGTTTTGAGTTCCAACACCCAAAGCTTCAGATTCAGGCGCTTCGGACTCTCGACGATGTCCGGCTCCGACTAGCATGGCCGATGGATGTCTTCCTCCGTCACAGAAGAAGACGTGCTAAAGCTGCGAGACGCCAGGTATCTAACCGGGCGAGATTTCGTGATAGGCTGCCTCGCCTGTGGCAGGTCATTCCCACTCCTGAGCCCGGTGAGAACATGGTGTTCGTGTCTCACTTTCGTCGGGGTTTAGGCTTCCCAATGGACCCTTTTGTGCGGGGGCTCATGTTTTATTATGGGCTTGATTTCCATGACTTGAATCCGGAGTCCATCCTCCATATCTCGTCATTCATTGTTGTATGTGAGGCCTTCCTCCATATTACCCCTCACTTTGGATTGTGGCTCAAGACCTTCAAGGTGGAACCAAAGGCGATCAAGGGGCAGCAAACAGAGTGCGGAGGGGCGGTCATAAGCAAATGTGCTGATGCTCCGTGGCCCGAGGGCTCCTTTCAAGAGGAGCTTGGTTTGTGGCAACGAGAGTGGTTCGCTCCCAGGGGCACCAAATGGGCGGCGCCCCGCCTTCCGCCTCCGTCCACCACAGCCGGGCGTCATGGGTCAACAAGGGGCTCGGCGGGGGTCGTCCAAGGACGTTCCCCTGCTGTAGGGCCGTATTCGAGACCTCCAGGAAAGAGGGATCAATTTGGTTGCAGTGGCGCAGGTTATGGTGATCCGGCACCTTCAGCCCGGCAAACGTTGCCCCCTCCGCTTGTGGGAATTCGATCCGGAGGGACCACGAGCTCTCCAAAATTTTATGGGCACGACGCCCGCGGAGATGTATAAACTGTTCTTCAGATCACAAGAGAAGTGTCCGGACTTGACGGTCGACGCAGGACTAAGCTGCAATCGCCCAGATACTCAAGTAAGTAGTCCTGTAACCGGACAAGCTATTCATTCATTTATTATACATATATGCCCTTTAAAGGAGCCGTTTCTTGAACAGGAGTGGATAGCCAAGGCAAAGTTGATAAGGTGTCCGGCTCCCCTCCCAGAGACCATGCCGGATCCCATGTTGACCAAGATGTTGAAGGTCACGCCTTTTGAAGAAGGCGAAGGGAGGAGCGGGGGAGCAACTGCCTCTGCGAATGAGGCTATCAAGGAAGGAGGGATTAAGAGTCCCACCTTCCGAGGAGAGAAGAGGACCACTTCAGAAGATCCGGAGGTCAAGGCCTCAAAGAAAGGAAGGGAATCTTCGTCGGAGAGTCCGCGCCGGGAAGTAACCCAGCCGCACTGTTTCCCCAAGGGGATCAGCCCTCCAACAGCCGTAAGTAAAACGAAGGGTCTTGTGAATAAGGAACATCCCTATATTTATTTATAAAGATAACCAAAATCGTACCTTGTAGTTCGGACCTCAGCCCTTCTCAGCAGAGCTCGTCTTCGGGGGATCTTCTTCCGGAGATGATGGAGAGCGAAACGCCTCCACCTGTTGCACCCTCATGTGAAGCGGATGACCCGGAGGTGTCATCGCAGAGGGTTCCCCCAAGTCCGGCGGGGGCGGAAGGTCCGGCGCCAAGTGGTGTGTCGTCGGAGGGGCTGAAGGATTTGCTCGGGCGAGCGGCTATCTCAGAAGATCACCGTGCTCTAATGGGTACGGTGATTGAAAGAATTGCATCCGCAGAGACCGGATTACCTGCCGCCGTAAGCTTCTTGACGGGTTTGAGGTACGCAAAAATAATGTACCTGCCGCTATGCATATAAAATGCGCCATGTATAGATAGTAGCCCCGAGACTCGGTATGTTGTCAAAAATTGACGACGCGTCGAGGATCAAATTTCGCTTAACATATCGCCGATCCTAAACAGGTGGCGGGGCGTCCGGAGGCCAGCCGGACTGATGAATATGCCGAACTGAAGCGGCAACTTGACGAGGCAGATGCGGACATCGCGGTGGTCAATAAACGGTTTGACGAGTCACAAGGTATGCGACTTCTATGCGGACACACTGTTAAGGGAGCTTGACACCCATGTCTTCATCGTTTGTATACTTTAATGCAGATGGTGCCGCTGCCGTTGAGGAGTCTGGGCGTAACTTGCCCGAGCTAAGGAGCAAGCCAGAGTAGTAATGCGGCTGCTTTAAAGGCGTCAAGAGCTAGAAGCTGAACGGGCTGCTCACCGCCGAAGAAGAGGAGATGGCCGAGATGGCCAAAAGGTTAAGGAATGCTACCGATCGCTGCGAGGTTCTTGAAAAGAGCATGAAGCGGATTTGGAGGGCCTAAAGAAGGCCGAGGCCGATACCTAGAGTGCCCGATCGGCTTTGAGAGCTGCCAAGGAGGAGCTGAGTCAGGCCAGGGCAATTGCGGCTGGAAAACCGTTTCTGCTGCGGAGGAAATATACAGATCCAAAGTATGCTCCGTTGGATAAATTATGGAGTTCAGAGGATGCTTATATGGACTTGGCGGCGAGCGCTATGGACGCGGTTGAGCACTTCCGGGGCCAGAAGGGGCACAAAATGGAAGAGCTATACTGGTCGCAATTCCATAGTCCGGAGCGTCCTCTGCCGCTGACCGACCGGTTGGTCGGGTGGGCCGAGCTGAATCGATTGTCCGGATTGGCCATGAAGCATGTCTTGACTCACTTGTGGCCGGACGGACCCCAGCCGAAGAGCTATTTTGGTGTAGTGCAGCAGTTTCTTGGAGCGGTGCCGCGTATCGACGCGATGAAGCGATCGCATGTATTGAGGGAGCGCGGATGGCTCTTGCCCGTGTCAAGACATACTAGGCAGAGATGAAGGCCACTGACGTTGCATCCCAGGATTCGGACAGAGGCCGAGCACCTGCCGAGCACTACTTCGAAGAAGTCCTGCCGGGCGCTCGTTTAATAGAGACGCAGTGCTCGAAGGATCTTATGTTTGAATGACATGTATGATTCGTGAAAACGATGTTTCAATGTAATATAAGTGCTTTTTATACTTGTGCGTTCAAGTAGTAAACTACTCCTTGTGCGGCCGTTTATGTATATGTGTATATAACCCGAAGATGGCAGTCCTTGGCTTCGCCCCCACGCACATAGTGCGGGGTGTTTGCAAAAAGCGCTTTTCACACTTAATCCAACGCCTTGGTCCTGTTAAGGAGGTGGTAGCGTAGCAAACCCGCAACCGGACTATAATGCTTTATCACTTTCACTTAGCCATAGGAGTTCGAGGGTGGGGCTACTATATAGCCCTCGGGGCACCGCACTCTCCCGAATTGGGCGTATGTGCTGACCGAAAACCGGTCCTTCGTTAATGCGGAGGAATTCTAAACATTCTGTGAGTCATCGATTGGTTGACCGATCTCTCGCTATATCATGACATCGGTTTTCGGCTTTCTCTCTTGAGGTGCTCGCCCGGCGAGCAAGCACAATCGCAGATAGTTCTCCGGTGTCGCGTTAGCGATGAAAACGAACGTAAGGCAGCAAAACACGTGAGCCGGGCAACCCAACATTTGACCAAAGACATGATTCAGAGCTGATGCATATAAGGCCTAACTCGAGACGCCGAATACTCCCTAAGGTATTCGGTCTTTATAAAATGGGCAAAATAAGGCCCTAAGCCCTTTGTGTCCAGTGCACGCCAAAAATTTCGTGCGGCCAATGCCAAAGCACCAGCCTCCTCCTCGCTTATATTTAAGGAACCGGGGAATGTATATCAACAAGAGACAAAGTGAAAAAAGGTTTACGCAGGGTCTTAATCTGAAAAGAATCCTTGCAACGGGTCCTCGCTGCACGCGTCTGCGCTGTGTCTCCGTTGTGCCGTATCCTGGACGGGTGTAGCACGTTGTTATCTGTAAAAGGGAGGAACTTAGTTTGAAAAGAAAAAGGATCGTGCGAAAAATGTACTTAATATTAAATAAACGAAGTACGGTTCGAAGAAGTGAATAAGATGGAGCTTTATTGTCTCTTGTTATACATGCATGCGGCCCCTCGTATGGGGGTATGCCGCAAGTAGGCGCCGGACTCGTCTAGCCGTGTCCGGGGTTTGAATGACCAATTCAGGTTCTTTGCCTAGCAGAGCCGGATAGCTGCAGGGCTGTTAAGGCAGTCTCCCGTTTTCCTGTGCTTGAGTAACACTTAATACTTCCTTTTAAGGAGATGATGCGGCGTGGACCAGGCATTTTAAGTGTTAGAGATGCATAATGCGGTATTGCATTAAAGCGGGCGAAAGCCTCGCGTCCCAATAGTGCTTGATGGCAACCTTTAAACGGGGCGACATGGAAGAGTAACCTTTCGCGACGGAAGTTGTCGGATGAACCAAACACAACTTCTAGCAAGATGGAGCCCGTAGAGGCGTATGGGCGGGCAGTACTCCTTTAAAGGAGGTGTTGCTACGGCGAATTTTGGTTGGGTTTATCCCCATCCTGCGGATTGTGTCCTCGATATATCGTGTTTATGTCACTGCCGCCATCCATGAGGACATGTGTAAATTGGAATCCGTCGATTATAGGATCCAATATCAAGGCAGTCCATCCTGCATTACGGATATTATCGGAATAGTCCTGATGGTCGAAGGTGATTGGTTTTGACAACCAATGTGCGGCGCACCTCTTAGTGGGCGCCGCTCTGTTTTCCCTTTGATCACGTGAAGTGAGTTTCTTGTTTTAACCTTTTGTGGGAAATTCTTTTGTTTTCCGGGGCTCGCTTGTGGTGCTCGTCATCATTTTCCCTTGGTGTGTCGAGGCCCTTGTGTTCGGCATTAAGTCGGCCGGACTGCTTGAAGACCCAACAATCTCTGTGGGTATGGTTTGCGTGCTTCCGGAGGTACCATGTATTTGACACAGTCTGTCGTAATCTTGTTTAGGTTGGATAGCTCGTCACTGTTATCCTTTAGGGGCGGTGTTTTGTTGTTCGCCGAGAGCTTTTGAATCCGCGCCGACCGTACTATTTGGGCCATTTTCTTTATTCCGGCTGATCTTTTACGCTCGTGATTTCCCATTTCCATCCCTGGTTTCGATGTACTCGGGTCATTGGTATCGCATCTAGCCAGCCACTGTCCTCTCCGCCGCAAAAGCGGGTCATGAGGCTTGTTAATGCGGCCATTGTTCTTGGCTTTTCTTGGCGAGGTGTTCAGCGAGCCATTCGTCTCGGACATTGTGTTTGAAAGCTGCTAAGGCTTGCGTCCGGACGATCGACTATTTGGTTCTTTTTAGTAAGGAACCTGTTCCAGAATTTCCGGGCTGACTCTCCGGGCTGTTGAGTTATGTGACTTAGATCGTCTGCATCCGGAGGCGGACATAAGTCCCCTGAAAATTTGCCCGGAATGCGTCCTCGAGCTCTCCCCAGCTTCCAATGGTATCGGGGAGGCTTTTAAGCCAATGCCGAGCTGGCCCTTTGAGTTTAAGGGGTAAGTATTTTATGGCGTGGAGATCGTCTCCTCTAGCCATGTGTATGTGGAGGATGTAATCCTCGATCCGCATCTCGTGGTGCATTGTTACGTCGTATGCCTCTATGTTTACGGGTTTGAATCCTCTTTGAAATTCATGATCCGCACCTCATCGGTGAAACATAGGGGTGTGCGGCGCCCTATATTTGGGTGTGCCATGATCTTCGGAATTTTGGCGTATTGCATTGCTTTGTGAGCCTGCTTTCTTGGCCCATAGATGGACCTAATCGCCATCCTCTTGGTGTGAATCCTTATGCGGATCGCATATTGGCTTGTGTGCGGCGCCATTCACCGCTCTCTTTTCGCCGTGGGGTCGTCCATCCGACCGGGTGGCCCTCTTGCTTTTTAATTGTGGGGGCTCTAAGTCCTCTTCGTCGAATTCGGGCAGTAGCTTTCTTTTCGGGTAGCTCTTTGTTGTTGTTGTCGCCCGTGCCGCCTGATCTTGAATACTTTGCTCCATCTAATCCTGAGTGCATCTTCCGCTGTTTTGAGCTTCCGCTTGCTTTTTCAGGCTACGCCGCAGCGGGCGACGAGCCTTTCTCGGAGGTCATTTTGCTCCAATGGTTTGTCCGCGTGAGGTCGTCCGGACATTGTCTTCGGCCGGGGACAGATTGTTTATCCAAGTTGTCTTGTTCGGACGATTGCTCGATAGCTTGTTCGTTGTCCACCGGTTCGCCCTGCTCTATGGCTGGGTCTTTGTTGAGGCGGGACTTTGTTCGGCGTTTACGTTGCCGCTTTGACTGTTTTTCGAGGGATTTATCCTTTGTGGCGTCCCGTTGTTCCTCGTCTTCATTTCCTTTAGGTGTATCCACCATGTATACATCATGGGATGAGGTTGTCCAGCGTCCTATAGGTGCTGGTTCATTGTTGTCTCCTACATCGTCGTCCATACCGTCGATGTCTTCGGAGTCGAAATTGAGCATGTCGTGTAAGCTTTCGACAGTGGCTATGAAGTGGGTGGTGGGTGGGCTTTGAATTTCTTCGTCGTCCGCATCCCAACCGTCCTGACCGCAGTCCGGCCAGGGCTCTCCGAATAAAGAGAGAGACTTTAGTGTATTCAGGATGTCACCAAAGGGCGAGTGCTGAAAGATGTCCGCGGCCGTGAACTCCATAATGGGCGCCCAATCGGATTCAATCGGCAAGGGTGCGGAGGGTTCGGAGTCCGGATAGGTGTCCGGCGCCCTGGAGTCGAGGTCTTCGCAAAGGACAGGGATGGAGTTCGGCTCGATCGCCGTAGAGAGTAAAGCCCCCGAGGCGGTGTCCAACCACTCGTCCTCGATCGGGAATCCGGCTCGGATTAAGGGTCGGAGCGGATTCTCGCGGCCTCTTGTGGCAATCGCTCGCCGCAGAGCTAGATCATGCCCATCGAGACAAAGGCAGCGCTTGGTCGGGCTCGAATCCGTCGAAGATCAAGTCTCCGCGGATATCGGCCGTATAGTTTAGGCCTCAAATCTGACTCGACGGCCCGGGCGTAGCTTCGATCTGCTCCGGATGGCCAAGCGAATTGGCCCGCAGCAAAGCCGCCAACACGTAAGATCTGCCCGGGGAGAAAAGTCTCACCCTGGACCGCGTCGTTGTTGATGATCAAAGGAGCCATCGGGCCTATCGGTGAAGACACAAAGGAACTCTCAATGAAAGCACCAATTTCGGTGTCAAAACCAGCGGATCTCGGGTAGGGGTCCCGAATCGTGCGTCTAGGCGGATGGTAACAGGAGACAAGGGACACGATGTTTTACCCGTGTTCGGGCCCTCTTGATGGAGGTAAAACCCTACGATCTGCTAGATTAATATTGATGATGTGTGTTACAAGAGTGGATCTACCACGAGATCAAAGAGGCTAAACCCTAGAAGCTAGCCTATGGTATGATTGTTGTTCGTCCTCTGGGACTAAAACCCTCTGGTTTATATAGACACCGGATAGGGTTAGGGTTACATGTAGTCGGTTACAATGGTAGGAGATCTACATATCCGTATCGCCAAGCTTGCCTTCCACGCCAAGGAAAGCCCCATCCGGACACGGGACGAAGTCTTCAATCTTGTATCTTCATAGTCTTGGAGTCCGGCCGATGATGATAGTTCGGCTATCCGGACACCCCCTAGTCCGGAACTCCCTCACCCTCCCTATTTATAAGGCAATGATCAGATGGCATGCGCGGGAATCGAGGAGGCCAAAAAATCGTTATGAGGCTATACGAACACCTTGTTTTTCGGGATATCCATTAAAACAAAGATCCGTTGAGATATACTTAGGGATGGCAATGGGTAGGGTATGGATGGGTACAACCTCCTTCTACCCAAACCCATACCCATAGAAACTTTCTATACCCACCCACTTCAATGCCCATGGGCATAAATTGATACCCATGCCCATACCCATCGGTATCCTGTACCCAATGTGTATCCATTGGGTACCATATATAGCATTTAAATTTTGATTTTTTTTTAGAGAAATGAGTCTGAATTTTAAGTGATATGGGCGGGCATTATGGCACCAACATAGTCGCCTCCGATGGGTGGCTTCTTGGAGGCATCAAAGGAGTATGAGCAGCAGTTGGTGGAAGCCCGGCGTAGTGGGAATGAGCAGCTGGAATTGGGGGTCACTGGATCGAGAGTTTAGAGGAGTCCGATGGCGATGAGTCAAGATTTCATTGTTTCAAGAAGTTACATATATAGGACGTCAGAGGAGTGTCGAGCTGGCGATTGCGGGCCTATGACCTATGGCAGTTTAGAGAATACAAGATTTAGGGTTGGGCCATAGGAGTTAGATGCTTACCCCACATGTCATAGGAATAATTTTGATTTATTAATTTCTTTTGGGTATCCATTGGGTTACCCATGGGCGCAATTGAATACCCATGCCCTACCCATAGATTTTGCGGGTATGGATACCCATTACCCGTGGGTACAAAATCTTTTCAAGTCATGCCCATGGCCATTGTTTTCGGGTAGGGTACCCGCGGGTACCCATACCCACGGACAAAACTGCCATCCCTATATACTAGTCTCTATGTGAAGTTAATATATGATGACGTCATGGCGGTTTACCAAGTTTTTGTGAAGTGACATCATGGCGGGTTACAGAGAGCTGATGATGGAAGATTTTGCTAAGTCAAGATGATAAAGATTGATGTGAACAAGTTCAAATCAACCTGGGGCTTAATGTTGGGGATATAACTATTAGGTATGACCCGTCCAGGAGGGTCGGGTCATACCACTGGCGGCTTAAAGATGAAGATGGCGGGTCATGAAGGAATCCTATTGAAGGCCCAAGACCCAGAGGTGACTTGAGGCCCAAGAGGATGAACTGTCGTATGTGTAACTTGTATTGTAAGGCAAGCTTAGTTAGTCACCGAGCCGGACACGTTGTGTATGAGCCGGCCGGAACTCTGTAAGCCGTCGGGCATCAACCTGTGTATATAAAGGGCTGACCTGGCGATGGGTTAGGGCAAGAAACAACAAGTCGAGAACTAGGTCAAGCGTATTCGATCCCTGGCAATCGAAACCCAATCAATACAACCTAAAGCAGGAGTAGGCTTTTACCTCGTCGAGAGGGGCCAAACCTGGGTAAACTCTCCGTGTCCTTTGTCCCGTTTTAACCCCTTCAAGCTAACTACATCGCTATGGCTCCACACCTAAGTCCTTTTGCTAGGGCATCTGCCGTGTTAAGTCCACGATAGACCAGAAGACATCCAGTGGGCCAGAGAAGCACCTGGGGGGGTGCCCCAAGGGGGGCACAAACCACCAGGATGCGCCTGGGGGCCCAGGCGCGCCCAGGTGGGTTGTGCCCACCTCAGTGGCCTCCCGCACCCCCTCCTCACCCTATAAATTCCCAAATATTCCAAAAACCCTTGGGGTTAACCTAGATCAGAAGTTTCGCCGCCGCAGGCCTCTGTAGCCACCAAAACCAATCAAGACCCCGTTCTTCATCATCCCGGCGGCCACCACGATGAGGAGGGAGTAGTCCACCTTCGGGGCTGAGGGTTTGTACCAGTAGCTATGTGTTTAATCTCTCTTTCTCTCTCGTGTTCTTGAGATGGCACGATCTTGATGTATCGCGGGCTTTGTTAATATAGTCGGATCATATGGTGTTTTCCCCTCTCTATCTTGTTGTGATGAATTGAGTTTTTCCCTTTGAGATTTTGTTGTTATCAGATTGAATACTTTTATGGATTTGAGAGCACTTGATATATGTCTTGCATACGAATACTCGTGGTGACAATGGGGTATCATATTGATTCACTTGATATGTGTTTTGGCATTCAACTCGCGGATTCCCGCGGTGACATTGGGGTAATCTATGCATAGGGGTTGATGCACGTTCTCGTCTTTTGTTGCTCCGGTAGAAATCTTGGGGCACTCTTTGAGATTCTTTGTGTTGGATTGAGTATTATGAATCTGAAATTATTTGGTGTTATTTTAGTACGAACTCTTGGATAGATCGATCGGAAAGAATAGCTTCGAGGTGGTTTCGTACCCTACAAACAATTTCTTCTTATGTTCTCCGCTAGATAGGGACTTTGGAGTGATTCTTCGTTGCGCGTTGAGGGATGGTTATATGATCCAATTATATTAGCATTGTTGAGAAATTGCACTAGTGAAAGTACGGACCCTAGGCCTCATTTTCAAGCATTGCAATACCGTTTATGTGCCCGTTTACTATTTTCTACATTGCTGTTTTTATTCATTCAGATTATAAAAATATATTTCTACCATCAATATTACACTTTTATCACCATCTCTTCGCCGAACTAGTGCACCTATACAATTTGCCATTGTATTGGGTGTCTTTGGGACACAAGATATTTCTTGTATTTGGTTGCAGGATTGTTTGAGAGAGACCATCTTCATCCTACACCTCCCATGGATTGATAAACCTTAGGTCATCCACTTGAGGGAAAATTTCTACTGTCCTACAAAACTCTACGCTTGGAGGCCCAACACGAGTCTACAAGAATAAAGTTGCATAGTAGACATCACACCTAACGCATGATCTTGTGTGACAGAGGAAGTGGTACCGTCAAGATTTTATTTTTTATGACGGCGCTTCAGTGAAGGTGGTGGTGACGGCTGAAAAACGTCACCATGGCATTTTCTGTGACGGAAAACGGATTTACGTGATAGAAGTGAAACGTCACAAAATAGAGCAAATTTTGTAGTACATGTGATGATGTTATTTCCCTATGTATTCATGAGTTATTTGTGTTATTCTTGAACATCATCACTAATATGTATCAATAAGTACGTGACTTACTTGTGAGACTATATATTGTGTGATGACTCTTCTAATGGTCCCTAGTTGATAAGGTTATGCGAGCACATATCCTTTGACTAGTATGCGATTCGGTTGATGACTAAGTTTCACAAGCCATGGGCATATAACTGCTAACCCGATAGTATGGACTCATCGATGGGGATCACCGATGTGGGGGGTCCTTGTCTAGCTAACCTAAGACACTACTTTTGGGTGCAAAAGATCAATGCTCACCAAACACAAAGAACAGATATCAAATGTTACACCATACATAATGGTAAAACTTGCAAAATATGCCCATACGGGCCACATGGGCGAAACACCAAATGAAACTGCATAGGAAACTCCAACGATAACTTGGGCGCATGCCATCATGCCTTAACCCTACATGCTACATGCATTCTAATCGGGAGCATCCTAGTTCTCAAGTGTGTTGTCCAATCCATCTTCCACATTCAGCTCCTCCATGCCTGGCCAAGTTAATAGCCAGGGACAATATTATCCAGTGAGTACGTTTGAATGTACTCGTAAGCAACTCAAAAAATGAGTATATTAGAATATTCATTCAAGGCTTAGTACAAAGGAAGGGGCTCTATGATATGTTTCAACATTTTGCGTAAAGCTGGATTTGTGTGAGTGTGATAGTCCTACTCATTTTTAAACTAAGTAAATCTTCATTTGTAAATACCATGATAGATATAGTAGCATGATAATTGTCTTCTGATGTCCATGATAAGCATGGAATAAATTCCATCATCTCCAAATTCCTCAACTAGTTTCTTCCGAATTGCTCGAGTATCTAACTTTCTACAAGGGTTGTACATATCAACCCACAAGATATGTTTCACCCTTGTTGCCACGCACATTAAAAACATCTCCTAGGTGTGCCAACAGGGTTATCACAACATGACCTTTCGCTCAACTATTCCGATCGATGAATCATGCTAGAAGGGTATGGTAGCCATACAATGCATGCCTCTACGACAGAGTGATGTCATCCCTTCGTTGTGTCAAATAACTTCCTCACCTCTATGGGAAGGCTCTCAAAATTCTTCACTTTTGCACTAGTTCTTGTGCATGCAGGTTCATTGACGGTCCAGAGGAGCTAAAGGGCCAAGTCTGACAACATGCATATGGACGTACGAAAAATTTGTGTTCTATGGTATTGGGTTTGATTTGCATTTGGTTTTGTATGGGACTCATTTTAGGAAACTTCAACTTGTTCTAGCCTCTACTGGTTAATACCAATCTTGTATCTCAATTTGTAATCTTCAAACATGTGATCACTTCATTCCATATAACTTCTTCATGTGAGAGATTTTTGCTCTCGAAGTCATCCCTTGGGCATTAGTGGTACCCATGGGGTCTTGTGCTCATTCCATTACAATCTCCTACAACATATTTGCTATTCCATGGGCATTCTTGGCACCCATGGGTTCAAAACTTTCTACCACCAAGATTCCACCAGGTCGATGTTTATCGATACCTCTAAAGAACTTGTACCAAATCCACTCCATCTTCAACTTCCGACATGCTTCTCTTTCAATCTTCATTTTCATAATCACTCTTGGGCACTAAATGTCTCCCAAGAGGTTTCATAAGCATTTGAGTACTCGGGAAAATTTTCCCCATGTGTTATGATTTTGTGTGACTAGCATGGCTAAGCAACACTTCTAAAATTGGCCTAAGTCTGACTTATATCTAAGGTCACTCGGTATTAATAGCCTATGGTTATAATGGAGGGGTATTACCAATGTCAAAGGGGATGTTAACAATAAGCACATATGCAATATCTATTTTCTAAACCAACCATAGCATTTTTAAACAAATATATTCTAAGTGTGTAACGCAAATATGGGTTCAACATGATCAAAGTTGGTTGCTTGGCTAGTTTAGAAAATTCTTCAAAGTCTTCTACTCCTTATTCGAATCTCTAAAAAAATCGTTATCTAACATCAGTGACATAAGAATAAAGTAGAAACAAGCCACCCAAATAAGTAGTACAACCAAAGTGCTCAAATATTTTTGGAACCCATGTCTCTAGAATGGTCTTAAATTTTAGAAACTGGAACCAATTGATTTTGGGTTGTGGATATTTAAATATGAATTTTCAAAGTTCATTGTAATTTAGAAAAAGATAAACGTTGTTGTGCACACCGGGCCGAATAGATCCGACCCAGTTAAAAAATGCACACTCAGAGCGGCATTGAACAGAAAAATGCTGATGAGCTCAGGTGGGCTCAACCCAGGTGCACAACGTTGTGACAAAGGGCCATGCCGAAGGCATAGCAACATAAGACACCTTTAGCCAAAACGGATGCCCGTGTATTGGGGCGTTTTAAACCTGATGGCTGGGGCCCAACCATCACTGAGAGAGAGAGGGGACTGGAAGGATGGCAGGTAAGTCCCACGTGTCATCACCCACCTCGTGACTCCGACTAGGGCTTGCTTGGGCTTACTCACTGAGGGCGATGCAGGGCATGACAAAGGAAATGGAGGGCGCAAAAGGCTCCGAGAGGCTTGCGCACATCGGCTAGCGGTGGAGGCGGTCGCCAGCAGTGAGAAAATCATCGATGGCCAGGGTCCCGTGTGGAGGCGCTCGACGTTGATCTGCTTTTTCAGAGAGTTCCTTATTTGTTCCTAATTAAAACTTTTCTTTCTTATTTGGACCTAAGTAATTTTCTTCTTTATTAAACACCACCTCTACATTTTATGCCTTTTGTGACACTCCGCCTATTCCATCAAAGACACGTCCCTTTTTTGCATTGATGAAACTACCCTTGATTGTATAACAATGAAAAAAAGGTTGAAAAGACATTGGGCCCAAATCACTCCTCTTCCCATGTCCCCTTACACTTGTCTCCACCATAGGAGCACATAAGCAACGGGGCCCTAATATGTCTCTATCGTATCTATAATTTTTTATTGTTCCATGCCAATATTCTACAACTTTTACATACTTTTGGCAACTTTTTATACTATTTTTGGGACTAACATATTGACCCAGTGCCAGTTCCTGTTTGTTGCATGTTTTTTTGTTTTGCGGAAAATACATATCAAACAGAGTCCAAACGGGATAAAAACTTACACAGATTTTTTTGGAATATATGTGAATTTTGGGAAGTGGAATCAATGCGAGACGATGCCCAAGGGGCCCACGAGGGTGAGGGGCGCGCCCCAGGGGGTAGGGCGCGCCCTCGGCCCTCGTGGCCACTCCGTAAGACGGTTGGTGCCCTTCTTTCACCACAAGACAGCGAATATCCGGATAAAAATCGTGTCAAAATTTCAGCCCAATCGGAATTACGGATCTCCGGGAATTTAAGAAACGGTGAAAGGGTAGAATCAGGGAGCGCAGAAACAGAAGGAAACAGAGAGAGAGAGAGAGAGAGAGAGAGAGAGAGAGATCCAATCTCGGAGGGGCTCTCGCCCCTCCGCTGCCATGGAGGCCATGGACCATAGGGGAAACCCTTCTCCCATCTAGGGGAAAGGTCAAGGAAGAAGAAGAAGAAGGGGGCTCTCTCCCCCTCTCTCCCGGTGGCGCCAGAACGCCGTCGGGGCCATCATGGCGACAATGATCTACACCAACAACTTCACTGTCGTCATCACCAACTCTTCCCCCCTCTATGCAATGGTGTAATCCCTCTTTTACCTGTTGTAATCTCTACTTAAACATGGTGCTCAACGCTATGTATTATTTCCCAATGATGTATGGCTATCCTATGATGTTTGAGTAGATCCATTTTGTCCTATGGGTTAATTGATGATCGTGATTGGTTTGAGTTGCATGTTTTATTATTGGTGTTGTCCTATGGTGCTCTCCGTGTCGCGCAAGCATGAGGGATTCCGTTGTAGGGTTTGCAATATGTTCATGATTTGCTTATGGTGGGTGGCGTGAGTGCATAGACCCGAGTAAGTAGGTTGTTTGCGTATGGGAGTAAAGAGGACTTGATGCCTTATAATGCTATGGTTGGGTTTTACCTGAATGATCTTTAGTAGTTGCGGATGCTTTCTAGAGTTCCAATAATAAGTGCATATGACCCAAGAAGAGAAAGTATGTTAGGTTATGCCTCTCCCTCAAATAAAATTGCAATAGTGAATACCGGTCTAGTTATCGATTGCCTGGGGAGAAATAAATTTCTTGTGTGACAAAAATCTCTCTACTAAAACTAACTTAGTTATGTCTTCATCTAAATAGCCCCTACTTTTTATTTACGCGCTCTTTATTATCTTGCACCTAGCTTACAACACCTACAAAGTACTTCTAGTTTCATACTTGTTCTAGGTAAAGCGAACATTAAGCGTGCTTAGAGTTGCATCGGTGGTCGATAGAACTTGAGGGAATATTTGTTCTACCTTTAGCTCCTCGTTGGGTTCGACACTCTTACTTATCGAAAGAGGTTACAATTGATCCCCTATACTTGTGGGTTATCAAGACCTTTTTCTGGCGCCGTTGCCGGGGAGAGATAGCGTGGGGTGAATATTCTCGTGTGTGCTTGTTTGCTTTATCACTAAGTGGATTTTATTTTCTATTCTAAGTTGATCTTTATCTTTAGTTATGGATATGGAACATGAAATACCAAAAAAATAGGTTTACTTGCTACTCATGGAGATGGGGAACCTCCTAAAACCCTCGATGCTCATTATGTGAAAGATATTATGCACTACTTTAATAATCCTGAGAAAACCAAATTCAATTATATAATGGGAAACACGTTGGATCAACCTGAATACTTTAGGGATTATCGCTTGACACAAAAAGGGAAACTTTTATGGGATCAAATTCATGTGTTGCATTGGTATGCTCGGGAACTATGCTTGAGATATGATTATACTTGTTGCTCTAGGATGAAGGCTCCACACCTCCCCTTTTCATGCAAATTTAATGATAATGAAACCTTAGCTTCTTATGCTAATGGTATATATGATTACTATGATGTGGAACGAATAGAAGAATTTGTTGCTTTTAAGGGTGCTTCTAAAATTGAATCTTTGTTTAAAGAGTTTGAAGATTTTGATGATTCGGTTTATAGACCTGAAAATTTTGCTATCCTTAAATATTGCTATGAGAATTATAAATAAAATTATGATATTGACGAATTTATTGAGAAAGTCTCTGCTGTGTGAGAAGAGACTAATATTTTGCAGGAGTCTATGGAAGAAGAAACTGATGAAACTATGAGCTGATTGGATGAAAGAGATGATGAGGAGAGCGAACAACAAAAGGAGGAAGATCGGATTAGCTACCCGTGCCCACCTTCTAATGAGAGTAACTCTCCAACTCATACATTATTTAATGTCCCTTCGTTCTTACCGAAGGATGAATGCTATGATAATTGCTATGATCCCGTTGATTCATTTGAAATATCCCTTTTTGATGAACTTGATGCTTGCTATTCTTGTGGCCAAGATGCCAATATGAATTATGCTTATGGAGATGAACTTGCTATTGTTCCTTATGTTAAACATGAAATTGTTGCTATTGCACCCACACATGATAGTCCTATTATCTTTTGAATTCTCCAAACTACACTATATCGAAGAAGTTTGCACTTAATAAGGATTATATTGATGGGTGTCCTTTTACCGTTGCACATGATAATTTTGATGAATATAATATGCATGTGCTTGCTGCTCCTACTTGCAATTATTATGAGAGAGGAACTACATCTCCGCCTCTCTATGTTTCCAACACGATAAAATTGCAACAAACTTCTTATGCTATGCATTGGCCTTTACTTGATGTGCATGAATTGTTCTTGTATGACATGCCGATGCATAGGAAGAGAGTTAGACTTCATCACTGCTTGATATATGTTGCTTTGTGCTCACTACTAAATGCCAAATCATTGCTAATTCAAATTGTCTTTGATATACCTTGGGATCCGGGTGGATTCATTACTTGAGCACCTTATGCCTAGCTTAATGGCTCTAAAGAAAGCGCTGTCAGGGAGACAATCCGGAAGTTTTAGAGAGTCATTCATTTCTGTTGAGTGCTTTTATAGAGTTTAAAAACAAAAAATAAAGAGGGGAACCCGAAACTTTTCAAAAAGGAAAGTGAAAGTGAGAGAGACAAGCATTGTTGAAGTGAGGGAGCTCCTTGAACTTTGTTCATGCTCACGGAAACTTTGTGGATCTTGATTACAGGAACTTTTCAACAAAAATAATTATCCCCTTGTACAATTCCATTGTATTATAAAAATAATGTGCCAAGATTTGCCTTTAGGATGTTTACATTGCTTGTTGGTTTGTGCGGTGTAAAACAGAAACTTTGGCTGTAGTGCGCGATTTTACATTTTTTTACTGGAACGTCAAACGGTTCTGAAACTTTTTGCACTGCCTTTCTATACAAATTGTTTATTTTTCCTATTTTTTCAGAATTTTTGGAGTACCATAAGTATGGTTAATGTTCAGATTACTACAGACTGTCCTGTTTAAAACAGGTTCAGTTTTTGATGCATTGCTTGCTTGTTTTGATGAAACCATCGATTTCTATCAGTGGATTAAGCCATGGAAAAGTTATATTAAAGTAGCTACAATGTAAAAACAAAATATGAATTGGTTTGCAATAGTACTTAGAGTAGTGATTTGCTTTATTATATTAACGGATCTTACCGAACTTTCTGTTGAGTTTTGTGTGGATGAAGTGATCAAGGATCGAGGAGGTCTCGATATGAGGATAAGGAGGAGAGGCAAGAGCTCAAGCTTGGGGATGCCCAAGGCACCCCAAGTAAATATTCAAGGAGACTCAAGCATCTAAGCTTGGGGATGCCCCGGAAGGCATCCCGTCTTTCTTCAACAAGTATCGGTATGTTTTAGGTTTCGTTTCATTCATGTGATATGTGCAAATCTTGGAGCGTCTTTTGCATTCAGTTTTCACTTTTCTTTGATGCACCATGCTGGTATGAGATAGTCCTTGGTTGATTTATAGAATGCTCCTTGCACTTCACTTTCTTTTGAGTATGGCTTTATAGAATGCTTCATGTGCTTCATTTATATCTTTTGAAGTTTGGATTGCATGTTTCCCTACACATAGAAAACCGCCATTTGTAGAATGCTCTTTTCCTTCACTTATATTTGTTAGAGTGTGGGCATATCTTTTGTAGAAAGAATTAAACTCTCTTGCTTCACTTATATCTATTTAGAGAGTTGACAGGAATTGGTCATTCACATGGTTAGTCATAAAATCCTACATAAAACTTGTAGATCACTGAATATGATATGTTTGATTCCTTGCAATAGTTTTGCGATATAAAGATGGTGATATTAGAGTCATGCTAGTGGGTAATTGTGGATTGTAGAAATACTTTTGTTGAAGTTTGTGATTCCCGTAGCATGCACGTATGGTGAACCATTATGTAACGAAGTCGGAGCATGATTTATTTATTGATTGTTTTCCTTATGAGTGGCGGTCGGGGACGAGCGATGGTCCTTTCCTACCAATCTATCCCCCTAGGAGCATGCGCGTAGTACTTTGTTTCGATAGCTAATAGACTTTTGCAATAAGTATGTGAGTTCTTTATGACTAATGTTGAGTCCATGGATTATACACACTTTCACCCTTCCATCATTGCTAGCCTCTTCCGTACCGTGCATTGCCCTTTCTCACCTCGAGAGTTGGTGCAAACTTCGCCGGTGCATCCAAACCTCGTGATACCATACACTCTATCACACATAAGCCTCCTTATATCTTCCTCAAAACAGCCACCATACTAACCTACTATGGCATTTCCATAGCCATTCCGAGATATATTGCCATGCAACTTCCATCATCTTCATATACATGACTTGAGCATTTATTGTCATATTGTTTTACATGATCGTAAGACAGCTAGCATGATATTTTCAGGGCTTGTTCGTTTTTTTATTTCATTGCTACGCTAGATCATTGCACATCCGGTACACCGCCGGAGGCATTCATATAGAGTCATATCTTTGTTCTGGTTTCGAGTTGTAATATTGAGTTGTAAGTAAATAAAAGTGTGATGATCATTATTAGAACATTATCCCATGTGAGGTTATCGAAATAAAAGTGGCCAAAGAAGCCCCCAAGAAAAGGAGAGAGAGGCCAAAGAAGCCTACAAAAAAGAAAGAAAAAGAGAAAAAAAGAGAAAAAAAGAGAAAAAAATAAAAAAAAAATAAGAGAGAGAAAAGAGAGAAGGGACAATGTTACTATCCTTTTACCATACTTGTGCTTCAGAGTAGCACCATGTTCTTCATATAGAGAGTCTCTTGAGTTATCACTTTCATATACTAGTGGGAATTTTCATTATAGAACTTGGCTTGTATATTCCAACGATGGGCTCAAATGCCCTAGGTCTTCATGAGGCAAGCAAGTTGGATGCACACCCACTTAGTTTTCAGTTTGAGCTTTCATACACTTATAGCTCTTAGTGCATTCGTTGCATGGCAATCCCTACTCCTCGCATTGACATCAATTGATGGGCATCTCCATAGCACATTGATTAGTCGCGTCGATGTGAGACTTTCTTCCTTTTTGTCTTCTCCACTCAACCTCCACCATCATATTCTATTCCTCCTATAGTGCTATATCCATAGCTCACGCTCATGTATTGCGTGAAAGTTGAAAAGGTTTGAGAATATCAAAAGTATGAAACAATTGCTTGGCTTGTCATCGGGGTTGTGCATGATTTGAATATTTTGTGTGGTGAAGATGGAGCATAGCCAGACTATATGATTTTGTAGAACTCTCTTTAGCCATGTTATTTTGAAAAGACATGATTGCTTTGTTAGTATGCTTGAAGTATTATTATTTTTTATGTCAAATGATAGACTATTGCTTTGAATCACTCGTGTCTTAATATTCATGCCATGATTAGATTACATGATCAAGATTATGCTAGGTAGCATTCCACATAAAAATATTTTTTTATCATTTACCTACTCGAGGACGAGCAGGAATTAAACTTGGGGATGCTGATACGTCTCCGTCGTATCTATAATTTTTTATTGTTCCATGCCAATATTCTACAACTTTTACATACTTTTGGCAACTTTTTATACTATTTTTGGGACTAACATATTGATCCAGTGCCCAGTGTGAGTTCCTGTTTGTTGCATGTATTTTTTGTTTCGCAGAAAGTCCATATCAAACGGAGTTCAAACGGGATAAAAACTTACGGAGATTTTTTTTGAATATATGTGAAATTTGGGAAGTGGAATCAATGCGAGATGATGCCCGAGGGGCCCACGAGGGTGAGGGGCGCGCCCTGGGCCCTTGTGGCCACTCCGTAAGGCAGTTGGTGCCCTTCTTTCACCGCAAAAAAGCCAATACCCGGATAAAAATCGTGTCAAAATTTCAGCCCAATCAGAGTTACGGATCTCCGGGAATTTAAGAAACGGTGAAAGGGCAGAATCAGGGAGCGCAGAAACAGAAGGGAACAGAGAGAGAGAGAGAGAGAGAGAGAGAAAGAGAGAGAGAGATCCAATCTGGGAGGGTCTCTCGCCCCTCCGCTGCCATGGATGCCATGGACCAGAGGGGAAACCCTTCTCCCATCTAGGGGGAAGGTCAAGGAAGAAGAAGAAGGGGGCTCTCCTCTCTCTCTCCAGTGGCCGGAACCATTTGGGGCCATCATCGCGACAACGATCTACACCAACAACTTCACCGACGTCATCACCAACTCTTCCCCCCTCTATGCAGCGGTGTAACCCCTCTTTTACCCGCTGTAATCTCTACTTAAACATGGTGGTCAATGCTATATATTATTTCCCAATAATGTATGGCTATCCTATGATGTTTGAGTAGATCCGTTTTGTCCTATGGGTTAATTGATGATCGCGATTGGTTTGAGTTGCATGTTTTATTATTGGTGTTGTCCTATGGTGCTCTCCGTGTCGGCATAGCGTGAGGGATCCCGCTGTAGGTTTTGCAATATGTTCATGATTTGCTTATGGTGGGTGGCGTGGTGATAAAAGCACAAACCCGAGTAAGTAGGTTGTTTGCGTATGGGAGTAAAGAGGACTTGATGTCTTATAATGCTATGGTTGGGTTTTACCTTAATGATCTTTAGTAGTTGTGGATGCTTGCTAGAGTTCCAATCATAAGTGCATATGACCCAAGAAGAGAAAGTATGTTAGCTTATGCCTCTCCCTCAAATAAAATTGCAATCGTGATTAACGGTCTAGTTATCGATTGCCTAGGGACAAATAAATTTCTTGTATGACAAAAAGCTCTCTACTAAAACTAACTTAGTTTTGTATTCATCTAAACAGCCCCTACTTTTTATTTACGCGCTCTTTATTATCTTGCACCTAGCTTACAACACCTACAAAGTACTTCTAGTTTCATACTTGTTCTAGGTAAAGCGAACGTTAAGCGTGCGTAGAGTTGTATCGGTGGTCGATAGAACTTGAGGGAATATTTGTTCTACCTTTAGCTCCTCGTTGGGTTCGACACTCTTACTTATTGAAAGAGGCTACAATTGATTCCCTATACTTGTGGGTTATCAGGCCCTCTCCTCCTCCAACCCCACAACCTCCCGCCTTCCTCCTCCCACCTGGTCGGCATTGATGAGCGTTCCGCCTAATCGTCGATGGCACCAGTCCAAGTTTCAGTGTACAAAAGTAGGGGCTCTCCTTTTTGACCCCTTTACTTGTGCACGGGCAGTCAGAGCCACGCGCCACGGCCACACCTAGCAGGGCAGAAGAGGGAAGCCGGAGAGAAGCCGAAGCGCAAGACAACCGAGGCAACGCCAAGACCAGAAACACAGGAGAGCAAAGGGGCGAGGTGGACTCCCCCGACAAGATCCCTTGCCGGGGCGGCCTCCGCGGCCCCGGCAAGAGCCTTGCCGGGGCAACTTGCCCGATGCCAGCAGAGCAGGCCACCCTTGAGCCTGTGGGTTCCAACACCAGCCAACCAACTACATTGGAACCAGGGCTCGGGAGGCGCCTCTGTGGTGGCATGCAGATCTTTGTCAATATCATAAACATGTGAGATCAGATGAGGACCAGAAGACGGCGAACCTCGGCGGGATCCCAGCCGAGGGAATCCACAAGACCCCCGGCAAGCGCCTTGCGGAAGCAGCTAACGCCACGGCAAGACCCGTTGAGACCCGGCAAGACCTTTGCCGAGGGCATCAGCCAGAGACCCTTTGCCGAGCCCGCACCAGCCAAGACTCCACCGACCGTCCACAAGCAGCTGCTAGCTCAACCAGCTGGGCAGGCATCTGCGTGGCGACGGGCGGCCTCTACGCCAACTCAGCAAGCACCTGTGTGGTGGCATGCAGATCTTCGTGAAGGCCCTGCCACTGCGCCACCTCAGTTGCATGCCTGCCTACATGGCACCGCATGCATCGCTGGCACAGGCGGCGTGTCGGCGGCGGAGGCGGCGGCCAGACGGGGACGGGCCTCGTTCCCGTCCTGATAAAGCAAATGGACACCTAAGTAGCGCATTTAATGCACTTTGTCCCGTAACGCCGGGCGATAAGCTCGCGCACTGTACACCTTTCCACCTCCAGTGTGCCACTATGGCAACCCCTTTTCGTCTATAAAAGGAGGCCCGAGGCGACTGGGGAGGGATTCGCTCTTTGGGCAAGTTACACCACCTGTAGCTAGCTCAAGAACACAAGAAAACTCAATACATCCACCAAAGCAGGACTAGGGTATTACGCATCCTCGTGGCCCGAACCTGGGTAAACGATCTGTGTGCTTCCTGTTAGACCTGCTCTTCTCACAACCCCGCGCCCGCCAACCGTAGAAGGGATTCCAGTGATCCCATAGGTGTTGTTTCCCCGACATCTGTGGCGCGCCAGGTAGGGGGCGTAGTCGTGAGAATCTGGTCTAGCAGTTAGCCTAGCGGTTCTTGATCGCCATGGCTCCCAAGAAGAAGACGATCACGGCGATCGTCTCGTCGGGAGCCGAACGGCCCGTGGTAGTTCGGACGAGCAGCGGGCCGGTCGCTTATAGAACCCGAGCCGCGGCCCACGAGCACCAGCATCGCTCTGGCAGTCAGAGTCTGGCGAGCGGCGTCGTTCGTGCGCCAGACGATGGGCCGCGCATCGCCAAATCCAAAGACGGGGTTGGGCCCCCCGCAGGCGGCGCGGGGCCCTCTAGGGGCGTCGTTGTGCCCCCTACAGGCGGCGCAGCAACCTCCAAGACGCCCACCCCGACGCCCACAGTGCACTCTTCCCATGGTGTGCGCGACGAGCAACATCACCACGCTGGTGACCCTGGACACCGCCATGGGAAGAGCCCTTTGCATCGTCCGCGGGATGAAGGAGTCCAACATGCCCGCCGAAGTGCTGGTGAAAATGGCACGCAGCCGCTGGGCCATGATAGAGCTCCTTCTAACGTGGTTAGAAGTCGAAGCACGCCGCGGTCCACGCAGCTGTCGCCACCACCCACGCCAGCAGAGGCTTTGGCGCGCGCACAGCTGCTCCTCGACTTCCCTCCTGCTGCGAAGAAGCTAGACGAGTGCAGAGCCACCATCCGGATCCTCGTCGCCGTCACCAATAAAGATGATCCGCGACCGGCGGGGCCCTCGGGCTGGCGCTCCGTCGAGCCACCACATGTCAGCGGTGGGAGAACCGGGGGAGCTGCAGCCACAGTACACTCTCCTCCCCCGCGCCAGTTGCCGCCGGTGCCGGTCCATCGTGGCGACGCATGTGACAACATTTCCATAGCGTCGTCCGACCCATGGACCCACCGCGACCAGTGCCAAGCCCATGAAGACGCTCTAACCACTATCGAGCGCTGGCACGATACACGCCACCAGTCGAATAAGCGGGCGGGACCCGCTATGGACCACCCAACACCGGGGGGCTCCGGCGTCCTACCTTACGAGGTGGGTTGCCCAGCCTTTACCCGTGAGTAGCGGCAGTTCCAGTGGTCGTCCCACCGCACGTTCAAGCCCGACGTCGGCGAGAAGTACAACGGCAAGACCAATCCGTCAGAGTTCTCAGCATCTACACCATCGCGATTCGAGCTACCGGAGCTCGCGACGACAAGGTGCTTGCCAAATACTTCCCGTTGGCACTGAAGCCCAATGTCATGTCTTGGTTGATGCACTTGCCGGCTGATTCCATTTCCTCTTGGTCGGATATGTGCCACGAGTTCGTTGGTGCCTTCACAGGAGGCCACCAAGCTCATGGCCAGGCCAGTGATTTGCATATCGTCCCCCAGAAGGAAGGGGAAACCCTGCGCAAGTACATCCAGAGGTTCAGCCGGGTGAAGTACAACATCCCCGATGTTCATCCTGCCGCCGTGATTAGCGCGTTCCATCAGAACGTGCGCAACCGCAAGATGCGCCAAGAGTCAAGCGATGAACAAGGTTAAGGATGTGGCGAACTTTATGTTACGGCCGATAGGTGCGTCCGGGTGAAGAGGAAGGAAGTATCCCGGCGAGGACGCCGGCGTGGAAACCGACTCTACTGACGAAGACACCACCGCCCCGACGGAGAAGGGCCGGCATCGCAACAGGAAACGCAAGGGCAAGACCGTGCTTGCCGTCGAGGGATCCGACGACACCAGCGCCTCCAAGAAGGAAAAGGCAGACGAACCCGACAAGGAAATTGCCGGGTGCACCGCCTGCCGGGCCTTGGCGGCTGCCGACAAGCCAGGGGGCTCCGACAAGCAGTATTGCAAGATCCATCGCACCAAGGGCCACGACCTCCAGAATTGCTGACAGGTCGAGTTGCTTGCTGAGAAGCAAAAGGCCGAATATGAGAGGCGGGACAAGGAGAAGGGCCAGGATGGTGCCAAAGGATCCGGCAAGAAGCGTGGCGGCCAAGGAGGGTGCCGCGGCAAGGACAACCAACAAGAGAGGCCCGCTCGGGGCTGCGACAAGAAGCAAGAAGACGATGATCATGACGAGGGCGACGAGTCCGGCGAACAAGAGTTTCAGAAGGCTACAGAGGCCATGTGCGTCGATGGAGGCGCCTTGCTGCATACTTATCACCGCTAGCTCAAACAATGGACGCGTGAGATCACAGCAGTGGAGCCCTCGATCGACGCTCAGAAGCCACTGAAGTGGTCCAGCACGCCCCTCATCTTTGACGCCGAGGACCACCCTGACCGCACAACTGTGGTCGGGTGTTTGCTGTTGTTGGTCTCACCAACGATACGCAACCTCAAGGTGAACAAGATGCTAGTCGACGGGGGGGCCGGTCTGAACTTGATCTCGCCCGTTGTGATCAAAAGGCTGCAAATTCCTGATGGAGACCTCGACGAAACAGGCACGTTTCAAGGGATCAACCCAGGAAGGAGCCAGCCGAAGGGCAAGGTCACATTGCATGTGACATTTGGAGGCAAGTTTAACTATAGGACGGAGAGGATTGTCTTTGATGTAGCCGAGATCCCCTTGCCCTACAACGGGATCCTCGGCCGCCCGGCACTAGCCAAGTTCATGGCAGTGTTGCACTATGCCTACAACACGCTGAAGATGCCTGGGCCGATGAACATCATCACTATCCCCTCCGACAAGAAGGACACGCTGATTTGCACCGACCTACTCTACCGGAAGCGATTGCAAGAATCGCCGCCAAGGCACTTGCTCCTGCCGCTGAAGCCCCGGGAGGGAAGAAGAAGACCTGTAAGACCTCTCGCACCCACTCCGGCAAGCGCACCTCTTCGGAGTGTTGTGCTACCGCCGAGGACGTGCCAGAGAGCTCCACCAGCAAGAGCAAGAAATCCAGAGCTGCACCACCAGAGACCAAGAAGGTGTCCGCCAAGGAGGATGGTACGTGTCAGATTTCGGGTTTCGGCAGAACCTTGAGGTTCGAACACTGGGGTGCGCGTGGAGATCTCTCCCCTACCGATCTACGTTCGATCTCCTCGTGCGAACTAAGCGGGAAACGATGAACAACACAAGGGACACGAGGTTTATACTGGTTCGGGCCACCGTTGTGGTGTAATACCCTACTCCAGTGTGTGGTGTGGTGGATTGCCTCTGGGGCTGATGATGAATGGTACAAGAGAAGAATAGCCTCGCGAGGGGTGTTCTTGAGCTGGTGCGGTGTGTTCTACTTGGTCTCTCTTCGCCCCCTTTCTCTAGATGCCTCTACTCTGTGGTGGCTAGCCCTATTTATAGAGGCCCTGGGCCTCTCCCCAAATAATGAGCGGGAAGGGCGCCAACAGTTGGCCATTTTGAAGGGGAACATCTAGTACAAGTTATCCTGACCAAAGGTGGTCTTCGGCTGCCAAAAGCACTGGTGGTGACGCCGTCTTGGGCTCCATGGTGACCTCCATCCTGCCGTCCGGCTGGTCTTGGTCTCGTTGCACCGGAATGGTAACCTTTGCCTGATGCCTTGGCCTGTGCTTGCCCCCTTTGCACCGAAAGGGAAACAAGGACACAGCACAGGCCGGCGCCCGCCTGGCGCCCCCCTGGTCTTGATTCGTCATGGCTTACGTCACGGGCTCCTCACGAAGTACCCTTGCATTGATCTCTCCGCCTCCTCGCGAGTCTGCCTGATGAGGCCGCTCTTGAGGAAGCTTCCTGTCGTCCGCCCCGCGAGGCTTGGCCCCTCACGAGGGTCTTGAGCTTGAACTGATGAAGATGGGCATGCCTTGGGCCCCCACTTGAGCCACGCCGCAGGCAGGCAAGTCTGGGGACCCCCGTTCCCAGAACGCCGACAGTAGCCCCTAGGCCCAAGGCGTGCGCGGGCTTGGCTTAGCAGAGAAGCGAAGGGGCAAGCGCGAAGCGCCGCAGGCCCCCAAAGCCTGCGGCCTTGGGCGTCGTGTGGCGTTGATTGGACGTGGGCGCCTGCGCTTCCCCACGAAGCCTCGGCGACCGCAGGACTTGACAAGTCCCTGCATGCAGAGATATGGGTCATGATTACCTGCGATCGTGGTGCTCGGCGGTTGGCCTTCCCCTGCTATAAGTACGGGGCCGCGTGAGCTCCTTCAGTTCACCCCTTTCCGCTACTCCCTTCTTCTTCTTGGCCACTCGCCGTTCCCATGGTTCCACCAAAGAGATTCTCGGCCGCGGAGAAAGGAAAGGCCCGTCAGGTAGGGCCTGACTCTCCCGCGACCAAGCGTGGTCGAGGCCGTCCTCGCAAGCATCCTGTGGTCCCCACGGCGACTTCCCGCGGCCACGGAGGTGGCGCCCTGCGCGGTGGTGAGCGCCTGGCTGCCAAGGGGAGGCATGCCGTGGCCGCGTGGCCTCCCAGGCCGCGCTTTCGCTCGGCGGAGGTGCTGCCTGAGTTCGTCGTGTGGTCGGCGGACCCGACCAGCACCTGGCTTCAGCTCCCCCGTTTCTTCGTAGGTGAACTGCCGGCCCGGTGCGGCTTCGCTTCAGCAGGCGAGATGGTTGCTTCTGTGAGGCCTCCTGGGCTTGTTGGAGGTCTCCGCCTCAGGAATGGGGCCACGACTCGCGGTGGCAAAGCGTTTGCCAGCTGCTGCCCGGGCGGCGATGCACCCTACACTTCAAGTTTGATGGCCACGCCACCCTCTACGTGAGGGTATTTGGGGAAGATGGTCGCCGTGCCGGGTGCTGCCCCGAGGACGATGATCGTGGCCGCCTGCCCAGCCCTGGTACCAACTAGGATGAAGACAACGGCAGGCGCACAGGTGGCGGTGCTCGAGGTTCGCCAAGCTTTGGCGTCTCTCCCTCAGGCAGTAGCTCTTCCAACGGTGGCCGCGACCAGCCCCCACGCCGTCGCGCCCGCCTGGGTGAAGGTAGTGGGTCGGCCCGCCGTCGCGCCCCGGTGAAGCGAGAGGAGGGATCTGCCTGAGCCCCAGGAGCAGCTCGAGCTCCAACCGCAAGTCGATGCCAGACAAGTCGTGCCTATTTTGTTTTTCTTCTTTTCCTGCGCAAAAGAAGGTAGTACAGGGCCCCGCGGGGGCGTGTTAGAACTGTTGCCGTTAAGTGTCGCGTTGCTTTCGCTACTCTGCGCTATGTTCCCGCATTGTGTGCCCTTGTGCGGGAATTATTTTGGCTTGGTGGAGCTCGATGTGGTCCTCGCCTGCCGAGGCTGAGGCCTCGCCGTGCGCTTCATGCCCTGCAAGGATTAGCAAGGGGGGTAACTTTTGGTCTCGGTAGCGGGGGCGATCGGCTTAGGTCATGCGTTCATGTCGCGATGCCCGTGAGGCACGGACTGGGAGGGGTGCTCCCGCGGAGAACTCAGACAGGAAAGCTCCAGATGATCGGGGCAGAAAACGCTCGCGAGGGCGCCCGCGAGCTTCCCTCGCGAGACTTGTGTGAGAGAAAACGTGGCAAGTGGGTGAAAAAGGCAAAGAGTCGCAAGCCTGAGACGGCAACAACTTCAATAAAACTTCAAACAAGAACGAACAAGCCAACTGCAGAAAGCAAATGAAAAGGCCGCGTCTGGCACCTATTCTAGTCTTCGACGTCTTCTCACCAGCGCGGAGCTAAGTGCTGCCACTGGGCGTGGGCGGGAGCCCCCGAGGCCCGAGGGTGGCACTCCGGAGACTCCGGGGCGTGTACAGCCCCACTCATTATTACGTGAGAGTGTCACGGGCGGCGAGCTTCACAGGCGTTGGCCTTCTTCACAGGCGCCGAGCCTTTTCCAAAACGCGGCAGCTTCACAGGCATTTGCCTTCTTCACAGGCACCGGGCCTTTTCCAAAATGCGACAGCTTCACAGGCATTTGCCTTCTTCACAGGCACCGGGCCTTTTCCCAAGCGCTAGGCCTCGCTCAGGGGTAGAACCTCCGGAGATGTTGAATGTTCCATGCGTTCTGGACGGGTGCCCCCTCCTCGGTCTCCAAGCGCGCGGAGCCGGGCCTGGAGACATGAACAACCTTGAATGAGCCCTCCCACATGGGAGAGAGCGTGTGCAACCCTTCCGTGGAGACAACCAGTCTGAGCACGAGATCCCCTACCTCAAGAGTCCTGTGGCGGATATTGCGGCAGTGGTATCATCGCAGCGCCTGTTGGTACCTTGCCGCTCGCAACGGGGCTTCCCGACGGCGTTCCTCCCCTAGCACGAGGTCCATCCCCCGCATGGCGTCCTGCTGCGTTTCGTCGAACGCTAGGACCTGCGCGGAGTGACGCCTGACCTCGTGAGGGAGAACGGCCTCTGCTCCGTAGACGAGGAAGAACGGGGTCTCGCCAGTTGGCTTGGTCGCGGTCGTGCGGATTGACCACAGCACGGACTGGAGCTCGTTGTACCAGCCCTTGCCGCAGGCCTCCAGCTTCTTGAAGGTCCTGGCTTTGAGGCCCCTCAGGACCTCCGCGTTGGCTCGCTCAGCCTGGCCGTTGCTCCGGGGGTGTGCTACCGAAGCGTAGCATATCTTCAATCCAAGGTTAGAACAGTATGTTTTGAAGAGGTTACTGGTGAATTGTGAACCGTTGTCGGTGATGATGTGGTTGGGCACCCCAAATCGGCTCACGAGGCCCTTGATGAACTTGACCATGGAGCCTGCCGGGATTGTGCGGACAACCTCCACCTCAACCCACTTGGTGAATTTGTCCACGACGACGTAGAGGTAGCGATAGCCCCCTGGCGCCCGAGGAAACGGGTCCAGAATGTCCAGCCCCCAAACTGCAAATGGCCACGAGAGGGGTATAGTCTGCAGACCCCCCGCAGGCTGATGGAGCTGCTTGGCGTGAAACTGGCAGGCCTCGCAAGCCTTTACCAGCTTCACGGCGTCATTGAGTGCTGTGGGCCAGTAGAACCCGCTGCGGAACGCCTTGCCGACGAGGGTTCGCGACGATGAGTGGTGCCCACAGTCCCCGTCGTGTATGTCCGCCAGCAACTCCTTCCCTTGCTCTCTGGGGATGCAACGTAGGGACACGTCATTTGGTCGCTTCCTGTAGAGCTCCCCATCCTTGATGCAATAAGTCGTGGCCAGCCGCGCCACACGCTCCGCCTCCTCCTCGTTCTCCGGCAAGGTTCCCTGCATCAGGTAGTTCTTGAGCTCCGGGATCCAACACCCTTCCTGAGGCTCCAGCGCCAGGAGCAGGCGTGCTCCTGAGGCCGGGCCGCAGACCGGGGCTCCTGAGGTAGGCGGCTGAGGGAGTTCCTCCCTTGGTTGCGTGGTGCTCGACAGTGATGGCACCGCCGAGGGTTTGAAGAGCTGCTCTCAAGACGCTAGGCTCCTGAGGCAGCCGCCTAGATGCCCTCTTGGGAATGTCATCAGCTTCCTGATTGGTGCCGCGAGGCATATGCTGGAGCTCCAGCCCCCAGAATTGTTTCTCCGTCTTGCGGACCTCGGCGAGGTAGGCTTCCATGTGCTCGTCCTTTGGCTCGTATACCTTGTTGGAGAAGTTGACGAGGAGCTGCGAATCGCCCTTGATGATGAGGCACTTCACCCCCAAGGCAATGGCCGCTTTCAAGCCCGCTATCAGGCCTTCGTACTCTGCTATGTTGTTGGAGACCTTTTCTCCGTGCTGGAAGCAGAGTTGCACGGCGTAGTAGAGTTTGTCCTGAGTAGGGGGATACGAGTACCGCTCCAGCTCCCGCGCGTGCCGGGAGAACGCCCCATCGAAGTACATGACCCAGCCGTCCGGTGCTTCACTTCTCGGGGAAAGTGATCGGTCTTCGCCTGCCTCGAGACCCGGTGCTTCTGTCCATTCTGCTACAAAATCTGCGAGTGCGGCTCCCTTGATGACTCTGGTCGTACTGAATTCCAGCTGAAATGCTTGTAGTTCGATGTTCCATTCAGCGACCCTTCCAGCTGAGTTGGGGCTCCTGAGTACCCTTTCCAAGGGGTATGCTGAGACGACCTTGATGGGATGGCCTTGGAAGTAGTGCCGCAGCTTGCGTGAGGCCACCAATAGCGCGAGGAGGAGCTTTTGAGGCATGGGGTACCGCGCCATCGCGTCCCATAGCACCATGCTCACGAAATACACGGCATGCTCGACGAGGTTGAGGGCGCTGACGTAGCTTGCGTCCTCCAGGGGTCGAGGCGTCTCCTGAGGCAACGGAGCCCCCAGCTCTTGGTCGTTCGGAGGGGCCTCTCCTGCTCCGGGTGCGCCCTCCTGCTGCGGCTGCCCCTCTCCGGCTATGGTCGTGGTCCTCGTGAGGCCCTCCTGGCCTCGCTCTGCTTCAGACTGGGCAGTCGATGCAGCCTGGCTCAGCGCTCCTCCCTGACCGCCACCAGGGCTGCGCTAGCAGAGTAGGGTGTGGCCGCAAGGTAGAGCACCAGGGGTTCCTGAGGGCGAGGGGCTACCATAACCGGTGGGCTGGTAAGGTACCTCTTGAGTTCTTGGAACGCCTTGTCGGCCTCTTCAGTCCACTCGAAGGGGCCTTTCTTCTTCATAAGCTTGAAGAAGGGCAGTGCTCGCTCCCCTAGCTTGGAGATGAAGCGCCCTAGCGCGGTTACACACCCGGTGAGCTTCTGCATCTCTCTGAGGGTCTTTGGCGGGCTCATGTCCTCGACTGCCTTGACCTTCTCCGGGTTGGCCTCAATGCCTCTGTGGGACACTAGGAAGCCCAGGAGCTTGCCCGAGGGGACTCCAAACACGCACTTCTCCGGGTTGAGCCGTAGATCCACTTCGTTGAGGCTCACGAAGGTTTCCTCCAGGTCCTGTATCAGGGTTTTTGCCTCCCGAGACTTCACCATGATGTCATCGACGTAAGCCTCAGCGTTCCTCCCGAGCTGCCGGCCTAAAGCGATGTGCATCAGCCACTGAAAGGTTGCGCTGCTATGCAACCCAAATGGCATGCACGATAGCAGTACACCCCACACGGGGTTAGGAAGGCAGTCTTCTCCACTTCCACCGCCATCTTGATCTGGTGATAGCCCGAGAAGGCATCCAGGAAGCACAATAGGTCACACTCTGCGGTGGAGTCGACTATCTGGTCAATGCGGGGGAGCGGAAATGGGTCCTGCGGCAGGCTTTGTTGAGGTTGGTGAAGTCGACACACATGCGCTCCTTCCCCCCTTTTTTGGCACGACAACAGGATTAGCCAGCCAATCGGGGTAGCGGACCTCGCGGATAACCCCTGCTGCTTCCAGTTTCCGGGTCTCTTGAACGATGAAAGCTTGTTTCTCAGTGGACTGCCTCCTTGCCTTCTGCTTCACGGGGCGCACGTTGGGGCACACGTTGAGGTGATGCTCAATCACACCTCTCGGGACCCCTGCTAATTGATCAGGTTCCCACGCGAACACCTTCTTGTTCGCGCGCAGGAACCTGATCAGGTCCTTCTCCTGTTCGGGCTCGAGGTTGGCCCCTATGGTGAAGGTGGCGCCGGTGGACCCGTCCTCGTCGACCGGTACTTGCTTGGTTTTTGCCTTGTCCTGGGTGAACAGCTGCTTCTTTTTAGCCAGCGCAGCCCCCTTGGGCTCAAGGGCGTCGGTGTCGGCGGGCTGCGCCACCGCGGCCGCCCTGAAGGCGAGATGGAGCACCTGTAGTGCATCCCTCGTGTCTCCCGGCACGGTAAGGACGCCGCTGCTCCCAGGCATCTTCATGAGGTTGTATGCCGGGTGAGTTGCTGCCATGAACCGGGCCAAAGCCGGGTAGCCGAGGATGGCGTTGTAGGGGAGGCCGATAGGGGCGATGTCGAAGTCGGTCAGCTCTGTGCGGAAGTTGTCGTGGGTGCCGAAGGTCACTGGGAGGCGGATCTGCCCCAAGGAAGTTGTGGAACCGGCTCCGACGCCTGAGAAGGGCCTGCTGGGCTGGAGCCGCTTCGGTGGCACGTGAAGGAGGCTGAAGGCCTCCACCAAGAGCACGTTGAGGCCGGCACCACCGTCGATGAGGGTCCTGGTGACGGCCACTTGGCAGATGGTGGGGTTGCATAGCATCGCGAGCGCGCCCGAACCGGAGGGGTTGAAGGGGTGATCATCCGAGTCGAAAGTCAGATCGGCCTCGGGCGCCGCCTAGCCCGGGTGGCTTCTTGACACTTGGAGGGGGCGCTGATCTGGCGGGCAAACGGCTTGACGTGGCGGCTCGAGGGCGGTGCTTGAGAGCCACCCAGGAGGGCCGCGACGACGGGCAGCGCTGGCACGGCGAAACGGGCGAGGAAGAGGTCGCGTAGCTCTTCCCAAGAGGTTACAGAAGCCGTCGGTACGTGGAAGAGCCACATGCGCGGGACACAGGTGAGGGCCATGGGTAACCAGTTGGCCATCACCCGGTCGTCGCCCCCGGCTCTGAGGACGGCCTCCTCGTACGCCAAAAGGAAAACCAGCGGGTCCGCTGCGCTGTTGTAGCACGGCGGCATCTCGGGCTTGAACTTGCGCGGCCACTGCACCTGTCGTAAGGTGGGGGCCAAGGCACTGAGCCCCCCCCAGCCCCGGGCGCGTCACGCTGGCCGGGTGGCGCGTTGTCCGCCAAGGGGACGGACGCGGTGTTGGCAGAGAGCGGGTCGTAGGAAGGAAGAACTCTGGCGCACCCCTACCTGGCGCGCCAAATGTCGGATTTCGGGTTACGGCAGACCCTTGAGGTTCGAACACTGGGGTGCGCACGGAGATCTCTCCCCTACCGATCTATGTTTGATCTCCTCGTGCGAACTAAGCGGGAAACGATGAAAAACACAAGGGACACGAGGTTTATACTGGTTCGGGCCACTGTTGTGGTGTAATACCCTACTCCAGTGTGTGGTGTGGTGGATTGCCTCTGGGGCTGATGATGAACGGTACAAGAGAAGAACAGCCTTGCGAGGGGTGTTCTTGAGTTGGTGCGGTGTGTTCTACTTGGTCTCTCTTCGCCCCCTTTCTCTAGATGCCTCTACTCTGTGGTGGCTAGCCCTATTTATAGAAGCCCTGGGCCTCTCCCCAAATAATGAGCGAGAAGGGCGCCAATAGTTGGCCATTTTGAAGGGGAACATCTAGTACAAGTTATCCTGACCAAAGATGGTCTTCGGCTGCCAAAAGCACTGGCGGTGACGCCGTCTTGGGCTCCATGGTGACCTCCATCCTACCGTCCGGCTGGTCTTGGTCTCATTGCACCAGAATGGTAACCTTTGCCTGATGCCTTGGCCTGTGCTTGCCCCCTTTGCACCGAAAGGGAAACAAGGACACAACGCAGGCCGGCGCCCGCCTGGTCTTGATTCGTCATGGCTTACGTCACGGGCTCCTCGCGAAGTACCCTTGCATTGATCTCTCCGCCTCCTCGTGAGTCTGCCTGATGAGGCTGCTCCTGAGGAAGCTTCCTATCGTCAGCCCCGCGAGGCTTGGCCCCTCGCGAGGGTCTTGAGCTTGAGCTGATGAAGATGGGCCGCGATGGGCCCCCACTTGAGCCACGCCGCAGGCCGCAGGCAGGCAAGTCTGGGGACCCCCGTTCCCAGAACGCCGACAGTACGGGAGGGGCTTTCACCATAAGCTCCACCCTTGACAGCAAATAGGAAAGCGCGCTCGTCACTTTCCTGCGGACGAACGTCGATGTGTTTGCATGGCAAGCATCTGACATCACCGGCGTTCCCAGGGAAGTGATTGAGTACCATCTTGCTGTCTGTCCCCATGCGCAACCCGTCGAGCAGACGGTCAGGAAGCAAGCTTTGGAATGGCAGGAATTCATCACAGAGGAGATCAGAAAGTTGGAAGCAGCAGGCTTGGTGAGGGGAGTGCTCCATCCGACGTGGTTGGCCAATCCGGTGGTGGTGCGCAAGGCAAACGAGAAGTGGAGGATGTGTATTGACTACACAGATATCAATAAGGCTTGTCCTAAGGACCCCTTCCCGTTGCCGCGCATCGACCAGATTGTTGACTCCATGGCCGGGTGTGATCTGTTATCATTCCTCGACGCCTACTCGGGCTACCACCAGATATTCATGACAAGAGAAGACAACATTCATCACCCCATGTGGTACATATTGCTTTTTATGGATGCCTTTCGGGTTGAAGAGTGCTGGTTCAACATTTGCAAGGGCAGTACAAATTGGTTTTGAACCCCAGCTACATAGAAATATGGAAGCCTATATGGATGACATAGTGGTCAAAACCAAGGACAGGGCAACTCTTGTACAAGACTTAGAAGAGACGTGTGCCAACCTGCGCAAGATCAACCTCGTTGAACCACGAGAAGTGTGTCTTCGGTGTTCCGTCCGCAAACTTCTCGGGTTCTTTGTGTCTGGCGTGGGATCGAGGCAAACCCAGACAAGATCAAGGCTATCGAGCAGATTGAGGCGCCCAAGCGGATCAAAGATGTGCGTCGGCTCACTGGCTGCGTTGCCGCCATGAGCTGATTCATCTTCAAGTCTGCCGAGCGCGCCCTTCCCTTTTTCAAGATCTTGAAGAAGGCGGGCCCAATGGAGTGGACCCCAGAGGCCGAGGCAGCGTTGCAAGACCTGAAGAGATACCTTTCCTCTACATCGATACTAGTTGCGCCTAAACCACAAGAGCCATTGCTGCTGTATCTGGCGGCGACGAATCAAGTGGTCAGTGCAGCGCTAGTGGCGCAGAGGGAGGTTGACAAAGAGGCAGTGGCAATGGCAGGGCCGGCACACAGCAAGTCAGAGACTCCCCCGGCAGGGCCTGGTGTCGGCAAGGCAAGGCTCCCGGCAGAGTCTGACGCCATCAGGACAGAGCCCGCGCAGTCAAGGGGAGTGGTGCAGAAGAAGAAGATGATGCAGCACCCGGTTTACTTTGTCAGCTCCCTCTTGCAAGGGGCTAGGTCAAGATACTCCGGCGTGTAGAAATTGCTCTTCGGCCTCTGTCAGGACCACGATTCCAAGTCACATCGATCTAGCCGGTAACACCTCATACCACTTTGCGGCCTCACGCACGGTATTCCCACGGGTGTCGCCTTACCATGGCCCGGGACCGTTTGCGCCTTTTGGCTCACGTATATGATAGTGTCGCTAGCATCCATATGACAGAGAACCCGGGCCGACATGGGAACCCAAAGCGGCACTAACCCATGGGGACAGGCATACATGAATCACATCGAGCATGTCGGTCAGCAGCGTGTGAATCCGGCGAGCACTGGCTAACAGGACTCCGTAACCCGGGCTGCGGCATGCTAGGCAGGACTCGGATGTCACCGCGTGACATTTCCCGAAGGGACGTATACAGGAACAAAGTGAAACACATGTGGCCAGTCAAGTGTTCAGAAGCGGTAGTCTTTGGGCTAGCAGGACTCCGGTGAACCGGGCTATAGTGGACTACTATCGCTCAGGAAGCACTAGACTACATTTCCCCATATGAGAGGCTGCCAAGGATAAACAACTAGATTGTCGGATCCCACTCATACCAAGCAATTCAAACATACACACAATATGCCCGATATGAGTACATACAACATGGCGTCACAACAAAACTCTACAACTCAAGTACTTTATTTAAAGGCTCCGAGGAGCCATACATAACATGTTCATACAGATAGGGGTCACATGACCCGACACTCAAGTCATACAAACATACAAGCACATGCGGAAGCAAACTAGTCTCTGAGTACGCACACTAGAAAGAAAGAAGGCTTGACGAAGCCTCATCTATCTACGCCGACCCTTCACAAGTCTTGGATCACCACCTGGGTGGCTAGTCACTCGTCAACGTCGAGGTCTACATAGAACCCATCGGAGGGGGCGGTGTTGTCGTCTGAAAACATTAATTAAAGCAACATGAGTACGGAGGTACTCAAAGAAGTCTTTCAACGAATCCTACTATACATGCACATTCTCAAGAAGGTAGTGGAGTTATTGCAAAGCAAGCCAGCTTTTTACTCTTGGCTAAGCTATCCTACGATAGACACAACTTGTAAAACATTTGTCGCATTACCCAGTCCACTAATCACCAACACAATACTCCATCAGGATCCTCTCTCGTCAACCCTACGAGAGGGCCATCAGTGATACTCACACTTATCTTGAGGCTTTTAGTAGTATCCATTTACTTGTCTATGAACTGCATAGGTGACCAAGTAGTACTTTACATGACGCGGCTATTCGAATAGTTTTATACCCTGCAGGGGTGTACTTCTTCACACGCTCTCACCACTTATCGCCGCTACACAACGTGTACTCGGCAACCTTCAAGCGGAAGCCCAATGAGGGTGTCGGCCCACGACCGACTAAACAAACGAGTCCCTAGTCCGGGTTTATCGCCTATTCGGGTTCCATCCGCAGGAGTCCGCCGAGGTTTCCACTAACGGCCCCGAACGATGTGTGCAGGGTTCCCGAGACACCAAACGGGTGAATCGGTACACCGGGCCACGTGTCTACCGCAACACAGCCCACCGCAAAGGTCAACAAGGCGCGCCCCAAAGATGCTACAAACACCAGAAACTACTTTGCAACTCCCGGACAGAGGACAAGAGTGGTTAATAAGTCAAGAGGGTCAATTTAGGATCCCAATGTGTGGTAGTAGCTGAATCTTAAATCACACACAGAGATCTCAGTTCTTAAGGACGGCCTCAATGAAACAACCCACCATGTACTCCTACATGGCCTCTCATCGATTCCTTTACCAAATCATATTCAACACTTCACTCTCATTACCGACACAACCTTTCACTCTAGTTCATCATCCCGATGAGCCAGACCTGACACAACTCTAAGCATAGCAAGCATAGCATGGTAGGAAACACAGATATGGCTCAATCAACTCCTACACATGCTAGTGGGTTTCATCTAGTTACTGTGAAAAGACAGGTCATGCAAAGGAAGTGGGTTCAACTACCGCAACACACAGCAGTTTGAATCGCGTTGTCTTAATGCAGTAAACAAGAGCAGAAGCGAGAACATAGGTTTGTATCGGAATGATCAATGGGTTGCTTGCCTGATATAGTGGTAGTAGGGTATTGCCCTTCAGACGGATACTCGGGGTTATCCTCGGAGGCAGAACCTACCACGAAAGACACACCGAACATAATCAACACATGACGATATGCAACAATATGATGCATGCCATGACATGGCAATATGAATGTGTCTTGTCCTAATGCAAGCTAAAACAGAAAGGAATGAACTCATTTGAATCAAGGATTCAAATGTTTGTTCATTTAACATAGCCATATTAGTGCATTATCTTATTTTGCTTAAACTGCAAGGTTAACTTGTTCTATCACGCATGAAACCATTACCAATGGATAGATTGAATTTTTCTGATCAAAATTCATATATAAATCTTTGCATTTGGAGTTAGAGATTAATTTCTATGAATTTTTGAAGTTTGCAACAATTTCTGGAATTCTCTATATAAAAATAAATCCAGAAATTAGTTATTGCGTCAGCAGTGCGTCAGGGTGACGTCAGTGGTCAACGGGACGGTCCAGGTCAAACCTGACAGTGGGTCCCGCGTGTCAGTGTAATTAGTTTAACTAAAATATTAATTAATACTAATCCTAATTAGTCAGCAGGGCTCGGCCCTACCTGTCATTGACCCAGGGGGTCAAACTGGGCCCACCCGTGGTCAAACGGAGTCAGCGGGGTCAACTCGCCGGCGTTTAGCCGCCGGCGAGGCCAAACGCGGCGGTTCAGGTGCGGGTTTCACCTACAGGGCACCGTTCGAGGCGCCGTTGGGCTCTATGGGTAGCTGGGAGCGAGCCGCGGCGGGTGGTGCGGTTGGTTGGGCACGGGGTCGCTGGAAACGGCGCAGACGACGAGTTTGGTGGCGGCCGGAGCTCGGGTGAGCTCGGACCCGTCGCTAGGAGGCAAGGCGAGGCACGTGGCTTGGTGCGTTGTGCTCCTGGGGATGTGGTGAGGTTAGTGGGCTAGGTGGCGTGCCCGTGGCATGGCCGGAGCCTCGTCGGTGACGAAGCTCACAAGGGCGCATCTTGAGCGAACTTCGTATGCTCGCTGTGGTGCATTTGAAGGAGAGCGGAGAGGATAGGGAGGTGGCTAAGCTCACGGCGGTTGCGACGGAGTTGACGGCGAGGTCGGGGACGAGCCGGAGCAAGCGGGGCAGCGAAGGCGATCTGGCCGGCAGGAGGTTGAAGACGAGCTCGATGAAGACCCTCGGGTGCCTCCGGCGGGGCGTGGCTCGGTGGGACGGTCGAGGAGGGAGTGGCGGAGCTTCAGGACACGGTGGCACGGCTACGGTGGCGGAACAGCGGCGGCTGCGTCGGCCATGGCGGAGGGGAGCGAGGGAGAGAGGCAGGGGGAATGGACGTGTCCAGGGGGGTCGGTGCATGACGTGGAGGTCGTCTAGGCCAGCAGAGCGGCGAGGGGAGGAAGCAGGGTGGCGGCCAGCTGCGTGGCACGCGCTGGTGCCGGCGTCGAGCACCTGGCTGCCTGCCTCGCCGAGCCAGCAGCTCATTTGGAGCGGTGGTCGGGCTGGGCAGCGGTGGGCTTGCCAGATGGGCGCCAGATAAGCCTCTCTTTCTCCTTTTATTTCTGTTTTCTATTTCTCTGTAGGTTTGTGGCTTTATTAAAAATAGCTAGGCACTTCTAAAAATCCTGAAAATAATCAGAGGCTCTGTTTAGAAAATCTCCAACAGCCCACACTTATTTTCAGAATTATTTGAGCATCTAAAATATTTACTAGCATTTAAATGCCCAAATGCAAATTACATATGATTTAATTCAATGGCCTTCTGTTGACCTAGAAAATTGTGCACCAATTTTGCCAGAGGTTCCAACCCAAGACAAAGAGGGTGAACTTTTTAGAAGGGCATTTCACGTTCATTGAAAATATTTTTAGCAAACCTTAGTTGATTTCAGGGGGGGTTCTGGGGTTCTGTCTTCCCCAATTCAAGTTTCTGATGAAAGTAGACATGATGCAACACTCTAATGCATGGACTAGCTAGGATGTGACAACTCAGCCCCACTCAAAAGAATCTCGTCCCGAGATTTAGGATCCGTCAGGAAGAAGGTGGGTTACTCAAGTCGAAGACGATCCTCCCTTTCACAAGTAGCTTCTTGCTCGGAATGGTGTGACCATTGAACCTTGAGAAACTTGATATTCTCAAGGCGTCGAGGTGAATGCAGCTCGGCTTGATCAAGGATCTGAACGGGATATTCTCGATATGTGAGGTTATCCGGAGATCAAGCGCCGTGGTCCACTCCACGGATAGGATCCGAGAAGCAACGCCTGAGTTGAGAAACGTGGAAGACATCATGAACTCTGGAGAGATGCGGAGGTAGTTCCAACTGGTAGGCAACTTCCCCTCGTTTGGCAAGAATGCGAAAGGGTCCAATGTAACGAGGAGCCAACTTGCCTTTGATACCGAATCGATGGGTTCCCTTTAAAGGTGTAACCCGAAGGTAAGCCTTCTCGCCAACTTCATAAGTCATAGGCTTATGTTTGCGGTCATATTGGCTCTTTTGGCGAGATTGGGCCGTTTTCAATTTCTCACGAATAACGCGAACCTGCTCTTCTGCTTCCTGGATCATATCCGGACCAAAGAGTTGTCTTTCCCGGTTTCCCCACCGCTTAAGAGGCGTTCGACATTTTCGTCCATAAAGAACTTCGAAAGGAGCTTTGCCCAAGCTAGCTTGATAACTATTGTTATAAGCGAACTCGGCGAATGGGAGGCACTTCTCCCAATTCATACCAAAAGCGATGACAGAAGCTCGAAGCATATCCTCCAGAATTCGATTGACTCGTTCTACTTGACCACTTGATTGAGGATGGAAGGCGGTGCTAAAGGAGAGGCGAGTCCCCATAGCATTTTGGAAACTCTCCCAAAATCGAGAGGTGAAGAGACTTCCACGGTCTGAGTTAATCTCCAATGCAACACCATGAAGAGACACTATTCGGGAGATGTACAATTCAGCTAGCTGGCTAGCGGTTATACTCTCACGAAGGGGTAGGAAGTGGGCTACTTTGGAAAGACGACCGACAACAACGAAGATAGCATTATTCCTTCTCTTGGTCCTGGGAAACCCGGTAATGAAATCCATACCGATTTTATCCCATTTCCATTCCGGAATAGCCAAAGGTTGAAGGGTGCCAGCAGGTCGTTGATGCTCCGCTTTAACACGCATTTACGCACGTCGCATTTAGCAATGTATTGAGCGATTTCTCTCTTCATCCTAGTCCACCAAAACCTCTGGCGTAGGTCTTGATACATTTTAGTACTACTGGGATGAATGGTGAGAGGGGAATCATGAGCTTCCTTAAGGATCAATTGCCGTAGCTGTTGTTTCTTGGGAACCACCAAGCGGTTCTCGAAGAAGACAACACCGCTTTCATCTATGGAGAAACACTTAGCAGCTCCGCTAGCAATGTTCTCCTTGATCCGAAAGTTATTCCTCTATCATACCACCGAGCGGTTATGATTTGATCCGTAAGGTTGGGTTTTCGCCACCGGTGGAAAGGAATCCTCGAGGAACAATGTGAAGGTTAAGCTTACGAAATTCCTCGTGGAGAAGTTGTTGACTTTGTTGTAACATCAGGTTGTTACAATAGGATTTACGACTTAGTGCATCAGCCATTACATTGGCTTTGCCCGGGGTGTAAGTTATTCCTAAGTCGTAATCCGTGATCAACTCGACCCAATGTATTTTCCTGAGATTCAAATCCGGTTGGGTGAAGATGTATTTCAGACTTTGGTGATCGGTGTAAATTTCACAACGATTACCGAGGAGGTAATGTCGCCAGGTTTTGAGTGCATGGACCACTGCTGCAAGCTCTAGATCATGTGTGGGATAATTATCCTCATGTGGAGCAACTGTCGAGAAGCGTAGGCAATCACATGACGATCTTGCATGAGTATGCAACCTAGTACTTGTCGCGAGGCGTCGCAATAGATAACAAAGTCCTTAGAGAAATCTGGTGGTACAAGTACATGTGCAGATGTCAGGCGTCTTTTCAGTTCCTGAAAGCTGAACTCGCACTGTGGGGTCCACTCGAACTTTTTATCTTTCTTGAGGAGTTCAGTTAGAGGCTTAGCAACCTTGGAGAAATTCTCGACGAAGCGGCGGCAATAGCTCGCTAAACCAAGGAAAACTTGCTTGACCGTTTCAGGTGGAGTCCAGTCAAGGACGGCTTGAACTCGCTCGGGATTGACATCAATGCTCTTATCAGAGATTACATGGCCCAGATAGGTCACTTCTGGCAACCAGAATTCGCACTTAGAGAATTTGGCATAAAGGCGATGCTCTCGAAGTTTCATCAATACTAGCCTTAAAATGTTCGGCATGTTCTTCCTCATTTTTGGAGTAGATGAGTATATCATCGAGGTATACCACGACGAATTTATCCAAATACTCCATGAAGATCGAGTTCATTAACCGAGAAAAAGTGGCTGGAGCATTGGTTAAACCGAAGGACATGACGGTGTACTCGTATTGGCCATATCGAGTAACAAAGGCCGTTTTGAGAATGTCCCCGTTCTTGATTTTGATTTGATGGTAGCCCAACCTCAAATCCATTTTGGAAAAGATTGAGGATCCAGCGAGCTGATCATACAGGTCGTTGATCCTGGGGAGCGGATACTTGTTCTTGATGGTGACCAAATTGACAGGGCGGTAATCCACAACCATCCGATCCGTTCCATCCTTCTTCTTGACGAAGAGGACGGGGCAAGCCCATGGAGAAGAACTAGGACGGATGAAACCCTTTTGCAAGGACTCATCGAGTTGTTTCTTAAGCTCGGCTAGTTATAGGGGTGCCATCTTATAAGGTCTTCTAGAGATTGGGACGGTTCCAGGGACAAGGTCTATCACGAACTCGACATCCCTGTCAGGTGGAACACCTGGCAGTTCCTCTGGAAAGACATCTGGGAAGTCACAGACTACCGGAATATCTTCAAGGTCTGGAAGAGGGTTGGCATTTAGAGAGTAGAGCTGACGCTCAGACACTCGGGTCAAAACATTGACTGTCTTGCCCGATGGATGGGTGAGTTGAACAGTTCTAGTAGAGCAATCAATCTTAGCGTAATGGGCTGACATCCAGTCCATACCCAAGATGATGTTTATGCCCGAGGACTTGAGTGCTATTAGAGATGCAAGGAAGACTACTCTGTCGACAATGATTTCATTTCCATGGCTGATTCTAGAGGTTTGCCATCTGGAACCAGGAGTTTGAATTTCCATGGAGGTGGGCATGTCACTAAATGTGGTGTTGTGCAATCGAGCATAGCTCTCAGAGATAAATGAATGAGATGCTCCAGTATCGAAGAGAACAGTTGCCGGATGTCAATTAACAAGGAGCATATCGAGAACGATGGTGGGGTCCTCATGAGTCTCCTTAGCTGAAACGTAGTTGACATGGCCACGAGCAGTGGTGGCTAGCTTGGCGTAGAGCACCTTTCCTGCTGGCTTGCCACGGCCAACAGACTTGCCGAACTGATTGGGATTGTTGTTCTGGGGACACTCGCGGATGTAGTGACCCGTCTCCCCACACTTGAAACAAGTTATCACATTGGGGCATGGGGCAACACTAGCAGCGGGGCCACCATAGGTCTTGGCCGGTACATACTGCTGGTTGGGACGAGGCGCCTCAAAGGATGGCCTCGGAGTGAACCTGGGTGGCGTAATGTTGTTTGGAATCCGCATCGGCGCTTCTGAGATCCAGAGCCGGATGAAGATCCAAAGTCACGGGAGTGCTTGCGTGAAGCTTCAAAGTTAGTCTGTCCTGTCTCAGCACTGATGGCCTTGTTGACTAACTTCTAAAAAGAGGTGCACTCGTGCAGACGAAGGTCACGGCGAAGCTCGGGGCTAAGTCCCTTGCGGAACCTTGCCTGCTTCTTGGCGTCGGTGGATACCTCTTCAGGAGCATATCGTACTAGATTTCCAAACTTCGCGATTGTATGCATCCACAACGGTCTACCACAGGTGAAATTGCAGAACTCTTCCCTCTTGCGATCCATGAGACCTTCCGGGATGTGATGTTCACGGAAAGCCACACTGAATTCAGCCCAATTAGTAATTTGGCCGACCGGGCGCATAGCCTCAAAGTTTTCCCACCAAAGGCTAGCAGGGCCTTCGAGGTGATAGGCAGCAAAGGTAACCTTATCAGCTTCGGCTACGTTGGCAGAACGTAGCTTGTGGGTGATGCTGCGAAGCCAGTCATCTTCATCGAGAGGCTCGACGGAATGATTAAACTTCAGTGGATACAACTTGACAAAGTCATTGATTGACACCAGATCATTCCTCGGCTGGCGTGCAGTATTCTGCTCAATCCGCTCCAGCAAGCGGTTGGTCTCACGCTTGTTTCATTCTGCCCCCAGCATAACTTCGGCCAGAGAAGGCGGTTGAGGCAGATTTTCATTCCTGGCTGCACTGGCTTCACCCTGCTCCAGAGCAGTCGGGTTGTTGTAGGTGTTGACCATCCTAGGAAAACAAGACAACGGTTTAGACAAGGATGGCAAAATCTGGGCAAGGAAGTGCGGAATGTAATGGATAACACGGAATGCAGAGATGTTCATCCGTGTGACATGGTAATATAAAAACTGCCATATATATACCAACGGTCATACACACCATACATAGTTTAGTACAAGCCCAGGCTAAAGTACAACTAAGATGAAAGACGTTACATCTCATCAGAGGCATTCCAAGCTCCTATACATTATTTTTCTACACCTCCGGAATTGATACACACCAAGTCATATTCCACAGGTCACGCAGGACGGTGGAAATACAACTATTACAATACTAGAGATACTACTACTAACTCAGACAGCTCCGTAGTAGTCCTCATAGAAGTCACCTCCATAGCCTGGAAGTTCAACGTGACCATCCGGGAACAGACGGTCCTGAGGAGCTTGTGGACCATAGGGGCTAGGATGAGGTCTTGGACCAACAAACGGTGCCCTGCGGGGACCACGGGGTGGGGTGATGCCTCCCACATCACGCCAATCCACCATGTCCGGCAGAGCAAATCTCACAGGATACAGATCCCTCAGATCCATACATCCAAATTTTTTCACAATGTGCAAACCGAGTCAAAGTGGCCCAATGATCAGCAGGGTGTTGAAAAGCTCGAGTCTCAAGGCCCGATTATCTCGGTCCTTATCCTCGAGCATCTCGGCAGTGGTGCGAGTTAGTGAGTCCTCATGCGTGGAGTCAGCATAGATAGCCTGGAGATACCTTTGCGCTCCCGGGAGTGAAGCTGGCATATAACGGAAGTCGGTGTTCAAGCGCATCAGTCTGACTCGCATGATGGTCATCATGGAATAGGGAGCATCCTGCACAGCCATCTCAATAGTGACCCCGAGTCCATAGGAACAGTGGAGGGGCTCGGTAGATCTAGGATAAGAAGGAAATATCCTGACAGTGCAGAAATATTGGCTTTGATTAAAGTCTCGGAATTGCTCTTCAACGGTGTATTTGGGATACCAACGGTAACCCGTCTCGATCATTACCCGGACTAACATAGCAGTATGACCGGGCACATCGAGGCACTGGTCAAAGTAACCACTTGGTTCTGAGCACGAGTGGCCATCTGAAAGCACAACCACAATGCAAAGACATTAGAATTTCTAGGGAAAATTGGACAGCATAACAACTGTAAATGCTCTGGAGCAGATTTGAGACATTCACAACAGATTGCAAAACCACTCAACAACATCATATCAAGGTTCTGGTTCAACTGATAACATACTAAAGTAGTAGAAACTGTACTGAGACTGGTAACCAACAATCCTATAAGTTACTACGGATTAGTAACACGTGAACCTGATAGAGAGAAGAGAGCCTAGTCCTTAACCCACATAGAATGAGAAGAGAATGACACAGATCAGAGGGCATAAGGTAAAGTAGTAAAAAGAGCCTTACGTTCTCTCCCACAATCAATTCCCCTACATATAACTAAAGCACTTCTAGACTCGACATCGACCAGTTTGGCTTAGCGAACCTACAGGCAGTCCGGCTCTGATGCCAACGCTGTCAGGACCCCGATTCCAAGTCACATCGATCTAGCCAGTAACACCTCATATCACTTTGCGGCCTCACGCACGGTATTCCCACGGGTGTCGCCTTACCATGGCCCGGGACCGTTTGCGCGTTTTGGCTCACGTATATGATAGTGTCGCTAGCATCCATATGACAGAGAACCCGGGCCGACATAGCGATCGTGAACCCAACGCGGCACTAACCCCGGGGGACAGGCATACATGAATCACATCGAGCATGTCGGTCATCAACATGTGAATCCGGGCTGTAGCACTGGGCTAACAGGACTCCGGTAAACCGGGCTGTAGCAGGCTAGGCAGGACTCAGGATGTCACCGCGTGACATTTCCCCGAAGGGATGTACAGAACGAAGTGAAACACATGCCGCCAGTCAAGTGTTTAGATCAAGAGTCCGGGCTAGCAGGACTCCGGTGAACCGAGCAGAAAGTGCAGACTACTATCGCTCAGAAGCACTAGACTACATTTCCCCATATGAGAGGCTGCCAAGGATAAACAACTAGATTGTCGGATCCCACTCATACCAAGCAATTCAATCATACACACAATATGCCTGATATGAGTACATACAACATGGCATCACAACAAAACTCTACAACTCAAGTACTTTATTTAAAGGCTCCGAGGAGCCATACATAACATGTTCATACAGATAGGGGTCACATGACCCGACACTCAAGTCATACAAACACACAAGCACAAGCGAAAGCAAACTAGTCTGAGTACAGACACTAGAAAGAAAGAAGGCTTGACGAAGCCTGTATATCTACGTCGACCCTTCACAAGTCTTGGATCACCACCTGGGTGGCTAGTCACTCGTCAACGTCGAGGTCTACATAGAACCCATCGGAGGGGGCAGTGTTGTCGTCTGAAAACATTAATTAAAGCAACATGAGTACGGAGGTACTCAGCAAGTCTTTCAACAGAATCCTACTATACATGCACATTCTCAAGAAGGTAGTGGAGCTATTGGAGCAAGCCAGCTTTGACTCTTGGCTAAGCTATCCTACGATAGACACAACTTGTAAAACATTTGTCGCACACGAGTCCACTAATCACCAACACAATACTCCACCATGGATCCTCTCTCGTCAACCTACGAGAGGGCCATTTGCGATACTCACACTTATCTTGAGGCTTTTAGTAGTATCCATTTACTTGTCTATGAACTGCATAGGTGACCAAGTAGTCCTTTATCATGACGCTGCTATTCAATAGTTTTATACCCTGCAGGGTGTACTTCTTCACACACGCTCACCACTTATCGCCGCTACACAACGTGTACTCGGCAACCTTCGCGGAAGCCCAAATGAGGGTGTCGGCCACGACCGACTAAACACACGAGTCCCTAGTCCGGGTTTATCACCTATTCGGGTTCCATCCAGGAGTCCGTCCGAGGTTTCCACTAACGACCCCGAACGATGTGTGCAGGGTTCCCGAGACACCAAACGGGTGAATCGGTACACCGGGCCACGTGCCTACCGCAACACAGCCCACCCCTAAGGCCAGCTGCGTATGCCCCCGACATGCTACAAACACCGAAACTACTTTGCAACTCCGGTGACGAGAGGACAAGAGTGGTTAATAAGTCGAGAGGGTCAATTAAGGATCCCAATGTGTGGTAGTAGTCAATCTTAAATCACACACACAGATCTCAGTTCTTAAGGATTGCCTCAATGAAACAACCCACCATGTACTCCTACATGGCCTCTCATCGATTCCTTTATCAAATCATATTCAACACTTCAGTCTCATTACCGACACAACCTTTCACTCTAGTTTATCATCCCGATGAGCCAGGCCTGACACAACTCTAAGCATAGCAAGCATAGCATGGTAGGAAACACATATATGGCTCAATCAACTCCTACACATGCTAGTGGGTTTCATCTAGTTACTGTGGCAAAGACAGGTCATGCAAAGGAAGTGGGTTCAACTACCGCAACACACAGCAGTTTGAATCGCGTTGTCTTAATGCAGTAAACAAGAGCGTAAGCGAGAACATGGGTTTGTATCGGAATGATCAATGGGTTGCTTGCCCGATGTAGTGGTAGTAGGGTATCGCCCTTCAAAGCGGATACTCGGTTATCCTCGGAGATGTAACCTACCACTTAAGACACACCGAACATAATCAACACATGACGATATGCAACAATATGATGCATGCCATGACATGGCAATATGAATGTGTCTTGGCCTAATGCAAGCTAAAACAAAAAGGAATGAACTCATTTGAATCAAGGATTCAAATGTTAGTTCATTAAACATAGCCATATTAGTGCATTATGTTATTTTTCTTAAACAGCAAGGTTAACTTGTTCTATCATGCATGAAACCATTACCAATGGATAGATTGAATTTTTCTGATCAAAATTCATATATAAATCTTTGCATTTGGAGTTATAGATTAATTTCTATGAATTTTTGAAGTTTGCAACAATTTCTGGATTCTCTATATAAAAATAAATCCAGAAATTAGTTATTCTTGTCGGCCAGTCTTGTCGAGGTGACGTCGATTAGTCAACGGGACGGTCCAGGTCAAACCTGACAGTGGGTCCCGCATGTCAGTGTAATTAGTTTAACTAAAATATTGATTAATACTAATCCTAATTAGTCAGCAGGGCTGGGCCCTACCTGTCATTGACCCAGGGGGTCAAACTGGGCCCACCCGTGGTCAAACGGAGTCAGCGGGGTCAACTCGCCGCTTAGCCGGGCAGGCCAAACGCGGTTCAAAGTCTGGGTTTCACCTCTGAGGGCACCGTTCGAGGCGCTGTTGGGCTCTATGGGTAGCTGGGAGCGAGCAGCGGCGGGTGGTGCGGTTGGTTGGGCTCGGGGTCGCCGGAAACGGCGCCGACGACGAGTTTGGCGGCGGCCGGAGCTCGGGTGAGCTCGGACCCGTCGCTAGGAGGCAAGGCGAGGCACGTGGCTTGGTGCATTGTGCTCGTGGGGATGTGGTGAAGTTAGTGGGCTAGGTGGCGTGGCCGTGGCATGACCGGAGCCTCGTCGGCGACGAGCTCCGCGGCGGCGCGTGCGGGCGAACTCCGTGTGCTCGCTGTGGTGCACGAGAAGGAGAGCGGAGAGGATAGGGAGGTGGCTAAGCTCACGGCGGTTGCGACGGAGTTGACAGCGAGGTCGGGGACGAGCCGGAGCAAGCGGGGCGGCGAAGGCGATCTGGCCGGCAGGAGGTTGAAGACGAGCTCGGTGAAGACGCTGGGGGCCACCGGCGGGGCGTGGCTCGGTGGGACGGTCGAGGAGGGAGTGGCGGAGCTTGTGACACGGTGGAGCGGGCGTTGATGACGGGTGGAAGGAACGGGCGGCGTCAAGGCCGGCTATGGCGGAGGGGAGGGAGGAAGAGAGGCAGGGGGGAATGGACGTGTCCAGGGGGGTCGGTGCGCGACATGGAGGTCGTCTAGACCAGCAGAGCGGCGAGGGGAGGAAGCAGGGCGGCGGCCAGCTGCGTGGCACGCGCGGGTGCCGGCGTCGAGCACCTGGCTGCCTGCCTGGCCGAGCCAAGCAGCTCGCTGGAGCGGTGGCTGGGCTGGGCCGGCAGGTGGGCTTGCCAGGTGGGCGCCAGATAAGCCTCTCTCTCTCTCCTTTTATTTCTGTTTTCTATTTCTCTGTAGGTTTGTGGCTTTATTAAAAATAGCTAGGCACTTCTAAAAATCCTAAAAATAATCAGAGGCTCTGTTTAGAAAATCTCCAACAGCCCACACTTATTTTCAGAATTATTTGAGCATCTAAAATATTTACTAGCATTTAAATGCCCAAATGCAAATTACATATGATTTAATTCAATGGCCTTCTGTTGACCTAGAAAATTGTGCACCAATTTTGCCAAAGGTTCCAACCTAAGACAAAGAGGGTGAACTTTTTAGAAGGGCATTTCAGGTTCATTGAAAATATTTTTAGTAAACCTTAGTTGATTTCAGGGGGGTTCTGGGGGTTCTGTCTTCCCCAATTCAAGTTTCTGATGAAAGTAGACATGATGCAACACTCTAATGCATGGACTAGCTAGGATGTGACAGCCTCCTTATGGCCTCGAGGAAGCTGCGTTATTACTTCCAAGCCCACACGATCATTGTCGTCACCCGCCTCCCGTTGCAACGGATACTGCACAACCCAGACGGAACCGGAAGGATTGTGGAGTGGGCCTTCGAGTTATCAAGCTTTGGGTTGAAGTTTGAAAGTACTTCAACCATCCAGAGTAGAGTCCTGGCGGAGTTCATTGCAGAATGGACCTCAACGCCTGATGAAGAGATCCAGGAGACCACTCTCCCCGGCAAGGAAACAGCTTGCGACTGGATTATGTACTTTGACGGAGCATTCTTGCTGCAAGGCGCCGGTTTAGTGTCGCTTCGTCGCACCCACCGGAGAGCACCTCAAGTATGTAATCCAGATGCACTTTTCCGTGGAGATGTCCACCAACAACACCGCTGAGTACGAGGGTTGCTTGCCGGTCTCGTGATCGCGGATCTCGAGTTAAAAAGCTCATCGTCAAGGGTGATTCGCAGCTTGTCGTCAGACAAGTCAACAAAGATTATCAGAGCCCGTTGATGGAGGCCTACGTAGATGAGGTGAGGAAGCTGGAGGAGCGCTTTGACGGTATACAAGCAGAGCACGTTCCCCGAGCGGAGAACGACATCGCCGATTACCTGTCAAAGCGCGCTGCATTCAAGCTACCCGTGGAACCAGGTACCTTTTTGCTTTGGTTAACTCAACCATCCATCGAACCATCAATGGAGCAGAACAAGCGGAGGAAATCAGGCCCGGCAAGTACTTTCCCGGCCGAGCCCCGTGGGCCGCCGGCAAGGGTGTTGCCATGGACGCCGAGCCCGCCGAGAGCGACCGACTCGGCAGCCGTCAAGCCCTGGTCGTGAGACAGCCGCCCCATGGCGTAAGAAATGCCTTTGGTCCTGCTGCCGAGCCCTGTGCTCCGGCATGGACACAACATATCGTCCGATTCCTCCAACAGGGAGCTTCTGAGGAGCAGGAAGAAGCGGAGAAGGTAGCCCGTCGATGCGCTATGTATCAATTGCCGATGACGCCCCTGACAGGAGGAGACCGATTGTGAAATTGAAGTGCATTCCCGGGAGGAAGGATCGAGCTGTTGGCGGAGATACACTCAGCATATGTGGCTCCCACATAGGGTCGAGGGCCCTTTTCCGCAAGGTGTTCCAGCAGGTTTCTTCCGCCCATCGCCTCCGTGATGCAACAAAGACTAGTAACCAAGTGTGAAGCGTGTCAGTTCCATTCAAAGAAGCTTCATCAACCAGCTCAAGCCCTTCAAACAATCCCTCTCTCCTGGACATTTTCAGTCCGGGGCCTCGACATACTGGGCCCCTTCCCCCGTGCTGTCGGGGGCTTTGAGTACTTGTACGTTGCAATCGACAAGTTCACAAAGTGGCCGGAGGTGGAAGCAGTGAGGAAGGTAACAACACAGTCAGCCGTCAAGTTCTTCAAGGCACTAGTCTGCCGTTTTGGTGTGCCAAACAGAGTCATCACCGACAACGGCACGCATTTCACAAGCCACACCTTCATGCAATACACCCAAGACCTCGGCAGCAAAGAAGTGCATTTCGCCTCCGTGGCACACCCACGGAGCAACGCCAAAGCGGAGAGGGAAAATGCTGAAGTGTTGCGAGGCCCGAGGACAAAGACTTTTGACAGCTGCACAAGAGTGGAAGGCGCTGGATTGATGAGTTGCCGGTTTCTTTGGTCGATCAAGACGGCGCCAAATCGAGCCACCGCCGCAGACACCCTTTGCCCTCGGCCCACGGGCGTAAGCGATTCTCCCCACGGAACTCATATACGGGTCACCTCGAGTGCTCGCTTCACGACGAAGCTTGAGCAAGAGCAATTGCGGCAAGATGACGCAACGCTCCTTGAGGAAGATCATCTTTGGCGGTTGTGAGAGCAAGACGCTACCAAAGAAGGCTTGCGCCGCTACCATAGCCGCAAGGTTCATGCCCGAAGCTTTGAGGAAGGCGACCTTGTTCTTCGGTGCGTTCAGTCGACCAAGAATTCCAACAAGTTAACGCCGAAGTGGGAAGGCCCTTATCGGGTAATACGAGTCACCAGGCCCGGCGCGGTACGCCTGGAGATCGAAGATGCTGTCCTAGTGAGCAACTGCTGGAACATCGAGCATCTTCGCAAATTTTACCCATAAGGCGCAGCTTGCCAGGCCTCCCGGCAAGCCACCTTTTGTACAAGCTTTGCCGACAGGGCATGTAACCATCTGTACAAAGCCAAAGTGCACGAGCATAAATAAACGGTTACCGGCGCCCTTAGTTATAGCATGCATGCTAGGTTTAAGTCTCTCCCTCGGTTAGGGTTGATAGTGCTTAGCGGAGACTAACCCCTAGCCTAGAGGTCGAGTGTGCGTCTTTCTGTCCTCTTTGGTTCGCAGGGCACGTGGACACTTCTGCTGAGCCGCTTGGGAGAAAGAGAACGGACCGGCGCTCCGGCCCCGGCAAGCCAAGACTGCCGGGGGCTGAAGATACAAGGATCCAACCACGGCAAGCCAAGGTTGCCGCGGGCTGTGGATTCAGATAAGTCTTTCATCCCCTGTTATGCATTTCCATATGGAACTGGGACAAATGAGACCTCGTTCTGCTCCGAAACCACCGTGCTCCCCCTTCTTCTTGTACCCAAGCCACTTTGGGAATGTAACTGGTCAGAATGGTGGCCAGGAGATACACGAGGGGCCTAACTCTACTTCGCCCCTGCCTCCGCCAAGAGCGCGAGAATGGTCGACTGAAGTGGGGGAACGTCAAGGCCTGTTGCCGGGCGACAATGTTTATCTTAGAAATAACAAGGACTCGTTCCTTGGCATGGGCCTCGCTCACGCACAAAGAACCCGACAAGCAACCTTTTTCATTAAAAACGTCCCATACAGGTACAGTTTGTACGGAATAAAAAACATGAACAAGGGGATTACAAGTTTTAAATCTAACAAGTGCCCGCAGGCTTACAAACTAAAAAGAGATAAGGTGCCCGTAATCCCTTTCTTGTCCCTCTCCTCAGAAGGTGGAACAAGACAGCATGAGGGCAAAAGGGGCGCCTAGGCGATGTGCGAGGAGCAGAAGGCACGAAGAGAACATCTTGGTGCCCGGAAAGGAGTTGGAAGACGAGGTAGCGGGCCGGCAATACACGATGAAGGCATCGGTGCCCGCGTTCTCCGACTTGACGGCCGCCACCCGCCTTCTTCGCCTTCTCTGGCCCTCCTACGCCAGCCGCCCAAGGAGACGACGGGGAGCGCCCCGATGGAGAGCTTGGCGAGGAAGACCCTCGACAGGGCGCGAGGCCGAGGGAGGGGCGGCGCGGTCAGTCGAAGTCGGGGTCGGCATCCTGCCGCTCGACTCCCTCATCGTCGCTGTCGCTGTCCTCCTCGTTAGTCCCGCTCGAGGAGGAATCTTCATCGTCGGAGGAGCTCTCTACGCAGCACTTTAGGCGAGTTCCAAGATCTCCGAAGACCTTGGCGGAGAGCAGGCCGCCCTCCATTAACTTGAAGAGGACGAGCCCCGCCGTCAGGCTATGGATGCGAGCAAATGTCTTCCACCCGCGACGGAGGTACATAACATGAGGAGCGGGGAAGTCGAGGTCGACCTGCGTGTCGTTGTTCCCGCAGCCCCTCATGTGCAATCTGAGGGTCTGGGGCGGGTCAAGCTCCATTTCCCGAGCGAAGGGGGTAGGAAGACGGAGATGACGACGCGGTGGCCGGCGCAGCCTGATGAAGAACTCCCGAGGCTGGTCCCCGACATGGCCCTCCATCATGGGCGGCATCACCGGCGGAGGCACGGGCATCGCGCCGCCTCGTCCCCCTCTCCCCCGACCGCCGCGGCGACCTCGACCTCGCCCCCTCCCCCTTCCTCTCGTAGCCGGCTCCGCTGTCGCGAGCTCGTGGGAAGGAGGAACGCGTTGTCGAGCAGCAACCCTCGCCCCCGGTGTTGAAGGGCCTGCGCCCCGTCTCGCCATGATGGGTGGAAGGGAGGAGCGGAAGTGGAAGAAGATGGATGCTGGGAGAATGTGGGGGTGCCATTCCTCCTCCCCCTTCTTATAAAGAGGCGGGGTCGAGGCTCGGCCGCCCCGCTCAGCCAATCCGGTCATCGGGGGCGCAGGGAATCAGGACCGAGCCGCTGCCCCAATCGGCGACGGCCCGGTTTCCCGCCTCCACCGCCTGCCACCTGCACGAAAGGCACGTGGCGAGCAAGCAGAGTCGAAGGGACAGGTGAGGTGACCATTCCCCACCCCGTGATCGTGGGGCGTGGGCGCCTTGAAGACCGAGACCCGAGTCCACTCAGTAAATGAGCCACGCCTCCACGCCTCCCTCTTTTTATGGGGAAGGCGCGAGCCGCCTCTTTACAGTGATGTGACGCATGCGTGCGGGAACCGCCCCACGCATGACCCCCACGTCACGCACGCCCCTCCACGTCGCGCGTTCAACACGGGTCGTGGGGAAGCGCAGCGGACGAAACAGTTACTGCGGTAAAATCCACCCCACCTACTCGCGCACCGTTCTGGGCCTGGTCCAAGTGCTTATGTGTGGCCCAGGCCCGGGGGCTCCTGTCAGTGTACAAAAGTAGGGGCTCTCCTTTTTGACCCCTTTAATTGTGCACGGGCAGTCAGAGCCACGCGCCGCGGTCACACCTAGCAGGGCAGAAGAGGGAAGCCGGAGAGAAGCCAAAGCGCAAGACAACCGAGGCAACGCCAAGACCAGAAACACGGGAGAGCAAAGGGGCGAGGTGGACTCCCCCGGAAAGATCCCTTGCCGGGGCGGCCTCCTCAGCCCCGACAAGAGCCTTGCCGGGGCAACTTGCCCGATGCCAGCAGAGCAGGCCACCCTTGAGCCCGTGGGTTCCAACACAAGCCAACCAACTACATTGGAACCAGGGCTCGGGAGGCGCCTCTGTGGTGGCATGCAGATCTTTGTCAAGATCATAAACATGTGAGATCAGATAAGGACCAGAAGATGGCGACCCTCGGCGGGATCCCAGCCAAGGGAATCCACAAGACCCCTGGCAAGCGCCTTGCCGAAAACGACTGCAACGCCATGGCACGACCCGAGCCCCAGGCAAGACCCTGCCGAGGGCATCAGCGGGGCCACTGCCAGGCCCGCACCAGCCAAGACTCCACCGACCGTCCCCAAGTAGCTGCTAGCTCAACCAGCTGGGCAGGCACCTGCGTGGCGACAGGCGGCCTCTACACCAACTCAGCAAGCACCTGCGTGGTGGCATGCAGATCTTCGTGAAGACCCTGCCACCACGCCACCTCAGCAGCCTGCCTGCCTACATGGCACCGCACGCATCGCTGGCCTGGGCGCGTGTCGAAGCGAGGCGGAGCGGCGACGGACGGGACGGGCCTCGTTCCCGTCCCCGATAAAGCTAATGTGCACCTAAGTAGTGCATTTTATGCGCTTTGTCCCGTAACTTCAGGCGATAAGCTCGCGCGCTGTACACCTTTCCACCTCCTGTGTGCTACTGTGGCGACCCCTTTTGCCTATAAAAGGAGGCCCGAGGCGACCAGGGGAGGGATTCGGCTCTTTTGGGCAAGTTACACACCGTAGCTAGCTCAAGAACAAAAGAACACTCGATACATCCACCAAAGCAGGACTAGGGTATTACGCATCCTCGCGGCCCGAACCTGGGTAAACGATCTGCGTGCTTCCTGTTAGACCTGCTCTTCTCACAACCCCGCGCCCGCCAACCGTAGAAGGGATTCCAGTGATCCCACAGGTGTCGTTTCCCCGACACCAAGCTAGACTCCCACCTATTCGCCCACCCTTTGTTTCGCCAACACCCACCCTTCTCGTCATCGACGTCACTTCTCCGCCTGCCCTCCTCACAAATGCCACCTATGTGTTTGTTGTGATTGACGTCTATGTCGACACATCCTTTGTGCAGCTTCAACCTTGACTTGAAACTTCGATGACGACGACACACATCATCTACCCCGGGCTGACGATGGTGCCCAGTACGGTTAACGTGGGCGTCAGCGAAGCACTATGCTCAGGGTGCGCGCAAACAATGCCAGGATGGCTGGTGTGAGGCGGCGATGGGTGATTAGGTTAGTTGAGGGCGACATGGCATGACACAGTGAAACACGGCTCCACGTTGAGCCGGGCGCGACCACGTGGTGGTAGCCCATAACGCTCAAGGGGACAACATCGCGTGGAGACGACGTTGCACACGAAGGGATGGTTCATGGATCAACGTTGGTACGAATAAGCGCAACGCCGGAGAAGGGTGGCGCCAGCTAGTGTTGTTGCCCAGCGCTTCTTGCCGCCCACCTCCTTCTCGCAGTTGTTGCTGGTGCCCGCTCACCATCTACACCGTCGATGTCAGTGTGCTACTGCATGAGATAGATGGGAGGTGGGAGATTTAATATAAATTGTGTCGAATACTTATGTTCTTCTCTTTTTTTCAATATATTCAACCATGTCTCAAAAGTGGTCTAAGGGATAAATGTGTCTTTTCAAGTATCACTTAACGGCTAAATGGATGGACGTTGCGAGAAAGAGATAAAATTTAAAGGCAGGGTCAAATATGGAAGATATTTATTAGGTCAAATACTGAAGCAGAATTTTAATTAGAATCAAATAAGACATAAAATTCAGAGGAAGTGCCAAACATGGAAAATAATTATTAGATCAAATAGTGAAGCAGAATTTTAATTAGAACCAAATAGGGAGGAATTCTCGTTTATCAAAATAAATAAATAAATAAGGAAGATTTTTCCCTTTTTATATAAAGCAAAAAGACACCCGAGAGACAGTCGCCGGGGACCTGAGCTGGGTTCCAGACAGAGCAACACTAGCTCCGTTGCCTCACTCTGTTCCGCTTCACGCCCCGCATCTAGCTCGACAACCCACCGTCGGCCGCTCGCTCCCCCACCACATCATGAGCTCACAATTGCCTACCCCGCCGCCCCCCGACCCCGACGACCCTCCGTGCGCCCCGAACTCCGACGCCCCTCCGTCGCCTCCACAGCTCCAGGTTTCCCTCCCAGACGATATCCTGGAGGAGATCCTCCTCCGCCTCCCCACCGCGGCCGACCTCGCCCGCGCCTCCACCTCCTGCACCTCATTTCGCCACGTCGTCGCTCCCCGCTCCTTCGCGCGCCGCTACCGCTCCCTCCACAAAGCCCCCGTGCTCGGCTTCCTCCGTGCTGACTTCTACGCCGCCCAGTCTCCGCACCCCTCCGCCCCGGTCGCCAACGCCCTCGCGCAGGCTGCCGACTTCGCCTTCAGCTTCCTCCCCAACCCCGCCTGCTGGAGCCCCCGTGACGTCCGCGACGGCCGCGTTCTCTTCTCCGCCGTCTCAGTCTCCGAAGGTCGTGGCGACTTCATAGACGCCACCTCCAACACCTTCGTGGATCTCGTGGTCTGTGATCCCCTGTCCCGGCGCTACATCCAGATCCCACCCGTCCCTGAAGACCTAGCGGACTCCGTCCAGCACTGTGGCATGTTAGATTTCGAGCCCTTCTTTGCTCCGGCCAGTGACGATGTGCGGGCGGATGAATCGTCGTTCAAAGTGATCTGCAAGGTGCTGTGCGAAAACAAGGTTGCTGTCTTCATCTTCTCTTCACACACTGGTAAATGGGTTAGTATTCAACACCATGGTTTGGGCGCTTTGTCGAATGAAGTTGTGGATGCATTGTATGCACGATGTGGACTGCATCGGCGCCATTATGCACACGGTTGTTTCTGTTGGGTGTTAGAATGGATGGACAAACTGCTCATGCTTGACACACGTGAGATGAAATTCACCATTATAGATCTCCGCCCAACAGTCATGGGGGAAGGCTCGCCATTGTGGAAGCAGGAGAAGGTATGATTGGGTTGTTAAATATTGGTATGCGCACGTTAGACTTCTACTGTAAGGTTTGGCGAAACAAAAGTAAAGGCACCAAAGAGTGGCAGCACAGCACGATAAACCATCCGTTGCCCAATTATCACTGGTGCATCATTGGTGCGGATGAGGAGTACTTACTCCTAAGAGGGATTTCGCTAGATTGGCCCTGGTTTGGAAGCTCTTCACAGCAGAGACCGGATATAGAGTATTTTGCATTGGAACTCAAGACATTTCTGCTTGAGAGGATGTATGTGTCAAAGAACAAAATGATGCATGCTCACCTGTATCGAGGCTTCCCACCATTATTGTCTCCGCCAAGCATATGAGGTAGTAAGGTTGCTACTGTAAACTTCCTTTGTGTTTTTAGCAGTCGATAGTTACTTTATGTTGTTGATATGCTTTGCCATCCTTCTTGTAAAGCAAGTCAAACCAGGGAATGCAATCATGATTGTTTCTTGTGCAACAAACTAGCTGTTCAAGACTGATTTTTGCACTAGTTGTTTTAAGGTTCGCAACAACATCACTTGTCGTAGATTACTGCCATAGCGTCTATATGGCAGTTATGCATGTTTCTTTTTGAGATCCCAATTATGCATGTTATGTGGACCAGCCCATCAAACGTGGAGTCTTACCCCTTAATTAGTGTCTTAGTTGATTAAGCATCTTTTTTAGGAAAGAGTCGAGTCGGTTTTGAAGCCGTGTTAGAGTTTGAATAGAGTTACCGACTTGTTGGTCAAGTCTTGTCTATTATATAAAGGGCCAATTTTCAATAAAGCGAAGAATATTGTCGTTTACTTTTATCTACTTTTGAGTAATTAGGGTTAGGTCATAGTAGATTCCTCCAATTTGGTATGAGATCCATCTCGATGGCGGGCAAAGAAATCGAGGCTGTGGGGCGTATGAAGATCACCACGAAGCAATTGGAGACCTTCACGCTCCGACGAGCGGAGGACCAGTGCTCCTCGCCGGGCTGGTGCAACGCTTGACGGCACTCGAAAGCAACGGCTGCCGCCCTGCCCCCACCTTCAGATAGACTGCAACAGCTTCCCATGACACATCCACCCTAGCGACCTGGTGCTTCCTCGCCAAAGAAGACCTCCGCCCCCTTCTCCAGTGGCTATCGCCACCGCCGCCCGCCTCTACCGCCTTCATGCCTCCACCTTCCAACCGATTTCATATGCCGTTATGGCTGCACCCTCCACAACCCATCTATGGACCCACCTCGCCCATCACCTCCCTTCGCCCCTACTTAACAATCACCTCGGATTACGTTACGGTTCAGCGTGCCTTGCTTCCACAAGCTCGGCTTGACATATGCTGGTTCGGTCAATCCTCTTGGTTCGCTAAATAGGTGCGAGCAGGAAGCTGACAAGGTCTCGAGCTGCAGCCTACCACCTCACCGGTGACACTCGGCCTGGTACTTACAGCTCGAGGGCGATTTCGGCATGCCGACATGGGAGCAGTTCAAGGAAGCTTCCCATGTTTAGTTTGGGCCGTCACTTCACGCCAATCCTTCGGGTGAGTTGGCACGTCTGCCGTTCACTTCCTTGGTTGCCGACTAGACCAGCAGGTTTCTATTTCTCATGTGCCACAACAATGAGCCATTAGCACCGTCCCAACAACGGCTTCAGACACAGCAGGGCTGCTCGATGGTCTTCACATTGACGCCGAGCTTCAGTGGCCATCTTACCAACATACCGCCATCTCCTTCGCCAAGGCCTATGAGCGTAAGCATTTCCCGACAACAACGCCATCACACCAGCCCTCTGGTCCTACAGGGCCCTTGTGCCCCTCCAATCTTCCCGCGGCCAACGCAGCTACAATACCTTCCCCGCCAGCGCCACTACCACTTGTTCTGTTGTCGACCATTCCAGAGCCAACCCCGCCACGACAGGTTTGGCGCTTCACTCCAGCTGAGTTAGAAGAACGTCGCAGCCAAGGCCTTTTCTTCAACTGCGATGAGATTTATGTTCAGGGTCAGCGGTGCGCGCGACTCTTCTTCGTCGAGGCTGATGACGACCAAGAAAGCTCCACATCTGGTAGCACCCAGGCTCCCTGGGAGGCAATTGACAACCTACAGCTTGCGGATCGGGGTCACCGGTGCGCGCGGCTCTTCTTCATCGAGGCTGATGACGACGACCAAGATAGCTCCACATGACATCTGGTAGCACCCAAGGCCCCCTGGGAGGCAATTGACAACCTGCAGCTTGCGGACAAGCTGTTTTTCAAGGAAGGGAGAGATGTTATGTGGATCAGCCCATCAAACCTCGAGTCTTGTCCCTTAATTAGAGTCCTAGTTGATTAAGCATCTTTTTTCTTGACTGTACACTGTAGGGCAATCTCCCCACAGCAATTTTTATTAGTTAAGCAAAGGCAACATACAAAGTTACAAGGCTTGAGCTAAGCCACTTAAGCATCTTTGTTAGGAAAGAGTTTAGTCAGTTTAGAGATTGTATTAGAGTTTGAATAGATTAACCGGCTTGTTGGTCAACTTTTTTCTATTATATAAGGACGCCTATAGTCAGCGAACGCTCGCTGGGAGGGATTGCATTTGCGAATGTTTTCTATGGCAGTTTCTTCAGAGAGACATGGCAATTTCTTCAGAGAGGCATGGCAGTTTCTGGAAAGAAGAAAATTTTGTGGCAGAAATTGCCATCTGCTACCACCTAAAAATGTCATCAAAAAACGTTTGCTTAACATCCCTCTCCCAGAGGACGTTCCCCAGTTTGTATTTCCGACTATATAAAGGGGCCGACCCCTCTCAACAAAGCAGAGAAGAATATTGTCGTTCACTTTTATCTACTTTTGAGTAATTAGGGTTAGGTCAGTAGTAGATTCTTCCATGCATCTCATAGACTCTTTTTGTCAAATCTGGCATGGGTAGATGACAGTTACTTTGTACCAGTAATGAATTGGAGAACATTTGCTTCTACCTCCCTTGGCTGTACTGGTATCAAGATAGCGTATTCATGAGAGTAATTGGGTTGGGGTTTCAGGGAAGTGTTTAGGCAAAGTGCATAGAAAATTGTAAAACGGCCTATATTTTGGGTCCGAAAATAGTTGTGGTATGGCCCATATTTGTTAGATTTGTTTCTGACAGAGTACTAGCTACACATACTTATCTTTGGTTTAATTCCAACAAAAACATTTTTCGTGGCTTTGATATTTCTTGTAGCACATAATTCTTCCTTGAAGAATAAGTAACATACATAATTAGGAACAAAGCACCGTTCAAAAAAAACATACATAATTAGGAAAGAATTTGGTTAAATTGATTTTGCAAAAATACATGCGGTCATTTTGAAAACTTATCTTAAAGTTTGTGGTTGGAGCATTCGGATAACTATAACATGGTTCAAATAGATATGATTCCTATTAGTAACTCTAATCTGTGGTATTTGTGCTCTGCTGACACATTCTGCAGGACATCTCGAGGGGACAAAGCACCGTGGATATCAGCATCTGTACGATGGCTTTACTATAGGAGAATACATCGGTTGCTACTGACAAGGTTACTGGAAACTAAGGTGTTTGGGAAAGGTTGAAGTTCAGTAGTGGGATTTGCTCGAATTGCAGGAAATTCAACTACTGTATGGTATTTGTCGGGGCTTCATAAAACATGATCTAATCCTCTATGCAGAAGAATTTACTTTTGGTGGTCTGGTTCATTCCAGGAACATGGATGTTCGGAAGGCCAAATTGCCTTCCAAATAAGATCTTGTGGGCTTGCCCCATAGCACTAAAAGACGGCATTCCGATAGCAGTTCAAGTTGGCATATAGACACCGGCCAGGAAATGATTAATTTTCTTTCCGTGAAGTGAAGGAGAATGCTAATCACAGATCTTGATTTGTGGTCTAGCTTAAAAGAAATATTTGTTTGGGTTTCCATTGAACTTTCTTCTATGAGTTGGTTTCACCAGGGAGGGGAACCTGGTGATTGATCATGGTGTTGGGTTTGGGATGTGTAACCTGGAATTTGTGGAGGGTTTGGAATCAAATGCCTATGGGGGTCGACTAATCAAAGGCCGTGTTGCATCAAGCTGCTCAAGGAGAAGAAAAATGTCTTGGAAGAGAGGAGGTGGCCATCTGATCGTGGCGCTATCTTCTTGATCTCTTGGTGTTAGTCTCTGATTTTGTGGTGTGGTCTTGTTCTGTACTCTGCTGGTAGGGTTGTTGTTATATTCTGCTTTGATGCTCGTGTGTTGTGAGTCTGCCATGTTCGGTGAGTGTCATCATCTTCCTTGTAGTATCTGTGAACATGTTTCTTATATACTTCAAAAGCTCAGGATTTTTTTTCCCCATTTTGTCCAAGACATCAGCTACTATCGGTAGTGTCTACTGGCTGTGATGACATCGATCTGTAGTTTGATTTGTCCAATGGCATCCCATCACCCCATGTACAAATCTGAATAGATAAATAAATTGAATCTGTTTATAACCAGCTTATGTCTGGCCTCCCATTCTTGTCCAAGTTCTTGTTGTTACTCTGCTAATCGCTACGTGGCTGCTATGGATGGTCAAATTTGACAATTTGATACTATCTTCTGCTGGAGTAAGAACTGCTAAAGTGTTGGTAGATTTGTGGAATACAGAAAGGAGTCAAGACTGGTTCGTCGCTGCCTTTCATTTGAGATAATTGTCCAGTAACTGGTGTAAGATAAGTCGTTTCGTAGAGCAGCTGCCGTCAACTACATGCATCTTTCTAACCTATGTGCTCGGAATATTCAGCGAGGCAGTGAATACTATGAGGGACATTGCTCCTCGCTAAGAGCAACTTCAACGCGCCAACCCATTTTGTCTGCGCGCGTCTGTTTGGGTCGCGGCGGACAGAAAAGTCGGGCCAACGCACCGCGCGCGTCTGCTTTTCGTTCATCCGCCGACCCATTCACGGCCCAATTTTGAACCTCATTTGTATGGGCACGGATACGAGACAGACACGTGCGCCGCGTTGGCCCGCGCGCGTCTGCTTTTCGTTCGTCCGCCGACCCATTCACGGCCCAATTTTGAACCTCATTTGTATGGGCACGGATACGAGACAGACACGTGCGCCGCGCGCCAACTACTCCCTCTGGCCGTTAGTCGGTGGCAAAGTGTTCACCATTTCCCTCCACTTCACCAAAAACCCTCCTGCCCGCGCGCCCTCCCGGCCGCTCGCCATGGACGACGCCTTCGATGCCGCCGCCGGCCTTGCCTCCCTCGCCTTGTCCGCCATCACCTCCGCTCCCTCCGGCAAAGGCAAGCCCCACGCCCCTCGCAAGACCGACACGATGCCCAAGAAGAAGAAGTAGCTGACGCCCGAGGAGCGGGCCGCAGAGTCGGCGAAGAGGAAGGGCCGGAGGCACGCGACGAACGCAAGGGACGAAGCAGCGGCCGTAGCCGCCCCCGCGCAGCAGGATCTACCTAGGGTTAAACCTAGGCCAGCACAGGCTCGTCAACGCCGTCGTGGTTGCGGCCAGCACCGGCTCGTCCATGTTTCCTCGGATGGTGCTGCAAGAGTCGCCCCGCGCGTCGGCGATGCACCCGATTCCCGGCTTCCACGTCTACTCGCAAACCTCCCGACTCTCCGGGGAATGCTCGCCGGAGATGAGCATGGTGGCGCCTTCCACGCCCGCGCCCGTGCCCATCGACCTCAACGCTACGCCGGTGGTCGTCGCCTCGTCATCTGAGGGGCGAGGAAACACGCGCAGGAGATGCCAGCCGACGTGCTCCCCGACGCCCGCAACCTGTTCGACAGAATGCCGGCGGCCGGCAACGACGAGACGACCAACTGTTTCATGGAGAGCATCATCTTCGAGGGTGGTGCGGCGACCGCTCGCCGAGACTGGCTACGATCCCGACGAGGCCCAAAGCAAAGACGGTCGAGGGCCGTTCACGCCGGTGACCTATGATCAAGCTGCCATGCACGGCGCCTTCATGGAAGATCAGGTCGGCCGGGACGACTTCCCGCTCGACCACGAGTTCTCGGAGGACTACGACGTCGAGGAAGAGGATGAAATGGACATCGACGATGAGCCTTTGTTCGAGGAGGAGCTCGCCAACCAAGCCGCCGGGGCGAAGCCAAAGCGCAAGAGCAAGCGGAAGAAGGCATGCACGCCGTCCGAGGACAAGCTCCTTTGTTAGTGTTGGAGGGACATTGGGCAAGACCCCAAGGTCGGCGCCGAAGAAAAGGCATCGACCTTTTGGATCTGCGTCCATCGTGAGTTCCATGAGCGCAAGAAGTTTGCGCCGTACCAAATGCATAACACGCGCAGGTGGGTATCCATTTTGAAGCGATGGAGGGTGATACAACAAGAGTGCAACAAGTTTTGGCCACCCTTGAGAGCATCAAGGCATGCTTCATGAGCGGCATCGGCATACAAGACATGGTATGCATGCGACCCTCTTTATTTCCATTCCCGTTATGCTTGCATGTTCATTTGCATATCCATTTGCCCGTATGCTTGGATGCTATTCATTTGTAGGAATTCCAAACTTTGGAGGCATTCAAGGTCCAACATGAAGGCAAGTCCTTCAACCTCTCCCATTGTTGGATGGTCATCAATGGGGAGAAGTTCAAGGCGCAATATGCCGGCCTCATGTCGCGTGGGGGGAAGAAAGCCGTGGAGGAGGTTGGGGAGGGCGAGAAGCCACAGCCGTGGGGGAAGACTAACTCCAAGAAGGAGGACAAGCGGGATACCGCGTCGATCGCCTTTGCTCGCAAATCATGGAGGGCATGATGACCAAGAAGGACTCAAGGGAGGAGAAGTGCCGACAAGACAAGGAAGAGCAAATGAACGTCTTCATGGAGGTCCAAAGGAGGAGGCTTGAGATGGAGGCGGAGAAGCAAGCGAAGATGCTTGAGATGGAGGCCGAGAAGCAAGCCAAGATGTTCGAGATCGAGGTCGTCAATGCCAAGACCATGGCGAAAGAAGTGACTCACTAGCATGATAACGGGGGTGGAGATCATGAAGGTGGACCTCAACACCTATCGTCGAGGAAGAGGCCGTGGTTCGAGAAGATGTAGGCCGAGATGCTCATGTTCGACGACGAGTGATTTATGGCGGCGACCGCCATCCCTTTTTTGCATGCCGGGCAAGTGTGCTGGCATGACCACGGCCGAGATGACGTGGTTGAATTTCCCGCCCCTTTTTGTGTGCTAGCATGTGTGTCGGCCGCTGGCAAGTGCGCCAACATGGAACTGTGTGGTGTTTTTTGGAGCTGACATTGTATGCCGGCCGCTGGCATGGTGCCGACATGAACTTTGAACGACGGCATGGCCGCTGGCATGATCTATGGCCGCGGGCCTTTTCAAATTTATGGGCGGACATAAAATGGGTCAGGGGCGTTGGACGCACTGCCGACCAAAATCATAAACAGGGCGGACGCCGAGCGGGCGACTGACCCAAACGGACAAAAAACGGACAGAAGCGTCGCCCGTTTGGGTCGGCGCGTTGGAGTTGCTCTAAGCCATCAGGATCTGGATCTCCTGAGGGCACGCTTGAGGGTTTTGACGACACGGCAGAACTTTAAGCAGCGTTGAATAAAAGATACTGATCCAAACAGAAAAAATATGCGTGGAATGTAAAAAAGGTAGCCACTGTCAGTTTATCAGAGCTAGTCATAGGAAGTTAAGGCCTGAGGTCCACCTATGTATAATCTGCAGTTGTGAACTGTGTTTGGATGAGAAAGATTGCATCGGCGACCTTTCAAGATTTGTTCAAATTCCCAAGTTGAATTTTATGCCATTTAGCCAAGTTATGTGTGGTTTGCACCATGTTTACTCAAGCATGTGCTTTCAGTATTCTTGTGTGTGAAACGATTATTTTGAAAACTTTCAAAACTTTAAAAACCTTCTGAGTTTTTCTGTAAAGCCATACCAGCTAAAATACATTGGTTCTTGTGGCCTGTTGCCTATCCATACTCTCCCATCTGCCTGACCAGGGGGTGGACCCAGGATTTGGGCATGGGGGGCGAGCCTACTTGATAATTAAGAACTTCTTTTTGAAAGATGAACTATCATAATATTACAACAATGTGTCCCTTTGGTGCTATAAAACATACAAAATTTGAATTAGTTTAAAATTGCCTCTCTGTTGCCATTGAGATTAAAAAATATAAATATCTTCATCAGAAGAGAACTTAGTTGCCCCTTTCAAGTTTCAGTGTAGATTATATCATGCAATGCAAAGCACGCCGCCTTCCATTTTACTTTGAATTAATCTTTTTAGGGTTACTTGAAATTAATTTTGAGGGTGTTCAGCTGCGTTTTTCTTTATAACTGCAAGTCTTAGAATTAGCATCAAAGATCATCCAATCGCGATTAAGAAAAAGATCATACAATCAAAGCAATTAATTTAACGTACAATTTTAACACGTATAAGACAATAGTTGAGAGAATTTAGTAGGCAATGGTCAGTAATGCAAACACTGATTAGTGGGATGGAGAATTGATGATCAGAACAACGCCGGCCTCCAGCTGCTGCAGTTCATTCTTGACGTTGCCGGCCGCATTCTTGAGGAGCTTCCGGACAGCGCCGGCGCCCTTCCTGGTGTAGGAATTATCCTCGAATTCCTGGCGTGGCTAAGCAGTTGCTACGCCTAAGGCGTCGCACTTTGATCTAGTCTCTGATTGCCAGAACTGTTCGAAGCGAAGGAGGCGGCACCACGACAACGCAATCGCCGGCCTAACTAATCACACGTTAACCACGGGAAGGGAAGTTAAAGCTAGGACCTAGGACTAGGAACGGGCCATGAGTGGGCTTTACAATGGGCTTTCTCTATCTCTACTATTAAAGGAGAATCGAACGTCGTGATGGTTTGACCTCTCGCTGCTTCACCCCTCCCTCGCGCTAACCTCGGATTTCAAACGAAAGAGAAAAATTCACTGTAGGTCACAAAACTTGAGCTGGCTGACACTTAAGTACCACTACTTTAAAATACTCGAAATACAGTCCATGTACTTGCGCAGGGGTTCACTTTGGTCCATATATACGAATTGAGCTACGTATTTGCTGACTTGGCCGAGTCAGCCGTTGCCATCTGTGCTTTGACCACCACATGTGCAGCACCTGTCGGGGGGGCGTTAATACTAGATGGCTGGAGGTTTTTTTTGCAAATGCGCGCACACCCTCGGTGTGGCAGAGGGTGCAGTTTCGAAAACGTTCAACATGAAATCTGCATTACCTCGCCGAGCTTTCTGGCCATTTTAAAACATGCGCATAAAGCTCCCTATACCGCTCTCTTCAATTAGAGTAATAACCTCAACACTGAATTCATCCTCTCCACAAGCAATCAATAACCCAATGTCACTGTCAATTCTCCTAAACTACCCAAAAAATTGAGAAAAAAAGTGAACCAAATCTCATGGAAAATACCTCAAATAACCCAATACCCAAAATAAATTCTCTTTTCATTTTGTTTGTTTTGAAAAAATCGCTTTTCTCTCTGTTTTTCCAAGCGTCAATACAACACCTCGGAAGTCGTAAGTAGAATTGAATTTAGAAGCCGACGGCAATAGCGGCCTTGGTGGCGGTTGCCGGGCGTCTCCGGCAACGACATATGGTCATCGTCATCTTCAAGAGGGACCCAATGACCATGAACTCCCGTCCTCCTCCGCCATGGTCACGGTCGCGCCTTCTTGGATCTGCAGCTTCTCCCGGACGAGTTGATCTTCTCGGCTTCAGCCCAGCATGAAGCGTTCGATGAAGTTGTCCGCCTTGGTGTTCACGTCGGGGCTCGTGCGATGCACGACGGTGCGGTGACGCAATGATCGACGGAACCTCCTCCTCCCTCCAAAGATCGGGCGGTGGAGGAGGCGTGGCGGCATTATGAGCGACAATGAGGAAGAGGGTAGGCGTAGTTGAAGGAAATATGCCCTAGAGGCAATAATAAAGTTATTATTTATTTCCTTAATTCATGATAAATGTTTATTATTCATGCTAGAATTGTATTAACCAGAAACATAATACATGTGTGAATACATAGACAAACAGAGTGTCACTAGTATGCCTCTACTTGACTAGCTCATTAATCAAAGATGGTTATGTTTCCTAACCATAGACAAGGAGTTGTTATTTGATTAATGGGATCACATCATTAGGAGAATGATCTGATTGACTTGACCCATTCCGTTAGCTTAGCACTTGATCGTGTTGTTTGTTGCTATTGCTTTCTTCATGACTTATACATGTTCCTATGACTATGAGATTATGCAACTCCGTTTACGGAGGAACACTTTGTGTGCTACCAAACGTCACAACGTAATCGGGTGGTTATAAAGGTGCTCTCTGAGTGTCTCCAAAGGTAAATGTTGGGTTGGCGTATTTCGAGATTAGGATTTGTCACTCCGATTGCTCTGGAGAGGTATCTCTGGGCCCTCTCGGTAATGCACATCACTTAAGCCTTGCAAGCATTGCAACTAATGAGTTAGTTGCGGGATGATGTATTACGAAACGAGTAAAGAGACTTGCCAGTAATGAGATTGAACTAGGTATTGGATACCAAGGATCGAATCTCGGGCAAATAACATACCGATGACAAAGGGAACAACGTATGTTGTTATGCGGTCTGACCGATAAAGATCTTCGTAGAATATGTAGGAGCCAATATGAGAATCCAGGTTCCGCTATTGGTTATTGACCAGAGACATCTCTCGGTCATGTCTACTTTGTTCTCGAACCGTAGGGTCCGCACGCTTAACGTTACGATGACAATTTCATTATGAGTTTATGCATTTTGATGTACCGAAGGTTGTTCGGAGTCCCGGATGTGATCATGGACATGACGAGGAGTCTCGAAATGGTCGAGACATAAAGATCGATATATTGGAAGCCTATATTTGGTTATCGGAATCGTTCCGGGTGAAATCGGGATTTTACCGGAGTACCGGGGGGTTACCGGAACCCCCCGGGGGTTATTGGGCCTTAATGGGCCCTAAGGGAGAAGAGGAAAGGAGGCCAGAGGGGGCCGCGCGCCCCTCCCCTCTCTGGTCCGAATAGGACAAGGAGAGGGGGGCGGCGCCCCCCTTTCCTTTCCCTCTTCCTCCTCTTTCCCCCTTTCTCCTTCTCCAACTAGGAAAAGAGGGAGTCCTACTCCCGGTGGGAGTAGGAGTCCCCCCCTTGGCGCGCCCAACCTGGCCGGCCGCCCCTCCCCTTGGCTCCTTTATATACGGGGGCAGGGGGGCACCCTAGAACACACAAGTTGATCTTCGTGATCGTTCCTTAGCCGTGTGCGGTGCCCCCCTCCACTATATTCCACCTCGGTCATATCGTTGTGGTGCTTAGGCGAAGCCCTACGTTGGTAGTACATCAAGATCGTCACCACGCCGTCGTGCTGACGGAACTCCTCCCCGAAGCTTTGCTGGACCGGAGCCCGGGGAGCGTCATCGAGCTGAACGTGTGCTAAGAACTTGGAGGTGCCGGAGTAACGGTGCTTGGATCGGTTGGACCGGGAAGACGTACGACTACTTCCTCTATGTTGCGTCAACGCTTCCGCTTCAGTCTACGAGGGTACGTAGACAACACTCTCCCCTCTCGTTGCTATGCATCACCATGATCTTGCGTGCACGTAGGAATTTTTTTGAAATTACTACGTTTCCCAACAGTGGGATCCGAGCCTAGGTTTTATGGTTTGATGTTATATGCACGAGTAGAACACAAGTGAGTTGTGGGCGATATAAGTCATACTGCTTACCAACATGTCATACTTTGGTTCGGCGGGATTGTTGGATGAAGCGGCCCGAACCGACATTACGCGTACGCTTACGCGAGACTGGTTCTACCGCCGTGCTTTGCACACAGGTGGCTAGCGGGTGTCAGTTTCTCCAACTTTAGTTGAACCGAGTGTGACTATGCCCGGTCCTTGCGAAGGTTAAAACAACACCAACTTGACAAACTATCGTTGTGGTTTGATGCGTAGGTAAGATTGGTTCTTGCTAAGCCCGTAGCAGCCAGGTAAAACTTGCAACAACAAATTAGAGGACGTCTAACTTGTTTTTGCAGGGCATGTTGTGATGTGATATGGTCAAGACATGATGCTAAATTTTATTGTATGAGATGATCATGTTTTGTAACCGAGTTATCGACAATGGGCAGGAGCCATATGGTTGTCGCTTTATTGTATGCAATGCAATCGCTTCAGTAATGCTTTACTTTATCACTAAGCGGTAGCGATAGTCGTAGAAGCATAAGATTGGCGAGACGACAACGATGCTACGATGGAGATCAAGGTGTCGCTACCGGTGACGATGGCGATCATGGAGGTGCTTTGGAGATGGAGATCACAAGCACAAGATGATGATGGCCATATCATATCACTTATATTGATTGCATGTGATGTTTATCTTTTATGCATCTTATCTTGCTTTGATTGACGGTAGCATTTTAAGATGATCTCTCACTAATTATCAAGAAGTGTTCTCCCTGAGTATGCACCGTTGCCAAAATTCGTCGTGCCCAGACACCACGTGATGATCGGGTGTGATAAGCTCTACATCCATCTACAACGGGTGCAAGCCAGTTTTTCACACGCAGAATACTCAGGTTAAACTTGACGAGCCTAGCATATGCAGATATTGTAACATCCCAAATTTTCAATTTGGAATGTTATACATTAAGTCATCATGCATATCATATTTTCTTGCATTTTGTTGATCCTAGAAATTTCACGCAACTCAAGGACCCTCGGAGAGAGTTGGAGATTTCGAAATTTTCAGATTTGAGTTCTCTCAAAACTATGAAAAGAGGATCGTTGGATTTATTTATTTTATCTTCAAATACTTTTCCAATATCAAAAATAAGAGAGGGAATAATATGACTTTCCCAAAATTTAGGAAAAATGAAGATTTAATAAATAAATCAAATTTTGGATTTTTCTCGGAATTTATTTGCCTTAGGGAAAGATGCGTGTTTTCAAAAAATTGCATTTTGGCCCCGTGTTAAAGTTCATTTTGTTCGACTCATTTTTAGGAGTCGGGGAAAATTTACTTTGTAAATTTTGGAGTTCGTTTAGATTTTATTTTATTCGTTTTTCTGCACGCTATATATATTTAAAAAAAAAAAAGCGGCGCCCTTTGGGCCAAGGGCCCACTGCCCAACCGCCCTCCCATCGCTACCACACATGCTGGCCGCCCGCCGCCGGCCGAGTCCGAGGAGGACTCCTCCTCCTCCTTGCTTGCCCTCCCCAAGCTACTCTCCCCTTTATATACCCCTCACCCTCTCCTCCCCAACCCGCAGCCGCCGCCCCCCCTTCTCCTCAGCCGCCGGTGCCACCGCCGCCGCCGTGACACCGTCGCTCCGCCACCTAGCCGCCGCCCCGCCGGAGCCCCACCTTGTCGAGGTAGCCGCGCCGCGCCACCCTCCCCTCGGCTCGGTTTTTTTATAAAAACCGTTCCGGTTTTCTTTTTCCGTTGTCGGTTTTTTTAAAAAAAACCCTAGATCGGTTTTATTTTTCCGGTTTTGTTGTTTAGCGAGCGTTCGCCGGACCGTTCGTCTTAACGAACGTGATCACCGGTTATTCCCGGTTAACGAACGTCCGTTCGTTTAACCGTTCGTCGTTTTTCTTTTTATCGGATTTAATCCGCTATTTTCTGATCACGATTTCAGATCCGATCTTCGTTCTAGTCTATCTTCTCGCTCGTTTATCGGAATCAGGTGATTCAAGCGCCTGGAGTTTTGTTTCGAAACCACCGTTCCGATTAATCAACTTAAACAAAATTTTGCTACTGTAAAATTTGACCTAGTTTCAACTTGCTAGAACCGAGCTGTTTCTTCCGCCGAATGTTTTCCGTTGTTTTGTTTGATTCGTTTTCTTTTGCAACCAGGGTTCCTAACTTGAGATTTCTAGTCAGATCTTTTATTCGAGATTTACCCGTGCATTAGATGAGTACTTATTGTATGCTTGTTGTTTGTCTGCGATAGATCACCCGGAGTGCGCCGCTTGTTATTTCGAATCTCTAGGTTTCGCGGATCATCAGCAAGGCAAGTAACACTTGATCATATCTTTTCTACTACCCAGTTTTATACATTAGATCTATTCCTCAAACACTTGCATGATTAGGATCTAATTAAATTGTGGGATGGGAAGTAGATTGAGGTAGTACCTATTACCTGTTTTACTTATGAAACCTTTGGGAGTTACTTCTACGTTTGCTTATTTGCCATGCTATGCTAGTAGACGTGGATTGGGTGAGTGTATCCATGACAGATGTGAATTGTTAATTTAATGGTTTATCTAAGGTGGCAACTTAAACACACATCTGGGTGGATTGAGGCACCTGGTTTCTATCAGGACTTGCCTGTTTTTCGGGCTGCAACTTTCATGTTGTAGACTTTTCAGACGACGAGTAAGGTGCTTTAGGTCGTTGTTCTATACTCAGTGATGCCGCTGGAGTTGATGGACTCACTTATCTTCCAAGTCTTCCGCTGTTATCATTACTAGATGGCCTTAAGCCATATTTATTGTAATAAGTCCTCTTTTGGACCACGATGTAATAAGTATGTGATTGCTACTCTGTTATAAATCCTTCGAAGTACTGTGTGGTGTCAGCATTACTGATCCAGGATGACGCCGAGCACGAGACTTGATCCATTCGGTCGGGTCGCTACAGAGATGGTATCGAGCACACTGATCAGAGGACACGACCACTAAGTTAAAGCCATAGATCACTCTCTCTTCACATTTTCTAACTCCTCATCTTTTCTACTCTTCTAGGATGAAGGACGCGAAGATCAAGTACGCCCAACCAGATGAAGGCACACCTTTTGGATTTCACTTGAAGGAAGTCACCAAGTACCTGAACATTGGACTACCAAGTTTCACCGGGACTTTCAACGCCACTCTGCTCAAGAGGAGCGCCGAAGATTCAAGCTCACGTTAGGGAAGGACATTCGCCCCAATCACCAAGCCAATAGATAGTGTTTTCTGCACCAACTCGAGTCCGGGAAAGAGCATGGCAGCTCATATCACCATGGGACGCATTGGAGAAGTTTACCAAGAAGACCTCAAGGACACCATCTATCGATTTGCGGACGCCGAGATGAACAATGGGAGATAGTCGGCCAAGAAGGATAGATCCATTGCAGCTTTCATCCAGAGTTAAACCAAAGACATCCGACGCCAGGAGAACCAGATGTGCAATGATATGATCGAATTGAAGGATGCGAAGGGAAGGATCATCGAACTTGAAGAAGAACTGAAGTCTACACGTAAGGACTACATGGACGAGATCGTAGCTTTAGCAAGAAACAATAACGATCTTAAGTATGAGATTGAAGAACTCAAGAAGAAATTGGCGCTCAAGAATGAAGACAAGTACGTCGACTGTCCGAGCAACTACATCATCATTGACGACACCGATTCGGACCCAAGTGAACCCGACTTTGAAGATGAAGCTGGAGCAGACATCATGGAGTCTTCCACCGGTTCAAATTAATAGATGACCCCACATATTAGTAGTATTCCCTCCATGTAACATTTTAGTTCACGCACTTTTGCGATAGTTAGACCGTTGTAAGCCCTTTGTTTGAATTGAATGAAGTGATTTTGTGTGCATTTGCTCATATACATTTGGGTAGTGTTTCTCCTTAGACCCCACTCTATTCTTAAATTCTCGCCTTTTCTAAACCCATCGATGCCTCCAGACGCGACCCGGGTTTGTTTTTCCGCCGGAGATCACCCAGTTGATTCAGCAGCAGTAACACTTTGATCCAAACACTAGTACGTAATCAAGGCAACAACAACAACAACAACCCACCGCCACCACCACCAGTTGACCATCCTGCTCGTTTCTTAAGGCTGAACCGCCAAGAGTTTTCCAAAGAGCACCGAGCCGATAGTAGCAGATGATTGGCTCCGTAAGATAGGGAGGGAGTTGACCACTGCAGGATGTACAGATGGAGAGAAGGTGAAGTTTGCTGCACACCAGCTTGAAGGACCCGCAAAGAAGATGGTGGGAGAATTTTACAGCCACCTACCTCAGAGAAACTATCACATGGGATCAGTTTCAGCAAGCTTTCCGCACTGCCCATGTCTCAACAGGAGCTATGGCCATGAAGAAGCGTGAGTTTCGCAATTTACGCCAAGGAGGAAGCAACGACCAGAACCGGACCACACTAACAACCCCAGCCAAGAAAGACTTGAGCCATGTCACCTGTTACAAGTGTTCCAAGACCGGACATTATGCAAATGAGTGTCCCAAAGGCCAAGGTGGAAATGGAAACTCTGGAAAGAAGCCAAACCCTTTCAACAGAGGACAGGTGAACCACATTGATGTGGAGGAGGTTGAAGATCAGCCTGATGCAGTAATCGGTAAGTTTTTGGTTAAGTCATTTACTGCACTAGTTCTTTTCGATACCGGTGCATCGCATTCATACATATCAAGGGGATTTGTAGAGAAGTATAGTCTGCCTACTCGGATTCTTAAAACCCCTATGCTAGTAAGCTCACTAGGAGCGGAGTATATGGCCAGACAAGGATGTTTTCAAGTGCCATTAAGTATAGGAAGGCATGTGTTCCCGACGGATTTGATCATTTTGGAATCCCAAGGATTGGATGTGATTCTCGGTATGGATTGGGTGTCGATGTATGGAGGAAACATCGATTGCGTAAGTAAGACGATTTTGCTCACCACACCAGAAGGAAGAAGGATTAAGTATGTATCGCGACATGGACCAAATAGGAATCAAGTAAATTCCTTATCAGGAGTTGTGCAGGAAGAGGTGCCAGTAGTGAAGGATTTCCCTGATGTATTTCCTGAGGAATTGCCAGGAATGCCACCGGATAGAGACATTGAGTTTTTGATTGAGCTGTTGCCAGGAACAGGCCCAATATCGAAGCGACCATACAGGATGCCCGCACAGGATTTGGCGGAAATCAAGAAACAGATTAAGGAGCTATTGGATAAAGGTTATATACGCCCAAGTTCTTCGCCTTTGGGGATCACCCGTCTTGTTAGTGGAGAAGAAGGATGGATCGTTAAGGATGGTTGTTGATTATCGTGGATTAAATGAAGTAACAATCAAGAATAAGTACCCACTACCAATGATAAATGATCTGCTTTGATCGCTTGCAAGGAGCTAAAGTGTTTTCCAAGATCGATTTGCGATCGTGGTACCATCGATTGAAGATTCGAGAGCGTGACATACCCAAGACAAAGCATTTACCACGAGATATGGACTATATGAATATACCGTTATGTCATTTTGGTGACTAACGCTACCGCCTATTTCATGAACCTGATGAACAAAGTGTTTATGGAGTTTTTGGATAAGTTCGTCGTGGTGTTCATAGATGATATTTTGGTTTTCTCGAAGAATGAAGAGGAACATAAGGAACATTTGCGATTGGTTTTGGAGAAACTAAGAGAACATCAGTTATATGCAAAGTTCAGCAAATGTGAGTTTTGGCTAAAGGAAGTTGGATTTCTTGGACATGTTATATCCGGAGAAGGGATAGTAGTTGACCCCACAAAGGTTGAGACCGTAACCAAATGGGAAGCACCAACGACAGTTGGAGAGATCCGGAGTTTCCTTGGACTAGCAGGATACTACCGAAGATTCATTGAAAATTTCTCGAGGATTGCAAAGCCTATGACGGAATTGCTGAAAAAGGATACCAAGTTCATATGGACTGAGGATTATGAGGCAAGTTTTCAGGAGTTGAAGAAAAGATTGGTTACCTCACCAGTGTTAATTTTGCGGATCGGACCAAGGATTATGAGGTGTATTACACGCTTCACGTCGAGGACTTGGAGCAGTGCTTATGCAGGAAGGAAGAGTTGTATCGTATGCTTCACGACAGCTTAAGCCTCATGAGTTAAATTATGCCACACATGACTTGGAGTTAGCAGCCGTTGTGCATGCATTGAAGGCATGGAGACATTTCCTCATTGGAAATCATTGTGAGGTATACACGGATCACAAGAGTTTGAAGTACATTTTCACGCAGAAGGAGTTAAACCTTAGACAAAGGAGATGGTTGGAACTCATCAAGGATTATGATATGAGATTGCATTATCATCCCGGAAAGGCTAACGTCGTAGCAGACGCATTGAGCTGTAAGAGCCACGTCAATACCCTAATGATGGGAGGAATACCCAAGGAGTTAGCCGAGGACCTTCGAGAGCTATGTTTGGAAATAGTTCCGAGAGGCTATGTAGCAGCATTGGAGATTCAACACGTTGATGGACAAAATCAGAGAAGCTCAAAAGGCAGATAAGGAAGTTGCCTCTATAAAGGAGAAAATGAGCGAAGGAAAAGCTAAGGGATTTCGTGAGGATGAGCATGATACCCTATGGTTTGAGGACCGTGTGTATGTGCCAAATGACCCGGAGATCAGGAAGTTGATTACGCAAGAGGCACATGATTCACCCTACTCGATTCACCACGAAATACCAAGATGTATTTGGATTTGAAGAATACTTTCTGGTGGACCGGAATGAAGAAAGATATTGCAGAGTATGTAGCAGTTTGCGATGCATGTCAGAGAGTGAAGGCAGAACATCAGAAGCCAGCAGGATTGTTACAGCCATTGCCAATACCCGAATGGAAGTGGGATAAACTAGGCATGGATTTCATCACAGGTTTGCCAAAGACTCGTTCCGGCTATGACTCGATTTGGGTTATAGTCGACCGCTTGACGAAGGTAGCTCATTTCATTCCAATCAAGACTACCTATAGCAGTGCTAAGTTGGCAAAGATATACATGAACAGAATTGTGTGTTTACACGGAGTTCCGAGGAGTATCAGACGTATAGAGGAACCCAATTTACCTCAAAGTTTTGGAATCAGTTGTACGAAACATTGGGAACCAGTGGAATTCAAGATACCTTTCCACCCACGCATCGATGAATGATCGAGAGAGTCAATCAGATTTTGGAGGATATGCTTTGAGAGCTTGTGCACTATATTATGGATCTAGTTGGGATGATAACTTGTCGATATCTGAGTTTTCTTATAACAACAGTTACCAAACCAGCTTGAAGATGTCACCTTCGAGGCTTTATGTACGGAAGGAGGTGCAGGACACCGTTATCATGGGACGAAGTCGGAGACCGTCGATTGTTTGGACCAGATTTGATTAAGGAGTCCGAATGTAGGTTAAGTTGATTCGCGATAGGCTCAAGGTAGCCCAGTCCAGACAGAAAAGCTATGCGGATTCAAAACGCAAAGCGATAGAATATGAAGTTGGAGACATAATTTATCTTAGAGTATCCCCACTTTGAGGAGTTAAGCGATTTGGAGTTAAAGGAAAATTGGCGCCACGTTTCGTTGGACCATATAAGATTTTGCAACGCATGGGAGAAGTTGCTTATAAGCTGGAATTACCAGAAGGACTGTCAGGAGTTCATGATGTATTCCATGTTTCTCAGCTGAAGAAATGTCACGCCGAGATGGCAGAGGTACCGTTAAGAGATACAGTGCCGCTTGACGCAATTCAGTTGAAGGATGATTTGACATATGAGGAGAAACCAGTCAAGATTCTCGATTATGCCAGCAGAGTTACTCGCAGCAAGGTTATCAAGTTTTGCAAAGTTCAAAGGAGCCACCACACCGAGGATGAAGCCACCGGGAAAGAGAAGAAGATTTGCTCAAGGACCACCTCACCTATTTTCTAGTTAACCCGAATCTCGAGGGCGAGATTAATCTTAAGGGGGGTAGGTTTGTAACATCCCAAATTTTCAATTTGGAATGTTATACATTAAGTCATCATGCATATCATATTTTCTTGCATTTTGTTGATCCTAGAAATTTCACGCAACTCAAGGACCCTCGGAGAGAGTTGGAGATTTCGTAATTTTCGTATTTGAGTTCTCTCAAAACTATGAAAAGAGGATCGTTGGATTTATTTATTTTATCTTCAAATATTTTTCCAATATCAAAAATAAGAGAGGGAATAATATGACTTTCCCAAAATTTAGGAAAAATGAAGATTTTAATAAATAAATCAAATTTTGGATTTTTCTCGGAATTTATTTGCCTTAGGGAAAAATGCGTGTTTTCAAAAAATTGCATTTTGGCCCCGTGTTAAAGTTCATTTTGTTCGACTCATTTTTAGGAGTCGAGGAAAATTTACTTTGTAAATTTTGGAGTTCGTTTTGATTTTATTTTATTCGTTTTTCTGCATGCTATATATATTTAAAAAAAACGCAGCGCCCACTTTGGGCCAAGGGCCCACTGCCCAGCCCTCTCCTCACGCCCACACACACACACACGCCGGCCGAGTCCGAGGAGGACTCCTCCTCCTTTGCTTGCCCCTCCCCAAGCTACTCTCCCCTTTATATACCCCTCACCCCCTCTCCTCCCCAACCCGTAGCCGCCCCTCTCCTCTCGCCGCCGCCATAGCCGCCGCCACCGGTGCCGCCCGCCCGCCGTGGCCGCCGTCGCCCCGCCACCTAGCCGCCGCCCCACCGGAGCCCCACCTCGTCGAGGTAGCCGCGCCGTGCCACCCTCCCCTCGGTTCGGTTTTTTTATAAAAACCGTTCCGGGTTTCTTTTTCCGTTGTCGGTTTTTTAAAAAAAACCCTAGATCGGTTTTATTTTTCCGTTTTGTTGTTTAGCGAGTGCTCACGGACCGTTCGCCTTAACGAACATGATCACCGGTTATTCTCGTTAACGAACGTCCGCTCGCTTAACCGTTCGTCGTTTTCTTTTTATCGGATTTAATCCGCTATTTTCGATCACGATTTCAGATCCGATCTTCGCTCTAGTCTATCTTCTCGCCGCTTATCGGAATCAGGTGATTCAAGCGCTCGAGTTTCGCTTTCAAACCGCCGTTCCAATTAATCAACTTAAACAAAATTTTGCTACTGTAAAATTTGACCTAGTTTCAACTTGCTAGAACCGAGCTGTTTCTTCCGCCGAATGTTTTCCGTTGTTTTGTTTGATTCGTTTTCTTTTGCAACCAGGGTTCCTAAGTTGAGATTTCTTGTCAGATCTTTTATTCGAGATTTACCCGTGCATTAGATGAGTACCTATTATATGCTTATTGTTTGTCTGCGATAGATCACCCGGAGTGCGCCGCTTGTTATTTCGAATCTCTAGGTTTCGCGGATCATCAGCAAGGCAAGTAACACTTGTTCATATCTTTTCTACTACCCAGTTTTATGCATTAGATCTATTCCTCAAACACTTGCATGATTAGGATCTAATTAAATTGTGGGATGGGAAGTAGATTGAGGTAGTACCTATTACCTGTTTTACTTATGAAACCTTTGGGAGTTACTTCTACGTTTGCTTATTTGCCATGCTATGCTAGTAGACGTGGATTGGGTGAGTGTATCCATGACAGATGTGAGATTGTTAATTTAATGGTTTATCTAAGGTGGCAACTTAAACACACATCTGGGTGGATTGAGGCACCTGGTTTCTATCAGACTTGCCTGCTTTTTCTTCTGGACCGCCACCTGTGCTCAAAGGGATCATGAGATTATTCAAACTAGAAACTTCCGTGTGCAGCCACAAGCCATTATGGGCTCGCATAGTTGAGTAAGTCGAACTCTTATAGTGGTGGACTAGCAGATGTAGGGGATGTAGGTGTACCGTCCACCCATCGTAAGGTGCTAGCGCTTCGAAAGACTATGTCTCGGTCATCCGCTCTCAAACACCATGTAGTGCGAGAAACCAAACGGAGGCGATCGAGTCTTGTGGGGAAAAGTGCAAACCTCTCAGAGAGTGTATAAACTAATCATGATTAGCCGTGTCCCGGTTATGGACATCTTGAGTATCTAGTACTTGAATATCATGTGAATCTCAACATGTTACTCTAATTAATATTGTTGGGTTTTTAATGAGTACTTTTAATTGGGATTGAGGATGATGTCAACCATTCTCAATGTTTAACAACCACCATGATAGTTAAACAAATTTATTCCTTTGCGTAGGGAAAACTGGCTTTATGCAAAATCAGAATCGTAGAGCTTTCCCACCAGCCATATATGCATGTAGTATAGGCTTATCCCTTCATTACTCTCTATGTGTTACATTGCCAAAGATGTTCCATGTGTCAATTTGACCCGTTTAGGCTGCAACTTTCATGTTGCGCACTTTTCGCATTTACTTGTAAGGTGCTTTAGGTCGTGGTTCTATACTCAAGTGATGTCACCGAGTTGATGGACTCACTTATCTTCCAAGTCTTCCGCTGTTATCATTACTAGATGGCCTTAAGCCATATTTATTGTAATAAGTCCTCTTTTGGACCATGATGTAATAAGTGTGTGATTGCTACTCTGTTATAAATCCTTTGAAGTACTGTGTGGTGTCAGCATTACTGATCCAGGGATGACGCCTGAGCACAGAGATTTGATCCATTCGGGTCGGGTCGCTACAGATATGGCCTCGGAACACGGAGACCGAAAGGTCGAGCGTGAATCATATAGTAGATATGATCAACATAATGATGTTCACCATTGAAAGCTACTCCATTTCACGTGATGATCGGTTATGGTTTAGTTGATTTGGATCACGTGATCACTTAGAGGATTAGAGGGATGTCTATCTAAGTGGGAGTTCTTAAGTAATATGATTAATTGATCTTAAATTTATCATGAACTTAGCACCTGATAGTATCTTGCTTGTCTATGTTGATTGTAGATAGATGGCTCGTGCTGTTGTTCCGTTGAATTTTAATGCGTTCCTTGAGAAAGCAAAGTTGAAAGATGATGGTAGCAATTACGCGGACTGGGTCCGTAACTTGAGTATTATCCTCATTGTCGCGTAAAAGTTACGCCCCGAAGCACCGGCTGGGTGCCAGTGCCATCGATGTAACCGACGGCGTTAAGAACGTCTGGCGAGCAAAGCCGATGACTACTTGATAGTTCAATGTGCCATGCTTTACGGCTTAGAACAGGACTTCAACGACGTTTTGAACGTCATGGAGCATATGAGATGTTCCAGAGTTGAAGTTAATATTCCGTAAGAATGCCCGGATTGAGAGATATGAAGTCTCCAATAAATTCTATAGCTGCAAGATGGAGGAGAATAGTTCACAAGGAGCATATACTCAAGATGTCTGGGTATTGTAATCACTTGATTCAACTGGGAGTTACTCTTCTGGATGATAGCGTCATTGACAGAATTCTCCAATCACTTCCACCTAGCTACAAGAGCTTCGTGATGAACTATAATATGCAAGGGATGGATAAGACAATTCCCGAGCTCTTCGTAATGCTAAAGGCCATGGAGGTAGAAATCAAGAAGGAGCATCAAGTGTTGATGGTCAACAAGACCACCGGGTTTCAAGAAAAGGGCAAAGGGAAGAAGAAGGGAACTTCAAGAAGAACAGCAAGCAAGTTGCTGCTCGGGAGAAGAAACCCAAGTCCGGACCTAAGCACTGAAACTGAGTGCTTCTACCGCAAGCGGTGGACCTTTGAAGCGGAACTGCCCCAAGTATTTGGCGGATAAGAAGGATGGCAAGGTGAACAAAGGTATATGAGATATACATGTTAAAGATGTGTACCTAACTATAGCTCGCAGAGCACTCGGTATTTGATATCGGTTACTGCTAATATTTGCAACTCGAAAAAGGGACTACAGATTAAGCTTAACACCGCAAAGGATGAGGTGACGATGCGCTGGGAAATGGTTCCAAAGTCGATGTGATCGCGGGTCGGCACGCTTACCTCTACATCTACCTTCGGGATTAGTATTAGACCTAAATAATTGTTATTTGGTGCCGGCGTTGAGCATGAACATTATATCTGGATCTTGTTTGATGCGAGACGGTTATTCATTTAAATCGTAGAATAATGGTTGTTCTGTTTATATGAGTAATATATTTTATGGTCATGCACCCTTGAAGAGTGGTCTATTTTTGATGAATCTCGATAGTAGTGATACACATATTCATAATGTTGAAGCCAAAAGATGCAGAGTTGATAATGATAGTGCAACTTATTTGTGGCACCGCCGTTTAGGTCATATCGGTGTAAAGCGCATGAAGAAACTCCATACTGATGGACTTTTGGAACCACTTGATTATGAATCACTTGGTACTTGCAAACCGTGCCTTATGGGCAAGATGACTAAAACGCCGTTCTCCGGTACTATGGTGAGAGCAACAGATTTGTTGGAAATCATACATACAGATGTATGTGGTCCGATGAATGTTGAGGCTCGTGGCGGATATCGTTATTTTCTCACCTTCGCAGATGATTTAAGCAGATATGGGTATATCTACTTAATGAAGCATAAGTCTGAAACATTTGAAAAGTTCAAAGAATTTCAGAGTGAAGTTGAAAATCATCGTAACAAGAAAATAAAGTTTCTACGATCTGATCGTGGAGGAGAATATTTGAGTTATGAGTTTGGTTTACATTTGAAACAATGCGGAATAGTTTCGCAACTCACGCCACCCGGAACACCACAACGTAATTGTTGGGGAACGTTGCAGAAAATAAAAAATTTCCTACGGTTTCACCAAGATCCATCTATGAGTTCTACTAAGCAACGAGTCAAGAGAGAGAGTTTGCATCTACATACCACTTGTAGATCGAGTACGGAAGCGTTCGAGGGAGTGGTGATGATGAAGACGCTCCCAACGTGATTCCGATCACCGATGACCAAGTGCTGAACGGACAGCACCTCCGCGTTCAACACACGTACGGGACGATGGCGTCTCCTCCGTCTTGATCCAGCAAGGATGAAGGAGAGGTTGAGGAAGACAACTCCAATGGCAGCACGACGTGCAGTGCGGTTGGTACGACAGCTTCTCGGCAGGGCTTCGCCAAGCTTCGGCGTGGAGAAAGAGAGGTGTTGGGGAGGGAGGGGCTGCGCCTTCAATGGTCTCAGGCAGCCTCCCCCACCCCTCTATTTATAGGAGGAAGGGAGGGCTGCCCCCTCTAGATGGCATCTAGAGGGGGGGGCGGCCAAGGGGAGGAGGAAAGGGTGGCTTGCCCCAAGCCAAGGGGCGCCCCTTCGCCCCTTTAGGGTTTCCTCCCCAAGCCCTAGCCGATGGGCCTAGGTGGGGAGGTGCGCCCAGCCCACCGTGAGCTGGCTCCCTCTCCCACTTAGCCCATGTGGCCCCCGAGGGGTGGCCCTCCGGTGGCCCCAGACATTACCCAGATACCCCGAAACTTTCCTGAGTCCGCTTAACCACTTTCCATATATAAATCTTTACCTCCAGACCATTCCTAACTCCTCGTGACGTCCGGGATCTCATCCGGACTCGAACAACATTCAAGAATCACATACTTGTCTTCCTATTAACCCTAGCGTCCACCGAACCTTAAGTGTGTAGACCCTACGGGTTCGGGAGACATGCGAACATGACCGAGACGCTCTCCGGTCAATAACCAACAGCCGGGATCTGGATACCCATGTTGGTTCCCACACGCCTCGATGTTGTCATCGGATGAACCACGATGTCGAGGGTTCAATCAACCCCGTATGCTATTCCCTTTGTCGACGGTATGTTACTTGCCCGAGACTTCGATCGTCGGTATCCCAATACCTCGCTTAGTCTCAAGCACGGCAAGTCACTTTACTTGTACCGTAATGCATGATCCCGTGACCGCACACTTGGTCACTTTGAGCTCATTATGATGATGCACTACCGAGTGGGCCCAGTGATACCTCTCCGTCATACGGAGTGACAAATCCTGTCTCGATCCATGTCAACCCAACAGACACTTTCGGAGATACCGTAATGCACCTTTATAGTTACCCGCCACGTTGTGACGCTTGGTACACCCAAGGCATTCCTACGGTATCCGGAGTTACACGATCTCACGGTCTAAGGAAGAGATACTTGACATTGGAAAAGCTCTAGCAAAAGCGAACTACACGATCTTTGTGCTATGCTTAGGATTGGGTCTTGTCCATCACGTCATTCTCCTAATGACGTGATCCCGCTTGTCAATGACATCCGATGTCCATAGTCGTGAAACCATGACTATCCGTCACCAACGAGCTAGTCAACTAGAGGCTCACTAGGGACGTATTGTGGTCTATGTATTCACACGTGTATTATGATTTCCGGATAATACAGTTATAGCATGAATAAAGACAATTATCATGAACGAGGAAATATAATAATAATGCTTTTATTATTGCCTCTAGGGCACATTTCCAACAGTCTCCCACTTGCACTAGAGTCAATAATCTAGTTTACATTGTGATGAATCGAACACCCATAGAGTTCTGGTGTAGATCATGTTTTGCCTGTGGAAGAGGTTTAGTCAACGGATCTGCGACATTCAGATCCGTATGCACTTTACAAATTTCTATGTCTCCATCCCAACATTTTCACGGATGGAGTTGAAGCGACGCTTGATGTGCCTCGGTCTTCTTGTGAAACCTGGGCTCCTTGGCTAGTGCAATAGCTCCAGTGTTGTCACAGAAGAGTTTGATTGGCCCCGACGCATTGGGTATGACTCCTAGGTCGGTGATGAACTCCTTCACCCAAATTGCTTCATGTGCTGCCTCCGAGGCTGCCATGTACTCCGCTTCACATGTAGATCCCGCCACACGACGCTTCTCGCTTGCAATGCACCAGCCATCGCTTCCACCATTCAACATATACACGATCCGGTTTGTGACTTAGAGTCATCCAGATCTGTGTGGAAGCTAAGCGCCGACGTAACCCTTTACGACGAGCTCTTCGTCACCTCCATAAACGAGAAACATGTCCTTTGTCCTTTTCAGTACTTCAGGATATTCTTGACCGCTGTCCAGTGTTCCTTGCCGGGATTACTTTGGTACCTTCCTACCAAACTTACGACAAGGTTTACATCAGTGCAGTACACAGATGGCATACATAATAGATCCTATGGTCGAGGCATAGGGGATGACACTCATCTCTTCTTTATCTTTTGCCGTGGTCGGGCATTGAGCTGAGCTCAATCTCACACCTTGCAATACAGGCAAGAACCCCTTCTTGGACTGATCCATTTTGAACTTCTTCAAAATCTTATCAAGGTATGTGCTTTGTGAAAGACCTATGAGGCGTCTCGATCTATCTCTATAGATCTTGATGCCTAATATATAAGCAGCTTCTCCAAGGTCCTTCATTGAAAAACACTTATTCAAGTAGGCCTTAATGCTGTCCAAGAATTCTATATCATTTCCCATCAAAAGTATGTCATCTACATATAATATGAGAAATGCTACAGAGCTCCCACTCACTTTCTTGTAAACGCAGGCTTCTCCATAAGTCTCAAGATAAACCCAAACGCTTTGATCATCTCATCAAAGCGAATGTTCCAACTCCGAGATGCTTGCACCAGCCCATAAATGGATCGCTGGAGCTTGCATACTTTGTTAGCATTCTTAGGATCGACAAAACCTTCCGGCTGCATCATATACAGCTCTTCCTTAAGATATCCGTTAAGGAACGCTGTTTTGACGTCCATCTGCCATATCTCATAATCATAGTATGCGGTAATTGCTAACATGATTCGGACGGACTTAAGCTTCGCTACGGGAGAGAAAGTCTCATCGTAGTCAATCCCTTGAACTTGCCGATAACCCTTAGCGACAAGTCGAGCTTTATAGATGGTGACATTACCATCCGCGTCCGTCTTCTTCTTATAGATCCATTTGTTTTCTATCGCCCGATCATCGGGCAAGTCACCAAAGTCCACACTTTGTTTTCATACATGGATTCTATCTCGGACTTCATGGCTTCTAGCCATTTGTTGGAATCTGGGCCCGCCATCGCTTCTTCATAGTTCAAGGTTCATTGTTGTCTAACAACATGATTTCCAAGACAGGGTTGCTGCATACCACTGGTGTGGAACGTGTCCTAGTGGACCCACGGGTTCAAGAGCAACTTGATCCGAAGTACCTTGATCATCATCATGAATTTCCTCTTCGGTTGGTGTAGGCATCACAGAACACTTTCCGAGTAGCACTACTATCCTGTTCAAGAGGTAGTACTTCATCGAAGTTCTACTTTCCTCCCACTTACTTCTTTCGAGAGAAACTCTTTTTCCGTAAAGGATCCGTTCTTGGCAACAAAGATCTTGCCCTTGGATCTTAAGTAGAAGGTATACCCTATGGTTTCCTTTGGGTTTCCTATGAAGACGCATTTTTCCGACTTGGGTTCGAGCTTTTCAGGTTGAAGTTTCTTGACATAAGCATCGCATCCCCAAACTTTTAGAAACGACAGCTTAGGTTTCTTCCCAAACCATAATTCATACGGTGTCGTCTCAACGGACTTAGACGGTGCCCTATTTAAAGTGAATGTAGCTGTCTCTAGAGCGTATCCCCAAAATGATAGCGGTAAATCAAGAAGAGACATCATAGACCGCACCATATCCAATAGAGTGCGACACGACGTTCGGACACACCATTACTACCGAGGTGTTCCAGCGGCGTTAGTTGTGAAACGATTCCACATTTTCTTAAGTGTGTACCAAATTCGTGACTTAAATATTCTCCTCCACGATCTGATCGTAAGAATTTTATCTTTCGGTCACGTTGATTCTCTACTTCATTCTGAAATTCCTTGAACTTTTCAAAGGTCTCGGACTTGTGTTTCATCAAGTAGACATACCCATATCTACTCAAGTCATCTGTGAGAGTGAGAACATAACGATACCCTCCGCGAGCCTCAACGCTCATTGGACCGCACACATCGGTATGTATGATTTCCAACAAGTTGGTTGCTCGCTCCATTATTCCGGAGAACGGAGTCTTGGTCATCTTGCCCATGAGGCATGGTTCGCATGTGTCAAATGATTCATAATCTAAAGACTCCAAAAGTCCATCAAGATGGAGCTTTTTCATGCGCTTGACACCAATGTGACCAAGGCGGCAAAGTGCCACAAGTATGTGGGACTATCGTTATCAACTTTACATCTTTTGGTATTCACACTATAAACATGTGTAATACTACGCCGAGATTCATTAGGAATAAACCATTGACCATCGGAGCATGACCATAATACATATCTCTCATATAAATAGAACAACCATTATTCTCGGATTTAAATGAGTAGCCATCTCGCATTAAACAAGATCCAGATACAATATTCATGCTCAAACTTGGCACCAAATAACAATTATTAAGGTTCATAACTAATCCCGTAGGTAAATGAAGAGGTAGCGTCGACGGCGATCACATCGACTGGAACCATTCCCGACGCGCATCGTCACCTCGCCCTTTGCCGGTTTCCGCTTATTCCGCAGCTCCTGCGTGAATTACAAATATGAGCAACGGCACCGTATCAAATACCCAGGAGTTACTACGAGTAATCGCAAAGTACACATCAATTACATGTATATCAAATATACCTTTGGTGTTGCCGGCCTTCTTGTCCGCTAAGTATTTGGGGCAGTTCCGCTTCCAAAGGACCCCTCCCTTGCAATAAAAGCACTCGGTCGGGTTTGGGTCCATTCTTTGACTTCTTCCCGGCAACTTGCTTACCGGGCGGCAACCTCCTTGCCGTCCTTCTTGAAGTTCTTCTTACCCTTGCCCTTCTTGAACTTAGTGGTCTTATTGACCATCAACACTTGATGTTCTTTCTTGATTTCAACCTCGGTGACTTCAAAGATAGAGAACACTTCAGAATGGTCTTTACCATCCCTGCATGTTGTAGTTCATCACAAAGCTCTTGTAGCTTGGTGGAGCGACCGAGGATTCTGTCAATGACCGCCTCATCGTGGAGGTTAATGTTCACCGGGTCATACGGTTGTGCAACCCAGACATCTTCAAGATGTGCTCACCGACGTAACTGTTTTCCTCCATCTTACAACTATAGAACTTGTCGGAGATGTCATATCTCTCGACCCGGCGTGAGCTTGGAAAACAAGTTTCAGCTCCTCGAACATCTCATATGCTCCGTGATGCTCAAAACGCTTTTGGAGCCCCGGTTCTAAGTCAGAAGCATGCCGCATCGAACGAGGGAGTAATCATCACGAAGTTTGCCAAGCATTCATAATGTCTTGGTTCTTCTCGACGGAGCGTCACCTAGCGGTCCTTCTAGGACATATTGTTTCTGGCAGCTATGAGGATGATCCTCGTGTTAGGACCCGATCCGTATAGTTCTTTGCCGTCATCTTTCAAATTTTGGTTTTCTAGGAACGCGTTGAAGTTCAAGTTGACATGAGCGTTGGCCATTTGATCTACAAGAGATATTATGCAAAAGTTTTAGACTAAGTTCATGATAATTAAGTTCATCTAATCAAATTATTTCAATGAACTCCCACTCAGATTAGACATCCCTCTAGTCATCTAAGTGTTACATGATCCGAGTCGACTAGGCCGTGTCCGATCATCACGTGAGACGGACCAGTCTCGTCGGTGAACATCCTCATGTTGATCGTATCTTCCATACGACTCGTGTTCGACCTTTCGATCTCTGTGTTCCGAGGCCATGTCTGTACATGCTAGGCTCGTCAAGTAAACCCTAAGTGTTTTCGCGTGTGTAAATCTGTCTTACACCCGTTGTATGTGAACGTAAGAATCCATCACACCCGATCATCACGTGGTGCTTAGAAACGACGAACTTTGGCAACGGTGCACGCTTAGGGAAACACTTCTTGAAATTGTTGTAAGGGATCATCTTATTTACTACCGTCGTTCTAAGTAAACAAGATGTATAAATATAATAAACATCACATGCAATTATATAGTAGTGACATGATATGGCCAATATCATAAAGCTCCATTGATCTCCATCTTCGGGCTCCATGATCATCTTGTCACCGGCATGACACCATGATCTCCATCATTGTGCCTCCATGAAGTTGTCACGCCAACGACTACTTCTACTTCTATGGCTAACGCTTAGCAATAAAGTAAAGTAAGTTACATGGCGTTCTTCAATGACACGCAGGTCATACAAAAATAAAGACAACTCCTATGGCTCCAGCCGGTTGTCATACTCATCGACATGCAAGTCGTGATTCCTATTACAAGAACATGATCTCATACATCACAATATGTCATTCATCATTCATCACAACTTGGCCATATCACATCACATGTCAATTGCTGCAAAACAAGTTAGACGTCCTCTAATTGTTGTTGCATCTTTTACGTGGCTGCAATTGGGTTCTAGCAAGAACGTTTTCTTACCTATGAATAACCACAACGTGATCTTGTCAACTTCTATTTACCCTTCATAAGGACCCTTTTCATCGAATCCGCTCCAACTAAAGTAGGAGAGACAGACACCCGCCAGCCACCTTATGCATCTAGTGCATGTTAGTCGGTGGAACCGGTCTCACGTAAGCGTACGTGTAAGGTTGGTCCGGGCCGCTTCATCCCACAATACCGCGGAAGCAAGATAAGACAAGTAGCGGCAAGTAAATTGACAAGATCCACGCCCACAACTAAATTGTGTTCTACTCGAGCAAAGAGAACAACGCATAGACCTAGCTCATGATGCCACTTTGTTGGGAACGCGTTGTAAAATATAAATTTTCCTACGGTTTCACCAAGATCCATCTATGAGTTCTACTAAAGCAACGAGTCAAGAGAGAGAGTTTGCATCTACATACCACTTGTAGATCGAGTACGGAAGCGTTCGAGGGAGTGGTGATGATGAAGACGTTCCCAACGTGATTCAGATCACCGATGACCTAGTGCCGAACGGACAGCACCTCCGCGTTCAACACACGACGGGAGACGATGGCGTCTCCTCCGTCTTGATCCAGCAAGGATGAAGGAGAGGTTGAGGAAGACAACTCCAATGGCAGCACGACGGCGTGGTGCGGTTGGTACGAGTTCTCCGGAGGCTTCGCCAAGCTCACGTGGAGAAAGAGAGGTGTTGGGAGGGAGGGGCTGCGCCTTCAATGGTCTCAGGCAGCCCTCCCCCACCCCTCTATTTATAGGAGGAAGGGAGAGGGCGGCCCCTCTAGATGGCATCTAGAGGGGGGCGGCCAAGGGAGGAGGAAAGGGGTGGCTTGCCCCAAGCCAAGGGGGCGCCTTGCCCCTTTAGGGTTTCCCTCCCCAAGCCCTAGCCAAGCATGGGCCTAGGTGGGAGGTGCGCCCAGCCCACCTGCTGGCTCCCTCTCCCACTTAGCCCATGTGGCCCCCGAGGGGTGGCCCCTCCCGTGGACCTCCTGAACTCTCCGGTGGCCCCAGACATTACCCAGTATACCCTCAAACTTTCCTGAGTCCGCTTAACCACTTTCCATATATAAATCTTTACCTCCGGACCATTCCGAACTCCTCATGACGTCCGGGATCTCATCCGGACTCGAACAACATTCGGTAATCACATACTTGTCTTCCTATTAACCTTAGCCACCGAACCTTAAGTGTGTAGACCCTACGGGTTCGGAGACATGCGAACATGACCGAGACGCTCTCCGTCAATAACCAACAGCGGGATCTGGATACCCATGTTGGTTCCCACACGTTCCTCGATGTTGTCATCGGATGAACCACGATGTCGAGGTTCAATCAACCCGTATGCTATTCCCTTTGTCGACGGTATGTTACTTGCCCGAGACTTCGATCGTCGGTATCCCAATACCTTGTTTAGTCTCGTTACGGCAAGTCACTTTACTCGCATCGTAATGCATGATCCCGTGACCGGACACTTGGTCACTTTGAGCTCATTATGATGATGCACTACCGAGTGGGCCCAAGTGATACCTCTCCATCATACGGAGTGACAAATCCTGTCTCGATCCGTGTCAACCCAACAGACACTTTCGGAGATACCGTAATGCACCTTTATAGTTACCCGCCACGTTGTGGCGTTTGGTACACCCAAAGTACTCCTACGGGATCCGGGAGTTACACGATCTCACGGTCTAAGGACGAGAGACTTGACATCGGAAAAGCTCTAGCAAAACGACCTACCCGCTCTTTGTGCTATGCTTAGGATTGGGTCTTGTCCATCACGTCAGTCTCCTAATGACGTGATTCCGTTGTCAATGACATCGATGTCCATAGTCGAAACCACGACTATCCGTCGACCAACGAGCTAGTCAACTAGAGGCTCACTAGGGACGTATTGTGGTCTATGTATTCACACGTGTATTACGATTTCCGGATAATACAGTTATAGCATGAATAAAGACAATTATCATGAACGAGGAAATATAATAATAATGCTTTTATTATTGCCTCTAGGGCATATTTCCAACAGTAATGGTGTGTCCGAACGTCGTAATCGTACTTTACTTGATATGGTGCGATCTATGATGTCTCTTACAGATTTACCGCTATCATTTTGGGGTTATGCTTTAGAGACGGCCGCATTCACAATAAATAGGGCACCATCAAAATCCGTTGAGACGACGCCTTATGAACTATGGTTTTGCAAGAAACCAAAGTTGTCGTTTCTTAAAGTTTGGGGCTGCGATGCTTATGTGAAAAAGCTTCAACCTGATAAGCTCGAACCCAAGCTCTGAGAAATGTGTCTTCATAGGATACCCAAAGGAAACTGTTGGGTACACCTTCTATCACAGATCCGAAGGCAAGACATTTGTTGCTAAGAATGGATCATTTCTAGAGAAGGAGTTTCTCTCGAAAGAAGTGAGTGGGAGGAAAGTAGAACTTGATGAGGTAACTGTACCTACTCCCTTGTTGGAAAATAGTACATCACAAGAACAGGTTTCTGTGACGTCAAAACCAACTAGTGAGGAAGTTGATGATGATGATCATAGAATTTCAGATCAAGTTGCTATAGAACCTCGTAGGTCGAATAGAGTAAGATCCACACCAGAGTGGTACGGTAATCCTATTCTGGAAATCATGCTACTAGATCATGATGAACCTACGAACTATGAAGAAGCGATGGTGAGCCCAGATTCCGCAAAATGGCTCGAAGCCATGAAATCTGAGATGGGATCCATGTATGAGAACAAAGTGTGGACTTTGGTTGACTTGCCCGATGGTCGGCAAGCAATTGAGAATAAATGGATCTTCAAGAAGAAGACTGACGACGGTAATGTTATCATCTACAAAGCTCGACTTGTTGCAAAGGGTTTTCGACAAGTTCAAGGGATTGACTACGATGAGACCTTCTCACCCATAGCGATGCTTAAGTCTGTCCGAATCATGTTAGCAATTGCCGCATTTTATGATTATGAAATTTGGCAAATGGATGTCAAAACTGCATTCTTGAATGGATTTCTGGAAGAAGAGTTGTATATGATGCAACCAGAAGGTTTTGTCGATCCAAAGGGTTCTAACAAAGTGTGCAAGCTCCAGCGATCCATTTATGGACTGGTCCAAGCCTCTCGGAGTTGGAATAAACGTTTTGATAGTGTGATCAAAGCATTCGGTTTTATACAGACTTTTGGAGAAGCCTCAGATTTACAAGAAAGTGAGTGGGAGCTCAGAGCATTTCTAATATTATATGTGGATGACATATTGCTGATTGGTAATGATATAGAATTTCTGGATAGCATAAAGGGATACTTGAATAAGAGTTTTTCAATGAAATACCTCGGTGAAGCTGCTTAAATATTGGGCATTAAGATCTATAGAGATAGATCAAGACGCTTAATTGGACTTTCACAAAGCACATACCTTGACAAGGTTTTGAAGAAGTTCAAAATGGATCAAGTAAATAAAGGGTTCTTGCCTGTATTGCAAGGTGTGAAGTTGAGTAAGACTCAAAGCCTGACCACTTCAGAAGATAGAGAGAAAATGAAAGATGTTCCCTATGCTTCAGCCATAGGCTCTATCATGTATGCAATGCTGTGTACCAGACCTGATGTGTGCCTTGCTATAAGTCTGGCAGGGAGGTCCCAAAGTAATCCAGGAGTGGATCACTGGACAGCGGTCAAGAACATCCTGAAATACCTGAAAAGGACTAAGGATATGTTTCTCATATATGGAGGTGACAAAGAGCTCATCGTAAATGGTTACGTTGATGCAAGCTTTGACACTGATCCGGACGATTCTAAATCGCAAATCGGATACGTGTTTACTTTAAACGGTGGAACTGTCAGTTGGTGTAGTTCTAAACAAAGCGTCGTGGCGGGATCTACGTGTGAAGCGGAATACATAGCTACTTCGGAAGCAGCAAATGAAGGAGTCTGGATGAAGGAGTTCATATCCGATCTAGGTGTCATACCTAGTGCATCGGGTCCAATGAAAATCTTTTGTGACGATACTGGAGCAATTGCCTTGGCGAAGGAATCCGGATTTCACAAGAGAACCAAGCACATCAAGAGACGCTTCAATTCCATCCGGGATTTAGTGCAGGTGGGAGACATAGAAATTTGCAAGATACATACGGATCTGAATGTTGCAGACCCGTTGACTAAGCCTCTTCCACGAGCAAAGCATGATCAACACCAAGACTCCATGGGTGTTAGAATCATTACCGTGTAATCTATATTATTGACTCTAGTGCAAGTGGGAGATCAAGGAAATATGCCCTAGAGGCAATAATAAAGTTATTATTTATTTCCTTAATTCATGATAAATGTTTATTATTCATGCTAGAATTGTATTAACCGGAAACATAATACATGTGTGAATACATAGACAAACAGAGTGTCATTAGTATGCCTCTACTTGACTAGCTCATTAATCAAAGATGGTTATGTTTCCTAACCATAGACAAGGAGTTATTATTTGATTAATGGGATCACATCATTAGGAGAATGATGTGATTGACTTGACCCATTCCGTTAGCTTAGCACTTGATCGTGTTGTTTGTTGCTATTGCTTTCTTCATGACTTATACATGTTCCTATGACTATGAGATTATGCAACTCCCGTTCTGGGAGGAACACTTTGTGTGCTACCAAACGTCACAACGAATCGGGTAATTATAAAGGTGCTCTACAGGTGTCTCCAAAGTAAATGTTGGGTTGGCGTATTTCGAGATTAGGATTTGTCACTCCGATTGTCGGAGAGGTATCTCTGGGCCCTCTCGGTAATGCAAATCACTTAAGCCTTGCAAGCATTGCAATTAATGAGTTAGTTGCGGGATGATCTATTACGGAACGAGTAAAGAGACTTGCCGGTAACGAGATTGAACTAGGTATTGGATACCGACGATCGAATCTCGGGCAAATAACATACCGATGACAAAGAGAACAACATATGTTGTTATGCGGTCTGACCGATAAAGATCTTCGTAGAATATGTAGGAGCCAATATGAGAATCCAGGTTCCGCTATTGGTTATTGACCAGAGACATCTCTCGGTCATGTCTACATTGTTCTCGAACCGTAGGGTCCGCACGCTTAACGTTACGATGACAGTTTCATTATGAGTTTATGCATTTTGATGTACCGAAGGTTGTTCGGAGTCCCGGATGTGATCACGGACATGACGAGGAGTCTCTAAATGGTCGAGACATAAAGATCGATATATTGTAAGCCTATATTTGGTTATCGGAATCGTTCCGGGTGAAATCGGGATTTTACCGGAGTACCGGGGGGTTACCGGAACCCCCCGGGGGTTATTGGGCCTTAATGGGCCCTAAGGGAGAAGAGGAAAGGAGGCCAGAGGGGGCCGTGCGCCCCTCCCCTCCCTGGTCCGAATAGGACAAGGAGAGGGGGGCGGCGCCCCCCCTTTCCTTTCCCTCTTCCTCCTCTTTCCCCCTTCATCCTTCTCTAACTAGGAAAAGAGGGAGTCCTACTCCCGGTGGGAGTAGGACTCCCCCCCTTGGCGTGCCCAACCTGGCCGGCCGCCCCTCCCCTTGGCTCCTTTATATACGGGGGCAGGGGGGCACCCTAGAACACACAAGTTGATCTTCGTGATCGTTCCTTAGCCGTGTGCGGTGCCCCCGTCCACCATATTCCACCACGGTCATATCGTTGCGGTGCTTAGGCGAAGCCCTGCGTCGGTAGTACATCAAGATCATCACCACGCCGTCGTGCTGACGGAACTCCTCCCCGAAGCTTTGCTGGATCGGAGCCCGGGGAGCGTCATCGAGCTGAACGTGTGCTAAGAACTCGGAGGTGCCGGAGTAACGGTGCTTGGATCGGTTGGACCTGGAAGACGTACGACTACGTCCTCTACGTTGCGTCAACGCTTCCGCTTCGGTCTACGAGGGTACGCAGACAACACTCTCCCCTCTCGTTGCTATGCATCACCATGATCTTGCGTGTGCGTAGGAATTTTTTTGAAATTACTACGTTTCCCAACAGTAGTACACGACACCGCTACCGGGATACGATGGCGGTTGCTGCGAATACCCGGCGTATCTGATTGCGGGTCTTGGCCTTTCATGGGCGGCCGTGTCCTCACCGGAGCTGGTCACTGCGGAGGAGCGGGTGAGACGGAGGCTGTGGCGGTTTCCTTGATCGGCGGCGTTGGTGGGGGCGGTGGCGGTTGCGGTGGCGAGGGAGTTCATGTGGCGGCTCTTGCTGCCTCCTTTCTTGAAGAGGTTGGAGAAGATGGATGACGGCGGCGGGGAGGGGTGGCGGCGGTGGCGGGCGTGGAGGATTGGCACGGCCGGTAGCTTCGGACTCGCCGATGCTTCGGACGGGCGACAGTAGTGTTCATCGGAGAGATGGTGGTGGTGGTGGTGTCTCTCCTCTTCATGATAATGCTCTTGCGCTTCTTCCGTAGAAGAGAGCAATGGCGGAGGCCAGTTCCTTTGCACCGCCCCACGCCGCCTCCTCTTCTTCTTGCTCCTCGACATTGACGCCGGTATGAGGAGGTGGTGGCGCGGAGTCCCTGGGGAAACATGGTCATGGCGATGGCGATCGGGGTGATTGATATCTTCCACTATAATATCCTTCTCCACTTCTTCCATTGTCGGCAGGTTCTCGAGGCTGCGGCGGCGACGGCGAGGTCAGCTGCAAGTGGGCAAAGGTGGTTCTGCAGACGCCATCTCCAATAGCGTGGCGCCCAGCTCCTCCGGGCTCCACGCCCCGCCTCCTCGCCAGAAGCGCGAGTCTCCGTGGGACGCGGCCCTCTCCTCCTCCACCTCAACCATCTTGGGAGCCTCTCGAGGCTGCGTCGGTGACGGCAGCGAGGCTACGGCGGCGGAGTGCAGGTGGTGCAGGACGCCATCCCCAGCAGCCAGAAGGCCCAGCTCCTCGCTCCAGTCCCGCTCCTCGCCGGCGTGGTGAGAGTCCCTGCCTCCGCCTCTGTGGGATGCGCCTCTCCTCCTCCACCTCATCCATCTTGGGAGCCTCTCGACGCTCCGCCTCCGCCTCCTCGCATCCCGAGGCAGCGGATGCAGTGCGCACCTCGTAGGTGTCCACCGAGATCGTCTTCACATCCGACAACGCCCGTCACTTTGGCGACCGATCGGCGTCGAGCCTGTCGAGCCGCTCGTCTCGCCGTGTCCGTGATAGCTCGGCGTCGTCAGACGAGCGCCAAAGCCAACTCCGGTGACGCGAGGCCCCAGACGCCGTCGCTGTCCGGCAGCCCGGCAGAGCTGCTGCTCTTCATCCGCCGGATCCCCGTCTGGCGTTGTGGTTGGTGCAGAGTTGTTGAAGCTTCGCCCAGACGTCCTCGGTGCTCGGCTCGGCGTCGGCGCCGCCGCAGGGACACCGCAGATGGCTCTTAGGCGCCGGCGCCCGTGAGCGAGGCCTCCCCATCGGTGTCGCCCCGCCATGGCGGCGAGGCGACCGGTCTTGATCCGACCAGGTCGGGGCGTTTAATGACCGGTGTCGCGGCGCATTTGCAAAAAGACCTCCAGCCATCTAGTATTAATGCCCCCCCGACAAGAGATGCACAGGTGGCGGTCAAAGCACAGATGGCAACGGCTGACTCGGCCAAGTCAGCAAATACGTAGCTCAATCCGTATATACGGATCAAAGTGAACCCCCTACGCAAGTACATGAACTGTATTTCGGGTATTTTGAAGTAGTGGTACTTAAGTGTCAGCCAGCTCAAGTTTTGTGACCTACAGTGAATTTTTGTCCAAACGAAACTACGCACGATCGAGAAACCAGAAAAATCTAGCTGAACTAACTCCACCCAGCACGTGCTACGATCACTTACCACTTCTCGCGGAAACGACTCCCTGCCCCACCACGATCTCTCTCTTTCGGATGACATGGTCGTCATTGGATCCTCCCCTTGGCACCTCTCCCTTGTCAACTAGCGTCTAGCGCCATGCCTCGCAAGTCGTGATTGCTGCAGCCCCGTCCACCGCTGTTACCATCGGATTGCGAGATACTTGCCTCTGGGCTCTGGCCAAGTCGCGTCATCGTCCGCTCGCGGGGTTCATCTGGGGCAACATCCCGGAGGGGCAGCCGAAGAAGATGGGCATCGTCCTCATCTGGGGCAACATCCCGGTGCGGCGTGCGTTCTCCTCTCCCCCTCACGAAGGACATCGTCGCCATCCGCTTCTCTACTTTCTACCCGGCCATCGACGTCTTCGGCCTGCCATTCTTTGATTGCTTCCTCCACAAGATCGATCTGATGCCGCATGCCGCACACCCGTCGCCAGGGCTGCACCCGCACCATGACGGGACTCGCACCAGTGGGTCGTCTACGACGGCAGGTCCACGGTGGCATCCACACCTCTCCGGCACCGACTGCGTCGTAGCCATCCACGCCAACTCCGGCGCCGTCGTCAGTCATCGACTCGCCGGCGATGGTGCGGATCATGTGTGCACCTATAGGACGGCTTGCAGTTGCAGTGCCCCATGTGCATGCAGGATTTCCAGCCTCCGACACACATCATGCCAGCGGCAACAAGGGTTTTGGCCCTTGGCGTGGACGACTGGAAGCCGCGTGGGATGGAGGAACAGGACGCCGGGTAGGAGTACGGGCGGCACTGTCACGATCACAGGTTCATAGCAGGCCGAGATGAGCGATACTAGCGGAAATCACCTGTCGACCTTCCAGCATTTTGTCCTCGTAGGTGTTTTCCTCTTCTCTTTGTTTCCCATTGTGTGACAAATCCCAGGAGGCTTACTTTCATAATTTCTGAACTGACATCTCTAATCTATCGATACTACTACTAAAACACTCGTAAGTACTATTCAGTGGATGAACATCCAGCGAGTTTGTTTGCATTCTTTTAGCTTGATCTTTCGGATTATATTAAGTTCTTCTTCTGCTTTTGTAATTTCTTCTTTCAGCAGCTTTTTATTTCGGGTGGTGCTCTCTGCTTCACCTCTTAACTGTTCTAGCTGGGAGGCCACTCACCATGCCAAAAGGACTTGGACGTGTTTGCTCACTTCAGTTATCTGCTCGCTGCCGTTCTTGCAATCAGCAGAAAATGCGTACTGACTTGACACTCTGTTGACAATTAATGGCAGGTAAAGCATGAGGATGGTGTAAACATTCCGGGAGGTCAACAACAACGGTGGGTATTCTGTATTTACCAGAGATGCAAAACTGCTGCCGCAAGCAGGCAGCACACACTGAAAATTAAAACAGTGTCATGCTCAATGTAAACAATACAGTTATGCAGAGTTCTAATTTTAGTTTTTTTTCTTCTCTGTTCACATATATAGACCTATCTACAGACGGAAGCAGCCCGCACAATAATCTCTCGGTGAAAAGATTTTGAGCAAATGCAAAAACAATCAAGAAGACTGAAATACATCCAATGGTATCATCCGACGTCAAGTTTACTGAACGTTTGACATAGAAAGGCATAATGAATGTCTCTATGCATATATCTTATGTCTATATGCACGTATTAATTTGTTACTAATGTTTATTAGAAGCTTGGTCTAAAATTTTCGGCATCCACATCCACTACCATTTTCTGATCCAATAGCACAGAATTTTCGCTAACGTTCGTGCAGTTGGATATGGGGTAGCGATGGAGAATGAGTGCACATGGTGGCCTAGAGGGAGGCAACATAAGAACATGCCTGTGTTTATAGCTGTGTGGTGAAAAACTAAACATAAATGATGCATTTGACTAAATATAATAAGTGATGCACACATACTTTGTATTCCTGCAGGGATAAGGAGGAAAAGAAGAAACATGACAAAACAGAACATAAACTGAGTTATTGGGTCTGAAGGGAGAAGAGATAGTTAGAAGTTATTGCTTTTGCGCTTGGAAATTTCATGTTGGCAACTAAGCACTACTAATCTATCTACCACAATTGGGTTGCTTATTATAATCACAAATAGCAAGCGTAATATGATGGCGCGGCGAGATCGAGGCGGGGTAGGTGTGTCTCGTGTAGGACTTGGTCTGGACGGTCGCCCGCGTGCTTGGCTTCAATGGTAACCCTCGTTTGATTTAACAGCTATCCTTCGGTTCCATAGCTGACAGGGCGCGTCTCGAGCTCCTCATGCGCCTGGGTGCCATGTGCCACTCCGAGCTTCAGCGCCTCTTCATTGCCAACGCCGAATCCATCTCAGTTGTTGTAGCACAGATGGCGTGTGGATAAGCTCATTGTCAAGTGCAGAGTGCACCCAACACAGTCGGTACTTCCCGAGGAAGCTCGGGAAGATCCAGGAGAAGGAGAGTGACAACGTGCACATGAAGGGCACCAAGGAGTAAGTGGGATGATTCTGTTCCGTCCTTCTTTGTTCCTCACCAAGTCACCATGGTAATCAATCTAATGTTGAATCTTTAGGTACTAGCTGTGCATATGTTGCTGGGTATGTAAAAAATGGAACACTGTCAGACCTATTTTTACAGCTGCAAACAATGATTCTTGATGGTTTTATATGAAGAAAGAATTTACTTTTTCGTGATGTATATTGCTGTATCCTGACGAGATGAATCAATTGGTGGCATTTATGTATCTGAAAACGATGACACAGACTGGTTGCAGGTTGTGCGCACCAGGGTGTTTGCTTGAGATGGAGCCACTAATGGTGGATGATGTGCTCTAGCAGCTGAAGGGTGTCGAGAAATGACTTTTCCACCATGAGGAAGGAGCAGCTAGAGCGGTATGCCAGATCATTGCAATTGCTAAGAAGATATATATAAAAAAGCGAAGTTCTTCAGTTGGAAGTTTAATATTTTGCCATATCTTTGTGTAGCTTTAATGTGCTTGCAGAGGATAACATAATGTGATATTGAGATTGGCATGGTGAATGTAGCCAGTACTATCTCTTTCAGTGGTCCAAATTCATACTTCAGGGTGGATGTATGTGCACCGACATGACTTACATTTGAAAACATGCACTTTGCTTTTGAATTCTCAATTAGAGTTGCTCATCTTTGGTAGACTGTGTGTGCTGTGTGCAAGTCGTTTGGAGATTTGACTTAACATTCTTTTGTATTGTTGCTTCCAGAGAGAGAGAGTACACAAGGATTCTACATATTTTTTTAGTCACAATTGATGTTTAATCATAAGAACATATATGCCCCGTGGCAACGCACGGGCAGTTAACTAGTTGTTTATATTTCCGTTTGAGTTGGACGGGGCCGTGTGTACAAGTGGATAAAAGGCAGTCATGAAACTCTTATCTATGTTCAAATGGCTCTTCTTCTGGCTGCTAGGTGAATAGATACATATGTATGTAGACAAATCTAAGACAAGAATTTTGGGCGAAGGAGTACTTCATAACAGAGTCAATGCTAGAAATCTGCTCAAAATGAAAACAATGCATTTGGAACGCTATGAACGTGTATTTTGCAATGAAAGCTCTGACGAAACCGCTTTGCTTCTCTTCTGGGATTGCACCTTCACATAGGATTGCTGGTTTGACTATTTTGACCATAAGAAAAGGGGCATTTCTCTATACGATGACGTTATGCTAGCCACTCAAGTTCCTCCCAAGAAATTTGCAACGGACATTATCATCCTTGGATGCTGGAAAGTTTGGAATCAGAGAAATGGGAAATTTTTCAAAAGTGAGGTCCCTAGCACAAACTCTTGGAGATTCTTTCTCAGCAAGATTTGAAGCACAGAGTCAAAGCTAAAAACCTAGAGTGCCTAGAGCATTGTGTGTAACTTGATGATTTCCTGTCACACTTAGCTCTACATGTTAGCTAAAACTGGCATCGGATAAACTGCCCCATTTTCTCGTTTCTTTGTAAACATCTTTACGTTGTTATTAATATGAAAATGTCGTACAACAGTTGTTTTACTTCTACGGTCCTGCGCTTCAGAAAGAAATCTAGTAACTAATCATAGTTGATGGTAGTGTACTTTTCCCCTGAATGTTCATACTGCATTTATAACTGTTAAACAGAGCATACGATCAGGATTTAGAAACTGAAATAATATATTGCTAAGATTTACTCTTACGAAGTATGATTGCAAATATCAATTTCAAGGTATAAGATAGCTAACCGGGCTTGTTGCTCGGTAAGATTTACTCTTTAAATGCAGTCACCTTGTTATTGATTCTTGTACCGACCTGCAGCCTGCTGGGAAACCGCTGTGCATGACATGCAAGCAGCAGCACAAAGAGAACAGATAGAGCACATGTATATGCAGCAGCAGACCAATAGAATACAACATCATTATTATTCTATAAATAAATCAATTGTTCATCAAGTTGGTCCATCTCCGCTCCTAAAAAAAAAAGAAAAAACTTGGTCCATTTCTAATCTATTCAACTGAAACTATGTAATGGACCTTGCTATTGTTCTCCCTCCATGTATGTTGTGTGTAAACAGCAAGAGAAATTTTCATCATGTTCTCCTTCAATCCCTTCTCTTTCTCATGTGATGCTATGAGTATGTTCCAAAAGAGAGGAAGAAAAGTGAAGCTCGAACAGTCGATTGTTTCTGGCCTGCCTGAGGGTGTTAATGTGAAATGAGCACTGCCTGCTTACCTGCAGCAGAAATCTGCGCGCCTCAGCTGATCTGAGCTCAAAGAAAGCAAACTGGGCCTGCACTGCTCCAGACGTAGCAGCAAACGTGCAGGACCAAAAATTCAATTGCCCTGTCTTGTCTCTCTGCTCATTCATGTACGCGCAGCGTGACCGCATTTGACTTGAACATATCTTCCCCTTGTGCAGAGCCTGATCGAGCCCACGCTTCATCATCAGCAGTTATTTACACTGATGATGTCAATCCAGCCAGGACGCTGCAGCCATGTCTAGTTTGGATAGGTAGTATACCACATGAACAAGGGGTTTATTGATCTACGTTCATACAAGACGTACTGCTTTCTTTAATGTTAATTTTGTTTGAGGAAAGAGGTTAGCAATAGATATATGTTAAGACGTACTCCCTCTGTATCAAAATATAAGACCCTTTTTGATATTATGATAATGTTAAAAAATCGTCTTATATTTTGAAAGGAGGGAGTATGTTACTGATCAAAGAATGGAAAGAAGTTCAATTCTCGGAGTGAGTAGAAGTTGGGAATGTTTTTCCTTCCCTTTCCCTCGCCGGCTAGGGTAAACTCTTCTCTCCAGGCGAATGACCCCATGGATTCGCCTTCCGCTCCGACAGCTGGTGACTTTGCTCCGGCTAGTAGACTAGGTTAAGGTTTTTTAGTCCTCGCAGGAGCGGCGTTTGGGCCGATGGTGGCGCTTTTTTTCGAGTTTATCTTCCGGGCTTCAATCCATCTCGAATTCATCCATCTAGACATAGTCGATGAAGTTCTAGCGTAGATTCCTGTCGTCTTCATGGGGCAGTGAGATTAGGTGTTCCCGTCGTGCGTGCGCGACGACGAGATTTGATGTCAGTTGCTTTAGATATATTTAAGGGTTCAACAACGACAACTACGACTCTAGGGCGTTGGTCGTTAGGGGTACATGCAGGAAGACTTTCTGGTTGTCATCGACAAGGTCAAGTCTGCTCTGGTAGGGAAGCGGCTCATTCTAGAGGCGGTAATGGTAGAATATTTTATAATAGAGCTAAATCTTAAAAAAAAAAATCTTGGAGTGCACTTTAGGCAACCCCTTATATTCTATTCTCGGATTTGTTGCTTTGAGCAACGTATGAGCGGCTGCCAGAAGGGCTGGAACCCCACGCAAATCTCGGAACAAATATCGTAGGAACCGAAAGCTAATGCCGACTACCTTCGTTCCTTCCTTTTCAATTGCATGGATGTCTCGCATCAGCTGGCCCATCCGCATGGCCTCTTGTGCGCCCCCTCCTCGTGACACTTTGATGACCAAGCAGAAAAATCATCAGGTCACACAGAAGACACCGACAGGGTACTAGCAACCAGATCTCCGCTGCCTCCATTATTTCCATCTTGTGCATGCGCTTGTCGCGTCCAGGGGTGTTGATCGATCTCGCTCTGGCCCCGTTTCATCGAAGAAATTACTCCCTGCATATGTGTGAACAGTCTATGGATCTACTGTACTCTCTCCATCCACGAATAAGTATACATCTAGCTTTTATCTTAAATTAAAGTTTCAAAACTTTGATCAACTTTATAGGAAAAAATAGCAGTATTTATGGCACTAAGGGCATCTTCAACGCTGAACCTCAAACCGCCCACATCCGTCCGGACGATGGAAGCCATCCAATGCAGGTCTGTATCGGTCCGTCGGGTGGTCCGGACGTGTTTTTTCCCGCAAACCGGAACCAAATGTGTGTGTGTGTGTGGGGGGGGGGGGGGGGGGGTTTTGGGAGTAAGCTTGTTATGGCAACGAACCTGACAATGAGTACCAGGGGTACGAACAAGGGCTGATCCTAACTACGGCACAAGTGTGACACTCGGATTTTACAAGTTCATGGCCCACGTGAAGAGGTAAAAGCCCTACGTCTCGAGTCCTGGGCTATTTTTCTCTGGTGTCTAGATTACAGGAGGGTTGCGAACCCTTGCTTCAGCGCTAGGGGCGGCTTATATATATATAGTGTGCCACCCCTCATTATGGCTATGTTACAAGGGAGATGAAGGAGGGTTATTACAAACATTACTGGTAACTAAAGTAATAACTACACTTGAAGCCTGAAGTTATGCTCCTCGGAGGTTCCAGTCTCGTGTGCCCTTCATCTCCCACGTCCAAATCTTTGGCGAACATGGCCGAGGGGCAGTGAGGTGTTCGAGTGAGCTGTCCCCATCCGAGTGGATCGCTTCCGAGTGAATGTTTGAAGGTGGACATTTGAAAGCACCTATGGTCCAGGAACCTTACAATGATGGTGTGGGATCCCAGTGTTGGAAATATGTCCTGGAGGCAATAATAAAATGATTATTATCATATTTCCCGTTCATGATAAATGTTTATTATTCATGCTAGAATTATATTGACCGGAAACTTAAATACATGTGTGAATACATAAACAACACCGTGTCCCTAGTAAGCCTCTACTAGACTAGCATGTTGATCAAAGATGGTTAAGGTTTTCTAACCATGGACATGAGTTGTCATTTGATAACGGGATCACATCAGCCCCTATGATCGTATCGCTTTAGTTTTTGCTACAACTTTCTTCATGTCCAGTATTTATTCCTAAGACCATGAGATCATGCAACTCCCGGGTACCAGAGGAATGCCTTGTGTCCTACCAAACGTCACTTCGTAATTGAGCGATCATAAAGGTGCTCTACAGGTATCTCCGAAGGTGTATGTTGGGTTGGCATGGATCGCGACTGGGATTTGTCACTCCCTATGACAGAGAGATATCGTTGGGCCCTCTCTCGGTAATACAACATACTAAGGAGCTTGCAAGAAATGTGGCTAATGAGTTAGTCACGGGATCTTGCATTACGGAACGAGTAAAGAGACTTGCCGAAAGAACGAGATTGAACTAGGTATGGAGATACCGACGATCGAATCTCTGCAAGTAACATATCACTAGACAAAGGAAATTGAATACGGGGTTAACTGAATCCTTGACATTTTGGTTCAACAGATAAAGATCTTCGTGGAATATGTAGGAACCAATATGGGCATTCAAATCCCACTATTAGTTATTGACCGAAGAGGTGTCTCGGTCATGTCTAGATGATTCTCGAACCCGTAGGGCCCTCACGCTTAATGTTCGATGACGCTAGAGTAGAACTGAGATATGTGCACTGGTAACTGAATGTTTTTCGGAGTCCCGGATGAGATCCTAGATATCACGAGGAGCTCCGGAATGGTCCGGAGGCAAATATTTATATATATGAAGTCTTGTTTTGGTCACCAGAAAAGTTTCGGGTATTATCGGTATTGTACCGGGGGTGCCGAAAGGGGTCCGGGGGTCCACCAGCCCCGGGGGCCCACATTGTCTGTAGGAGGGGTGCCTGGCCTACATGGGCCAGTGGCACCAGCCCCAAGAGGCCCATGCGTCTGGAACATGAAAAAAGGGGAAGAGTCCTAAATGGGGAAGGTACCCCCGTAGGTGCCTTGGGGAGGGAGGAAACTTCCCTAGGCCGGCGGCCCTCCTTGGAGGAGGGGCTAAGGCTGCGCCCCAGCCCTTCCCCTTGCCTCTATATATAGTGGGGGAGAGGGAGGGGCTGAACACACAAATTCCCATGCCCCGGAGGCAGCCCTACCTCTCCCATAACTCCGTTTTCTCCTCAGATTGGTTCCAGCAGCGTTTGGCGAAACCCTGCCGGCACTGCACCACCACCATCTCCACCACGCCGTCGTGCTGGTTGAGATCCTATCTACTTCTCCTCTCTTGCTTGCTGGATCAAGAAGGAGGAGACGTCACCGAGCCGCACATGTGTTGAACGCAGAGGTGCCGTCCATTCGGTGCTAGATCGGATTGGATCGTGATCGGATCGCGAAGAGTACGTACATCAACCACATTATATATGCTTCCTCTTTCAGTCCACAAGGGTATGTAGACACGCTCGCCTCTCATTGCTATGCATCTCCTAGATTAGATCTTCAGTGTTCGTAGGATTTTTTTGATTTTCATTCTTTGTTATCCATCAGTGGTATCAGAGCTAGGTCTATGGGTAGATGATATGCACAAGTATGACACAAAGTTGTGGGCTTTGATGCTCAGATTTCTTACCTTCCTTGTCTTATTTTGATACGGTGGTATCGTGGGATGAAGCGGCTCGGACCAACCTTACATGTCCTCGCGCATGCGACCGGTTCCACTGACTGACATGCAACTTGTATTGCATAAAAGTGGCTTTGCGGGTGTCTGTCTCTCCCACTCTAGTTGAATCGAATTTGACATAGGCAGTTCTTGTAGAAGGTTAAAAGGCAACTTGAATATCACTGTGGTTTTGCGTAGATAAGAACGATTCTTATAGTTTGCCCTAGCATCCATGTAAAAATTGCAACAACAAAGTATGTGACGTCTAACTTGTTTTGAAGGGCATCTTGTGATGTGGTATGGCCAAAATGTGATGTGATATCTGTTGATGTATGAGATGATCATGTTTTTGTAATAGGTTCATGACTTGCATGTCGATGAGTACGGCAACCGGCAGGAGCCATAGGGTTGTCTTTAATTTATTGTATGACCTGTGTGTCAATCATTAAACGCCATGTAATTGCTTTACTTTGTCGCTATGCGTTAGCAATAGTTGTACAAGCAATAGCTGGAAAGACAACCATGTGACGACACAATGATGGAGATCATGATGTCATGCCGGTGATGGTGGAGATCATGCCGGTGCTTTGGAGATGGAGTTCAAAAGCACAAGATGATAATGGCCATATCATGTCACGTATATTGCTTGCATGTGATGTTTATCGTTTTATGCATCTTATTTTGCTTAGGATGACGGTAGCATTATAAGATGATCCCTTCACTAAATTTCGAGATAAAAGTGTTCTCCCTAAGTATGCACCGTTGCGAAAGTTCGTCGTTTGGAAGCACCTCGTGATGATTGGGTAGATTATATGTTTGCATACAACGGGTGTAAACCAATTTTACACATGCGGAATACTTAGGTTAAACTTGACGAGCCTAGCATGTACAAACATGGCCTCAGAACACGGAGGACCGAAAGGTCAAACACGAGTCATATAGTACATATGATCAACATGGAGATATTCACCGTTGATGATCACCCCATCTCACGTAAACATAGTCTAAATTGTCTTTGATTAAATGAACCCATTATCATGTAAACACTTAGAAGACTTGAAGGATGTTGATTTAAGTGGGGGTTCACTAGTAATTTGATTAAATGAACCCATTATCATGAACACACACTAAATTGTCTTTGCAAAATTATGTTGTAGATCAATGGCTCGCACTGTAGCTCCCCTGAATTTTAATGCGTTCCTATAGAAAGGAAAATTGAAAGATGATGGAAGCAACTATGCGTACTGGGTCTGTAATTTGAGGATTATCCTCACTGCCACACAGAAGGTTTATGTCCTTAATGCACCGCTTGGTGATGCACCCCCTCAAGGTTCACCTGCAGATGTTATGAACGTCTAGCAGGTACGTTCTGATGACTACTCGATAGTTCAGTGCGTCATGCTCTAAGGCTTAGAACCGGGGCTCCAAAGACGTTTTGTGCACCACAGAGCATATGAGGTGTTCCAGGAGCTGAAATTGGTATTTCAAGCTCATGCCTGGGTCGAGAGGTATGACACCTCCGACAAGTTCTTTAACTGCAAGTGGAGGAGAGAAAATCCGTTAGTGAGCACGTACTCAAGATGTTTGGGTACTACAACCGCTTGAATCAGTTGGGAGTTAATCTTCCGAATGAAGTAGCAATTGATAGAGTTCTTCAGTCACTGCCACCAAGCTACAAAGGCTTCGTGGTGAACTATAACATGCAAGGGATGGAAAAGATGATCCTCGAGCTATTCGTGATGCTTAAGGCCGCAGAGATAGAAATCAAGAAAGAGCATCAAGTGTTGAGGGTCAATAGGACCACCAGTTTCAAGAAGAAAGGCAAGGGAAAGAAAGGGAACTTCAAGAAGAATGGCAAACCAGTTGCCACTCCTGTGAAGAAACCCAAGGCTGGACCCATGCCTGAGACTGAGTGCTTCTATTGCAAGGGGAATGACCACTGGAAGCGGAACTGCCCCAAGTACTTGGCATATAGGAAGGCTGGCAACGTCAACAAGGGTATATTTGATATACATGTTATTGATGTGTACCTTACTAGTTCTCGTAGTAGCGCCTGTGTATTTGATACTTGCTTGGTTGGTAACATATGTAACTCAAAACAGGAGCTGCGAAATGAAAGGAGACTAGCTAATTAAGCACGAGGTGACGATGCGCGTCGGAAATGGTTCCAAGTTTGATGTGATTGCCGTTGACACGCTCCCTCTACATTTACCTTCGGTATTAGTTTTAAACCAAAATAATTTTTATTTGGTTCCTGCGTTGACCATGAACATTATATCCGGATCTTGTTTATTGAGAAGGTTATTCATTTAAGTCAGAGAATAATGGTTGTTCTATCTATATGGATAATAACTTTTATGATCATGCACCCCTTGTGAATGGTTTATTCTTGTTGAATCTCGATCGTAGTGATACACATATTCATAATATTCATGCCAAAAGATGCAAAGTTAATGATGATAGTACCACATACTTGTGGCACTACCACTTAGGTCATATTGGTGTAAAGCACATGAAGAAACTCCATGCTGATGGACTTTTAGAATCACTTGATTATGAATCATTTGAACATGTGAACCATGCCTCATGGGCAAGATGACTAAAACCCCATTTTATGGAACAATGGAACGGGCAAATGACTTATTGGAAATAATACATACCGATGTATGTGGTTCGATGAGTGTTGAAGCACGCGATAGATATAGTTATTTTCTTACCTTCACAGATGATTTGAGTAGATATGGGTATATTTACTTAATGAAACACAAGTATGAAACATTTTAAAAGTTCAAAGAGTTTTAGAGTGAAGTGGAGAATCATCGTAACAAGAAAATAAAGTTTCTACGATCTGATCATGGAGGTGAATATTCGAGTTACCAGTTTGGCGCTCATTTAAGACAATGTGGAATTGTTTCACAACTCACGCCCCCCGGAACACCACAATGTAATGGTGTGTTCGAACATGGTAATCGTACTTTATTGGATATGGTGCATTCTATGATGTCCCTTACTGATTTTCCACTATCGTTTTGGGGTTATGCATTAGAGACAGCCACATTCACTTTAAATAGGACACCATCTAAATTCGTTGAGACGACACCATATGAATTGTGGTTTGGCAAGAAACCCAAGTTGCCGTCTCTTAAAGTTTGAGGATGCGATGCTTATGTCAAGAGGCTTCAGCCTTATAAGCTCGAACCCAAAGAGGATAAGTGCGTCTTCATAGGATACCTTAAAGAGACCATTGGGTATACCTTCTATCATAGATCCGAGTGCAAGATATTTGTTGCCAAGAATGGGTCCTTTCTAGAGAAGGAGTTTCTCTCGAAAGAAGTGAGTGGGAGGAAGTAGAACTTGATGAGATAATTGTACCTTCTCTCGAATTGGAAAGTAGCACGTCACAGAAAGTAGTTCCCGTGATGCCTACACCAACCAGAGAGGAAGCTAATGATGATGATCATGAAACTTCAGATCAAGTTGCTATTGAACTTCGTAGGTCGACCATGACATGTTACGCTCCAGAGTGGTACGACAATTCTGTACTGGAAGTCATGTTGTTAGACAAAGACAAACCTACGAACTATGAAGAAGCAATGATGATCCCGAATTCCGACAAATGGCTTGAGGCCATGAAATCCGAGATAGGATCCATGTATGAGAACAAAGTATGGACTTTGGTGGACCTGCCCGATGACCGGTAGGCCATTGAGAACAAATGGATCTTTAAGAAGAATACAGACTCGACTTGTCGCAAAGAGTTTTCGACAAATTTAAGGATTTTCTCACCTGTAGTGATGCTTAAGTCTGTTAGAATTATGTTAGCAATTACCGCATATTACGACTATGAAATCCGACAGATGGACGTCAAAACAACATTCCTTAATGGTTTTTTCTTAAGGAAGAGTTGTATATGATGCAACCAGAAGGTTTTGTCGATCCTAAGGATGCTAACAAAGTATGCAAGCTCCATCGATCCATGTATGGACTGGTGCAAGCATCTCGGAATTGGAATATACGCTTTGATGAAGTGATCAAAGCTTTTAGTTTTATACAAACTTACGGAGAAACTTGTATTTACAAGAAAGTGAGTGGGAGCTCTGTAACATTTCTAATAGTATATGTGGATGACATATTGTTGATTGGAAATGATGTAGATCTTCTGGAAATCATAAAGGGTTATTTGAAAGGAGTTTTTCAAAGGAAGACCTGGGTAAAGCTGCTTGCATATTGGGCATCAAGATCTATATAGATAGATCAAGACGCCTAATAAGACTTTCATAAGAGAGAATACCTAGACAAGATGATGCGGAGCATCCTACGGTCATACCCATGGAGCTACCATCGTCTCATCAAGAGCCAAGAGGACCTATGACACGAGCACGAGCTAGAGCTCTCGGGAACGAGGTGACTTCCTTAGTGATAGCACATATGATCCACTCGAGACATGGCTACTACATAAGTCCGGTATGCTATGCATGATTAGGTGTCAAGAGGACCCTCCCGGAGATGCTCATGAAGACGGAAAGCCGCCAAGTTCACGGACAAGGAGAACCAACGGAAGGAGTCAAGTGCAACTCCCAAGACCCGGACCTCTGGCCAGGACCCCAGACATCCGACCCCTGGAAACGTCACCAGCGCCAAGGAGCCAGCGGCAAAGCCTACATGCCCCGGACATCCGACCTCAGCCCGGACATCCGGCATCCGCCCGGAAATCCGGCGCCCATCACAGAACGTACCCGAAGCTGAACCACTTCAGCCCGGACATCCGGCCAAAGGCCCGGACATCCAGCCCATCCCGAGCTCCCGGACATCCGGCCCCTCGCCCGGACATCCGTACCCCGCCTATCCAGAGAGCATCCAGACCCGCACCGCCAGCCCGGACATCCGGCACCTCGCGAAGGCCCGGACATCCAGCCCGTCGCCTGGACATCCGGCCTTGTAACATCCCAAAATTCTAAATTTTGGAATGTTATAAACAAATAGATAGATTTGATTGATTGCTTGATTGATTGACTGAAAGTGAGTGAATTCGAAACTTTTGAAAGTTAAATGAGAGGGAATAAAAGGACTTTCCCAAACTTTCATTTTTCTTTTATGATCTTGAGAATTCAAATTCTTTTCATCACAAAACCACGGAGAGAAGATGACATGACTTCTTCCATTTATTTAAATGACAAGGGTGTTGAAAATATTTGAATTTCATTTGGAAAATATTTCCAATTCTGAAACTTTATGCAACTCGATGATTTTCACGAGCGAAGATAAAATGACTTCTTCAAAACATATGAAATATGAGTTGGGAGTTTCAAGGACATAAATTCAAAGTCCTTTGAATTATTTTCAATTGGAGTTATTTGAGTTTTATTCAAATTATTTTCCTCCAAAAATAAAATATATGAAAATAGGGTAACATGATTCCCTACCTCAGAAAATTGGAGAGAAATTAATTTGAAGTCATTTTGGTATTTTCAAAATAATTTTTGTTGGATTTTATTAGAGCAATAGCACTCTTTGCTTTATTTGAATTTGTGTGGATTTTATTTGAAGCTAGAATAATGTTCATCATATAGGAAATCTTTTTCTGAAAATTTTGATATATTATATGCCTATATAATATATTTATTTATTTGGTTTTATCATTTTTCTTTCGTCTAAAAAAAAAATTAAAAAAAAAAGAGCGCAGCGCCTTGGGCCAAAGGCCCAAGCCGCCACACTAGCCGCCGGCCGGCCAAGGCCACAAGGCCAACGCACGCACGCACGTACCTAGGGGAGCCAGGAGCCCCAAGTTTCCTATTCTTTTACGATTCCTAGTAGAATTTGACCTGTTTTGTTATTCCGTTTTTTATTCCTAGGATTCCTAATCCTAATCTATTTCTTGTCCCCTACCCCAAGCAAAACCCTCCCTCCCCAATATAAATACCCAAGCACCCCTCCAACACATCAAATCAACTCTCCTCTCCTCTCCTCTGTAGCAAGCGGACCAGTGCCGCCGCATAGCCATTGCCGCCCTCACTAGCGCCCGCCGCCCTAAGTCGCCGCCGCCGCCCTCACGCCGCCGCCGCCCACATAGCCGCCGCCGCCGCCATAGCCGCCCGCTTGCTTGCCGCCGCCCTCGCCGTCGCCCGGAGCCCTCGCCTCTTGAGGTACTAGCCCAGCAGCGTCCGTTTCTAGATCGGTTTTCTAGATCGGTTTCCGTTCCGTTTTCTAGATCGGTTTTTCGTTTGGTTTCCTTTCCGAAACCCCTAGATCGGTTTTCTCGGTTTTTCTTTCCGGTTTTGTTTAGCGGCGTTAAACCGATAGATTTTTCTTTTATTTTTAATTTCCGTCATGGACCTATCCGTAGTCCCTAATCTTCAAACGTTCATAACTTTTTACTCGTAAGTCGGAATCCAACGAAACCAACGCCCACTTCTTCGTTATGATCTCCTCTATCCAATAATACAACTCAAACATGTTTTTGAAAGTTTTAAAATTTGAATTTAAACAGATTTGTATTTGAACTTCGTTTGATCATAACTTGAGTTTCAGAACTCCGATTTAGTTGATTCTTTTTGCAAATCAAGCTCTTGACCTAAACTTTCTGATAAGGCCAAATACACATAGTTTTGGTACTGTTAGAAATTGTTTTATGCTGCAAGAGTTATTAGATTTGGTTTTGACGCTTTTCCAAATTGTTTCTTCGATCTTTCCGATCTTTTGAGTGATTGCTTATGTGTGGTTACTATTGCTTGATTACGATAGATTGACCGGAGTGTGACGAGTAGATCTATCAAGAGTTTTGAGTGCGAATCATCTTCATCAACTTTGCGTGCAAGTAACACTTTGATCATACTCTTCTCATACCCAGCTTTTTATGCATTAGATCTATTCCTCAAACACTTGCATGATTAGGATCTAATTAAATTGTGGGATGGGAAGTAGATTGAGGTAGTACCTATTACCTGTTTTACTTATGAAACCTTGGGAGTTACTTCTCGTTTGCTTATTATGCCATGCTATGCTCAGAGACGTGGATTGGGTTTAAGTGAATATCCATGATGTATGTGAGATTGATAATTAATGGTTTATCTAAGGTGGCAACTTAAACACACATCTGGGTGGATTGAGGCACCTGGTTTCTATCAGACTTGCCTGTTTTCTTTGGACCGCCACCCGTGCTCAAAGGGATCATAAGATTATTCAAACTAGAAACTTCCGTGTGCAGCCACAAGCCATTATGGGCTCGCATAGTTGACTAAGTTGTGCGAACTCTTACGGGCAGACTAGCGTATGTAGGGGATGTAGGTTGGTACGGTCTACCCACATGTAAGGTGCTAGCGCTTACGAAAGACTATGTCTCGGTCATCCGTTTCTCAAACACCATGTAGTGCGAGAAACCAAACGGAGGCGATCGAGTCTTGTGGGGAAAAGTCGCAAACCTCTGCAGAGTGTATAAACTAATCATGATTAGCCGTGTCCCCGGTTATGGACAATTTTGAGTATCTAGTACCGGATATCCTGTTGATCTCATCACGTTACTTAATATAATTTGTTGGGTTTAATGAGTACTTTTAATTGGGATTGAGGATCTTTGTCAACCATTCTCAATGTTTCACAACCACCATGATAGTTAAATAAATTTATTCCTTTGAAGTAGGGAAAAATTGGCTTTTTGCAAAAACTGTAACCATAGAGCTTTCCACCAGCCATATATGCATGTAGTATAGCCTATTCTTTCATTACTCTCTATGTGTTACATTGCCCGATATTCCATGTCTTGACCGTTTCGGGCTGCAACTTTTCATGTTGCGCACTTTTCTAATGACAGTAAGTGATACGTTAGGGTTACGATTTCCTATACTCAACTTTGCCGTTGGTGTTGATGGGAATCCACAACCTTGTTGCTTCCGCTATATATTTGGATCGAGGTAATAGTTTTTACGCTACTCTATACATGTGATTTACCTGTTATAAATCCTTCGAGTAATCGTGTGTGTCAAAGACATCTTGATCCGAGGATGACACGAAAGCACGAGACTTGATCCATTCGGTCGGGTCGCTACAAGATGGTATCGAGCACATGTTGACCGAGGACGTGACCCTAGAAACTGACAAGCCCATAGGAAAGATTTTTCTCTACAACTTCATTTTCAAAAAGATCTTTTACCTCTCTTCTCTTCTGAGCTTATTCAAATATTCCTTTTTAGTGAGACCATACCCCTTTTCCCTTTTTGACCACTCGAAGATTCGACTGATGAGACCACTCCAAGGAGACAAGATCTCGGACAACTAAGACCATTTGAAATGAAGAGGATATTACCGTGTAAATGGAAACTACAACCTTTGAAGACTCAAGACTAGGAGAATTTGAAGGCTCAAGAATTCCTAGATCCAGTGTATCGGAGAAAGACCGAACATGGAGAGATAGCTCATGGAAATGACAAGAGCAGAAACACAGCTATCCATGATGTTATTGCCCGCTTATGCTATTGTCACCGCGCGGAGTTAAGTATGCAGATGGATGGAAGGATTGGATGGTAGAAGGCTGATGGAGCACCTATGAGCAGGATGCAGCTTAACCTTAGGCGGTGTATCACCGGGATCCGGAGTATTACATGAAGAAGTTTAAGGTGGATCTGCAGGAAGCTATATTTGACAAGGAGGCAAATTCGTGAAGCACTCGGAACCAGAAGTTGAAAGTAGCCAAGCTGGAGGAGCAAAACCTTGAGACATCAAAGTTTTTTCAGGAACTGAAGGACAGTAGGACCATGGTTCATGTCAAGGAAGTTGAAACCAGAAGTTTGGAATGCCACTCCAGAAATATTAAAGGACGTCGCGAGAGACTTCGCGTCAACAGAGATGATCTGGCAAAAGAACTTGAGAAGGACAAGCGTGATCGGAAGAAGCCATCGGAGACATGACCAAGACTTGAAGAGTTTTGTGACATTGACCTTTAGAAGACCAAACCCTGTTACGTACTTACGTTAGATGCGACGATTGTGAGCTGTCATTTGTTTGATGTTTTTCCGACAGCCACAATAAAATCTGCCTTTTCAAAACTTTTGTTTGTATTGTGTGCATCCCTCTCGATCTCTCTTATCCCACCCCAAACCCATGGACCCAATAGAGGATGAATGGAGATGAGCTTATATTTTCTGGACCGATGAGTCAATTGGAGATGGACCAATGGATTCAGAACATGGAGGATCATATGGAGAATAACCCTATAGCCGGAAAAGATATGACCCAATATGCTTTTCAAGACTTTGAAAGAGGTGCTGCTATTTGGTGGAGGATGTACCAAACCATCAATGGATTGCAAGGAGTAACCACCTGGAAGGAAATTTAAGTTGACTTTGTCAAAGTCTAGGTTGTGTCCCAGAAATTGGAGCCTTATGGAAAGGATATGAAGAAACCTTGTGCATACAAGCTTTGTGGAGAAATAGGACACAACCATAAAGAAAACAAGGACAAATACCCTCATAAGCAGAGGATTATCAAAGGAGTTAGCCGAGGATTTTCAGGGAACTTCGATTGGAGATTGTTCCCAAAGGTTTTGTTGCAGCAATGGAAGTTCAGTTTACATTTTTGGAAAAGATCCGTGAAGCCCAGAAGGATGACAAAGAGATTGCTGAGGTAAAAGATAGGATGAGCAAAGGAAAAGCCAAAGGTTTTCATAAGGATGAACACGATACTTTATGGTTGAGGATAGTGTATATATGTGCCAATAATGCAAAGATCAGGAAGTTAATACTTGGGAGGCTCATGACTCACCATACTTGATTCGCCACAAACACCAAGATGTATTTGGATTTGAAGGAGTGTTTCTGGTGGACTGGTATGAAGAAGGATATTGCGGAGTATGCAGTCGAAAGTGATATATGTCAGAGAAAGTAAAAGCAGAGCATCAGAAGTCAGCAGGATTATTGCAGCCTATGCCGATACCCGAATTGAAGTAGGATAAGCTTGGCATGGATTTCATTTCCAGATTTCCCAGAACCCGATTGGGATATGATTCTATCCGGGTAGTAGTTGATTCGCTTGACCAAAGTGGCTCGCTTTATCCCAGAAAAAAAACCACCTATACAAGTGCGAAGTTGGCCAAGATATATATTTGAGAAAGGATCGTATATGCGCATGGAGTTCGAGGACCATCGTGAGGAACACAGTTTACCTCAAAGTTTTGGAAACAGCTGCACTGGACTTTGGATACTAGGCTAGAGTTCAAGATGACCTTTCATCCGCAGATAGATGGATATATCGAGAGAGTCAATCAGATTCTGGAGGACATGTTGAGAACATTGCGCTAGATTATGGATCTAGTAGTGATGATAATCTACCTTACGCGGAGTTCTCATACAACAACAGTTACCAAGCCAGTTTGAAGATGGCCCCTTTTGAAGCTTTGTATGGGAGAAGGATCCAGACACCGTTGATATGGGATGAAGTTTGAGACCGTCGGTTGTTTGGACCAAATGTGATCAAGGAGTCAAGAGAATGTTAAGTTGATTCGAGATAGATCAAGGTAGCTCATCCAGTGTAAGAGTTATGCACTCAAAAGCAAGGAGGTAGTCTATAAAATCGGAGATGAGCATATCTTTGTGTGCCCATTTCTGCGAGGATTTAAACGATTTGGAGTTAAGGGAAAGTTAGCCCGAGATTTGTAGGACCATACCGAGTTTTGGAGCGTATGGGAGAAGTTACCAACAAGTTGGAGTCACCCGAAGGACTGTCAAGAGTTCATGATGTGTTTCACGTTTCCCAGTTGAAGAAGTGCCATGCAGAGATGGCCAATATTCTCCTGTAAGCACGCTTGACCCTGGAAAGGATAATGAAGTTCCACGAAGTGGAGTATGGATTTCATAAGTATAAGTTTTATCACGGTATGTGGGACATAAAGAGATGAAGTGTTATTGGATATAAAGGAGGTATGATGTTGGAAATATGGATCAATGGAAATTCCATGATGAGTCTGAGTAATCACGTCTTAGTTTGGTGCAAATATAAGGAAAAGAGACAGTACAATTGGATGGAATTAAGTATGCCGGGAAGTTGGATGTTGGATTAAGTATCAGTTGCCCCGATGATGAGTTCAAGGATTATAAGTGATGAGATGGGCCATAACCCACAGGCCCCAGGACCTGCCAAGAAGCAAGCACACTCTTGTCAAGGAAAACCTGGAAGAAGTTACGATTTTATCGATGCATTTATCTTATAAGAGTTTACGCAAAACCTGAGAGTTGTGAAGGATCGATAGTTGTTTGTTTGGCTTGCAGAATCAATGGATTTTTCGAACTTGGTTCGTCGACAAGAGAAATTCTGCAATGCTTGTGAGGATGACCGAGTGTTAGAATGCGAGATTCGCTAAACCATGTGCAAGGTAATGATTTGGGTGCGGGATGGATTGATCACCATACCGACTTACTCTTATTATTCGCTTTGCTATATGGGATAGTAAATCTGAGTGACTTACCTATAGTTGCAAGACGATATTAAACCTTGTTTAAACCTTAGAAAGGTATAGGTATTTTTTCCTTGTACAAGCCAGTTGTTGCCAACCGTAGGATATACGGTGAGGTTCAACCCAGACCCGTTTTCTGCAGGAGAAACCATAAATTGTTGACCACCATGAGATATCCATAGTTGTTTAGAATTGGCGTCAGACCCGTCAGCTATGAAGACCCAGTTTCGAGATAACCTTACCAAGATGAAAGGACAAAGGAATTGAGGAAAAGGTTATGCCGCTACGGAAGAGCCAGAGAAGGAATTTTCCCGAGGATCTGAGAAGATCGACACTGTCAACAATAAGGATGGAGTATATGAGTTTTGATGGAAACGTAACCATGCTTTTAAGGGTGGTAGCACCCGAGACCCCGGAGATGATCGATGGACTTTGAGAAGACCCCAAACCCTAACCTATTTCTTGCTAGCCTCTCCGAATCTCGAGGACGAGATTCATTTTAAGGGTGGTAGTTTGTAACATCCCAAAATTCTAAATTTTGGAATGTTATAAACAAATAGATAGATTTGATTGATTGCTTGATTGATTGACCGAAAGTGAGTGAATTGAAACTTTTGAAAGTTAAATGAGAGGGAATAAAAGGACTTTCCCAAACTTTCATTTTTCTTTTATGATCTTGAGAATTCAAATTCTTTTCATCAAAAAACCATTGAGAGAAGATGACATGACTTCTTCCATTTATTTAAATGACAAGGGGTGTTGAAAATATTTGAATTTCATTTGGAAAATATTTCCAATTCTGAAACTTTATGCAACTCGATGATTTTCACGAGCGAAGATAAAATGACTTCTTCAAAACATATGAAATATGAGTTGGGAGTTTCAAGGAAATAAATTCAAAGTCCATTGAATTATTTTCAATTGGAGTTATTTGAGTTTTATTCAAATTATTTTCCTCCAAAAATAAAATATATGAAAATAGGGTAACATGATTCCCTACGTCAGAAAATTGGAGAGAAATTAATTTGAAGTCATTTTGGTATTTTCAAAATAATTTTTGTTGGATTTTATTAGAGCAATAACACTCTTTGCTTTATTTGAATTTGTGTGGATTTTATTTGAAGCTAGAATAATGTTCATCATATAGAAAATCTTTTTCTGAAAATTTTGATATATTATATGCCTATATAATATATTTATTTATTTGATTTTATCATTTTTCTTTAAATGCGAAAAAAATTAAAAAAAAAAGCCTTGGCCTTGGGCCAAAGGCCCAAGCCACTAACCTTGGCCCGTCGCCACAAGGCCAACGCACGACGCACGTACCTAGGGGAGCCAGAGCCCCAAGTTTCCTATTCTTTTACGATTCCTAGTAGAATTTGACCCGTTTTGTTATTCCGTTTTTATTCCTAGGATTCCTAATCCTAATCTATTTCTTGTCCCCTACCCCAAGCAAAACCCTCCCTCCCCAATATAAATACCCAAGCACCCCTCCAACACATCAAATCAACTCTCCTCTCCTCTCCTCTGTGGCAGCCTTCAGTGCCCGCCGCCATAGCGCCGCCCGCCCTAATCGCCCTTGCCCGCCGCCCTCACTAAGCGCCGCCGCCCTAGTCGCCGCCGCCGCCGCCCTCACCAGCCTTGCCGCCCACATAGCCGCCGCCGCCATAGCCGCCACCGCGCCTTGCATACCGCCGCCCTCTGGCCGTCGCCGGAGCCCCTCGCCTCTTGAGGTACTAGCCTCAAGGCGTCACGTTTTCTAGATCGGTTTTCTAGATCGGTTTCCGTTCCGTTTTCTAGATCGGTTTTTCGTTTCGGTTTCCTTTCCGAAACCCCTAGATCGGTTTTCTCGCCGGTTTTTCTTTCCGGTTTTGTTTAGCGAGCGTTCGCTCGATAGATTTTTCTTTTTATTTTTAATTTCCGTCATGGACCTATCCGTAGTCCCTAATCTTCAAACGTTCATAACTTTTTACTCGTAAGTCGGAATCCAACGAAACCAACGCCCACTTCTTCGTTATGATCTCCTCTATCCAAAATAATACAACTCAAACATGTTTTTGAAAGTTTTAAAATTTGAATTTAAACAGATTTGTATTTGAACTTCGTTTGATCATAACTTGAGTTTCAGAACTCCGATTTAGTTGATTCTTTTTGCAAATCGAGCTCTTGACCTAAACTTTCTGATAAGGCCAAATACACATAGTTTTGGTACTGTTAGAAATTGTTTTATGCTGCAAGAGTTATTAGATTTGGTTTTGACGCTTCAAATTGTTTCTTCGATCTTTCCGATCTTTTGAGTGATTGCTTATGTGTGGTTACTATTGCTTGATTACGATAGATTGACCGGAGTGTGACGAGTAGATCTATCAAGAGTTTTGAGTGCGAATCATCTTCATCAACTTTGCGAGCAAGTAACACTTTGATCATACTCTTCTCATACCCAGTTTTTATGCATTAGATCTATTCCTCAAACACTTGCATGATTAGGATCTAATTAAATTGTGGGATGGGAAGTAGATTGAGGTAGTACCTATTACCTGTTTTACTTATGAAACCTTGGGAGTTACTTCTACGTTTGCTTATTATGCAATGCTATGCTCGAAGACGTGGATTGGGTTTAAGTGAATATCCATGACAGATGTGAGATTGATAATTAATGGTTTATCTAAGGTGGCAACTTAAACACACATCCGGGTGGATTGAGGCACCTGGTTTCTATCAGACTTGCCTGCTTTCTTTGGACCGCCACCCAGGGCTCAAAGGGATCATAAGATTATTCAAACTAGAAACTTCCGTGTGCAGCCACAAGCCATTATGGGCTCGCATAGTTGACTAAGTTGTGCGAACTCTTACGGGCGGACTAGCGTATGTAGGGGATGTAGGTTGGTACGGTCTACCCACATGTAAGGTGCTAGCGCTTACGAAAGACTATGTCTCGGTCATCCGCTTCTCAAACACCATGTAGTGCGAGAAACCAAAGCGGAGGCGATCGAGTCTTGTGGGGAAAAGTGCATAAACCTCTGCAGAGTGTATAAACTAATCATGATTAGCCGTGTCCCCGGTTATGGACAATTTTGAGTATCTAGTACCGGATATCCTGTTGATCTCATCACGTTACTTAATATAATTTGTTGGGTTTAATGAGTACTTTTAATTGGGATTGAGGATGCTTGTCAACCATTCTCAATGTTTCACAACCACCATGATAGTTAAATAAATTTATTCCTTTGAAGTAGGGAAAAATTGGCTTTTTGCAAAAACTGTAACCATAGAGCTTTCCACCAGCCATATATGCATGTAGTATAGCCTATTCTTTCATTACTCTCTATGTGTTACATTGCCATATTCCATGTCTTGACCCGTTTTGGGCTGCAACTTTTCATGTTGCGTTTTTTCGCATTTACGAGTAAGTGATACGTTAGGGTTACGATTTCCTATACTCAACTTTGCCGTTGGTGTTGATGGGAATCCACAACCTTGTTGCTTCCGCTATATATTTGGATCGAGGTAATAGTTTTTACGCTACTCTATACATGTGATTTACCTCTGTTATAAATCCTTCGAGTACTGTGTGTGTCAGCATACCGATCCAGGGATGACACGAAAGCACAGAGACTTGATCCATTCGGGTCGGGTCGCTACAGGCCTCCCCTGTCTGCGCACAGTGTAAGGGCCGAGGCCCGTGTACCCGTTCGCCCACCTAGACTATATATACTCTCCCATATCCCTCTTTCTAGGGTTAGCATTGGTTTAGCTCATATGTGAGATAGAGCATTGCTCATCCATACGAAACTGCTCCATGAGAGAGACCAGGGCCCCTCTACGGAGACGATCCACGTTGGATTCAAGACCCCCTCTTGGGTGGCCCCATCAAGACCTCCTCACGGAGAAGAACCGGTTACCCTTTGTATCGTCCTTTGTTGACTTTGGATCTTGTATCTCCCTTGTTGTTTCGAGGATCTAGTATATGTGTGACTATATTGTTGGGGAACGTAGTAATTTCAAAAAATTTCCTACGCACACGCAAGATCATGGTGATGCATAGCAACGAGAAGGGAGAGTGTTGTCTACGTACCCTCGTAGACCGAAGCGGAAGCAATCACAACGTAGAGGAAGTAGTCGTACGTTCTCCTCGCGATCCAACCGATCCAAGTACCGTTACTCCGGCACCTCTGAGTTCTTGGCACACGTACAGCTCGGTGACGCTCCTCGGCTCCGATCCAGCAAAGCTCCGGAGAGAGAGTTCCGTCACAAGACGACGGGCGTGGTGACGATCTTGATGTTCTACCAACGCAGGGCTTCGCCTAAGCACCGCTACGATTTGACCGAGGTGGAATATGGTGGAGGGGGGCACCGCACACGGCTAAGAACGATCTCGAGGATCAACTTGTGTGTCCATGGGGTGCCCCTGCCTCAGATATAAAGGAGTGGAGGAGGGAGGGCGGCCCTCTCTATGGCGCGCCCTAGGGAGTCCTACTCCCACCGGGAGTAGGATTCCCCTTCCTAGTCCAACTAGGAAACCTTCCATGTAGTAGGAGTAGGAGAGAAGGAAAGGAAGGGAAAGGAGAAGGAAGGAAGGGGCGCCTTCCCTAGTCCAATACGGACCAGACCCAGGGGAGGGGTGCGGCCACCCTTGAGGCCCTTTTCCTTCTTTCCCGTATGGCCCAATAAGGCCCAATACGAATTCCCGTAACTCTCCAGTACTCCGAAAAATACCCGAATCACTCGGAACCTTTCCGATGTCCGAATATAGTCGTCCAATATATCGATCTTTACGTCTCGACCATTTCGAGACTCCTCGTCATGTCCCCGATCTCATCCGGGACTCCGAACTCCTTCGGTACATCAAAACTCATAAACTCATAATATAACCGCCATCGAAACCTTAAGCGTGCGGACCCTACGGTTCGAGAACAATGTAGACATGACCGAGACACGTCTCCGGTCAATAACCAATAAGCGGGACCTGGATGCCCATATTGGCTCCTACATATTCTACGAAGATCTTTATCGGTCAAACCGCATAACAATATCGTTGTTCCCTTTGTCATCGGTATGTTACTTGCCCGAGATTCGATCGTCGGTATCCAATACCTAGTTCAATCTCGCTCTTGGCAAGTCTCTTTACTCGTTCCGTAATGCATCATTCCGTAACTAACTCATTAGCTACATTGCTTGCAAGGCTTATAGTGATGTGCATTACCGAGATGGCCCAGAGATACCTCTCCGACAATCGGAGTGACAAAACCTAATCTCAAAATCGCCAACCCAACATGTACCTTTGGAGACACTGTAGTGCTCCTTTATAATCACCCAGTTACATTGTGACGCTTTGGTAGCACCCAAAGTGTCCCTCCGTAAACGGAGTTGCATAATCTCATAGTTACGAGGAACATGTATAAGTCATGAAGAAAGCAATAGCAACATACTAAGCGATCAAGTGCTAGGCTAACGGAATGGGTCATGTCAATCAGATCATTCTCCTAATGATGTGATCCCGTTAATCAAATGACAACTCATGTCTATGGTTAGGAAACATAACCATCTTTGATTAACGAGCTAGTCAAGTAGAGGCATACTAGTGACACTGTTTGTCTATATATTCACACATGTATTATGTTTCCTGTTAATACAATTCTAGCATGAATAATAAACATTTATCATGATATAAGGAAATAAATAATAACTTTATTATTGCCTCTAGGGCATATTTCCTTCATATATCTTGTTGGTTTGAATGATTCTCTCGTGTTTTCCCTCGTGTTCTTCGTGTTCTTAGTTGGGATCCGCTCCTTTCGTGAAAGATCAGCCGTATAGGGTTCCACCCTACATCATCTTGGATCAGAGCCAGCTTGTCTCTTGATATCTTGGTATCATGAGCCACGTTGATCACGATTTCGGAGCCCCCTCTCTTTGTTTTCTAGCCTAGTTTTATTGATTTTGTTCCTAAGTCGAAAATTGCCCCATAAAAATAGCCCCTAATTTTTTTTGTGATTTCTTGGTGTGATGAAGTTTTGTTGGATTTGATCCGCGGATTTTGTGTGTTGCAGGTAGATCTAGCTTCCCCCCATCTTTTCCCCAATTTCCATCCACTAAATCTTCCGAATTTTGCCCTGGATTTGACCTCTCCACGCGGTGTTCATCGAGTTCGTCAACGGATCCAGAGCCCAGACATCCGGCCCGACAGCCCAGACATCCGGCCCAACCCAGACATCCGGCCCCTGACAGCGACAATTCCATCCACCGCTCCGTTTACCGCCTAACTTTCGCCCAATTTTGTCCCGGTGCCCACATACACTTCCGCATACCACCACCACTTCTGCATAGCACCACCATAGCGTTTTTCGCTACCGACTCCGACAATTTTGACCCATTTTGCTTTGAGAATTTGAGTTGTGGTTTTTGTTTCCTAACGTGTTTCGGCTACTTAGGGATGGTTCGACATCAACATCACCACCGCTCATCTTCGCCACGGACTACTATGAACGGCTACATCATTTTGGTATCAACCTCATCTTGGTATCGTGATATCATCATACTTTCTTGCATTTGCATTCATAACCCCATAGCCTTACTTTTGCGTCACTTACCCATCGAGACTAGCCTTTGAGTTTTGCCGGCAATGTGACTTGTGCACATTAGTGATCATACTTCCCATAGCATACATACCATATCATCGTGTTGCATATCTTGGTATCATCTCCTGTGTCACAAAGTTGTCATTGCATACACAATTGCTATCTTGGTTCGTGAAGCATTGCATGAGAAAAGAGCTCAAACAACAAAGAGCCAAACAAGCTTTTAAGGAAAAAGGAAAGATAAGCAAAGAGCTTATAGGCAAGAACCATAGCATCATACAACATTAGGATTTTCATACTCGATCATCTTGGATCATATAATCGGAATACCATACGTATAGTATACTTGGGGTAGAAGTTGTTGCATTTTTGCTTAGTAGGTTGTGCACAAGTTCGTATCCGCCTATTATGCAATCATGCTAGCGTCTCTCTAGTGTTGTGCAACAAGAGCATTTTCGTGGACTCCACATTTTGGCTCATCCCTTGGTTGCACGACCCCACCTATCAATTTGTGTGTGTGTTTCCGTGTACCACATTTTGCTATTGGTCTACTTGTCGCATTTGCAAATTTGCGAATCTTTTCCAACATTGTTGAGTCTCACTTACAATTGCATCAAATTTTGTGCCACCATCCTAACCGAGCTCCACCATAAGCTTTTACTTGTGTAGGTGTGAGAAACCGACAAGAATTGGTACCAATTGTGCTATTTCCTTGTTACACATTGGAGTGATCTTTGATCCATCTTCAACATCGGTTAAGGTACATTTGGTATAAGTTCTTCTCTTTCTCCCACTCACATATTTTCGTTTGGAATGATGGATAGGCAAAGTACTTCTACCAACCCACTCTTCCTTGAGCAAGACGACGACCCGAACAACTACGTCACCAAGATACACCTATTTGGTACACAACGAGCTTTGCATGAAGAGCAACTAGCAATGAGCAATCGCATCGACAACCTCGCCACCGACTTGCGACTCTCCGAGCAACATACACGAGACTACTTCAACAACAAGCTCGACGAACACAAGCACGAGAATGACGCAAGAATGGACAAGATTCGTGCCTTGTTGATCAGCCGCTCTTCTAGCACTTCGTCCTACTCAAGACGGAGCCGCTCGAGTCGACACTCTGACGACACTATCTCTGGCTCAAGTACCCCGACATCGAACACTCTTCTTCGTGCCGCACGTCAAGATCATCAAGCAAACCGCAATCCTCTACACGACAACGACTCTCAAGAGCAAGCTCACGCGGAAGAACATCGACACCGTCAAAATCAAGCTACATTCGCGCAAGCACAAGAACGGCAACGCCAACGACAACAAGAATAAGAGGAACGAGCACGACAACATCAAGACGCATAAGATGCCGAGGCACAACATCAAGAACAACAACTACGTGAAGCTCAAGCACTTGAGGCGCAACGTGCCCTTCGAGATTCAAGTCGAGCCGTAGCCAACCGAGGCCGACAAGCTCGTCTACACCAAGAAGCGCTTCACGATGAAGCTCAAGAGAGTATTTTCCAAGCACGTGTGCATCGACAAGCTCCTCAACAAGCTCGACAAGCTCCTCCACAAGCTCGCCAAGAACATCAAGTTCAACAAGAGAAAGACGACAATGGAAATCCTCCAAGACAAGAGCAACATGAGTTCGACAACCCTCCTCGCCAAGAGCAACATGAGATTGCCAATCCTCAACGACATGGGCGTCATAATCCCCGACCCCAATACAATGAAGAGCAACGATACGACAAGCTAAAGTTCACCATGCCCAAGTTCACCGGAAGCAATGACCCTGAAGAGTACATATCATGGGCATTGAAGGTTGACAAAATCTTCCGCTTGCACAACTATGACGAAGAGAAGAAGATCGCGATGGCATCCCTTGAATTCCAAGACTACGTCCTCATTTGGTGGGAACAAGTCATTGAGCGCCGAGAGGTCAAAGGTGAACCACCCATCACTACTTGGGCGCAAATGAAGGATGTCATGAGAGCACGATTCGTGCCAAACTACTACAACCGTGACCTCTTGAAGAAACTCCAACTCCCCAAGCAAGGAACCAAGAGCGTTGAAGAGTACTACAAGGAAATGGAGATTGCCATGATACGAGCCAATGTCACGGAAGATGATGAGCAAACTACGCCACGTTTCTTGAATGGACTCAATCATCCTATCAAGAAAATAGCCGACTTCCAACCATACTCGAACCTCATCGAGCTAGTGCATCAAGCTACCAAAGCGGAATGGCAAGTGCAAGATGACTTCAAGTATGCCAAGTCCTCATCCAAGTCCTATGGCTTCTCCAACACCCAAGCTTCAACAACTCCAACACCTTCTTCCTCAACCAAGCCATCTACAAGCACCGGCGACAAGTCAAGTTACAAGAAAACTTTGACAAGCTCAAGTCGTCCTCCTACTACAAGCAACTTCAAGCCGAATGCTTCATCATCATCTACCCCAACCGATGAGACCATCAAGACAAGTTCCTTAAAATGCTTCACATGCGGAGGCCGAGGCCACAAGTCCTTTGAGTGCACAAACAAGCGCACCATGATCCTCAACAACGACGGAACATATGACTCAATGAGTGAAGGAGAAATGGAATCCCTTGAGCAAGTGGCCATGCACCAGCAAGTGAACAACGAAGATGACGATGATCAAGTCTTTTGTGACGAAGATCCGAGCCCCGCTCTTGTTGTCTCCAAGGTCTTGACTCTTCAACATCAACAAGACGAAGGAGAAATATGCCATATCTTCCACACCAAGGCCGGCATCAATGGAAGGTCCGTCAAGGTCATCATCGATGGAGGGACTTGCCATAACCTCGCAAGTGAAGAACTATGCTCCAAGCTCCAATTGTTCAAGATGAAGCACCCGCACCCATACAAGGTTCAATGGCTAAGCGACAACGACACCATCCAAGTCGAGCATAGAGTACAAGTTTCTTTCAAGATCGGAGCTTACGAAGACACTTTGGAGTGTGATGTCCTCCCAATGACCGTTTGCCACCTTCTTCTTGGACGACCATGGCAATATGACCGAGGTGTCATCCACAATGTGCATAAACCACTATAGCTTCAAGATGAAAGGAAAGGAGTATGTGCTACGACCTATGTCTCCAAGCCAAGTGCTCGCCGACAAGCAAGCCACCCATATGGAGAGAATAGTGATAGAGCGAACCACCAAAAAGAGAGTGAGCGCCACAAGCCAAAATTGAGTGCCTCCATGATGAGCAACAAGAAAAACTTAGTTCTTTTTGCCACCAAATGTGAGATGAGAGAAGTGTGTGAGAACCCATCAAGTGTCCTACACTATGTCCTATTGTGCAAGGACAAGGCACCAAAAACTAATACCTCTCACAATCTACCTTTGGTGTTATCTTTTTTATTGCAGGAATTCCAAGATGTTTTCCCCGACGAGCTACCTCCGGGTCTACCTCCACTACGAGGCATCGAGCACCGCATCGACCTCATCCCCGGAGCGCCACTTCCAAACAAGGCTCCCTACCGATTCAACCCTGAAGAAACCAAAGAAATACAAAGGCAAGTAAAGCATCTTATAGATCATGGACATGTGCGTGAAAGTTTGAGTCCTGGTGCCGTACCGGTCATTCTTGTGCCAAAAAGAGACGGTAGCTTTCGCATGTGTTCCGATTGTAGACCCATCAATGCTATCACCGTTAGATATAGGTACCCCATTCCATGCCTTGATGATATGCTTGATGAACTTAGCGGTGCCACTATTTTTTCCAAAATCGATCTCATAAGTGGTTATTATCAAATCCGCATACAAGAGGGTGATGAATGGAAAACCGCTTTCAAAACTAAGTTTGGTTTGTATGAGTGGTTAGTAATGCCTATGGGTTTATCCGAAGCACCAGGTACTTTCATGCGTCTTATGCATTATGTGTTTCTCCCTTACATTGGTGAGTTTGTTGTGGTCTACTTCGACGAGATCCTTGTTTTTAGCAAATCTCTCAAAGAGCATGTCACCCACCTTCGCACCGTGCTACAAACTCTTCGAAAAGAGCGTGTTTATGCTAATATGGAAAAATGCCTGTTTGGCGTTGATAAGCTTGTTTTCTTGGATTTTGTAGTATCTTCCAAGGGTGTTCATGTTGATGAATCTAAGATCAATGCTATTAAAAGTTGGCCCCAACCAACCAATTTACAACAAGTGCGTAGTTTTCTTGGTTTAGCCTGTTTCTACCGTAGATTTGTGAAGGATTTTAGCACTATTGCATCTCCTTTACATGCTTTGAGCAAGAAGAATGCACCCTTTGTTTGGGGACCATCGCAAAATAGCGCATTCAATGAGCTTAAGAATTTGCTTACTCATGCTCCCGTGCTTGCATTACCCAATTTTGACAAACCTTTTGATATTCATTGTGATGCTAGTGGTAATGGCATAGGAGGTGTGTTAACGCAAGAGAAGCGCCCCATAGCATACTTTAGTGAGAAACTTTCCGGAGCGCAACTCAATTATCCTATCTATGACAAAGAGCTATATGCTTTAGTGCGAGTTTTGCATGAATGGGAACATTACCTTCGCCCTCATGAATTTATCATCCATACCGACCATGAAACACTTAAATATCTTAAGGGTCAAACTAAGTTGAACAAGCGTCATGCTAAATGGAGTGAATTTATTGAGTCATTTCCTTATGTCATCAAGTATATTAAAGGTAAGGAAAATGTTGTGGCGGATGCACTTTCCCGTATATGCATGCTTGTTACTCAACTTGAATTGACTGTTATTGGTTTTGAGCACATAAAAGACTTGTATGAGCATGATCCTACTTTTGCTATTCCTTATGCCAAATGTTTGACGCATACTTCTTGGGAACGCTATTACATCAAAGATGGTTATCTTATGAGAGCTAACAAACTATGCATCCCCGAGTCTTCTCTTCGTTTGTTGCTTTTGCAAGAATCTCATGGCGGAGGACTAATGGGACATTTTGGACGCGACAAGACATTTGCCACGCTCTCCAAGAACTATTTTTGACCCAAGATGTTTAGCGACGTCAACCATTTCACCAACCGATGCTCTACATGTCGCAAAGCTAAGTCTAAAGCTCAATCTCATGGACTCTATATGCCTCTTCCAATCCCGTAACGACCATGGGAAGATATTAGCATGGATTTTATACTTGGTTTGCCTCGAACTAGAAATAGCAAGGATTCCGTTTTTGTTGTTGTGGACCGATTCTCCAAAATGGCTCATTTCATTCCTTGCAACAAGATAGACGATGCTTCACATGTTGCAACTTTGTTTTGTAGGGAAATCTTGCGACTACATGGAGTGCCAAAGACGACTGTCTCGGACCGCGATGTCAAGTTCTTAAGTTACTTTTGGAAGACATTGTGCGCCAAGCTTGAAATCAAGCTTTTGTTCTCTTCGACATACCATCCACAAACAGAAGGCCAAACAGAGGTGACGAACCGCACACTCTCCACTCTACTACGTGTGTTGATAAAGAAGAACATCAAGGAGTGGGAGGAGTGTCTACCTATCACCGAGTATGCCAACAACCGTGCAAGACATTCGACTACCGGCAAGTCCCCCTTCGAGGTCATCTACGGCTTCAACCCTTTGTCCCCATTGGAAATTCTACCTCTACCGCAACAAGAGCGCACAAACATGGACGCGAGTGCCCGAGTCAACTACCTCAAGAAGATGCATGAAGATACAAGGCATACCATTGAGCGCCAAGTACAACGACTCGCGACCAAGCTCAAAGTCAACAAGCAACCCATGATATTCAACATTGGAGATCTTGTGTGGCTACACCTTCGCAAGGACCGTTTCCCCAACGAACGCAAGTCCAAACTTCTACCACGAGCCGATGGACCCTTCAAGGTGCTTGCCCTCTACAACAACAACGCCTACAAGATCGACATCCCACGCGACAAGTACTCGGTGAGCGACATATTCAATGTCAAAGATCTCTCCCCGTACCATGGTGATGAGGATTTCGATCCGAGGTCGGATCTTTCCCAAGGGAGGGGAGATGATGCAGAGCATACTAGGGTCATCCCCATGGACCCACCATCATCTCATCAAGAGCCAAGAGGGCCTATGACACGAGCATGAGCTAGAGCTCTCGAGAACGAGGTGACTTCCTTCCTTAGTGATAGCACATATGATCCACTCAAGACATGGCTACTACCTAAGTCCAATATGCTATGCCTGATTAGGTGTCAAGAGGACCCTCCCGGAGATGCTCATGAAGACGGACAAGCCGCCAAGTTCACGGATGAGGAGAACCAACGGAAGGAGTCAAGTGCAACTCCTAGGACCCGGACATCTGGCCAGGACCCCGGACATCCGGCCCCTGGAAACGTCACCAGCGCCAAGGAGCCAGCGCCAAAGCCTACAGGCCCCGAACATCCGGCCTCAGCCCGGACATCCGGCCCGACAGCCCGGACATCCGGCCTCCGCCCGAAATTACGGCGCCCATCACAGAACGTACCCGAAGATGAATCACTTCAGCCCGGACATCCGGCCAAAGGCCCGGACATCCGGCCCCTCCCGAGCTCCCGGACATCCGGCCCCTCGCCCAGACATCCGTACCCCACCTATCCAGAGAGCATCCAGGTCCGCACTGTTGGGGAACGTAGTAATTTCAAAAAATTTCCTACGCACACACAGGATCATGGTGATGCATAGCAACAAGAGGGGAGAGTGTTGTCCACGTACCGTCGTAGTCCGAAAGCGGAAGCGTTAGCACAACGCGGTTGATGTAGTCGTACGTCTTCATGATCCGACCGATCAAGTACCGGACGTATGGCACCTCCAAGTTCAACACACGTTCAGCTCGATGACGTCCCTCGAACTCCAATCCAGCCAAGCTTTGAGGGAGATTTTCGTCGGCATGACGGCGTGGTGACGATGATGATGTTCTACCGACGTAGGGCTTCGCCTAAGCACCCCTACGATATTATCGAGGTGGACTATGGTGGAGGGGGGCACCGCACACGGCTAAGAGATCCAAGGGATCAATTGTTGTGTCTATGGGGTGCCCCCTGGCCATGTATATAAAGGAGTGGAGGAAGGGGGGAGAGGGCCGGCCCCTATGGCGCGCCCTGGAGGAGTCCTACTCCCACCGGGAGTAGGATTCCCCCCTTTCAAGTAGTAGGAGTAGGAGTCAAGGAAAGGGAAGAGGGAAGAGAAGGAAGGAGGGGGCACCGCCCCTCCCCCTAGTCCAATTCGGACTAGTCATTGGGGGGGCGCACGGCCTGCCTCTCTCTCTCCCCGAAAGCCCAATAAGGGCCATATACTTCTTCCCCCGTATTCCCGTAACTCCCCGGTACTCTGAAAAATACCCGAACCACTCAGAACCTTTCCGATGTCCGAATATAGTCGTCCAATATATCGATATTTACGTCTCGACCATTTCGAGACTCCTCGTCATGTCCCCGATCTCATCTGGGACTCCGAACTACCTTCGGTACATCAAATCACATAAACTCATAATACAAATCGTCACCGAACGTTAAGCGTGCGGAACCTATGGGTTCGAGAACTATGTAGACATGACCGAGACACGTCTCCGGTAAATAACCAATAGCGGAACCTGGATGCTCATATTGGCTCCTACATATTCTACGAAGATCTTTATCGGTCAAACCGCATAACAACATACGTTGTTCCCTTTGTCATCGGTATGTTACTTGCCCGAGATTCGATCGTCGGTATCTCAATACCTAGTTCAATCTCGTTACGGGCAAGTCTCTTTACGCATTTCATAATACATCATCCCGCGACTAACTCATTAGTTACAATGCTTGCAAGGCTTATAGTGATGTGTATTACCGAGTGGGCCCAGAGATACCTCTCCGACAATCAGAGTGACAAATCATAATCTCGAAATACGCTAACTCAACAAGTACCTTCGGAGACACCTGTAGAGCACCTTTATAATCACTCAGTTACGTTGTGACGTTTGGTAGCACACAAAGTGTTCCTCCGGTAAACGGGAGTTGCATAATCTCATAGTCATAGGAACATGTATAAGTCATGAAGAAAGCAATAGCAACATACTAAACGATCAAGTGCTAAGCTAACGGAATGGTTCAAGTCAATCACATCATTCTCTAATGATGTGATCCCGTTAATCAAATGAAAACTCATGTCTATGGCTAGGAAACTTAACCATCTTTGATTCAACGAGCTAGTCAAGTAGAGGCATACTAGTGACACTCTTTTTTGTCTATGTATTCACACATGTATCAAGGTTCCGGTTAATACAATTCTAGCATGAATAATAAACATTTATCATGAAATAAAGAAATAAATAATAACTTTATTATTGCCTCTAGGGCATATTTCCTTGAGTCTCCCACTTGCACTAGAGTCAATAATCTAGTTCACATCGCCATGTGATTTAACACCAATAGTTCACATCACCACGTGGTTAACACCCATAGTTCACATTGTCATGTGACCAACACCCAAAGGGATTACTAGAGTCAATAATCTAGTTCACATCGCTATGTGATTAACACCCAAAGAGTACTAAGGTGTGATCATGTTTTTCTTGTGAGAGAAGTTTAGTCAACATGTCTGCCACATTCAGATCCATATGTATTTTGCAAATTTCTATGTCAACAATGCTCTTGCAGAGCTACTCTAGCTAATTGCTCCCACTTTCAATATGTATCCAGATTGAGACTTAGAGTCATCTGGATCAGTGTCAAAAGTTGCATCGACGTAACCCTTTACGATGAACCTTTTGTCACGTCCATAATCGAGAAACATATCCTTATTCCACTAAGGATAATTTTGACCGCTGTCCAGTGATCTACTCTTAGATCACTATTGTACTCCCTTGCTAAACTCAGTGTAGGGTATACATTAGATCTGGTACACAGCATGGCATACTTTATAGAACCTATGGCTGAGGCATAGGGAATGACTTTCATTCTCTTTCTATCTTCTGCTGTGGTCGGGCTTTGAGTCTTACTCAATTTCACACCTTGTTGAAGGAAATATGCCCTAGAGGCAATAATAAAGTTATTATTTATTTCCTTATATCATGATAAATGTTTATTATTCATGCTAGAATTGTATTAACAGGAAACATAATACATGTGTGAATATATAGACAAACAGAGTGTCACTAGTATGCCTCTACTTGACTAGCTCGTTAATCAAAGATGGTTATGTTTCCTAACCATAGACATGAGTTGTCATTTGATTAACGAGATCACATCATTAGGAGAATGATCTGATTGACATGACCCATTCCGTTAGCCTAGCACTTGATCGTTTAGTATGTTGCTATTGCTTTCTTCATGACTTATACATGTTCCCCGTAACTATGAGATTATGCAACTCCCGTTTACCGGAGGAACACTTTGGTGCTACCAAACGTCACAACGTAATCGGGTGATTATAAAGGAGTACTACGAGTGTCTCCAAAGGTACATGTTGGGTTGGCGTATTTCGAGATTAGGTTTTGTCACTCCGATTGTCGGAGAGGTATCTCAGCCATCTCGGTAATGCACATCACTATAAGCCTTGCAAGCAATGTAGCTAATGAGTTAGTTACGGAATGATGCATTACGGAACGAGTAAAGAGACTTGCCAGTAACGAGATTGAACTAGGTATTGGATACCGACGATCGAATCTCGGGAAAGTAACATACCGATGACAAAGGGAACAACGTATATTGTTATGCGGTTCCGACCGATAAAGATCTTCAGAGAAAATGTAGGAACCAATATGGGCATCCAGGTCCCGCTTATTGATTATTGACCGGAGATGTATCTCGGTCATGTCTACATTGTTCTCGAACCGTAGGGTCCGCACGCTTAAGGTTTCGATGACGGTTATATTATGAGTTTGTGTATTTTGATGTACCGAAGGAGTTCGGAGTCCCGGATGTGATCACGGACATGACGAGGAGTCTCAAAATGATCGAGACATAAAGATTGATATATTGGACGGCTATATTCGGACTCCGGAAAGGTTCTGGAAGTTTCCGGAGAAAACCGGAGTGCCGGAGGGGTTACGGAACCCCCTGGGAAGTAATGGGCCTTATTGGGCCAAGAGGGGAGAGAGAGGCTGCGCCAGGAGGTGGCGCGCCCCCCATGGGGAGTCCGAATTGGACAAGGAGGGGGGCGCGCCCTTCCCTCTTCCTCTCCTCTCCTTCCTTCCCCTTCCTCCTTCCTAGTTGGACTAGGAAAGGGAGTCCCTACTCCCACTAGGAGGAGGACTCCCTCCCTTGGCGTGCCTCCTAGGGCCGGGCCGCCCTCCCCTTGCTCCTTTATATACGGGGCAGGGGCACCCCATGACACACAAGTTGATCCTTGAGATCGTTCCTTAGCCGTGCGGTGCCCCCTCCACCATATTCCACCTCGGTCAAATCGTAGCAGTGCTTAGGCGAAGCCCTCGTTGGTAGAACATCAAGATCGTCACCACGCCGTCAGGCCGACGGAACTCTCTCTCCCGAGCTTTGCTGGATCGGAGCCCGAGGAGCGTCACCGAGCTGTACGTGTGCCAAGAACTCGGAGGTGCCGGAGTAACGGTGCTTGGATCGGTTGGATCGCGAGGAGAACGTCTGACTACTTCCTCTACGTTGTGATTGCTTCCGCTTGGTCTCACGAGGGTACGTGAGACAACACTCTCCCTTCTCGTTGCTATGCATCACCATGATCTTGCAATGCGTAGGGAAATTTTTGAAATTACTACGTTCCCCAACAAAGTGGCATCCGAGCCTAGGTTTTTATGGTTTGATGTTTTGCACGAGTAAAACACAAGTGAGTTGTGGGCGATACAAGTCATACCGCCTACCAGCATGTCATACTTTGGTTCAGCGGTATTGTGAGATGAAGCGGCCGGACCGACATTACGCCAGACGCTTACGCGAGACTGGTTTCACTGCTACGAGCACTCGTGCTTAAAGGTGGCTGGCGGGTGTTGTCTCTCTCACTTTAGTTGAACTGAGTGTGTCGCCCGGTCCTTGAGAAGGTTAAAACGGAGTCTATTTGACAAAGTATCGTTGTGGTCTTGATGCGTAGGTGAGATTGGTTCTTACTTAAGCCCATAGCAGCCACGTAAAATTTGCAACAACAAAGTAGAGGACGTCTAACTTGTTTTTGCAGGGCATGTTGTGATGTGATATGGTCAAGACGTGATGCTATATTTTATTGTATGAGATGATCATGTTTTGTAACCAAAGTTATCGGCAATCGGGCTGGAGCCATATGGTTGTCGCTTATTGTATGAAATGCAACGCCTGTAATTGCTTTACTTTATCACTAAGCGGTAGCGATAGTCGTAGAAGCAATAGATGGCGTAAACGACAACGATGCTACGATGGAGATCAAGGTGTCGCGCCCGGTGGCGATGGTGATCACGACGGTGCTTCGAGATGGAGATCACAAGCACAAGATGATGATGGCCATATCATATCACTTATATTGATTGCATGTGATGTTTATCCTTTATGCATCTTATTTTGCTTTGATTGACGGTAGCATTTTAAGATGATCTCTCACTAAAATTATCAAGTAGTGTTCTCCTAGTATGCACCGTTGCCAAAGTTAAATGCGTCTTAGAGACACCACATGATGATCGGGTGTGATAAGCTCTACGTCCATCTACAACGGGTGCAAGCCAGTTTTGCACACGCAGAATACTCGGTTATACTTGACGAGCCTAGCATATGCGGATATGGCCTCGGAACACGGAGACCGAAAGGTCGAGCGTGAATCATATAGTAGATATGATCAACATAAGATGTTCACCATTGAAAACTACTCCATCTCACGTGATGATCGGTTATGGTTTAGTTGATTTGGATCACGTGATCACTTAGATGACTAGAGAGATGTCTGTCTAAGTGGGAGTTCTTAAGTAATATGATTAATTGAACTTAAATTTATCATGAACTTAGTCCTGGTAGTATTTTGCAAATTATGTTGTAGATCAATAGCTCGCGTTGTTGCTTTCATATGTTTATTTTCATATGTTCCTAGAGAAAATTGTGTTGAAAAATGTTAGTAGCAATGATGCGGATTAGATCCGCGATCCGAGGTTTATCCTCAATGCCGCACGTAAGAATTATGTCCTTAATGCACCGCTAGGTGATGACCTATTGCGAGAGCGGATGCGAGCGTTATGAGCGTTTGGCTAGCTCAATATGATGACTACTTGATAGTTTAGTGCACCATACTTAACGGCTTAGAATCGGGACTTCAAAGGCGTTTTGAGCGTCATGGACCATATGAGATGTTCCAGGAATTGAAGTTAATATTTCAAGCAAATACCCGAGTTGAGAGATATGAAGTCTCCAACAAGTTCTATAGCTAAAAGATGGAGGAGAATCGCTCAACTAGTGAGCATGTGCTCAGATTGTCCGAATACTTCAATCGCTTGAATCAAGTGGGAGTTAATCTTCCGGATAAGATAGTGATTGGCAGAATTAAGCTAGTCACCATCACTAAGTTACTAGAACTTCGTGATGAACTATAGTATGCAAGGGATGACGAAAACGATTCCCGAGCTCTTCGTGATGTTGAAATCAACGAAGGTAGAAATCAAGAAAGAGCATCAAGTGTTGATGATTGACAAGACCACTAGTCTCAAGGAAAAGGGCAAAGGGAAGAAGGGAACTTCAAAAGGAACGGCAAGCAAGTTGTTGCTCGAGTGAAGAAGCCCAAGTCTGGACCTAAGCCCGAGACTAAGTACTTTTGCTGCAATGGAACTGGTCACCGGAAGCGGAACTACCCTGAATATTTGGTGGATAAGAAGGATGGCAAAGTGAACAAAGGTATATTTGATATACAGATTATTGATGTGTATTTTACTAGTGTTCATAGCAACCCCTCGGTATTTGATACTGGTATAGTTGCTAAGAGTAGTAACTTGAACGGGAGTTGCAAAATTAACAGAAACTAGTTGAAGGGGAAGTGACGATGAGTGTTGGAAGTAGTTCCAAGATTGATATGATCATCATCGCACACTCCCTATACTTTCGGGATTAGTGTGGAACCTAAATAAGTGTTATTTGGTGTTGAGCATAAATATGATTTGATCATGTTTATTGCAATACGGTTATTCATTTAAGTAAGAGAATAAATTGTTGTTCTATTTACATGAATAAAACCTTATATGGTTACACACCCAATGAAAATGGTTCATTGGATCTCGATCATAGTGATACACATATTCATAATATTGAAACCAAAAGATGCAAAGTTAATAATGATAGTGCAACTTATTTGTGGCACTGCCGTTTAGGTCATATTGGTGTAGAGCGCTTGAAGAAAACTCCATGCTGATGGACTTTTGGAATCACTTGATTATGAATCTTTTGATGCTTGCGAACCGTGCCTTTTGGGCAAGATGACTAAAACTCCGTTCTCCGGAACAATGGAACAAGCTACTGACTTATTGGAAATAATACATACCGATGTATGCGATTCAATGAGTGTTGATGCTCGTGGCAAGTATCGTTATTTTCTGACCTTCACAAAATGATTTGAGCAGATATGGGTATATCTACTTGATGAAACATAAGTCCGAAATAATTGAAAAGTTCAAAGAATTTCAGAGTGAAGTGGAAAATCATCGTAACAAGAAAATAAAGTTTCTGCGATCTGATCGTGGAGATAAATATTTGAGTTACGAAGTTTGGTCTTCATTTGAAACAATGTGAAATAGTTTCGCAACTCACGCCATATGGAACACCACAACATAATGGTGTGTCCGAAAGTCGTAATAAAGCACTTTATTGGATATGGTGCGATCTATGATGTCTCTTATCGGTTTACCACTATCGTTTTGGGGTTATGCATTAGAGACAGCTGCATTCACGTTTAATAGGGCACCATCTAAATCCGTTGAGGCGACACCGTATGAACTATGGTTTAACAGTAAACCTAAGTTGTCGTTTCTTAAAGTTTGAAAGTTGTGATGCTTATGTGAAAAAGTTTCATCCTGATAAGCTCAAACCCAAATCGGAGAAGTGTGTCTTCATAGAATACCCAAAGGAAATTGTTGGGTATGCCTTCTATCACAGATCCGAAGGCAAAAACATTCGTTGCTTATAAATGGATCCTTTCTAGAGAAGGAGTTTCTCTCGAAAGAAGTGAGTGGGAGGAAAGTGGAGCTTGATAAGGTAATTTGTACCTTCTCTCGAATTGGAAAGTATTTCATCACGGAAATCAGTTCGATGATTCCTACACCAATTAGTGAGGAAGCTAATGATGATGATCATGTAACTTCAGATCAAGTCACTACCGAATCTCGTAGGTAAACCAGAGTGAGATCCGCACTGCAGTGGTACGACAATCCTGTTCTGGAAGTCATGCTACTAGATCATGACGAACCTACAAACTATGAAGAAGCGATGGTGAGCCCAGATTCCACTAAATGGCTAGAAGCCATGAAATCTGAGATGGGATCCATGTATGAAAACAAAGTGTGGACTTTGGTTGACTTACCCGAGGGTCGGCAAGCAATAGAAAATAAATGGATCTTCAAGAGGAAGACGGACGTTGATAGTAGTGTTACTATCTACAAAGCTCGACTTGTCGCAAAAAGGGTTTTTGACAAGTTCAAGGTGTTAACTATAATGAGATTTTCTCTACTGTAGTGATGCTTAAGTCTGTCCGAATCATGTTAGCAATTGCCACAATTTATGAAATTTGGCAAATGGATGTAAAAACTGCATTCTGAATGGGTTTACGGAGGAAGAGTTGTATATGATGCAACCGTAAGGTTTTATCGATCCAAAGGGAGCTAACAAAGTGTGCAAGCTCCGATGATCCATCTATGGACTGGTGCAAGCATCTCGGAGTTGGAATATACGCTTTGATAAGTTGATCAAAGCATATAGTTTATCTGAGACTTGCAAAGAAGCCTGTATTTACTAGAAAGTGAGTGGGAGCACTACAATATTTACGATAAGTATATGTGAATGACATATTGTAGATCGGAAATAATGTAGAATTATTCTGCAAAGCATAAAGGAGTGTTTAAAAGGAGTTTTTAAAGAAAGACCTCGGTGAAGCTGGCGACATATTGAGCATCAAGATCTATAGAGATAGATCAAGACGCTTGATAAGTTTTTCAATGAGTACATACCTTGACAAGATTTTGAAGTAGTTCAAAATGGAGCAGTCAAAGAAAGAGTTCTTGCCTGTGTTACAAGGTGTGAAATTGAGTAAGACTCAAAACCCGACCACGGCAGAAGATAGAAAGAGAATGAAAGTCATTCCCTATGCCTTGGCCATAGGTTCTACAAAGTATGCCATGCTGTGTACCAGTACAATAGTAATCTAGGAGTAGATCACTGGACAGCGGTCAAAATTATCCTTAGTGGAATAAGGATATGTTTCTCGATTATGGAAGTGACAAAAGGTTAGTCAGTAAAGGGTTACGTCGATGCAAGTTTTGACACCAATCTGGATGACTCTAAGTCTCGATCTAGATACATATTGAAAGTGGGAGCAATTAGCTAGAGTAGCTCCGTGCAGAGCATTGTAGACATATAAATTTGCAAAATACTTACGGCTCTGAATGTGACAGACCCGTTGACTAAAATTATCTCACAAGCAAAACATGATCACACCTTAGTACTCTTTGGGTGTTAATCACATGGCGATGTGAACTAGATTACTGACTCTAGTAAACCCTTTGGGTGTTGGTCACATGTCGATGTGAACTATGGCTGTTAACCACATATAGATGTGAACTATTGATGTTAAATCACATGGCGATGTGATCTAGATTATTGACTCTAGTGCAAGTGGGAGACTGAAGGAAATATGCCCTAGAGGCAATAATAAAGTTATTATTTATTTCCTTATATCATGATAAATGTTTATTATTCATGCTAGAATTGTATTAACAGGAAACATAATACATGTGTGAATATATAGACAAGCAGTGTCACTAGTATGCCTCTACTTGACTAGCTCGTTAATCAAAGATGGTTATGTTTCCTAACCATAGACATGAGTTGTCATTTGATTAACGGGATCACATCATTAGGAGAATGATCTGATTGACATGACCCATTCCGTTAGCCTAGCACTTGATCGTTTAGTATGTTGCTATTGCTTTCTTCATGACTTATACATGTTCCTGTAACTATGAGATTATGCAACTCCCTACCGGAGGAACACTTTGGTGCTACCAAACGTCTACAACGTAATCGGGTGATTATAAAGGAGTACTACAGGTGTCTCCAAAGGTACATGTTGGGTTGGCGTATTTCGAGATTAGGTTTTGTCACTCCGATTGTCGGAGAGGTATCTCTGGGCCATCTCGGTAATGCACATCACTATAAGCCTTGCAAGCAATGTAGCTAATGAGTTAGGTACGGAATGATGCATTACGGAACGAGTAAAGAGACTTGCCAGTAACGATATTGAACTAGGTATTGGATACCGACGATCGAATCTCGGGCAAGTAACATACCGATGACAAAGGGAACAACGTATATTGTTATGCGGTCTGACCGATAAAGATCTTCGTAGAAAATGTAGGAACCAATATGGGCATCCAGGTCCCGCTATTGGTTATTGACCGGAGATGTATCTCGGTCATGTCTACATTGTTCTCGAACCGTAGGGTCCGCACGCTAAAGGATACGATGACGGTTATATTATGAGTTTGTGTATTTTGATGTACCAAAGGAGTTGAGTCCCGGATGTGATCACGGACATGACGAGGAGTCTCGAAATGATCGAGACATAAAGATTGATATATTGGACGGCTATATTCGGACTCCGGAAAGGTTCCGGAAGTTTCCGGAGAAAACCGGAGTGCCGAGGGGTTACCGGAACCCCCGGGAAGTAATGGGCCTTATTGGGCCAAGAGGGAGAGAGAGAGCTGCGCCAGGAGGTGGCGCGCGCCCCCCCCATGGGGAGTCCGAATTGGACAAGGAGGGGGGGCGCGGCCCCCTTTCCCTCTTCCTCTCCCTCTCCTTCCTTCCCCCTTCCTCCTTCCTAGTTGGACTAGGAAAGGGGAGTCCTACTCCCACTAGGAGGAGGACTCCCCCCTCCCTTGGCGCGCCTCCTAGGGCCGGCCGGCCCTCCCCCTTGCTCCTTTATATACGGGGGCAGGGGGGCACCCCATGACACACAAGTTGATCCTTGAGATCGTTCCTTAGCCGTGTGCGGTGCCCCCCTCCACCATATTCCACCTCGGTCAAATCGTAGCAGTGCTTAGGCGAAGCCCTGTGTTGGTAGAACATCAAGATCGTCACCACGCTGTCGTCTTGACGGAACTCTCTCTCCCGGAGCTTTGCTGGATCGGAGCCCGAGGAGCGCCACCGAGCTGTACGTGTGCCAAGAACTCGGAGGTGCCGGAGTAACGGTGCTTGGATCGGTTGGATCGCGAGGAGAACGTCTGACTACTTCCTCTACGTTGTGATTGCTTCCGCTTCGGTCTACGAGGGTACGTAGACAACACTCTCCCTTCTCGTTGCTATGCATCACCATGATCTTGCGTGTGCGTAGGAATTTTTTTGAAATTACTACGTTCCCCAACACTTGTAACACATGCAACAACTATTTCTTTGACTGTTCCATTTTGAACTACTTCAAAATCTTGTCAAGGTATGTACTCATTGAAAATCTTATCAAGCGCCTTGATCTATCTCTATAGAACTTGATGATTAATATGTAAGCAGCTTCACCGAGGTCTTTCTTTGAAAAACTCCTTTCAAATACTCCTTTATGCTTTCCAGAAAATTCTACATTATTTCCAATCAGCAATATGTCATCCACATATAATATCAGAAATGCTATAGAGGTCCCACTCACTTTCTTGTAAATACAGGCTTCTCCAAAAGTCTGTATAAAACCAAATGCTTTGATCACACTATCAAAGCGTTTATTCCAACTCCGAGAGGCTTGCACCTATCCATAAATGGATCGCTGGAGCTTGCACACTTTGTTAGCTCCCTTTGGATCGACAAAACCTTCCGGTTGTATCATATACAACTCTTCTTCCAGAAATCCATTCAGGAATGCAGTTTTCACATCCATTTGCCAAATTTCATAATCATAAAATGCGGCAATTGCTAACATGATTCGGACAGACTTAAGCATCGCTACGGGTGAGAAAGTCTCATCGTAGTCAATCCCTTGAACTTGTCGAAAACTTTCGCAACAAGTCGAGCTTTATAGATAGTGACATTACCGTCAGCGTCAGTCTTCTTCTTGAAGATCCATTTATTCTCAATGGCTTGCCGATCATCGGGCAAGTCAACCAAAGTCCACACTTTGTTCTCATACATGGATCCCATCTCAGATTTCATGGCCTCAAGCCATTTTGCGGAATCTGGGCTCACCATCGCTTCCTCATAGTTCGTAGGTTTGTCATGGTCAAGTAACATGACCTCCGGAATAGGATTACCGTACCACTCTGGTGCGGATCTCACTCTGGTTGACCTACGAGGTTCGGTAGTAACTTGATCTTGAAGTTACATGATCATAATCATTAGCTTGCTCACTAATTGGTGTAGGAGTCACAGGAACAGATTTCTGTGATGAACTACTTTCCAAGAAGGGAGCAGGTACGGTTACCTCATCAAGTTCTAGTTTCCTCCCACTCACTTCTTTCAAGAGAAACTCCTTCTCTAGAAAGGATCCAAATTTAGCAACAGAAGTCTTGCCTTCAGATCTGTGATAGAAGGTGTACCCAACAGTTTCCTTTGGGTATCCTATGAACACACATTTCTCCGATTTGGGTTCGAGCTTATCAGGTTGAAGCTTTTTCACATAAGCATCGCAGCCCCAAACTTTAAGAAACGACAACTATGGTTTCTTGCCAAACCACAGTTCATAAGGCGTCGTCTCAAGGGATTTTGATGGTGCCCTATTTAATGTGAATGCAACCGTCTCTAAAGCATAACCCCAAAATGATAGCGGTAAATCAGTAAGAGACACCATAGATCGCAGCATATCTAGTAAAGTATGATTACGACGTTCGGACACACCATTACGCTGTGGTGTTCCGGGTGGCGTGAGTTGCGAAACTATTCCGCATTGTTTCAAATGAAGACCAAACTCATAACTCAAATATTCTCCTCCACGATCAGATCATAGAAACTTTATTTTCTTGTTACGATGATTTTCAACTTCACTATAAAATTCTTTGAACTTTTCAAATGTTTCAGACTTATGTTTCATTAAGTAGATATACCCATATCTGCTTAAATCATCTGTGAAGGTGAGAAAATAACGATACCCGCCGCGAGCCTCAACATTCATCGGACCACATACATCTGTATGTATGATTTCCAACAAATCTGGTGCTCGCTCCATAGTTCCCGAGAACGGCGTTGTAGTCATCTTGCCCATGAGGCACGGTTCACAAGTACCAAGTGATTCATGATCAAGTGGTTCCAAAAGTCCATCAGTATGGAGTTTCTTCATGCGCTTTACACCGATATGGCCTAAATGACAATGCCAAAAATAAGTTGCACTATCATTATCAACTCTGCATCTTTTGGCTTCAATATTATGAATATGTGTATCACTACTATCGAGATTTAAAAAAAATAGACCACTCTTTAAGGGTGCATGACCATAAAAGATATTACTCATATAAATAGAACAACCATTATTCTCTGATTTAAATGAATAACCGTCTCGCATCAAACAAGATCCGGATATAATGTTCTTGCTTAACGCTGGCACCAAATAACAATTATTCAAGTCTAAAACTAATCCCGAAGGTAGATGTAGAGGTAGCGTGCCGACCGCGATCACATCGACTTTGGAACCATTTCCCACGCGCATCGTCACCTCGTCCTTAGACAATCTTCGCTTAATCCGTAGTCCTTGTTTCGAGTTGCAAATATTAGCAACAGAACCAGTATCAAATACCCAAGTGCTACTGCGAGCATTAGTAAGGTACACATCAATAACTTGTATATCACATATACCTTTTTTCAACTTGCCATCCTTCTTATCTGCCAAATACTTGGGGCAGTTCCGCTTCCAGTGACCAGTCTGTTTGAAGTAGAAGCACTCAAGATGTCGTGCTTAGGTCCAGATTTGGGTTTCTTCTCCTGAGCAGCAACTTGTTTGTCGTTCTTCTTGAAGTTCCCCTTCTTCTTCCCTTTGCCCTTTTTCTTGAAACTGGTGGTCTTGTTGACCATCAACACTTGATTCTCCTTCTTGATTTCTACCTCCGCAACCTTTAGCATTGCGAAGAGCTCGAGAATCGTCTTATCCATCCCTTGCATGTTATAGTTCTACCCGAAGCTCTTGTAGCTTGGTGGCAGTGATTGAAGAATTACATCAATGACGCTATCATCCTAAGATTAACTCCCGGTCGAATCAAGTGATTGTTATACCCGGACATTACGAGTATATGCTCACCGACAAAACTATTCTCCTCCATCTTACAACAGTAGAACTTATTGGAGACTTCATGTCTCTCAATCCGGCATTTGCTTGAAATATTAACTTCAACTCCTGGAACATCTCATATGCTCCATGACGTTCAAAACGTCGTTGAAGTCCCGGTTCTAAGCTGTAAAGCATGGCACACTGAACTATCGAGTAGTCATCAGCTTTGCTCTGCCAGACGTTCATAACATCTGGTGTTGCTCCTGCAGCAGGTTTGGCACCTAGCGGTGCTTCCAGGACGTAATTCTTCTGTGCAGCAATGAGGATAATCCTCAAGTTACGGACCCAGTCCGTGTAATTGCTACCATCATCTTTCAACTTTGCTTTCTCAAGGAACGCATTAAAATTCAACGGAACAACATCACGGGCCATCTATCTACAATCAACATAGACAAGCAATATACTATCAGGTACTAAGTTCATGATAAATTTAAGTTGAATTAACCATATTACTAAAGAACTCCCACTTAGATAGACATCCCTCTAATCCTCTAAGTGATTACGTGATCCATATCAACTACACCATGTCCGATCATCACGTGAGATGGAGTAGTTTCAATGGTGAACATCACTATGTTGATCATATCTACTATGTGATTCACGCTCGACCTTTCGGTCTCAGTGTTCCGAGGACATATCTGCATATGCTAGGCTCGTCAAGTTTAACGTGAGTATTTCGCGTGTGCAACTGTTTTGCACCCGTTGTATTTGAACGTAGAGCCTAGCACACCCGATCATCACGTGGTGTCTCAGCACGAAGAACTTTCGCAACGGTGCATACTCTGGGAGAACACTTATACATTGATAATTTAGTGAGAGATCATCTTATAATGCTACCGTCAATCAATGCAAGATAAGATGCATAAAAGATAAACATCACATGCAATCAATATAAGTGATATGATATGGCCATCATCATCTTGTGCTTGTGATCTCCATCTTCGAAGCACCGTCATGATCACCATTGTCACCGGCGCGACACCTTGATCTCCATCGTAGCATCGTTGTCGTCTCGCCAACTTATGCTTCTACGACTATCGCTACCTCTTAATGATAAAGTAAAGCATTACAGGGCGATTGCATTGCATACAATAAAGCGACAACCATATGGCTCCTGCCAGTTGCCGATAACTCGGTTACAAAACATGATCATCTCATACAATAAAATATAGCATCATGTCTTGACCATATCACATCACAACATGCCCTGCAAAAACAAGTTAGACACCCTCTACTTTGTTGTTGCAAGTTTTACATGGCTGCTACGGGCTGAGCAAGAACCGTTCTCACCTACGCATCAAAACCACAACGATAGTTTGGCAAGTTAGTGTTGTTTTAACCTTCTCAAGGAGCGGGCGTAGCCACCGGTTCAACTAAAGTTGGAGAAACTGACACCCGCCAGCCACCTGTGTGCAAAGCACGTCGGTAGAACTAGTCTCGCATAAGCATACGCGTAATGTCGGTCCGGGCCGCTTCATCCAACAATATAGCCGAACCAAAGTATGACATGCTGGTAAGAAGTAGGACTTGTATCGCCCACAACTCACTTGTGTTCTACTCGTGCATATAAGATCTACGCATAAAACTTGGCTCTGATACCACTGTTAGGGAACGTAGTAATTTCAAAAAAATTCCTACGCACACACAGGATCATGGTGATGCATAGCAACAAGAGGGGAGAGTGTTGTCCACGTACCCTAGTAGTCCGAAAGCGGAAGCGTTAGCACAACGCGGTTGATGTAGTCGTATGTCTTCACGATCCGACCGATCAAGTACCGAACATACGGCACCTCCGAGTTCAGCACACGTTCAGCTCGATGACGTCCCTCGAACTCCGATCCCGCCAAGCTTTGAGGGAGATTTCCGTCAACACGACGGCGTGGTGATGAGGATGATGTTGTACCGACGCAGGGCTTCGCCTAAGCACCGCTACGATATTATCGAGGTGGACTATGGTGGAGGGGGGCACCGCACACGGCTAAGAGATCCAAGGGATCAATTGTTGTGTCTACGGGGTGCCCCTGGCAACGTATATAAAGGAGTGGAGGAGGGGGGGAGAGGGCCGGCCCCTATGGCACGCCCTGGAGGAGTCCTACTCCCACCGGGAGTAGGATTCCCCCTTCCAAGTAGTAGGAGTAGGAGTCAAGGAAAGGGAAGAGGGAAGAGAAGGAAGGAGGGGGCGCCGCCCCTCCCCTAGTCCAATTCGGACTAGTCATTGGGGGGGCGCGCGGCCTCCCTCTCTCTCTCCCATAAAGCCCAATAAGGGCCATATACTTCTTCCCCCGTATTCCCGTAACTCCCCGGTACTCTGAAAAATACCCGAACCACTCAGAACCTTTCCGATGTCCGAATATAGTCGTACAATATATCGATATTTACGTATCGACCATTTCAAGACTCCTCGTCATGTCCCCGATCTCATCCGGGACTCCGAACTACCTTCGGTACATCAAATCACATAAACTCATAATACAAATCGTCACCGAACGTTAAGCGTGCGGACCCTACGGGTTCGAGAACTATGTAGACATGACCGAGACACGCCGCCGGTCAATAACCAATAGCGGAACTTGGATGCTCATATTGGCTCCTACATATTCTACGAAGATCTTTATCGGTCAAACCGCATAACAACATACGTTGTTCCCTTTGTCATCGGTATGTTACTTGCCCGAGATTCGATCGTCGGTATCTCAATACCTAGTTCAATCTCGTTACCGGCAATTCTCTTTACGCATTTCATAATACATCATCCCGCAACTAAATCATTAGTTACAATGCTTGCAAGGCTTATAGTGATGTGTATTACCGAGTGGGCCCAGAGATACCTCTCCGACAATCGGAGTGACAAATCATAATCTCGAAATACGCTAACTCAACAAGTACCTTCAGAGACACCTGTAGAGCACCTTTATAATCACCCAGTTACATTGTGACGTTTGGTAGCACACAAAGTGTTCCTCCGGTAAACGGGAGTTGCATAATCTCATAGTCATAGGAACATGTATAAGTCATGAAGAAAGCAATAGCAACATACTAAACGATCAAGTGCTAAGCTAACGGAATGGTTCAAGTCAATCACATCATTCTCTAATGATGTGATCCCGTTAATCAAATGAAAAATCATGTCTATGGCTAGGAAACTTAACCATCTTTGATCCAACGAGCTAGTCAAGTAGAGGCATACTAGTGACACTCTTTTTTGTCTATGTATTCACACATGTATCAAGTTTCCGGTTAATACAATTCTAGCATGAATAATAAACATTTATCATGAAATAAAGAAATAAATAATAACTTTATTATTGCCTCTAGGGCACATTTCCTTCACGCAACTCTAGCCCGGACATCCGGCACCTCGCGAAAGCCCGGACATTCGACCCGTCGCCCGGACATCCGGCCTCCCCTGTCTGCGCACAGTGTAAGGGCCGAGGCCCGTGTACCCCTTCGCCCACATAGACTATATATACTCTCCCATCTCCCTCTTCCTAGGGTTAGCATTGGTTTAGCTCATATGTGATATAGAGCATTGCTCATCCATACGGATCTGCTCACGGACAAGGAGAACGAACAAAAGGAGTCAAGTGCAACTCCCAGGACCCGGACCTCTGGTCAGGACCACAGACATCCGCCCCTGAAACGCGTCACCAGCTTAAGGAGCCAGCGGCAAAGCCTACAGGCCCCGGACATCCGCCCTCAGCACGGACATCCGGCCCGACAGCCCGGACATCCGGCATCCGCCCGGAAATCCAGCGCCCATCACAGAACGTACCCGAAGCTAAACCACTTCAGCCCGCACATCCGGCCAAAGGCACGGACATCCAGCCCATCCCGAGCTCCCGGACATCCGGCCCCTCGCCCGGACATCCGTACCCCGCCTATCTAGAGAGCATCCAGGGCCGCACCGCCAGCCCGGACATCTGGCACCTCGCGAAGGCTCGGACATCCGGCCCGTCGCCCGGACATCCGGCCTCCCCTGTCTGCGCACAGTGTAAGGGCCGAGGCCCGTGTACCCGTTCGCCCACCTAGACTATATATACTCTCCCATCTCCCTCTTTCTAGGGTTAGCATTGGTTTAGCTCATATGTGAGATAGAGCATTGCTCATCCATACGAATCTACTCCATGAGAGAGACCGTGACCCCTCTACGGAGACGATCCACGTTGGATTCAAGACCCCCTCTTGGGTGGCCCCATCAAGACCTCCTCACGGAGAAGAACCGGTTACCCTTTGTATCGTCCTTTGTTGACTTTGGATCTTGTATCCCCCTTTGTGTTTCGAGGATCTAGCATATGTGTGACTATATCTTGTTGGTTTGAGTGATTCTCTCGTGTTTCCCCTCGTGTCCTTCATTTTCTTAGTTGGGATCTGCTCCTTTCATGAAAGATCGGCCGTTTAGGGTTCCACCCTACATCACAAGATCTTAAAGGAGTTCAAAATGGATCAGTGAAAAAAGGAGTTCTTGCCTGGGTTGTAAGGTGTGAAGTTGAGTAAGACTCAAAGGTTGACCACGACAGAAGAAAGAGAAAGGATGAAGGTCATCCCCTATACGTCACACATAGGCTCTATAATGTATGCCATGGTGTGTAACAGACCTGATCGGTGCGTTGCCATGAGTTTGGCAAGGGGGTACTAGAGTGATCCATGAATAGATCACCGAACAACGGTCAAAATTATCCTTAAGTACATAAAGAGGACTAAGGAAAAGTTTCTCATTTATGGAGGTGATAAAGAGTTCGTCGTAAAGGGTTACGTCGATGCAAGCAATGTGGCTAATGATTTAGTCATAGGATCTTCTATTACTAAATGAGTAAAGAGACTTTCCGGCAATGAGATTGAATTAGGTATGGAGATACTGACGATCGAATCTCGAGCAAGTAACATATCGCTAGACAAAGGAAATTGCATACGGGATTAACTAAATCCTCGACATCGTGGTTCAACCGATAACAAATCTTCGTGGAATATGTAGGAACCAATATGAGCATCCAGGTCCAACTATTGGTTATTGACCGGAGAGGTGTCTCGGTCATGTCTACATGATTCTCGAACCCGTAGGGTCTGCATGCTTAACATTCAATGACACTAGAGTAGTATTGGGATATGTGCATTGGTAATTGAATGTTGTTCGGTGTCCCGGATGAGATCCCGGATATCATGAGGATCTCCGAAATGGTCTGGAGATAAAGATTTATATATAGGAAGTCATGTTTTGGTCGCCGGAAAAGTTTTTGGCATTATCGGTATTGTACCGGGAGTGCCGTCTGGGGGTCCACCTGCCCCGAGGGCCCACATGGATTGTAGGGGGTGCGCCTTGGACTATATGGTCCAGGGACACTAGCCCCAAGAGGCCCATGCTCGAAGAGGGGAGGAGGAGGAAGAGTCCTAATGGGGGAAGGCACCCCCTAGGTGCCTTGAGGAGGGAGGAAACCTCCCTAGGCCCATGTGTTGGAAATATGCCCTAGAGGCAATAATAATAGCATTATTATTATGTTTCCTTATTCATGATAATTGTCTTTATTCGTGCTATAATTGTGTTAACCGGAAATCGTAATACATGTGTGAATAATGCACAACAACATGTCCCTAGTGAGCCTCTAGTTGACTAGCTCGTTGATCGACGAGATAGTCATGGTTTCCTCGACTATGGACATTGGATGTCATCGATAACGGGATCACATCATTAGGAGAATGATGTGATGGACAAGACCCAATCCTAAACATAGCATAAGATCGCATAGTTCGTTTGCTAGAGTTTTCCAATGTCAAGTATCCTTTCCTTAGACCATGAGATCGTGTAACTCCCGGATACCGTAGGAGTGCTTTGGGTGTGCCAAACGTCACAACGTAATCGGGTGACTATAAAGGTATGCTACGGGTATCTCCGAAAGTGTCTGCATTGGGTTGACATGGATCGAGATCGATTTGTCACTCCGCTTGACGGAGAGGTATCACCGGCCCTCTCGGTAATGCATCATCACAATGAGCTCAATGTGATCGAAGTGTTTGATCACGGGATCATGCATTACGGTAACGAGAAAAGTGACTTGCCGGGTAACGAGATTGAACGAGGTATTGGTATACCGACGATCGAATCTCGGGCAAGTAAAATACCGATTGACAAAGGGAATCGTGATCACGGGATTAATTGAATCCTTGACATCGTGGTTCATCCGATGAGATCATCGTGGAACATGTGGGAGCCAACATGGGTATCCAGATCCCGCTGTTGGTTATTGCCCGAGAGCCGTCTCGGTCATGTTCTGCTTGTCTCCGAACCCGTAGGGTCTACACACTTAAGGTTCGTAACGCTTAGGGTTATAGGAATGTGTATGTGCAGTAACCCGAATGTTGTTGAGTCCGGATGAGATCCGGACGTCACGAGGAGCTCCGGAATGGTCCGGAGGTAAAGAATTATATATAGGAAGTGCTGTTTTAGGCCATCGGGACAAGTTTCGTGATATCGGTATTGTCTGGGACCACCGGAGGGGTCCTGGTCCACCAAGTGGGGCCACCAGCCCGAGGGGCCACATGGGCCCTAGGTGGTGCGCCTAGGCCCACATGGGCCAAGGGGAACCAGCCCCAAGGGGCCCATGCGCCTAGGGTGGAAAAAGGAAGAGTCCATGAGGGGAAGGCACCTCCGAGGTGCCTTGGGAGGGTGGACACCTCCCCTCTTGGCCGCACCCCTCCCTTGGAGGAGGGGCAAGGCTGCGCCCTCCCCTCCTTGGCACCTATATAAAGGGGAGGGAGGGGCAGCAGCACCTTTGCCCTGGACGCCTCCCTCTCCCTCTCCAACACATCCTCCTCCTCCGTGAGTGCACGGCGAAGCCCTGCCGAGTATCGCAAGTTCCACCATCACCACGCCCGTCGTGCTGCTGCTGGAGCTATCTTCCTCAACCTCTCCTTCACCTTGCTGGATCAAGAAGAAGGAGACGTTACGCTGACCGTGCGTGTGTTGAACGCGGAGGTGCCGTCTGCTCGCACTAGATCATCGGTGAATTGGATCGCGGCAAGTACGACTACCTCATCCACGTTCACTCCGGCGCTTCCGTTGCGATCTACAAAGTGGTATGTAGATGCTAACCAATCTGAATACTCGTTGCTAGATGAACTCATAGATGGATCTTGGTGAAACCGTAGGAAAAATTTTAATTTTACGCAACGTTCCCCAACAGGTGGCATCATGAGCTAGGTCTATGCGTAGTTCTTCTTCTTGTGAGTAGAACACAATTTGTTGTGGGCGTAGATGTTGTCAATTCTTCTTGCCGTTACTAGTCAATCTTGATTCAGCGGTATTGTGGGATGAAGCGGCCCGGACCAACCTTACACGTGACGCTTACGTGAGACCGGTTCCACCGACTAACATGCACTAGTTGCATAAGGTGGTCAAGGCGGTGTCTGTCTCTCCTACTTTAGTTGGATCGGATTCGATGAACAGGGTCCTTATGAAGGGTAAATAGAGATTGACAAATCACGTTGTGGTTTGAACGTAGGTAAGAAAACGTTCTTGCTAGAACCCTAATTCAGCCACGTAAAATTTGCAACAACAATTAGAGGACGCCTAACTTGTTTTTGCAGCAAGTGCTTTAATGATATGATATGGCCGTAAGTTGTGATGAATGATGTATGATCTCTATGTGATGTATGAGATGTTCATGCTATTGTAATAGGAATCACGACTTTCATGTCGATGAGTATGACAACCGTCAGGAGCCATAGGAGTTGTCTTTATTTTTAGTATGACCTGCGTGTCATTGAAGAACGCCATGTAAACTACTTTACTTTATTGCTAAACACGTTAGTCATAGAAGTAGAAGTAGTCGTTGGCGTGACAACTTCATGAAGACACGATGATGGAGATCATGATGATGGAGATCATGGTGTCATGCCGGTGACAAGATGATCATGGAGCCTCAAGATGAAGATCAAAGGAGCTATATGATATTGGCCATATCATGTCACTACTTTATATAATTGCATGTGATGTTTATTATGTTTTATGCATCTTGTTTACTTAGAACGACGGTAGTAAATAAGATGATCCCTCATAATAATTTCAAGAAGTGTTCACCCTAATCGTGCACCGTTGCTAAGGTTAAATGGTTCCGAAGCACCACGTGATGATCGGGTGTGATAGGTCCTTACGCTCGCATACAACGGGTGTAAGACAGATTTACACACGCAAAACACTTAGGTTGACTTGACGAGCCTAGCATGTATGCATATGGCCTCGAACACGTAAGACCGAAAGGTCGAGCATGAGTCGTATAGAAGATACGATCAACATGAAGATGTTCACCGATGTTGACTAGTCCGTCTCACGTGATGATCGGACACGGCCTAGTTGACTCGGATCATGTAATACTTAGATGACTAGTAGAGGGATGTCTATCTAAGTGGGAGTTCATTAAATTTGATTAAATGAACTTTATTATCATGAACTTAGTCTGAATATTTACAATATGTCTTGTAGATCAAATGGCCAACGTAGTCCTCAACTTCAACGCGTTCCTAGAGAAAACCAAGCTGAAAGACGATGGTAGCAACTATACGGACTGGGTCCGAACACGAGGATTATCCTCATAGCTGCCAAGAAAGATTATGTTCTAAGAGCACCGCTGGGTGGCGCACCTATTCTCCCTGCAGAACAAGACGTTATGAACGCTTGGCGATCACGCCGCGATGATTACTCCTCGCTCAAGGCGGCATGCTTTACAGCTTAGAGCCGGGACTCCAAAAGCGTTTTGAGAGACATGGAGCATATGAGATGTTCAAGAGCTGAAAATGGTTTTCCAAGCTCATGCCCGGTCGAGAGATATGAAGTCTCCGATAAATTCTTTAGTCAGTAAGATGGAGGAAAATGGCTCTGTCGGTGAACACATACTCAAAATGTCTGGGTTGCACAACCGCTTGACTCAATCGAAGTTAATCTCCGGATGAAGCGGTCATTGACAGAATCCTCCGATCGCTTCCACCTAGCTACAAGAGCTTTGTGATGAACTACAATATGCGGGGATGGTAAAGACCATTCCTGAAGTATATGCTATGCAGAAATCAGCAGAGGTAGAAATCAAGAAGGAGCATCAAGTGTTGATGGTGAATAAAACCACTAAGTTCAAGAAGGGCAAGGGTAAAAGAACTTCAAGAAGGACGGCAAGGAAGTTGCCGCGCCCGATAAGCAAGTTTCCGGAAGAAGCCAAAGAATGGACCCAAGCCCGAAATCGAAAGTGCTTTTATTGCAAGGGAAGTGGTCACCGAAGCGGAACTGCCCCAAATACTTAGCGGACAAGAAGGCCGCAAAACCAAAGGTATATGTGATATACATGTAATTGATGTGTACCTTACCAAGATTGTAGTAGCTCTTGGGTATTTGATACCGTGCAGTTGCTCATATTTGTAACTCAAAGCAGGAGCTGCGGAATAAACGAAGATCGGCGAAGGACGAGGTGACGATGCATGTCGGGAATGGTTCCAAGGTCGATGTGATCGCCGGCCGCACACTGCCTCTGCATTTACCTACGGGATTAGTTTTAAACCTCAATAATTGTTATTTAGTGCCAAGTTTGAGCATGAACATTGTATCTGGATCTCGTTTAATTCGAGATGGCTACTCATTTAAATCCGAGAATAATGGTTGTTCTATTTATATGAGAGATATGTTTTATGGTCATGCTCATGGTTAATGGTTTATTCTTAATGAATCTCATACGTGATGATACACATATGCATAGTGTGAATACCAAAAGAGTTAGAGTTGATAACAATAGTCTCACATATTTGTGGCACTGCCGCCTTGGTCACATAGGTGTCAAACGCATGAAGAAGCTCCATGCAGATGGACTTTTAGAGTCTCTTGATTATGAATCATTTGACACGCATGTAACCATGCCTCATGGGTAAAATGACCAAGACTCCATTCTCGGGAACAATGGAGCGAGCAACCAACTTATTGGAAATCATACATACCGATGTGTGCGGTCCAATGAGTGTTGAGGCTCATGGTGGCTATCGTTATGTTCTCACCCTCACCGATGACTTGAGTAGATATGGGTATGTCTACTTAATGAAACACAAGTCTGAGACCTTTGAAAAGTTCAAGGAATTTCAGAGTGAGGTTGAAAATCAACGTGATAGAAAGATCAAGTTTCTACGATCGATCGTGGAGGAGAATACTTGAGTCACAATTTGGCACACACTTAAGAAAATGTGGAATAGTTTCACAACTCACGCCGCTGGAACACCTCAACAGTAATGGTGTGTCCGAACGTCAGAATCGCACTCTATTAGATATGGTGCGATCTATGATGTCTCTTGCCGATTTACCGCTATCTTTTTGGGGCTATGCTTTAGAGACCGCCGCATTCACTTTAAATAGGGCTCCGTCGAAATCCGTTGAGACGACACCGTATGAATTATGGTTTGGGAAGAAACCTAAGCTGTCGTTTCTAAAAGTTTGGGGATGCGATGCTTATGTCAAGAAACTTCAACCCGAGAAGCTCGAACCCAAGTCGGAAAATGCGTCTTCATAGGATACCCGAAAGAAACTGTTGGGTATACCTTCTACCTCAGATCCGAAGGCAAGATCTTTGTTGTTAAGAATGGATTCTTTCTCGAGAAAGAGTTTCTCTCGAAAGAAGTAAGTGGGAGGAAAGTAGAACTTGATGAAGTGTTACCTCTTGAATCGGAAAATGGCGAAACTCAAGAAATGCGTTCACGAGGTGCCTGCACCAACTAGAGAGGAAATTAATGATTATGATCAAGATACTTGATCAAGCTCCCTCTTGAAATTGAAGGTCCACAAGGACACGTTCCGCACCCAGTGGTGCAGGGAACCTGTCTTGGAAATCATGTTGTTAGACAACGGTGAACCTTCGAACTATGAGGAAGCAATGGCGGGCCCGGATTCGACAAATGGTGGAAGCCATGAAATCCGAGATAGGATCCATGTATGAAAATGAAGTATGGACTTTGACCGACTTGCCCGTTGAACGGGCGAGCCATAGAAAATAAATGGATCTTTAAGAAGAAGATGACGCGGATGGTAATGTGACCATCTATAAGCTCGGCTTGTCGCTAAGGGTTATCGACAAGTTCAAGGGGTTGACTACGATGAGACTTTCTCACCGTAGCGGTTGAAGTCCGTCCGAATCATGTTAGCAATTGCCGCATACTATGATTATGAGATATGGCAAATGGACGTCAAAAGCGGCATTCCTTAATGGTTTCCTTAAGGAAGAATTGTATATGATGCAGCCGGAAGGTTTTGTCGATCCTAAGAATGTCGACAAGGTGTGCAAGCTCCAACGCCGATTTATGGGCTGGTGCAAGCATCTCGGAGTTGGAACATTCGCTTTGATGAGATGATCAAAGCGTTTGGGTTACACAGACTTATGGAGAAGCCTGTGTTTACAAGAAAGTGAGTGGGAGCTCTGTAGCATTTCTCATATTATATGTAGACGACATACTTTTGATGGGAAATGATATAGAACTCTTGGACAGCATTAAGGCCTATTTGAATAAAAGTTTTTCAATGAAGGACCTTGGAGAAGCTGCTTATATATTAGGCATCAAGATCTATAGAGATAGATCGAGACGCCTCATAGGTCTTTCACAAAGCGCATACCTTGATAAGATATTGAAGAAGTTCAATATGGATCAATCTAAGAAGGGGTTCTTACCTGTGTTACAAGGTGTGAAATTGAGCTCAGCTCAATATCCGACCACGGCAGAAGATATAGAAGAGATGAGTGTCATCCCCTATGCCTCAGCCATAGGTTCTATTATGTATGCCATCTTTGTGTACCGGACCTGATGTAAACCTTGCCGTAAGTTTGGTAGGAAGGTACCAAAGTAATCCCGCAAGGAACACCGGACAGCGGTCAAGAATATCCTGAAGTACCGAAAAGGACTAAGGAAATGTTTCGTTTATGGAGGTGACGAAGAGCTCGTCAGTAAAAGGTTACGTCGACGCTTAGCTTCGACACAGCATCTGAATGACTCTAAGTCACAAACCCGGATACGTGTATATTTTGAATGGTGGGGCGATGGCTGGTGCGATTGCAAGCAAAGCGTCGTGGCGGGATCTACATGTGAAGCGGAGTACATGGCAGCCTCGGAGGCAGCACATGAAGCAATTTGGGTGAAGGAGTTCATCACCGACCTCGAGTCATACCCAATGCGTCGGGGCCAATCAAGCTCTTCTGTGACAACACTGGAGCTATTGCACTTGCAAAGGAGCCCAGGTTTCACAAGAAGACTAGGCACATCAAGCGTCGCTTCAACTCCATTCGTGAAAATGTTCAAGATGGAGACATAGAAATTTGTAAAGTGCACACGGATCGGAATGTCGCAGATCCGTTGACTAAACCTCTCCCTAAGGCAAAACATGATCAGCACCAGAACTCTATGGGTGTTCGATTCATCACAATGTAACTAGATTATTGACTCTAGTGCAAGTGGGAGACTGTTGGAAATATGCCCTAGAGGCAATAATAATAGCATTATTATTATATTTCCTTATTCATGATAATTGTCTTTATTCGTGCTATAATTGTGTTAACCGGAAATCGTAATACATGTGTGAATAATGAGACAACAACATGTCCCTAGTGAGCCTCTAGTTGACTAGCTCGTTGATCGACGGATAGTCATGGTTTCGACTATGGACATTGGATGTCATCGATAACGGATCACATCATTAGGAGAATGATGTGATGGACAAGACCCAATCCTAAACATAGCATAAGATCGCATAGTTCGTTTGCTAGAGTTTTCCAATGTCAAGTATCCTTTCCTTAGACCATGAGATCGTGTAACTCCGGATACCGTAGGAGTGCTTTGGGTGTGCCAAACGTCACAACGTAATCGGGTGACTATAAAGGTATGCTACGGTATCTCTGAAAGTGTCATTGGGTTGACATGGATCGAGACTGGATTTGTCACTCCGCTTGACGGAGAGGTATCACCGGGCCCTCTCGGTAATGCATCATCACAATGAGCTCAATGTGATCGAAGTGTTTGATCACGGATCATGCATTACGGTAACGAGAAAAGTGACTTGCCGTAACTTGAGATTGAACGAGGTATTGGTATACCGACGATCGAATCTCGGGCAAGTAAAATACCGATTGACAAAGGGAATCGTATAACGGATTAATTGAATCCTTGACATCGTGGTTCATCCGATGAGATCATCGTGGAACATGTGGGAGCCAACATGGGTATCCAGATCCCGCTGTTGGTTATTGCCCGAGAGCCGTCTCGGTCATGTTCGCTTGTCTCCCGAACCCGTAGGGTCTACACACTTAAGGTTCGTGAACGCTAGGGTTATAGGAATGTGTATGTGCAGTAACCCGAATGTTGTTCGAGTCCGGATGAGATCCCGGACGTCACGAGGAGCTCGGAATGGTCCGGAGGTAAAGAATTATATATAGGAAGTGCTGTTTGACCATCGGGACAAGTTTCGGTGATATCGGTATTGTACGGACCACCGGAGGGGTCCCTGGTCCACCAAGTGGGGCCACCAGCCCCAGGGGCCACATGGGCCCTAGGTGGTGCGCCTAGGCCCACATGGGCCAAGGGAACCAGCCCCAAGGGGCCCATGCGCCTAGGGTGGAAAAAGGGAAGAGTCCATGAGGGGAAGGCACCTCAGGGTGCCTTGGGAGGGTGGACACCTCCCCCTCTTGGCCGCACCCTCCCTTGGAGGAGGGGGCAGGCTGCGCCCTCCCTCCTTGGCACCTATATAAAGGGGGAGGGAGGGGGCAGCAGCACCTTTGCCCGGACGCCTCCCTCTCCCTCTCCAACACATCCTCCTCCTCCGTAGTGCACGCGAAGCCCTGCCGAATCTTGCAAGTTCCACCATCACTGCCTGCGTCGTGCTGCTGCTGGAGCTACCTTCCTCAACCTCTCCTTCACCTTGCTGGATCAAGAAGAAGGAGACGCACGCTGACCGCACGTGTGTTGAACAGCGGAGGTGCCGTCCAGATTCGGCACTAGATCATCGGTGAATTGGATCGCGGCAAGTACGACTACCTCATCCACGTTCACTCCGACGCCTGCTATGATCTACAAAGTGGTATGTAGATGCTAACCAATCTGAATACTCGTTGCTAGATGAACTCATAGATGGATCTTGGTGAAACCGTAGGAAAAATTTTAATTTTCTGCAACGTTCCCCAACACCATGCCCCATCCTTGGAGGAGGGGCTAGGGCTACACCCCGGCCCTCCCCCTTGCCTATACCCCTCTTAATAGTACGGAGGTCCTATGACTTGATAGATTGAAAGAAGAAAAACGAAATGAATGCTACATCTTCACTTTCTTCGACTTCAATCACTACATTCAATTTCTTCGGACGACGGTACCGAAACAAAAGTTTTCTTCAGCAGTGTACTTTCGAGTGGTCGATTTCTTCACATTAATCTTCTCGACTCTATCACTTTATCAAATATAGCTCGTTCTTCTCTACAGCGTAGATCTTCTTCGGTGAAGTTCCTCGAACTCAGCACCGAAGACATGATTCTCGTTGGTTGTGTATACATTTCTCTATGTATGCACTCACAAACAAATTAGTCCATACATGTTTCTGTCAACAATCTCCAAAGCACAAGGTAGGCAGATATTGCACCAACAATCTCCCCCTTTTTGGACTATTGTTGACAAAAAAGATCACATCGAATGATATATAATGAGTGGAATGAAATGCAGAGAATGATGAAAGACGAGAGATGATTACGAAGGTAAGATATTCTCCCCCTTAAGATATGCTTTGGTCTGGGAAAACATATTTCTCTCCGTATGAGTGTCATTGACAACAGATTTCATACTAGATTCTTTCAATGCACTAGACGATGTCCGAGGCGGTTCTGTCACAAAAACTTTGACAAGGTTTAGATGTGAAACAAACATTGTGAGATTTGTGACAAGGATAGGTCATGAAGGTTTTCTCAGAACACAATTTGATTCCACACGATATATAGTTTTCCTGCATGTTAGACATTCAATATTATTAAAGCAGGATCGAATAATAATTCATTACTCAGAGTGGATATGCTTTGAAGGTGATTTTCCTGCAAAAGAGATGATGCAAATGATACTTGTGAGGAAAAACACTTCGTCAATCATATATATGACTTTAACTTCCTGCAAGGTTAGATAATGATAGATAGCAATAAGAGTGTATCCAACCACAATAGTTATAAATCATATAGTGCTTCAATATAATATCATCATTTGATGGTTCTCTGTTCTTCTTTGAGGAGCAGTTGCATGTCCCTGCAAGATAAATGATTTCCGATGATAACCAATCAAAGAATAAACATTCAAAAGAACCTGCAGGCACATAGTGCGAAGCAAATAGCATTGCAGGTGGGGGTTATTAACATTACATGACGATCGAGTGTTTTAGCACCACATGCGGTACGATAAGTTATTGAAGAAAATTGTTTGAGGAGAAACCAAATGAAAGTTTGAAGCAAAACACCCTGCAAACCCCGATACTATTCACTCGATGTAATTCTCCCCCTTTTTATCAACAAGTGTCAAAAAGAAAGAGAGGGCACACGAGGAATTACTCCGTGGGAGTATTTTCTGAGTCAGAACTGAAACCACTCGATGAATCAGTGTCAGAAGAATGTGGAATGGTCGAGACAGAAGCAGGAGTAGCAACCTTGTCTTTGAGGGGCTTCGAAAGATGGGAATATGGCTTATAGATATGAGTGCCGGTCATATCTGTGATTTCATCATCATGGTTGACAAACAACAGATCCGTTGAAGCAAAACACTGTGGGAGCTCTGTAGTTTGGCTTTGGACGCGCGGTACTGCGAGCAAGTCAAGATAGTCATAGTCTTTGAAGAGGCCCTTCTTGGCTAGATCCTTGCAAGAGAAATGCCTTCTCAGCAAGGTCCACGATCTCTTCCTTGCATCCTTCTCATGCAGAAGAACTTGCCGGGTGTGATTATGAAGCAGATTTAGTTCAGCCAGTATTCCATCTTTTCCTTTCTATCCATTCTGATATGCCTTTCCAGAGTCTGCTGTGCGTGGATCAAAATCTCATAGAGTGATGGATTTTACTCATGACGAACTTCAATCTTGGCTTCTTTAACCTTCGGAACATTCCTAGATGAAGAAGCAGTTGCAGTAGCATCAAGAGGTTCCTTCCCCTTTCTATATTCTTTTACAATGCGTAGAGTGTCACGGACAGGTGGCATGAATACCTTCGATGCATAGGCCCAGAAGAATTTTTCATTAGTGAGCTACTCAATGGCATACATAATCCAAGGAGCATAGGGCTTCAGTGACTGAGGGCTATCTACAGCACATGCCAGCCTCCGAATGAAAAGGTCAGGAATGTCAAACTTGATTCCCTGGGATATTGACACAAGAGCATTTCCCATGATGCCTTTGATGGAGTTGGGCTTGTTAGTTGGTGTGATGGTATTGCGCGGAATGTGGAATAACACTTTGTTGTCATAGGACAACTTCTTAGGATCAACATCGATGCATTCGTCGCACACCATGGTGGGATCTATCAGGATATGGAGTTGTTCATCGACACTTCCCATAAATGCAATATGTGTTCTCTGTCATTTTCAAATTCACATCGAGGCAAATTTATCGTACGTAAAATGATCTCACGAGCATTTGATTCTCTCCCTGCCGGTCATCCATTCAAGCGTCCATGTTGAAGTATTTTCCATTTGCCCTATGATGTACAACATGACATATAACTGAAGAATAATATCTTTGTTCCACCCATGATTGAATCGCATAAAACCCTTCAGAAGAGCTTGTTCAATATGGTCTAGTGGATTGTGGAAGCAGGGCATTCCTTCGAGCTTGGCGAAGTTCAACATCTTGTGATTGAAAAGCCCACGCTTGGCAAACAAGATCTGAGCATAATAGATTGCATGTTCCTCTGTCCAAAACCTCGAGGGCTCGCCCCAAAGAATGCAAGCTTCGATGAGTGAATCTGTTCATTCAATTCTGGGCCATTGGGGCCATACTCAGATGAAAATAGCGGAAATGATTCCTGAGGATTTTTTCGATAAACTTCTTCACTTATTTCCATCGGCTGAATATCATCAGCTGTAGACGCGTTCTCATTAGAGGGCTGCACTAGAGCACGAGGTATCATAACCTTCTTTGAAGCATATGGCATGGGATCGCTGGACTGACGGTCATTTTCCTTTGCTGGAACTCCTTCAACGGCTTTCTCACACTCACGCATAAGGGCCTTTACTTTCGGTGACACATCAACTTGGGGTGGCACGATGACTTCTTGAGACTCACATGTCTCAACATGTTCTCCTCCAGTCTGCTCCGGTAGCACTGGTGGTACAACCTGGTGGGACAGAACTGGCGGTGCAACTTCTTCATTCTTTTCTTCAGGAGCCATGGGCCCTTCAAGTTTCTTTTCTTCCTGTTCTGGCTGTGAAGCCAAAGAACCAGGAGCAGGGTCAACCTCCATCGGAGCAGGAGCACCAGATGAGGAGACCGTACGGATATCACTTTGGTAAGCGATTAGCTCCCCCTCAATCTTCTCACCCTCCTTGGTAGATCCAGAGGGTTCAACATGTGTTTCCTTCAAAGGCGATGAAGTTGCCTTTTCCATCTCAATCTCTTCATCAATCTTTTCTTCGGCAGCACTCTGCACGGGCACATCATTTACTTCATCAGGATTGACAATATATATGTCCACAACATCAGCTTCTTGTTTGACTGGGGTAGGAACTGCCACAGCCTTAGCTTGTTGCTCGGTTACTTCCTTGGGATGAGGCAATGGTGGAATTTGGTGCAGTGGAGTACTTGTGTCAATGGGAGCATCAGCTGAAATAGGTTGGACACGATGATCCTTGACTTCTTTCGGCTTATTTGCTCTAGCCTGAGCTCTCTGACGTTTTTCTTCTCTTTCTCTGCGTCGAGCAAGATCTTCTTGACTCTTAATCTCTTCGATTCAGCGATCACAAAGCTGAGAGACATCCATCTTCATCCTGGAGTGCCAATCAATCTTGTTGATTCTCATGGTAGTAAGAGATTTGGTGATCTCAAGAATTGCCTTGTTCACATCTTTTTTTAGATTCAAATTTAGCTTCCGTTCACATCTTCTCCAGAAGCTTATTATCATCGATAGCTTGATTGAGTTCTTTGGTGATCTCTTTCAGATCAGAGAAATGCTTTGCTACCATCTTGGTAACATCTATTGGCAGACCCAAATTACCCAAATCAGCTAGATTGGCATCATAGGAGGCACCTTCAATGATGTCAAATATCATATCAAAATCATATTCCTCTATGGAAATAGGAATGATTTTCTTCGCCTTCTTGGCAGAAGCAGCAACTTTTTCATCAGTAATCAACTTTCTCTTTGCCACTGGGGTAGCAGAACCCGAAGGTTTTTCTGAGGGGACGGGAGCAAGTCTTGGTGAAGATCTCACAGGTGGCAAAATCTTTGCAGGAGATGGGGTTTGGTATGGCTTGTCAAGCAGCGCTTTCTGATCATACATGGGAATTTCTTCGCCAGCATTACCATCAGACGAATCCTCATCAGATGAGGTAGGTGCAACTTTCCTAGATTTTCTTGCAACAAACTTCTTCTTCGGAGCTCGAGGAGAAACATATTTCCTCTTCTTCTTTTCTTTTCGGACATTTGCCCTTTCCTTCTTTTCCATCACATCCTGTTGAGTCAACTCAACATTCCATTGTTCTAGTTGTTTTTTATTCGCAAGAATGGCTTCACGCTTAGCCTTTGCCTTTTCCCTCTTTGCAACTTCTTCGGGGAATCAGCTATGGTTTTCAAGGAATCAGCATGAGCATTGGGATGTGGTGCTCGCCTTACTTTTTCATCGTCCTGGCCAAGACAGCCTTCTGCAATGCAGTCATTCTAGGGTGGAGTAAATGTAAACAAGATCTAGTATTTCCTTCGGACGTTCTCATAGTTGAACCATTTCTTCGCCCAGTGATAGTGAATCTTTTGTAGTCTGTTGTTCCTCTCTTGAGCAGTTTGCACACCAGGTGGAGTCCTGTACATTTCCTAATCAGACATCTCAGCCGTAGTATTCCTTTCTCTTCCTCGGCCACCCTTTTTGGGATTACCATCAGAGAACATAGTTTTGGAGTCTGTGACTAGCTCATGCTCTGGCGGACTTTGTGCTGAGGGCACATCATCTTCTTCTTCAGCAGATTCTGATTCGACCTTTTCCTTCGACGCTCTTGGTGGCTTAGCTGATTTTCTTTCGACCACTTTTGCTTTGTCAGCCACCCTTGGCTACTGAGGAATTTCTTCGTCTGAACTAGAATGCTCATCCGAACTATTTGCCATGACCAATCCTGAGAGAAAAAAACACATTCGAAAGAAAGCACAGAAGAAGTCACAAGCATGCACAGAGGAATTTTTAACTCAAAACAGATGGTTTTATAGGAAGAAGCATGGGATTCAAGGCATGCACTTGCAAGATATCGTCGAGTGAATTTCAGTATGGCTAAAGACGACATAACCAATCCCCTAATTTTTTGAAGAGCATACAGTGAACTCTAGATCCAGAGTCTAGTACGAGGAACAACTACAAACTATACAAGACACAACTAACTGAACCTAGAAGATCTACCGCAAGGAAATAACACATGATAAATAGCGTCGGAAGGAACTGCTCTAGAACAGGAAGTGAGTAGAGCAAGAACCAAATCTGAATGCCCTTACTTGGGGAGAAAGATTGACTACGGCAGTGCGGGAAAGAGGAGGTACCGCACTGGTGCGACCAACAGTGATGAAGCTTCGCCGGAGTTACACAGCGATGCTTGACGTCGACGCCGCTTCGAGCTCGGGCTCCGATGGAGATTGAGAGTAGGGTTTGAGGCTGAATAGGGAAAGAGCTAAGGAAGAAGAGACCCAGAGAGGGGGTTTATATAGCCTGAAGGACAAACCGCCCACTTCGAAATCTACGGATGAAAAACCCGGGACGTTCCACATTTCAACGGATGAGATCACGATAGAGAGATCGTGGGCACGTGTCAACCGTTTCCTGCGAAAATATCGGTAACCGAACTGAATGTCGAAGGGTTTGAGGAAGGGAAAATGCCAGAACATATAAAACATTGAAGATGATTTGATTTGTGACCAAGGACATCAGAGAGAAATCTTCTTTAGATCAAGGTGCATGTTTGTGATACGGAAGACTGAGTAAAATATAGATAAAGAGCCGAAACAAAATCACAAACCAATCGATGAAACACTTTGAATGAAATCAGAGTAAACGAGAGCACTAAAAATAATTGAACTCAGGGCATATGATGAGCATGAGATATCCCTGAGAGTGGTTCCTGCAAGAAACGTTTAGTTCTTTTTCACAACCCACACTTGCGTGGGAGGTGAGGATCTCATTTGCTTTGCCTAGCTTAAAATATTTCTTCGGCGTGTTCTGTGAGATACCTGTGCACTATAATGATAATCATACGAGTAGGCATTGAAGTTGTTCCCAGATGCGTGAATATAGTGATTTGAAAAAGTGTGTATGTACTCCCTCTGATGTGGTACAAGGTGATAATCATTCGAGAAAGATATTCGAGTAGACTTGGAATGACTATCATTTCCTCGTTGATGATTATCCTGCAAAGTCAGGTTAGCAGTAACAACTAAATTTTCAACGGTGCACTGATGTCTACTACGCAACCTTCTTCTTGTAGACTCGTGTTGGGCCTCCAAGCGCAGAGTTTTGTAGGACACTAGCAAATTTCCCTCCAGTGGATGACCTAAGGTTTATCAATCCGTGGGAAGTGTAGGATGAAGAGGGTCTCTCTCAAACAACCCTGCAACCAAATAACAAAGTGTCTCTTGTGTCACCAACACACCCAATACAATGGTAAATTGTATAGGTGCACTAGTTCGGCGAAGAGATGGTGATACAAGTGCAATATGGATGATAGATATAGGTTTTTGTAATCTGAAAATATAAAAAAACAGCAAGGTAACTAGTAACAAAAGTGAGCAAAAACGGTATTGCAATGCTTGAAAACAATGCCTCGGGTTCATACTCTCACTAGTGCAAGTTCTCTCAACAATGATAACATAATTAGATCATATAAAAATCCCTCAACATGCAACAAAGAGTCACTCCAAAGTCACTAATAGCGGAGAACAAATGAAGAGATTATTGTAGGGTACAAAACCACCTCAAAGTTATTATTTCTGATCGATCTATTGGGTTATTCCTATAAGTGTCACAAACAGCCCTAGAGTTCGTACTAAAATAACGTCTTAAGACACACATCAACCAAAACCCTAATGTCACCTAGATACTCCAATGTCACCACAAGTATCCGCGAGTTTGATTATACGATATGCATCACACAATCTCAGATTCATCTATTCGAACCAACACAAAGAACTTCAAAGAGTGCCCTAAAGTTTCTACCGGAGCGCCAAGACGAAAATGTGTGCCAACCCCTATGCATAAGTCCACATGGTCACAGAACCCGCAAGTTGATCACCAAAACATACATCAAGTAGATCACGTGAATATCCCATTGTTACCACAGATAAGCACATGCAAGATATACATCAAGTGTTCTCAAATCCTTAAAGACTCAATCCGATAACATAATTTCAAAGGGAAAAGTCAATCCATTACAAGAAGGTAGAGGGGGAGAAACATCATAAGATCCAACTATAATAGCAAAGCTTGCAGTACATCAAGATCGTGCCAAATCAAGAACACGTGGCAGAGAGAGATCAAACACATAGCTACTGGTACATACCCTCAGCCCCGAGGGTGAACTACTCCCTCCTCGTCAGGGAGAGCGCCAGATGATGAAGATGGCCACCAGTGATGGTTTCCCCCTCCGGCAGGGTGCCGAAACAGGGTCCCGATTGGTTTTTCATGGCTACAGAGGCTTGCGGCGGGGGAACTCCCGATCTAGGTTTCTTTTCGGGGGTTTCTGTATTTATAGGAATTTTTGGCATCGGTTTCACGTCAGGAGGGTCCACGAGGAGCCCACAAGGATGGAGGGCACGCCCTAGGTGGTGGACGCACCCTCCACCCTTGTGGAGGCCTTGTGGCTCTTCTGGCCCAACTCCTTTGCTTCAGGGGGCTTCTTCTGGTCCATAAAAAATCTCCGTAAATTTTCAGCTCATTTGGACTCCGTTTGATATTCCTTTTCTGCGAAACTCAAAAACAACGAAAAAATAGAAACTGGCACCGGGCTCTAGGTTAATAGGTTAGTCCCAAAAATCATATAAAATAGCATATAAATGCATATAAGACATCCAAGATAGATAATATAATAGCATGGAACAATCAAAAATTATAGATACATTGGAGACGTATCATGCACTTCTTTACCCAAATTTGCTTCTTTGGTGAACCTGCCCTGCAGTTAGTTTCAACATATCGAGCGAAAACCCTGCCATTCTGTTGCGTGAAGAGTTTGTAATTTGAGACATTTGACTCGACAGTATCAACAGTGATGGGCGAAAGATAACCAGTTAAAGTTTTAGGTTCGAGAGTTTTACTCTTTGCAAGAACCCAAGTCGTTCGAGGATATTGTTCGAAAGTCCAATAGGATCCATCCACATTAAGTTTCCTTTCGAAACCTAATCCTTCCTTCTGAGGATTTTTGTGAAGAATGGACTTCTTGAGCATATTCCATAAGGTTTGATGCCCTTTCATACTCCTTAGCATTCTAGTCTCAAGTAAGCTTCTTAACCTACAATTTTCTTCAGTAATTATAGCAAAATCCTCGGAAGAGGGGTTAGTTGTATCATATTTAGTAGTGGCAGTATTCTCTTTCATAGCTTTAGAAGTTTCAGATGAGATTCAACATTGCTACATTCTAGACATTTTAAGCACGGGGTACAAAACCATCGTGAATTTGAACAGATTGCTCGGCTAAGAGAGAAGCTTTCTCTAAAACCAACTCATTATGAGGTTCTTTCAGTGATACGAGTTCCTGATTCCTGTTAAGGAGTTCATTAGACAAACTGATGTAGGGTGGAACCCTAGATGGCCGATCTTTCACGAAAGGAGCGAGATCCCTCGGAGAACACGACGAACACGGGGAAGAACGGAGAGAAAAACACGAGAGAAACACTCAACCAACGAGAAATAGATCACACATGCGCTAGATCGATGAACACAAAGAGATACACGATGATCCAAGGTCAACAAAGGACGATACAAAGTAACCGGTTCTTCTCCTAGAAGGAGGTCTTGATGGGGCCACCCAAGAGGGGGTCTTGAATCCAATGATCTTCTCCGAAGAGGGGCCGCAGTCTCTCTCGAGGAGGAGATCCGTTTGGATGAGCGAAGCTCTATCTCACATATGAGCTAAACCAACGCTAACCCTAACTAGGAGGAGGGGGAGGAGTATTTATAGTGCTAGTACAAGTTGGGACGAGTTGGAGGGGTACATGGGCCCTTGGCCCGTTCACTGTGCGCAGACAGGCGCCGAATGTCCGGGCTGGGGCCCGGATGTCCGGGGCTTCGCGAGGCACCGGATGTCCGGGGCTCGGGCCGGATGTCCGGGCCAAAGTGGCCAACCTACGGGTGTCTCTGGTCGTTGGTGCCGGATATCCGGGCTGGGAGCCGGATGTCCGGGTGTTCCGGAGGAGCCGGATGTCCGGGCTTGGGGGGCGGATGTCCGGGCCCTGTAGTCTTTTCTGGCTGGCTGCAGTTGCTGAGCTGGCGTCTCCAGGGGCCGGATGTCCGGGGTCTTGGCCGGATGTCCGGGCCTGGAAGGTGAACTTGCCCGTTTCCGAGGTTCTCCTCATCCGTGGACTTGGCGGCTTGTACGTCTTCACGTGCATCTTCGGGAGGCTCCTCTTGACACCTGATTAGGCATAGCATATCGGATTTAGGTAGTAGCCATGTCTCGAGTGGATCATATGTGATATCACTAAGGAAAGAAGTCACCTCGTTCTCGAGAGCTCTAGCTCGTGCTCGTGTCATGGGTCCTCTTGGCTCTTGATGAGATGGTTGTAGGTCCATGGGGATGATCGTGGGATGCTCCGCATCATCTCCCCTCCCTTGGGAAAGATCCAACCTCGGATCGAAATTCTCATCACCATGGTACGGGGAGAGATCTTTGATGTTGAAGATGTCGCTCACGGAGTACTTGTCGCGTGGGATGTCGATCTTGTATGTGTTGTTGTTGTAGCGTGCAAGCACCTTGAAGGGTCCATCCGCGCGGGGTAATAGCTTGGACTTGCGTTCATTGGGGAAGCGATCCTTGCGAAGGTGTAGCCACACAAGATCTCCAACATGGAACATCATGGGTTGCTTGTTGACGTTGAGCTTGGTCGCGAGTCGTTGTACTTGGCGCTCGATTGTGTTCCTTGTATCTTCATTCATCTTTTTGAGGAAGTTGGCTCGTGCACTCGCGTCCAAGTTTGTGCGCTCTTGAAGAGGTAGAGGTAGAATGTCCAATGGGGACAATGGGTTGAAGCCATAGACGACCTCGAAGGGGGACTTGCCGGTAGTCGAATGTCTTGCTCGGTTGTAGGCGTACTCGGCGATGGGTAGGCACTCTTCCCACTCCTTGATGTTCTTCTTGATCAACACGCGTAGGAGGGTGGAGAGCGTATGGTTGGTCACCTCCATTTGGGCGTCGTTTGTGGATGGTATGCCGAAGAAAACAAGAGCTTGATTCCGAGCTTGGTGCACAAGGTCTTCCAAAAGTAACTCAAGAACTTGACGTCGCGGTCCGAGACTGTCGGATATCGGGTTCCGGCAGACCCTTGAGGTTCGAACTCTGGGGTGCGTGCGGAGATTATGCCCTCTACCTGTTCGTCTCGCAAAGATCTAAACTACTGAAAGAACAGCACAAGAGACACAGGGTTTATACTAGTTCGGGCCACCATTGTGGTGTAATACCCTACTCTAGTTTGTGGTGGGTGGATTGCCTCTTGGGCTGATGATGATGAACAATACAAGGAAGAACAGCCTTGCGAGGGTCCTTCTTGGCTGGGGGATAAACTGCTAGGAGGAGTTCAGCCGCCTTCTCTCTCGACTTAATGCCTATGCCTTTCTACTGATTTCTCGATGCTAGGTTCTAGATGCTCGATGCCAGTTTTTTGATGCCTCTACCCTGGGGGTGGCTAGTCCTATTTATAGGCAAAGGCCCTAGGCCTCTTCCCAAATATTGAGCGGGAAGGGAACCAACAATTGGCCATTTTGAAGGGGAACATCTGGTACACTTATCCTGACTAAAGTTGGTCCTCGCCTGCCAAAGGCCCTGTGGTGACGCCGTTCTGGGCTCCACGATGACCTCCTTCCCACCGTTGGACTGGTCTTGGTCTCGTTGCACCGAAATGGATGCCTTTGCTTGATCCTCTCGCCTGCGCTTGCCCCCTTTGCACCAAAGAGGAAAGGAAGACACTGCGCGGGCTAGCGCCCACCGCACCCTTGGTCGTCATGGCTTGCGCCATGGGCACCTCATGAGGTACCGCCTTGATCTCTCGCCTCCTCGTGAGCCACCTGATGAGGTTGTGCCCGGGAAGCTCCGTGTCATCCGCCTCATGAGGCTTGGCTCCTCGCGAGGGTCTTGAGTCTCGTGGTTGATGAAGATGGGCCGTCTTTGGGCCCCCTTTGAGCCACGCCACAGCCGCAGTGCATAAGTCTGGGGACCCCTGCTCCCGAACGCCGACAAGAGCCCCCGGGCCCAAGGCGTGCTCGGACTTGGCTGTCCGAGAGGCGAAGGGCAAGGGCGGTGGGCCCCTAACAATGCGGCCTTGGGCGCCAGCGTGGCGGTTGATTGGACGCGAAAGTGCTTCAAAGAATCACAAGGTTATTAAAGGAGCGACGTCGCCTGTGCTTTGCTCTTCTCTTTCTCCTGCTGTCGCCAGATCCCCTTTCTTCACCCTCTCCTCTCTTCCTCCAAACTCCCAGATCTGCAACATCCGCTTAACCTAGGCAGCCATGGCGCCTCGTCAGTCTCCGGCCGAGGCTTGGTACTCGCCTGCTCTGGACTCGCCGAACGTGTTGGAGGCGGGCTTTGCCCGGCTGCGCCGGATGGCGGCGGCACAGGGCATCGACGGGGCGCAGGTGTTCAAGGCCGGCTCCGCCACCCCTGAGGGCCGAGGGAGCACCTTTTACCCTCTCTTCGTAAGCTCCATTGCTTCTGGCCTGGTGCCTCCCTTCTCCAAGTTCTTCTTCTCTGTCCTCTGCCATTACAACTTACAGGCTCTGCATCTCCACCCCAACTCCGTCCTTCTCCTGGCAATCATTGCCTACTACTGCGAGGCTCACGTGGGGGTGCAGCCCTCAGTGGCCTTGCTGCGTCACTACTTCTCTCTTCGGGTCACTCGCGGTTCTCCTTCCGCGTGTGCGAGCTTCATTGCGTATGGCGGCACCATTGCCATTTCGAAGCCCGGGAAGAGATCAAGGGCTTCAGGAGCAAGTGGGTCATGGTAGATGCCGGGCGCATCCACCCTCGGCTGATCTTGCCCGCGGAGCAGCCCGTGAGCTCCAAATGATCGGTGCCGAAAGTGAGCTCGCGGACCCCGCTGGCCGGTGTTGGAGAAGATGGACGCGGACCTGAGGCTGGCCAATATGGCGGCGGCGAAGCTGACCGGCACGTCGCTGCTGAGGGAGTTCCTGGAGCACCAGCTGGCTCCACTTCGGCAGTACTCACCTCCGATGTGGAGGCCTCATCCGAGCCCCGCGGCCTTGGGTGACGAAGATGTGGCCACGGTCCTCCAATCTCTGGTCGGGGGCAAGGTGGCAAGGTTGGAGGGCACGCCTACGCCCTTGTTCCTCTGAAACGACTGGGAGCAGGTGGTGGAGTCCATGCCTGTCTTCAACAGGGACGGGCCCGTGCCCGTGGTGGCTCCTGAGGGACTGGTGGACGTGTCCTCCGGCGACTCTGGCGAAGAGAAGGACGAAGGGGAGCGGGAGAAGGGTCCTGACTCCGAGGCAACCGACGGAGAGTCGAGGGCTCCCCTCCCCCGGCGCAGACCCCGCTCTCTCCGCCTCTCTTCGAGCGATGATGACGAGGATGATGACGAGCAGGTCGGCGGGAGCTTGCCCCCGATCCCGAAGAAGGACATGACCGGGCTGATCTCCCGCGGGTCTGTCCCTGCCCCAAGGCGTACTGCAGACACGCCTCCGCTCGGGCTCCCCGAGGGCGATCCTTCTAGCCGGCTCGGCTTCAAGTATGGTCGAGGCTGCTTGAGCTCACCAAAGGACGCACCAAGAAGTGCTCGATCCTTGTCTTTATTTCTTGTTCTGTTGCTGAGGCTTGACGTCCGCTCCTTTTCAACAGGCTGGCGCCCGCGGCGAAGAAGCCGATGGGGGCTCCTGAGGTTTCGGCCACGGCAGCTGAGGGAGTTCCGGACTAGGGGTGTCCGGATAGCCGAACTATCATCATTGGCCGGACTCCAAGACTATGAAGATAGAAGATTGAAGAGTTTGTCCCGTGTCCGGATGGGACTTTCCTTGGCGTGGAAGGCAAGCTTGGCGATACGGATATGTAGATCTCCTACCTTTGTAACCGACTTTGTGTAACCCTAGCCCTCTCCGGTGCCTATATATAAACCGGATGGCTTTAGTCCATAGGACGAACAACAATCATATCATAGGCTAGCTTCTAGGGTTTAGCCTCTTTGATCTCGTGGTAGATCCACTCTTGTAACACACATCATCAATATTAATCAAGCAGGACGTAGGGTTTTACCTCCATCAAGAGGGCCCGAACCTGGGTAAAACATCGTGTCCCTTGTCTCCTGTTACCATCCGCCTAGACGCACAGTTCGGGACCCCCTACCTGAGATCCGCCGGTTTTGACACCGACATTGGTGCTTTCATTGAGAGTTCCTCTGCGCCGTCACCATCGTGAAGGATGCCTTTTCCCGCCTTTTTAAAGACGGCGCCCGTCATTAAGGGAGCTTTGGCCGCCGCCGACTATCCGGCTAGGCGGTTTTCATGACCGCCTGTTCGCCACCGCCCGACAATGACCTCTCAAGTCATTAAAAGCGATCTTCGCTACTCGAATTCGCCGAGCAGCTAGATCCGATCGAGCTCTCCTCCGTAACGAGCTCTTGGATCGCATCGCCACCGGGAGTCGCTACCGACTACGCATCAGATTGGGCTTAAAACCGATCTGAGAGAAATTAACTCTCCCGGGTTACCCACCACGTTGTCGTGGAAGAGGAACAATGCGCGACTCTTATTCTATGTTAAAATCCAACTATGTCCAGATTCCGGATCCCTCCATGCCGGATTCCCGCGGAGGGCGGGACGCTAATCAAATACTGAACCTAAAGTCGTGCATCGGACCAGATTTGTTGGAAAGCGCCAAGAAACCAAGCTTCAATTCGGAAGCTTCTTGGCCTTGAGCCTCGTGACCGGGCGGGTTCAACTTAATTCCACCCGCCCACCCAAACATAAGCGATCTATCTCAAATACGGCAAGAGCCCGATGAAACAAAGACATCATTATCGGGCGATTCCTCCTGGTTATGAACAGGATAAAGGACTGCCGTGAAGAAAGCGTGATTTCAATCTTCTGCAACAATTGCACGGACAAGGGAATCATAAACGCCATCAGTCGTCGCGAAGCTTCACGCCTCGCCGACCTAGCGACCATCGTACAAAAATACTGCGCGATGGAGAGTGCTTGGAAAACCGAAACTAGGTTTTGGGACAATCCGGCCCTGAATACAAACCCAGTCCGAAATAAAAGGATGCTTCATACTCAAGCACCTGGGTTAAAAACCAAAAAGCAAAAACCCCCTAAGGGGTACGGAACCGTACTGGAGGGATGGCTCAACGGACCCTGCAAAATCCACAGTACGGAGGGCGCCACTCCAACACACAGCCTTCAAGCGTGTTGGATACTATGGCAGGTGGCCAAAGGTGGCGTAGGCTTTTTAGCCCCGGGCAACCAACCCAGCAGCATTGTACGGTATTAATAGCCTTCGAGACTTTCGTGATCAAATAACATGCGGAACGAACAATCCGCAGCCTCGCCAAGTCTACCAAGTAGCAACAACAAATCCATGGAGCGACACGGCTATCACCTTCAACGCCAGCCGATTTAACCTAAATTCTGAACAGCTAGAGCACCACCGCATTGGTCCTCATCCGATAGTGGACGGTTTCCGCCTTACTAAGGTACTCATGGATGGCGGCAGCGGATTAAACCTCGCCTATGAGGAAACCCTTCAAAAATGGAAATTGACTGGAGCCGCATTGAGCGAAGCAGCACAACCTTCAGAGGGATAATCCCTAGTCGAGAAGCACGCTGCACAGAAAAATCACACTAGATGTAGTGTTCGCTCACCGGACAATTATAGGTCCGAGGAGGTCACGCTCCAAGTGGCCCCATTCGGCAGCGGATATCACGCTTTGTTAGGGCGAGAGGCATTCACAATCTTCCAAGCTATACCCCACTACGGTACATGAAGCTCAAAATGCCCGGACCCAATGGGATAATCACTCTCACCGGTGATCCGGATACAACACTCCGACCGAAAATAAGATACCCGACCGGCCCTAGAGGCATTGTCCAAGCCCTAGCGGCAGAGGAACTAACTACGATGCGCCCACGGTGGATAGGGACGATGTGATACTCGATAAGAGGTCCAAGTCCACCTCTTTAAACCAAAGCAGCATTTAAATAGTGAAATTTCAGGTCCATCCAACGGACCCCACAAAGACGGCCTCCATTGGGGCACAATTAAGTCCTCGATGTCGAAGCCGCACTATGAGAATTCCTTCGAAAATTGGGACATTTTGCCCGGCACCCTTCAGACATGCCAGAATCCCACGCAGTCGGGCAGAAAGCATGTACCTAAATATCCTAAAAGGATTCAAGCCAACAAACAAGCTCTTTCAAGCGATTTTCCCAACCCAATAGACAGCAATGGAGAGGAGCTAGCCAAACTCTTAGAAGCCGGATTCATCGTAGATATAAAACATCCGGACTGGCTAGCCAATCTAGTAATGGTACCAAAAAGGACAAATCTTGGCGCCTCATGCGTCGATTTTAAAGACCTTAACAAGGCCTGTCCAAAGGACCCTTTCCCCTCCCTCGCATCGACTAAATCATCGATGCTACCGCGAACACGATTCATTGTGCTTCCTCGACGATACTCCCGGATACCATCAAATCAAGATGGCGGAAAAAGATCAGGCCATAGCGAATTCATTACTCCATATGGGCCATTCTGCTTCAACACAATGCCCTTCGGACTCAAAACGCCCGGCGCAACATATCAGCGCATGATTCAAACATGTCCGCTACCCGGATAGGCAAAACAAGAGAGGCATACGTGAGACGATGTGGTCGCCAAGACCAAACACGCCGGAACTCTAGTAGATGACTTGAGGGTGACATTCGACAACCTCCGAGCATATGACATTAAGCTCAATCCGAAAATGCGTCTTGCGTACCGGTAGAAAGCTCTTGGGCTTCATCGTATCCGGTAGAGGAATTGAAGCAAACCCGACCAAAATCCGAGCTCTGTCACAATTGGATATTCCAAAAGACCTCAAGCAGATACAAAAACTAACCGGATGCGTAGCGGCCTTAAGTCGCTTCATCTCCCGTTTGGGAGAAAAGGCTCGCCTCTACCGCCTCCTCCAACAAGACCGAACATTTTGAATGGACGGATGCGCCACAAACCGACTCGAAGAAATAAAGGCCATACCGCAACAAATCCGGTTCTCGCCGCTACCAACCCGGCGAACCTATGTTATTATATATCGCAACAACACATCAAGTAGTCAAGCGGTACTGCCGTTGAACGAGAAATGTATAACGATTCCCTCTTCAAAAACCAAAGTGTACTACGTATCCAATCGCTCTAACTCCATGCAAATCCGGTACCCACATTATCAAAAGATAGCGTATGCGGTGTTCATGGCATCCCGGAAGCTGCGACACTACTTTCAAGAGTGTTCAATAACGGTGGCCTCCGAAGTACCTCTCAATGATATTATAAACAATTGCGACATAAATGGGATATCGAGCTCTTACCATTTGACATAACCTACAAACCACGGCGAGCTATAAAGTCGCAGGTTCTGGCTGATTGTCATTAATGGACCAAGCCGAACTCCCTAAAGAGTATTGCGTACTCAAGCTGGATCATGCATTTCGACGGATCCAAAATGTTGGCTGGCTTGGGGCTGGCGTCGTCTGACGTCCCCAACCGGAGACACAATCCAATACGCATTTCAAATAATGTACATGGACTCCAAATAACGCAAATTAATACGTAGGCCCTTTCTACATGGCCTCCGGATGGCAATCTCCATGGGCATTCAACGCCTAGAGGTGCGCGATTCAAACCTCGCAATATCCCAAGTAAATGGAGACTTTGACGCCAAAGATCCAAAAATGGCAGCTTACCGCAACGCCGTCCCTAAAAATGTCACCGGTTTGAAGGACTCGAATTCCACCATGTAGCCCGGATAATAACCAGCAGCAGACGTGTTAGCACGCATCGGGCGCCGAAACAAGACGCCGTCCTCCAAACATCTTCCTCGAACGGCTCTTTAAGCCATCCGTATTATGGGAAGAGGAGTCCGAAATAACAATCCGGAGCCAAAGATCACCTAACTCGCACTATTCTCGACACAATCGGGCGGCTCACCAATGAAATAACACCTTCACTCACGAAATAATGGCAGTAATCGCCCGTGGACGTAACCATTCCTAGCCTACTTAATGCGGCAGGAACTTCCAAGACCAAAATGAGGCCCGCCGCATAGTTCGGCGATCTAAAGCCTACAAGGTCCATGAGGGAGAACTTTATAAGAAAAGCACAACCGAGTCTTTCAAAGGTGTATCTCCAAAGAGGAAGGGCGAGATCTCTGGCTGAAATTCACGCCCGGACTCGTGGCACCACGCTGCAGCCCGGACCCTTGTAGGCAAGGCCTTCCGTACAAGATTTTATTGGCCGACAGCCCGGGCAGATGCTCAGGACTTAGTACAACGATGCGTCGGTTGCCAGCACTTTGCTAATCAGAGCCACATGCCACCCACCGCCCTCAAAACTATACCCATTACCCGCCATTTGCGGTCCGGGGCTTGACATGGTTGGACCCTTAAAGGGGAACCCACAAGCACAAATACTTATTGGTCATGGTGGACAAATTCACCAAATGGATTGAGGCCAAGCCGGTTAAAACGGCGTAATCCGGACCGCGATAGACTTCATATCCGGGTAGTACACCGCTTTGGCGCCCCCCACAACATCATCACCGATAACGGCACGAACTTCACGGCCGACGAGGTTAAACTCGTGCAAAAACATGGGCATCAAGCTCGATTACGCTTCGCCTATCACCCCAAACTAACGGTCAAGTCGAGCGAGTAAATGGTCTAATCATGAGCGCATCAAACCCAGGCTAGTGCGGTCCTCAAGGAATCTAACACGCCTGGTAGAGGAGCTCGACTCCGTACTGGGGCTGCGGACCACGCCAAACCGAATTCATCGATTCACACCATTTTTCATGGTATACGGCGCAGAGGCGCTTCGCCTGCGATATAATTCATGACTCACCTCGTGTGCGCATGTACGAAGAAAGAGAAGCCGAGTTGGATCGGCAGACAGTTTGGACGCCTTAGAGGAGGAGCAGGACGTGGCAAAGGCTCGCTCCGCATTTTATCGCCAGCAGCTCAAGATATCAAAGGTAGAAGTACGGGCCAAAACTTACAATGTTGGCGAACTTGTTCTACACACGGACAAGAAAAAGGACAAACTTAAGCCCAAGTGGGAAGGTCCCTTCATCATCGACCAAGTCCCGACCGCGGAGCATACCGCTCACGTAACGATCTGACAACCGACTCGAGCCGAACCCATGGAACGCATCCCGTCTCCGAAGATTCTACGCCTAACGCAGGACTCCGGGTTCGTCTCACTCCCCCGTCCACCCTTTTTATATTTTTTACTGTCTCTGGTCAACCTCCTTCTTCCCACTTTCTTTTTCAATACCTTTTATAGGCTGATTTGCGCTTTGTTCGCACACACTTGATGTGCTCGTGGCACTCATTATACCTGGGGGCTTCTTTAATGTGCTTATTCATACGGGCTTCATGCCCAATACATGTGTCATACTTCCGCATGTACTTTTTATTCACCATTGTATGCATCGATATGACTTAAGTTTTGACCAAGCTGGTTTGCTCGGCTCTGTGCTTACTCCCTATGTTCCCGATTGTTCGGCTAGGAGGTAAAGGGAGCACCTCTGCGATTACATCGCTGGTCACCGGATGTGTACCTCAGACCGGGTGAAGCCGAAGCTAGCGTTCTTATGAGAATATTCGGTTGGTGACTTGAAAGATGATTTATTACTTACTTATTTATCTACCCCAGATGCTTTTTTCGCTATTTTCGCAGTCCGGCATTGCACTTTAGGCATGCCTCCTGTGGAAAGGAACCCTTAACGGAACTATTCTCCCCGGAAGATGTTTCTTACTAACCATGTAATATAACATAACTAGTTGGGCACTTGTCCGATAAAGCAATTATGACCCCGACGCCTTTGTCTCCATGCATGCCCGGTTCTTTTATAACCGCAAGGGTATTCGGACACACTCCGGACTGTTGGGTCCCGAGGTTGAAGCTAAACGGTCCGCAAAGACAAACGATCTACAATCCGCTAGAAGGCATTTTACATGTCATTTCAAATTACATCGTCAAACCGACCGATTGTACTCCTCCTTAATCCCATCTAATAGGCTGTCTAATTTACAACCCTGTTGGGAATATTTCATGCCAGTTCTACTTGGCCGTACATCAAGCTCACAGGATCTCCTTCCCATCAGCCCCGCAGTCCGACCTCGCCATGTGGTTTGGGTCACCTTCGGGTAACGCGTCTTCACCATGGCCCAGCCTCCTCGGGCGCCTCTAACAAAGAGCCGATATCTTCCACAAACGGAGGCGTCAGCCGTGCTCCTCAAGCTTCTCAAAGAAGCTCACCAAGGCCCTCGGGTAGGGAGATGGATGACCATAAAGCATGAACGACGCCACTCATCGCCTGCCGAACACGTTCGAGCAATTGCACCAGCTCGGGAAGTTGGTCACCCTTTGATCCAGGCATTTCCTCCATGAGGCGACACTGTGAGCACACCTAAAGACATATTTCGCCAATCGACTTCCTCGCCAATTCTTCTTTTCAAAGGAATTTGTTCAAGCACTTACTATAAATGCCGCGACGGCCGATTCTCCTTCACGGAGCTGCATAGCTGGGCCCGAAACCTTTCAGCTCTTCTCCTCATTTGGGTGTGGGCATGTTGGAGCTTGTTTCTCTCCTGGTGCACCTTCATAAGCACCCTCTCGCCGGCCTTTAGCTGACGCAGTACCTGTTGCTTGTCCGGATCTAGTCCGGCGCCCTCTGCAATATTATTGTCATATTTCACGCCGCACTTTGTTAAATAATTATCTTTTCAAAGTACGTCTTACCAGTGGGGGTCTCTGTGGCTCCCCCTGTGGCGGCCAGTGTGGCCTCAAGTTGGGCCTTGCACTCTTGGAGCTCCTGGGACAGATGGGTATTCTTCTCCGTAAGATCCTCAAGATAATAATTGATCCTTAAATAAGTTATTTCAACTATTTTAAGTCTCGGGCCACTTGGCATATATAACTATTAAAATTACTTACCCGTATGTCTTTCACATACTGCTCTGTGGCTCTGGTTAACCCATCTTGAGCGGCACGGAGGTGCGCGTTCCCCGCATCAAAGGCATTTAACGCCTCCGGGGAGAAACACGCGTCACGAAGAACTGTCCGGCGACACCTGTGATTCATGGCGCTCTCCACCTCAGACCGGGTGGCGGACAGCCTGTCGGCGTCCTCCGTCGGAGGAGCATCCGGCTCATGCCTTGTATTCGCCTCCCCTCCCGGACAATGCGTTGGAGCATGGCTGGCGGAGCTTGATTGGCAACCTCTCCGGACACTGTCCGGCGAGCGCTCTTTCTAGAACAGTTATGAGCATTAATATACCTCCTGGGGATCATTCCCTTAAAAATAGCGGTGCTCCGTACCGTTGCAGCGATGTTTCGGTTCACGTCGCACTCCTCTTCCGCCTGCTGGGCCGGACTGACCCTTGTTGGTCGGCCGCCGCGGGTTCGCTTCCGCCTTTAAAGGAACCTCCTGCGATGCACCATCAAGATGGGATGGTCGAATTGAGCACGGATCAAATGATGGTGTCTGCACCTCGGTCGTAGTCACTTGGGAGGCCGGAAACAAACCGGGTAGTCACCGTAATGGCGACTAGGGCATTGTCTATGCTACGTTGGTGGAACACCCCGTCAATCAGCTCCACCTTTATGTCCGGATCCTCTTCGGAGGTCAAATCAAGGGATCGTTCCGGATCCTCGGGCTGTGGAGTTAGGTATGCCCTCCACGTCCCGGCGCAGCTCCTGCGTCAAAATCACAGAGTAAGATACTTGACTTTAAAAGTATGGATCGGGTAGATGAACATCCTCTTACCCAGCTCCGAGGGTTATTCATAGAAAATCCATTCAACGGATTCTTGCGGAGGAAGTCCTCCTCCTCTCCCTTGTACAAGCCGGACAGGATCTTTGCCAGATCGGCTGCCGAGCATGGCCCTTTGCAGCCATGACGGTGGCGCCATCTTCCCTGTTGAAATCCCACATAGGGTGGCCCCTATATTGGAGTGGCTGCACCCTCGCATAATGCACGTGGCCATGACTCCAATCATGGTCAATCCGGAGTGGGCAAGAACCTAATCCGCCCATCGATAATGGACGCCCTATCATCTTCCCGCTGAGGGCTCATGGCGCCAACTCAAAGCGCTTTCTTCAAGGGAGCATTGTTGAACTCCGGAGGCCGATCCGAATCGATCCGCAGAGGGGCGTCCTCCATGTAGAACCATTCAAGGCCGCTTGGACGCCTTCTTCGGGTGCCGGATAGATATCCGGTCCCGACAAGCGCCATATTTCGGCTCCGCCCACTTGATATATCGACCCCTTATGAGAACGGGGTACGAGACAAAACAATGTCTTCCACAGCGCAAAATGGGGCTCGATGCCCAAGAACAGCTCGCAAAAAGCTACGAAGCCCGCGATGTGCAATATGGAGGCGGGCGTGAGGTGGTGAAGTTGGAGTCCGTAGAACTCTAGGAGCCCCGGAGAAAGCGGATGTATGGGAAATCCAAGTCCCCTTATTAGATAGGGGACAAAGCATACCCTCTCCCTTTGGAAGGGTTGGGGACGCCTCCGCCTGCTTTCCACCCTTGTAGGTGGCTAGTCCGGCTCGAACCGAACCATGAAAGCTGGGGAAGATATCCCTCGGTTTGGAGCGCCACTAGCTCATTGGTGGAATCGAGCATCTCCCCCAATCTCCTGGCTTAGGGGCTGGGAGCGAGAGGAGGAGCCGCGTCGGCTATCCATGATGGAATGGATTTTTGTCGAGGCGCTCGATGAGAACTTGCGGATGAAGGATGGTGTGAGCTGGATCTAGATCCTCGCCTCTCTTATAGGCGGCTCAGATGCACGGCTAGGGGTAAAATGTAAAAATACCCCAGCCTTTCGCATTCAGATGCGACACGTGGAAGAAGGCCATTATTGGGCGTAGAAGCCAAGGAGCGCAACATTTATAAGGAAGCCAGACACTATTCGATGGGAACATGAAGTTTGAAGGAGAACCCGCCTTGCCACGCCGAAGACAATATACGCGTCGGACTCGTCGTTGCTGAAGCCCGGTTCGGGGGCTACTGAGGGAGTTCCGGACTAGGGGGTGTCCGGATAGCCGAACTATCATCATCGGCCGGACTCCAAGACTATGAAGATAGAAGATTGAAGACTTTGTCCCGTGTCCGGATGGGACTTTCCTTGGCGTGGAAGGCAAGCTTGGCGATACGGATATGTAGATCTCCTACCTTTGTAACCGACTTTGTTTAACCCTAGCCCTCTCCGGTGCCTATATATAAACCGGATGGCTTTAGTCCATAGGACGAACAACAATCATACCATAGGCTAGCTTCTAGGGTTTAGCCTCTTTGATCTCGTGGTAGATCCACTCTTGTAACACACATCATCAATATTAATCAAGCATGACGTAGGGTTTTACCTCCATCAAGAGGGCCCGAACCTGGGTAAAACATCGTGTCCCTTGTCTCCTGTTACCATCCGCCTAGACGCACAGTTCGGGACCCCCTACCCGAGATCCTCCGGTTTTGACACCGACAGCAGCGCCTCTGCCCGTGGGGGACGGTGACCGCGACGCACGGGCCTCTCCTGCCCGGTCGCCTTTGCAAGGCCTGGCTGAGCTGGCTGGGGCAAGCTCAGCCCCCATGGCCCAAGTGACTCCTGAGGTGCCTTTGCCTGCTGCCGCCACCACGACCGTCGGGGCGCAGCAGACTCCGCCTCGGGATGCTGTGGTTGTGCCGCCACCGCTTTCTCCTCCTGCTCCTCCGACTGCTGTTTCTCCGACCCCTCCTGCCGTTCTGGAGCGTGTTGTTGCTGAACTGGAGCGGTTGCGGCAGGATCTTCTTGGCGCCGACCCTCGCCTGGTGGTCGGGCGCTTGGAGCTGGCTTTAGGATGGATTCGCTCCGACGCCACGATCCGGGCGGCGTTGGTTCAAGCCTCGACGGCCTGCGACGAGGAGAGGCAGGCCGTCCTTGAGACGAAGGCTGCTCGTGACGCGGCCCTGGGGGAGGTGGTTGAAGTCCGTGGTCGTTGCAAGGAGCTGGAGGATGAGTTGCAAGGCCTGCGGGACCAGCTCGCGAAGGAGGTCCGCCTTCGCCAAGAGCAGGAAGAAGGCATGAAGGCTCGCGAGGCGGCCATCGAGGGCCGGGAGGCCAAGCTCAAGAAGCGCCGCGACCGCCTAGGCGCGCTGGAGAAGGAGTTGGGGGCGACGAGGGTCGAGCTGGACGGCAAGGCCCGGGTTCTTGCCGAGGATCGCGTCGCCTTCGCGGACATGGAGAAGAAGGCTCGTGCTTCGCTGAAGACGCTTTACGAAAGCGGCCTAGAGAGCCCGCTGGCCGGCGCCGAGGACGGCCCCGCCAAGCTGCTTCCCTTCCTGGTTCGTGCCCTTGAGGATGTCGCCCTTGGCCTTGGCCCCACGGCTGAGGCCGAGGCGCGTGTCCTGTCTTCTGCAGCGCTGACACGGGTCTTCGCCCACATCTATCTTCGCGACCCCAGCACCGACCTCGACAGCCTGTTGGAGCCAGTAAGTGGCGAGGGTGCTGCCGCCGCTGCCGAGGCCGTGAAGGGTCGCGGAGGCTCACTGGGAAGTTCCCGGCCTTCAAAGACTAAGCCGGGCAAGGCGCCGCTGCCCCGCTGCTCCACGAGGCGAAGCCACTCCACGCAGCTCCACCGCCGACAAGTGACTCCGCCATCGCCTCCGGCACCGCTTTTAATTCCTCAAGACATGTATCATGCCTCGGGAGGCATTTAAACTTCATGCTTGGTAATCGAGACGACAGTATGGACTGTAATATTTGCTTTTAAATTCCTTGAATTTTATGATTTTCCTCCCTACTTGCTTGTGTTCTACGCCGCAGAGCCTGCGACCCTCACCCAAAGATTAGCCCCGACCGGAAACCAGGACGGGACCAAAGGAGTGAGGGGCTACGTGACAAGTTTGGCTCCTGAGTCGTGATGCTCAGGAGTCCCCCTTGGCGCACGAACAACAAGTAGGGAGGTGTGAGGTAGGTGGATCTTCTGTTCTACGTCTGCAGAGCCCGACTCCACGCGTACCTCACCCAGCATTAGCCCCGACCGGAAACCAGGACGGGACCAAAGGAGTGAGGGGCTACGGAGCCAGTTAGGCTCCTGAGTCGCGATGCTCAGGAGTCCCCCTTGACGCGCAAACAGCAAGTAAGGAGGTGCAATGCAAGCGGGACTACCGTTCTCACGCCTGCAGAGCCCGGCCTCGCTGCATTCTCACCCAAAGATAACCTTTCGGAACTAAGGAGTGAGGGGCTATGGGACCAGTTAGGCCTCGAGTCGCGATGCTCGGGGTCCCCTTGACGCTCAAACGGCCTTCATACCTTGGCTCCGCCGGGAGAGATCGCAGCGACGAGCCAGCCCGAGAGGCTCGGCTGGGTGGCTCACGTCTGGCGTGGCCCAGCAGCCTCGTGCCTAGCCCCCTCGCGCGGCACTCCCGAGGGGAGGCGTTGCGGTGAGGCTAGACACTGAGCTCTGGGCTCCCTGAGGTTAATGCGTCCCGGAGGCCACCCTCGGTTGTTTATCACCAGCGCGGATCATAGTGCTTCCGCATGTGTACGGGCATAGCCGCTCCTCGGCAGTGTCGCCAGCCAGCGCGAAGCATGGTGCTTCCACTGGCACGTGGGAGGGGGCTCCCCTCCGGGAGGAGCCCCCGGGGCGTGTACAGCCCCGCCCTGACACGTGGCCGGCACGGTAGGGCTAGGTGAGGTGTATCTGGGCACCCGTGAGCCAGCACGGGACTCACGGGGCCCTACCTCTAGGCGGGTTGCGCCTGGCACTGGGCCTTATCTTGTGATGTGCTCCTGCAAATTTGGTTAGATGCCGACACTCTACGTCCTCGGGTCCCGGCCCTCGAGCTTGTCTTAGCCGTCGCTGGTATGCCAGGTCGCGATGCCGTGGACAAGGCCAGAGGGTGAGGGCTGGAGAGCCAGCAAGAGCCCTGAGTCGCGATGCTCAGGTACCCCCCCTTTAACGTGCAAGTGGTCGACATGGAGAAGAAGAGGTGTCGTGGATAGGCCTCAAGTAATCAAGCATGATGGGCAAATGCATAACCGGAAATAAACGCAAGAGAGATACACGCCGCTGGGCCTGGCCCGAGCGGCTTGGGGATGATGCAGCCTGAGGGGCGCCCCAACAAAGCAAGCTAACGACAAGAAATAAAAGGGATACACGCCGCAGGGACGGACCCACGTGGCCTGGGAATGATGCAGCCCTGGGAGGGCGCTCCCAGCTGGAAATGAAACTTGAAGGATGTCACCTGAAGATGTCGAGGACGAAGCGGTGTTGGTGCAGCAGACTTGGTGGGCTGCAGAGGCCGATCCTCACGAGCCCCCAGGCCCAGGGGCCTCGGGGGGCTCCGGAGGCACTGGTGGCTCCTCGCGAATCATCTCCATCTCCGCCAAGGATGCAGAACGCATGTCTTCTTGAGCCTCCATGATGCCCCTCATGAGGCACTGGTACGTAGCAGCCCGCTCGGCAAGCCGTAAGGCATGCGAACATAGCTGTGGGGTGGACCTCCGCAGCGCCCCACTTGCGAGGGCCAGAGGCGCTCCATCGTGGCGACTTGGTTAAGCCTCGCACGCCGATGCAGACGCGCAGCCCACCATCCTCGCCTGGATGGGGAGCCACAGTCGGTAGACGGCGGCAGCATCCCATGACTCTTGATTCCTGTAGCTCTTGAACGGCTTTGTTGACGAACTCCTGCTGGTCTGACCTTCCTTGCCTCGCTCCTTCTTGAGGGAAACGTGCTTCGAAGCACGCCTCCACGTGGTGCCCAAGCGCCTCCCTCGTGACCTTGGCTGTGTCGGTGGCCCTCCAGGGAGAGCCCCCAGCCCCGCCGAGGAGGGCGCCGGGCGCGCTTTCCTATGCGATGGAAGGAGGTTCCCTTTGGGCAGACACGGGCCCTGAGGGGGCCGCCTCCTGAGGGGCCGGTCCGGACGATGCCTTCTTATTCTTGGGGGTGGTCTCGGGAAGCCTCCTGCTTCCGCGATCCGGGTCTTCTAGTGACGCTACCGAAAGGCTCGCCCAGGAACACATCGCATCCTTCTCATCACAGGGCACCGTGATGACTCCGCCACTTCCTGGCATCTTGAGGACGTTGTAGCCATGATGAGTTACAGCCATGAACTTGGCCAGCGCTGGGTACCCGAGGATGGCGTTGTACGACAGTCGGATGTGGGCGACGTCGAAGTCGATGAGCTCGGTGCGGTAGTTGTTGCGTGCCCCGAAGGTGACAGGGAGGCGTCGGTGACTCCGGAGAAAGGCTTGGTTGGCTGAAGCTGGTCATAGGGCACTTGGAGATTGTTGAATGTTTCCACGGACAGGACGTTGAGCCCTGCCCCACCATCGATGAGGTTCCTGGTTGGGGAGCAAAGCATCGGGAGGACTCCGGCTGTGGCCACGCACTTGAGTTGATCCGCTGAGCTGAACGTGATGGCGCACGCCGACCACCTGAGAGGGCGTGTTGCTTCGAGCTTGGGGAGGACTGCATTCACTTCGCGGGCAAACTGCTTGAAGATGCGTTGGGAGGCGGGGGCTTGAGCTCCGCCCAGGATGCAGGCGATCACGCGTGGCTCCTGGAAGCCCCCAGCCCCCTCATCTTGATGGCGGTCCTTGTTCCTCCTTGGCTGAGGCGCCAGTGGAGGGAGGCCTGCGTTGCCTTGTGGGCGATCCTCATGAGGCTGATCCCTCCAGTCCCCCTCGCGAGGCAGGTCTCGCCAGCGATCCCCGCGAGGTTGATTGCGCCACCCCTGGCGCGGGCCGCGGTCTTCCCGTCTGCGCTTTCCTCCTCCTCCTCACCAGAGTCTCCCGGCCAAGACGGTCAGACGACGGCCGATCCTTCCTTTCGCCTGACGGCGCGGAGCTCTTGGTAGTCATTGGTGTTGTGGGTGTGCAGGTCGTGGTACACACAGTACCGGCTGCCCCTGGAGGATTCAGGCAGATCTTTGCCCCGCTTGGTGTCTGGTTCTGCTGCGAGCACGGCAGCCCCCTTGCGCTTCACGTCCTTGGCCTTGGGCTTCTTCTCTTCTGGGTCTGCGGCAGGAAACTCGAGGAGGGAGAGATGTCCTTCCTCAGCCCTGGCGCACTTGGTCGCCAAGTTGAACAGCTCCAGGGAGGTGCACAGGTCTTCGTGCATCGCCAGCTCCTCCTTCATCTTGACGTCGCGCACTCCATCGGAGAAGGCTGAGATGATGGCTTCCTCGGACACCTTGGGGATCTTGAGGCGCGCACTGTTGAAGCGCTGGATGTACTTTTGCATGGTCTCTTCGGGTTGTTGCTTGATGCAGTGCATGTCGCTCACGGCAGGCGGCCGGTCGCGAGTACCTTGGAAGTTGGCGATGAAGCGGGTGCGCATCTGGTCCCAGGAAGAGATCGTGCTCGCCAGTTCAGAGCCAAAGTAGCTCCTTCCTTCAGCGCCATGGGGAACTGGGGCCGCCATGACCTTCTCGCTCCACCGGCAGCTTGATGCCCAGCTCATAGAGCTGGAGGAACTCAAGGATCGGTCGTCTTTGTCAGAAGCGAGGAGGCAGTGTCCTGCTTGAACTTGCCAGGCCATGCGACGCTGCACAGCTCGGTGGTGTAGGCGCGGCAGCCTGCTGTGGCCACGGGAGGCTTTGGCTGGTGGAGAGCTTGGTCTTGCGGGTCCCCGTGCGCTGCAGCTGGGAGCAGCGCGGGGTCTTGTCGCGTGGGAGCGGGAGCAGGGTCGCGACGTGCCGGAGCAGGGAGCGCCCGGGCAGCTTCTGGCGGGCGAGGGACTTCTTGGCAGCTCTGCTCTGTCGGCGCTACCGACGGAGAGGGTTCCGCCAGGGCCGCGCCGGAGCCATGGCGCCTTTCTTGGAGAGGAGGCGGCTGGTACGCCCGAGTTTCATTGCCACGCTGGGCGGGTGCGGCGCAATGAGCGGACGGGCAGAGAGCCCCCTTGGCGCGGACGAAGCTCGGGCGATGCGGTCGAGCCACTCTTCATAGACGCTGCCGACGAGACGGTAAGCGCAAGAGCTCGCTTTGCCGCTGATGAGCCTCGAGCCTCCAAAGTGCGCGCGGAGCGCGCGGACGGCAAGAACCACCGTGTGAGCGATGGGGTGGCGGTGCGGCCGTCTTGCCGCACGGATGGATGCCGAGACGACGCTTGTCGCTTGTTCCGCCGGGCCGGTGGCGGCGTTGACGGCTGGCGACGGAACGACGAGGACGCCCGCTTAACGGAGACGCTCACGACGCGGGAAGCGATGGCGGCCCGGCGCTCGGCGCGGGCCCGACGAGCGTCGGACATGGACCCGACGGTCGGAGGAGAACAGAACGATGGAAGGCGAATTCTGGCGCACCCCTACCTGGCGCGCCAAATGTCGGATATCGGGTTCCGGCAGATCCTTGAGGTTCGAACTCTGGGGTGCGCGCGGAGATTACGCCCTCTACCTCTCCGTCTCGCAAAGATCTAAACTACTGAAAGAACACCACAAGAGACACAGGGTTTATACTAGTTCGGGCCACCATTGTGGTGTAATACCCTACTCTAGTTTGTGGTGGGTGGATTGCCTCTTGGGCTGATGATGATGAACAATACAAGGAAGAACAGCCTCGCGAGGGTTTGTTCTTGGCTGGGGGGATGAACTGCTAGGAGGAGTTCAGCCGCCCTTCTCTCTGACTTGCATCTATGCCTTTCTACTGATTTCTCGATGCTAGGTTCTAGATGCTCGATGCCAGTTTTTTGATGCCTCTACCCCGGGGTGGCTAGTCCTATTTATAGGCAAAGGCCCCGGCCTCTTCCCAAATATTGAGCGGGAAGGCGCCAACAATTGGCCATTTTGAAGGGGAACATCCGTACACTTATCCCGACTAAAGTTGGTCCTCGCCGCCAAAGGCCCTGTGGTGACGCTGCTCGGGCTCCACGATGACCTCCTTCCCACCGTTGGACTGGTCTTGGTCTCGTTGCACCAAAATGGATGCCTTTGCTTGATCCTCTCGCCTGCGCTTGCCCCCTTTGCACCAAAGAGGAAAGGGAGACACTGAGCGGGCTGGCGCCCGCCTGGCACCCTTGGTCGTCATGGCTTGCGTCATGGGCACCTCGTGAGGCACCCTGCCTTGATATCTCCGCCTCCTCGTGAGCTAGCCTGATGAGGCCGTGCCTGGGGAAGCTCTATGTCGTCCGCCCCGCGAGGCTTGGCCCCTCGCGAGGGTCTTGAGTCTCGTGTTGATGAAGATGGGCCGTGCTGGGCCCCCCTTTGAGCCACGCCGCAGGCCGCAGGCAGGCAAGTCTGGGGACCCCCGTTCCCAGAACGCCGACAGAGACAATCATCTTTGGCACTCCATGAAGGCGCAAGATTTCCCTACAAAACAAATTTGCAATATGTGAAGCATCGTCTATCTTGTTGCAAGGAATGAAATGAGCCATTTTGGAGAAACGGTCCACAACAACAAAAACGGAATCTTTGCCGTTTTGAGTTCTAGGCAAACCAAGCACAAAGTCCATGCTAATATCTTCCCATGGTTGATATGGAATTGGAAGTGGCATATAAAGGCCATGAGATTGGGCTTTGGACTTAGCTTTGCGACATGTAGAACACCGGTTGGTGAAGCGATTGACGTCGCGATGCATCTTGGGCCAAAAATAGTTCTTGGAGAGCGTAGCAAATGTCTTGCCGCGTCCAAAGTGTCCCATGAGTCCACCGCCATTAGATTCCTGCAAAAGCAACAAACGCAAGGAGGACTCGGGGATGAAAAGTTTGTTAGCTCTCATAAGATATCCATCTTTGATATAGTATCGATCCCAAGAAGTATGCATCAAACACTTGGCATAGGGTATTGCAAATGTAGGATCATGTGCATACAATACTTTGATATGCTCAAAACCAATGACATTCAACTCAAGAGTAGTGACAAGCATGCATATACGGGAAACCGCATCCGCCACAACATTTTCTTTACCCTTAATGTACTTGATGACATAAGGAAATGATTCAAAAATTCACTCCATTTAGCATGACGCTTGTTCAACTTAGTTTGACCCTTAAGGTATTTAAGTGTTTCATGGTCGGTATGGATGATGAACTCATGTGGGCGAAGGTAATGTTCCCATTCATGCAAAACTCGCACTAAAGCATATAGCTCTTTGTCATAGATGGGGTAATTGAGTTGTGCTCCAGATAGTTTCTCGCTAAAGTATGCAATAGGGCGCTTCTCTTGCGTTAACACGCCTCCTATACCATTACCACTAGCATCGCAATGAATTTTGAAGGGTTTGTCAAAGTTGGGTAATGCAAGCACGGGAGCATGAGTAAGCAAATTCTTAAGCTCATTGAAAGCAATATCTTGCGATGGTCCCCAAACAAACGGTGCATTTTTCTTACTCAAAGCATGCAAAGGTGAAGCAATGGTGCTAAAATCCTTCACAAATCTACGGTAGAAACCGGCTAAACCAAGAAAACTACGCACTTGTTGCAAATTGGTTGGTTGGGGCCAATTTTTAATAGCATTGATCTTAGTTTCATCAACATGAACACCCTTAGAAGATACTACGAAACCCAAGAAAACAAGCTTATCAACACCAAATAGGCATTTTTCCATATTAGCATAAAGTTGCTCTTTTCGAAGAGTTTGTAGCACGGTGCGAAGGTGGGTGACATGCTCTTTGAGAGATTTGCTAAACACAAGGATATCATCGAAGTAGACAACAACAAATTCACCAATGTAAGGACGAAACACGTAATGCATGAGACACATGAAAGTACCGGGTGCTTCCGATAAACCCATAGGCATGACTATCCACTCATATAGACCAAACTTTGTTTTGAAAGCGGTTTTCCATTCATCACCCTCTTGTATGCGGATTTGATAGTAACCACTTTTAAGGTCAATTTTGGAAAAGATAGTGGCACCGCTAAGCTCATCAAGCATATCATCAAGGCGTGGAATGGGGTACCTATATCTAACGGTGATAGCATTGATAGGTCTACAATCGGAGCACATGCGAAAGCTACCGTCGCGTTTTGGTACAAGAATGACCGGTACGGCACAAGGTCTCAAACTTTCACGCACATGTCCATGTTCTATGAGATGCTTTACTTGCCTTTGTATTTCTTTGGTTTCTTCGGGGTTGACGCGGTATGGAGCTTTGTTGGGAAGCGGCGCTCCGGGGATGAGGTCGATTCGGTGCTCAATGCCTTGTAGGGGAGGTAGACCCGGAGGTAGCTCATCGAGGAAAACATCTTGGAATTCCTGCAATAGAGAAGATAACACCAAAGGTAGATCGTGAGAGTTGTTAGTTTTTGTGACCTCGTCCTTGCACAATAGGACATAGTGTAGGACACTTGATGGGTTCTCACACACTTCTCTCATCTCACGTTTGGTGGCAAAGAGAATTAAGTTTTTCTTGTCGCACATCATGGAGGCACTCAATTTGGGCTTGTGGCGCTCACTATCTTTTTGGTGGTTCGCTCTCTCACTATTTTCTCCAGGATGGGTGGCTTTCTTGTTGGCGAGCACTTGGCTTGGAGACATAGGACGTAGCACAAACTCTTTCCCTTTCATCTTGAAGCTATAGTGATTTGTACGCCCGTTGTGAATGACACCTCGGTCAAATTGCCATGGCCGTCCAAGGAGGAGGTGGCAAACGGTCATCGGGAGGACATCACATTCCAATGTGTCTTCATAGGCGCCGATCTTGAAAGAGACTTGTACTCTATGTTCGACTTGTATGGTGCCGGTGTCGCTTAGCCATTGAACCTTGTAGGGGTGAGGGTGCTTCATCTTGACCAATTGGAGCTTGGAGCAAAGTTCTTCACTTGCTAAGTTGTGGCAACTACCTCCATCGATGATGACCTTGACGGAACGTCCATTGATGCCGGCCTTTGTGTGGAAGATGTGGCATCTTTGATCTTCGTCTTGTTGATGTTGAAGAGTCAAGACCTTGGATACAACAAGAGCGGGACTTGAATCTTCACAAAAGACTTGGTCTTCTTCATCTTCATTGTTCACTTGTCGGTGCATGGACACTTGCTCAAGAGCTTCCATTTCTCCTTCACTCATGGAGTCATAGGTTCCGTCGTCGTTGAGGATCATGGTGCGCTTGTTTGTGCACTCGAAGGACTTGTGGCCTCGGCCTCCGCATGTGAAGCATTTGATAGAACTTGTCTTGACGGTCTCATCGGGTGGAGTAGATGATGATGAAGCTTTCTTGAAGTTGCTTGTAGTAGGAGGACGACTTGAGCTTGTCGAAGCTTTCTTGTAACTTGACTTGTCGTCGTTGCTTGTAGAAGGCTTGGTTGAGGCAGAAGGTGTTGGAGTCGTCGAAGCTTGATTGTTGGAGAGGCCATAGGACTTGGATGAGAACTTGGTATACTTGAAGTCGTCTTGTACTTGCCGTTCCGCTTTGGTAGCTTGATGCACTAGCTCAATGAGGTTCGAGTATGGTTGGAAGTCGGCAATCTTCTTGATAGGATGATTGAGTCCATTCATGAACCGTGCCATAGTTTGCTCATCATCTTCCTTGACGTTGGCTCGTATCATGGCAATCTCCATTTCCTTGTAGTACTCTTCAACGCTCTTGGTTCCTTGTTTGAGTTGTTGAAGTTTCTTGAAGAGATCGCGGTTGTAGTAGTTTGGCACAAACCATGCTCTCATGACATCCTTCATTTGTCTCCAAGTAGTGATGGGTGGTTCACCTCTTGCCGCTCGGTGCTCAATGAATTGTTCCCACCAAATGAGGACGTAGTCTTGGAATTCAAGGGATGCCATTGCGATCTTCTTCTCTTCTTCGTAGTTGTGCAAGCAGAAGATTTTGTCAACCTTCAATGCCCATGAGATGTACTCTTCGGGGTCATTGCTTCCATTGAACTTGGGCATGGTGAACTTTAGCTTGCCATATCGTTGCTCTTCATTGTATTGGGGTCGGGGATGATGACGCCCATGTCGTTGAGGATTGACATTGTTATCATGCTCCTGGCGAAGTTGGTTTTCTTCGTCATGTTGCTCTTGGCGAGGAGGGGGTCCATTATCTTCTTGCTCTCGATGGACTTGATGTTCTTGTCTCGCTTGAGGAGAAGCTTGTCTATCTTGACGAGGAGCTTGTCGATGCACACGTGCTTGGTAAAGCCTTTCTTGAGCTTCATCGCGAAGTGCTTCTAGATGTAGTCGAGATTGTCGGCCACGGTTGGCTACGGCACGACTTGAGTCATGAAGAGCACGTTGCGCTTCAAGTGCTTGAGCTTCGCGTAGTTGTTGTTCTTGGCGTTCCGCCTCGGCGTCTTGTGCATCTTGATGTTGTCGCGCTCGCTCCTCTTGTTCTTGTTGTCGTTGACGCTACCGTTCTTGTGCTTGTACGAAAGCGACTTGGTTTTTGCAATGTCGATGCTCTGGAGAGTCGGAATCGTGTAGAGGATTGCGGTTTGCTTGACGATCTTGACGCGCGGCACGACGAAGAGTGTTCGATGTCGGTGTACTTGAACTGGAGATGGTGTCATCGGAGTGTCGACTTGAGCGGCTCCGTCTTGATGATGACGAAGTAGAAGAGTGGACCATCATGGTTCGGATATCTTCTTTGAGGGAACTCATAGATGTGTCGAAGTAGTCCCTTGTACGTTGCTCGGATTGTCATAAGTCGGTGGCGAGGTTGTCGATGCGGTCGCCCAAAGCAAGTTGTTCTTGATGCAAAGCTCGTTGTGCACCAAATAATTGATTCTTGGTGACGAAGGAAGACATGTCGTCGTCTTGCTCCAAGAAGAGTGGGTTTGTAGAAGTACTTGGCCTATCCATCATTCCAAACAAAGATATGTGAGTGGTAGAAAGGGAAGAACCAATATCCAATGTACCTTGACCGATGTTGACAATGGATCAAAGATGACTCCAATGTGTAGCAAGGAAATAGCACAATTGGTACCAATTCTTGTCGGTTCTCACACCTACGCAAGTAAAAGCTTATGGTGGAGCTCGGTTAGGATGGTGGCACAAAATTTGATGCAATTGTAAGTGAGACTCAATAATGTTGGAAAAGGTTCACAAATTAGCAAATGCAACAAGTAGACCAATAGCGAGATATGGTACACGGAAACACACACGCAAATAGATAAGATGGGGTTATGCAACCAAGGATGAGCCAAAATGTGGAATTCACCAAGATGCTCTTGTTGCACAACACTAGAGATACGCTAGCACGATTGCACAATAGGCGGATAATGAACTTGTGCACAACCTACTAAGCAAAAATGCAACGACTTCTATCCCAAGTATGCTATGTGTATGATGTTCCTATGCTTTGATCCAAGATGATCGAGTATGACAATCTTAATGTTGTATGATGCTATGGTTCTTGCTCTTTGCTTGTCTTTCCTCTTTTGCTTAAAAGCTTGTTTGGCTCTTTGATGTTTGAGCTCTTTTCTCATACAATGCTTCACGAACCAAGGTAGCAATTGTGTATGCGACAACAACTTTGTGACACAAGTGATGATGCCGAGATATGAAACACGATGATAGTATGTATGCTATGGGAAGTATGAACACTAATATGCACAAGTCACGTTGCCGGGCTAGTCTCGATGGGTAAGTGACGCAAAAGTAAGGCCATGGGGTTATCAGTGCAATTGCAAAAGAGTATGATGATATCACGATACCAAGTTGATATCCAAGTGAAAGTGATACCAAAGTGATGTTGATGTAGCCATTCGTAGTAGTCCTTGGCGAAGTTGAGCGGTGGTGATGTTGATGTCGAACCGTACCTAGATAGCCGAAACACAAAAGGACACGGAAACCACAACTCAAATTCTCAAAGCAAATTTGGCAAAATTTTCGGAGTTGGTAGCGGGAAAGGCTATGGTGGTGCTATGCGGAAGTGGTGGAGGTATGCAGAAGTGTATGTGGCACCGGGACAAAATTTGGCGAAAGTTAGGCGGAAAACGGATGGTGGATGGGTTGTGTTGCTGCCAGGGGCCGGATGTCCGGGGGTGATGGCCGGATGTCCGGGGTTCCGGATGTCCGGGCTTGTCGGGCCGGATGTCCGGGCGCTGGATCCGTGGACGAATTTCGAAGAACACCGCGTGGAGAGGTCAAATCCGGGCAAAAATTGGGACGATTTTGTGGATGGAAATTGAGGAAAAGGTGGGGGAATGCTAGATCTACCTGCAACACACGAAATCCGCGGATCAAATCCAACAAAATTTCATCACACCAACAAATCACAAAAAAAATTTGGGGTTATTTTTGTGGGGCAATTTTCGAATTAGGACGAAAAACAGCAAAATCAAGCTAGAAAACAAAGAGAGGGGGCTCCGAAATCGTGATGAACCTGGCTCATGATACCAAGATGATGTAGGGTGGAACCCTAGATGGCCGATCTTTCACGAAAGGAGCGAGATCCCTCGGAGAACACGACGAACACGGGGAAGAACGGAGAGAAAAACACGAGAGAAACACTCAACCAACAAGAAATAGATCACACATGCGCTAGATCGATGAACACAAAGAGATACACGATGATCCAAGGTCAACAAAGGACGATACAAAGTAACCGGTTCTTCTCCTAGAAGGAGGTCTTGATGGGGCCACCCAAGAGGGGGTCTTGAATCCAATGATCTTCTCCGAAGAGGGGCCGCAGCTCTCTCGAGGAGGAGATCCGCTTGATGAGCGAAGCTCTATCTCACATATGAGCTAAACCAACGCTAACCCTAACTAGGAGGAGGGGGAGGAGTATTTATAGTGCTAGTACAAGTTGGGACGAGTTGGAGGGGTACATGGGCCCTTGGCATGTTCACTGTGCGCAGACAGGCGCCGGATGTTCGGGCTGGGGCCCGGATGTCCGGGGCTTCGCGAGGCGCCGGATGTCCGGGGCTCGGGCCGGATGTCCGGGCCAAAGTGGCCAACCTACGGGTGTCTCTGGTCGTTGGTGCCGGATATGCGGGCTGGGAGCCGGATGTCCGGGGGTTCCGGACGAGCCGGATGTCCGGGCTTGGGGGCCGGATGTCCGGGCCCTGTAGTCTTTTCTGGCTGGCTGCAGTTGCTGTGCTGGCGTCTCCAGGGGCCGGATGTCCGGGGTCTTGGCCGGATGTCCGGGGCCTGGAAGTTGAACTTGCCCGTTTCTGAGGTTCTCCTCATCCGTGGACTTGGCGGCTTGTCCGTCTTCACGTGCATCTTCGGGAGGCTCCTCTTGACACCTGATTAGGCATAGCATATCGGATTTAGGTAGTAGCCATGTCTCGAGTGGATCATATGTGATATCACTAAGGAAAGAAGTCACCTCGTTCTCGAGAGCTCTAGCTCATGCTCGTCTCATGGGTCCTCTTGGCTCTTGATGAGACGGTTGTAGGTCCATGGGGATGATCGTGGGATGCTCCGCATCACAAACTCTTGTAGTCAACTGTAAGTGAGTCATATCGAATGGTTAGATTGTCAATAGTTGATGAAAAAGCATCTTACTCTTCAATCAACTTTTGATTCTTCAACTAGTAATCCTTCAGTTTTCCTGAGATTTCTCTCAAGCATTTCAAGTTCATCATGTTGAGATTTAGCTATCTGGAGTAGCTTAGCATAGGATATATATTCTGGAGAATATTCGTTCATGGATCTTTGGTGTTTTGCGGATACCTGATCCTTAGAAGATTTTGCCATGAGACAGAAGGTGACTGGTTCATCATCGCTTGAATCATCATAGCTTGAAGCATCATCATGAGTATCCAATCTGTTGACATTCTTTGATGATTCAATGGCAACATAAGCATTGCTTCTCCCAATCTTTTTGTAGAATTCTTCATTATCCGAATCAGTATCAGTTGCTTCTTCTTCAGAGTCCATTGTCAGATCAACACATGGTCTGTTTAGTGGAGACATTCTCTTCATATTTGATTCAATGATAGCTCTGGCTTTGACATCAGTGACTAGTCTCGTCGAAGAAGATGATGGAGATGCAATTTCCTTCGAGAGCTTAGTATGACGATCCACTCGAGTAAAACCACTGCAGTGAAGGTATTTCCATCTGTTGCTGGGTTTTCCTTCCCAACCAGGGCAATCAGCAATGACATGGCCGTATAATTTGCATTTGAAGCACTTCATGTCTTTCGGAGGCAAACGTCTTCTTGATGATTCTGGTGCATGAAATTCTTCATCATTGACGAGATAAAGATTGTGTCTCTTTAGATCACTCAGCCTTTGTGTGAGAATTTCAAGTTCTTGAGTGATGGTGTGTTGATTTTCAACATCTTCTTCTTCAGAACTGCCATAGTGTGAGAGAATTTCTCCTTCATTTTCCGAAGAAGATTCTTGATTAGCATTTTCCAGCCCCATCTTTTCTTCATGAATGGACAACAGTGTCATAATATCAACATAGTGAAGCTCTTCATAGCCAGTTCTTTGCTTGATCTCAGACACAATAGAGTCGAAGGATTCATCCAGTGCACTCAGAAGCTTGTTGGCAACATCTCTATCTGTGATATCGCCACTCATGGATGAAGTCTTTCAACAATGTTTGTCAATCGATCAGTGAGTTCCATAACACTTTCGTTGCGCAGGTTTCTGAATCGAGTGAAACGGAGCGTTTGAATGTGAGGATCTGATCGGGCAACAAAATCCACGTGAGCACTATTTAGAGCATCCCAAATTTGCTTTGCAGTGTTGAGCCTGTGGAACCGAAAGGAAATGTCTTTTGATAGACTGCCATAGATGATATCTTTCGCTTGAGCATCCAACCGCAGATTTGCTTTGTCACCGAGTCAAATTGTTTTGATGAATGGTGTATCCATCTTCCACAATCTGCCATGCATCATAGTTGACATCTTGAATTCTGATTCTCATTTGTTCCTTCCAGTATAGATAGTCATTTTCATCGAAGATGGGAAACCTTTCAGAGTGCGAGGATCTACCTGCAAGTGACATACTCAAAACTCCAAGGACATTAGACCTTTAATAAACAGAGACATGGAGAACCCGCTCCGATACCAATTGTTAGGACCGAGAGTATATCGACCAGGGGGGTGAATGGGACATTCAAATTTTGTTTCAAAAGCTTTGAAACTTTATCCAAACAAAGCAGCGGAATAAAGTATTGAGAGAAATGCACTGAATCAGTTTTCATCATCAGAGGCATATTCATCGAGAAAAGCATTTAGAACAAAACGAGCTTGATAGATTATAGGTTTGATTACAATGAGGGTTATGCAAGAAGCAAACATATGTAACAGAATGAGATATAACATAGCTGAAACTAAGAGAAATGCAACTGAAAGTTTACACAAGTAAAACAACAGTACCAGTGGTGCTTGATGGCGAAAAGAGATTTGGTAAACCAGTTTACCCTTCTGCCAAAGGGCTACGTCTGGCTGGAGGGGCTATGACTTAACACGGAAGATAAACTCTCCTCACGCTATTCTCCTTGAACACAGAGCTGATTAGACTCAGGTTGATTTCACTCGTGGTAGATCCTTGTCGGCGATCTCCAAACCTTCGGTCGACCTTCACGAACCACAATCACTCTTGGTTGCTGAAGATCAGGCTCGATGAAGATAACGACTCTTCAACACTCGAAGCCAAACCTATCCGTCCAGAGAGTGTGCAGCTCTCAAGAGTAATAGGTACAAGAACTCTCACTCAGAACTACTGTGATGCTAAACCACTGTCTAAGTTTGGGCTCTTGGTTTTCTCTCGGTGGATTTTAAACTCAAATCACTCGGAGAGGGGTTGATCAAATCAATCTTTTCCGAAGTCTCAAGTGGAGCAGCCAATGATCAAAGTTGGAGCGGGGTGGCTACATATAGCTGCTGCCTTCCCAGATGGGAAAAGTCCAAATTGTACGTCGGCCTCAGCGAATGGCCGAACAACATGATTCCAACAGTCGGATTTGAGCATAAATGTAACATTTCTTGCGGAGCAAGAAATGCTAACTCCTCGGTCTGAGGCAAATCTCTTTCAGCAAAGAAAGAAGATCACAAATTGCTGTCGACAAGTATTTCCTCGAGCACAAAGAGATTTCTCTCGCATCTTTCATAGGTTGTGGCTAAGCATCACAGCTGATCTAAGCATCGAGAACCTATACCCCTCTTAATAGTACGGAGGTCCTATGACTCGATAGACTTAAAGGAGAAAAACAAAATGAATGCTACGTCTTCACTTTGTCTTTGACTTCAATCACTCCAGTCAATTTCTTCGGATGACATTACTGAAACAAAAGCTTCACTGCAGCAATGAACTTTCGAGGGGTCGATTTCTTCACATTAATCTTCTCGACTCTATCACTTCATCAAATATAGCTCGTTTTTCTTTGCAGTGTAGATATGCTTCGGTGAAGTTCCTCGAACTCAGCACCAAAGACAACATTCTCATCGGTTGTGTACGAACTTTTCTCTCTGTATGCACACGCAAACAAATTAGTCCATACCTGTTTCTCTCAACAATCTCCAAAACACAAGGTAGACAGATATTGCACCAACACCTAGTATCCACTATGTTCTGAGATTGATGTTGTTATGACTTTGACATGCTTAATGCTTGCCACTTAGGGCCCGGGTGCCATGATTTCAAAATTTGAACTATTTATGTTTTCACCATTATATCTATGTTCTAGATCCGATCTTGCAAGTCATATTCACCGATTACGTGTTATGATATATAAACCCCAGTGTGTCAGTAATTGGGATACTTTTCGGTGATGACCCTAGTTTGAGGAGTTCGTATTCACTATGTGTTAATGCTTTGTTCCGGTTCTCTACTAAAAGGAGGCCTTAATATCCCTTAGTTTCCCTATGGACCCCGCTGCTGCGTGAGGGTAGGACAAAAGATGTCATGCAAGTTCTTTTCCATAAGCACATATTACTATTTACAGAATACAGGCCTACATTATATTTTTGAACTGGAGCTAGTTTTTATCGCCCTAGGTTATGACTGTTATATGATGAATATCATCCAACGAATTCGCCGATCCAATGCCTATGAATTTTCCATATATTGTTCTGGCTAAGTTATTACTGCTGCTGTTACTGTTACATTTGCTACAAAATCATTGCAATCACTGTTTTCGTTACTACTACTATTACCACTACTATCAAAGCTATCATATTACTGTGCTACTGATCACCTTGCTGCAGATATTTAATCTCCAGGTGTGGTTGAATTGACAACTCAACTTCTAATACTTACAAATATTCTTTGGCTCCCCATGTGTCGAATCTATAAATTTGGGTTGAATACTCTACCCTCGATAACAGTTGCGATCCCCTATACTTGTGGGTTATCAAGACATTTTTCTGGCGCCGTTGCCGGGGAGCATAGCTATATTTGTTAAGTCACTTGGGATTATTATCTATTTATCACTGTGAAGAATCTGAAGGATACAAAAACCAAGATCGCTCCTCTATGATGAGGGGAGGTAAGGAATTGCCATCACACTCTACACTTGATTCACCTTCTGTTTTGAGTAGACTTGCAACACCACCACATGCTATTAATCCTGATATGTCAAAAGTTATTGATGATGCTACTTCTGCTATGAATGATACTCATGACGATGCTAGTATCTTGCTTGATGATAATGTGCCACTAGTTGACTTTCTTGATGAACAAATTGCTAGAGCTAAATATATTGAGAATGCTAGAACTGACGAAATTATTGAAACTGAGGAAGTACTTGAAACTAAAAATCTTGAAACATCTATTAGACCTAGCTATCCTAGATATGAAATGCCTAAGATACTTGAAGGTTATGTTATGGATGAGGAGATAGCTAGAGACTTTCTTGCTTGCAATGATAGGGATGATCTTAATAAATTACTATGCAAACTGAAAGAAAATCCTTGAATGCTAGAATGAAATGGGATCCTAAGTTTGCTACTTCACCTATCTTTGTTACCGATAAGGATTATGAATTCTCTGTCGACCCAGAGTTAATTTCTTTGGTTGAATCTGATCCTTTCCATGGCTATGAAACCGAAACTATTGTGGCATATCTTACTAAGTTAAATGTATCACCACCCTATTTGCTCATGATGAGAAAATTCGCTACTACTACATCCTAAAATTATTAATGTTCTCATTAAAGGGTGATGCTAAGATATGGTACAATTCTCTTACTCCTGGTTGTGCGCGTAGTCCCCAGGATATGATATATTATTTTCTCTCAAAAATATTTCCTGCTCATAAGAAACAAGCTGCTTTACAGGAAATATTTAATTTTGTGCAAATTGTAGAAGAGAGTCTCCCACAATCTCGGGGGAGGCTTCTCCAATTGCTTAATGCTTTGCTTGATCATCCTCTTAAGAAAATTGAAATACATGATATCTTCTACAATGGACTAACTGATGTTTCTAGGAGCTTCCTAGATAGTTGTGCTGGTTGTGTTCTCAGGGAACGAACTATTGAACAAGCTGAGGAATTATTGAATAACATATTAAAAAGCTATGATGATTGGAATCTTCCTGAATCACCGCCTAAACCCACATCGGAGAAGAGGGGTATCTTATGTCTCAGTCCCAAAGATATGCAAGAGGCAAAGAAAAGTATGAAGGAAAAAGGTATTAAAGTAGAGGATGTTAAAAATTTACCTCCTATTGAAGAAATACACGGACTTGACACACCACCACCACGAAAGGTGGTAGAGGTAAACTCTTTAATGAAATTTTATGAAAGTGGCATCCCTTACAACAATCATCCTAGTCAATGCCTTTATGAGTTTGACAATTACATTAAAAAAAGATCACTTCAATGCAAACGTTATGAAACAATTGAAATATAGTTCTGATATGATCGCTCGCTTGAGTGACTTGTTAATTTTTTTTAGAGAAAAGGCATACGCCCGATGAGGGAGTCCCGGACTAGGGGGTGTCCGGATAGCCGGACTATCATCATCGGCCGGACTCCAAGACTATGAAGATACAAGATTGAAGACTTCGTCCCGTGTCCGGATGGGACTTTCCTTGGCGTGGAAGGCAAGCTTGGCGATACGGATATGTAGATCTCCTACCGTTGTAACCGACTCTGTGTAACCCTAACCCTAGCCGGTGTCTATATAAACCGGAGGGTTTTAGTCCGTAGGACGAACAACAATCATACCATAGGCTAGCTTCTAGGGTTTAGCCTCTTTGATCTCGTGGTAGATCCACTCTTGTAACACACATCATCAATATTAATCTAGCAGGACGTAGGGTTTTACCTCCATCAAGAGGGCCCGAACCTGGGTAAAACATCGTGTCCCTTGTTTCCTGTTACCATCCGCCTAGACGCACAGTTCGGGACCCCCTACCCGAGATCCGCCGGTTTTGACACTGACATTGGTGTTTTCATTGAGAGTTCCTCTGTGTCGTCACCGATGGGCCCGATGGCTTCTTCGATCATCAACAACGACGCGGTCCAGGGTGAGACTTTTCTCCCCGGACAGATCTTCGTGTTCGGCGGCTTTGTACTGCGGGCCAGTTTGCTTGGCCATCTGGAGCAGATCGAAAGCTACGCCCCTGGCCGTCAGGTCAGATTTGGAAGTTTAAACTATACGGCCGATACCCGCGGAAACTCGATCTTCGACGGTTTCGAGCCACAGCCAAGCGCGCCGCACTGTCTCGATGGGCATGATCTAGCTCTGCAGCCGAACAGTGCCCTGGAGGCCGCACCAGAATCCGCTCCGACCCCTAATCCGGAGCCGGATTCCCCGATCGAGGACGAGTGGTTGGACACCGCCTCGGGGGCTTTAATCTCTACGGCGATCGAGCCGAACTCCATCCCTGTCCTTTGCGAAGACCTCGACTCTAGGGTGCCGGACTCCTCTCCGGACTCAACCCTCCGCGCCTTGCGAATTGAATCCGATTGGGCGCCCGTTATGGAGTTCATGGTCATGACATCTTTCAGACTCGCCTTTTGGCGACATCCTGAATTCACTAAAGTCTCTCTCTTTATCCGGAAAGCCACGGACGGACCACGGTCAGAAGGTTGGGATACGGACGACGAAGAAATTCAACGCCCACCCACCACCCACTTCAGAGCTAATCGCCGATAGCCTACACGACGTGCTCGATTTCGACTCCGAAGACATCAACGGTATGGACGACGATGTAGGAGACAACAATGAACCAGCACCTATAGGATGATGGACAACCTCACCCCATGATGTATACATGGTGGATACACCTAAAGCAAATGAAGACGAGGAGCAACGGGACGCTACGAAGGATAAATCCCTCAAAAAGCAAATAAACGGCAACGTAAACGCCCGAACAAAGTCCCGCCTCAACAAAGACCCAGCCATAGAGCAGGGCGAACCGTGGACAACGAACAAGCTATCGAGCAATCGTCCGAACAAGACAACTTGGATAAACAATCTGTCCCCCAAGAAGATAACGGTCCGGACGATCTCACACCGACAAACCATTGGAGCAAAATGACCTCCGTAAAAGGCTCGCTACCACTGCCAGTAGCCTGAAAAAGGTAAGCGAAGCTCAAAATAGCGGAAGATGCTCTCAGGATTAGATGGAGCAAAGTATTCAGCACCGCAGATAAGTACGGGCGACAACAACAACAAAGAGCTACCCGAAATAAAGCTACTGCCCGACCGACGAGGAGGCCTTAGAGCCCCTACAATTAAAAAGCAAGAAGGCCACCCGGTCGGATGGACGACCTCACGGCAAAAAGAGAGCGGCGAATGGCGCCGCACACAAGCCAATATGCGATCCGCATAAGGATTCACATCAAGAGGATGGCCCAGTTAGGTCCATCTATGGGCCAAGAAAGCAGGCTCATCAAAGCAATGCAATACGCCAAAATTCCGAAGATCACGGCACACCCAAATATAGGGGCGCCGCACACCCCCTATGTTTCACCGATGAGGTGCTGGATCATGAATTTCCAGCGGGATTCAAACCCGTAAACATAGAGGCATACGACGGAACAACAGACCCTGGAGTCTGGATCGAGGATTACATCCTCCACATACACATGGCTAGAGGAGACGATCTCCACGCCATAAAATACTTACCGCTTAAACTCAAAGGGCTAGCTCGGCATTGGCTTAAAAGCCTCCCGAAAATACCATTGGAAGCTGGGAGAGCTCGAGGATGCATTTCGGGCAAATTTTCAGGGACTTATGTCCGCCCTCCGAATCTGAGACGATCTAAGTCAGATAACTCAACAGCCCGGAGAGTCCGCCCGGAAATTCTGGAACAAGTTCCTTACTAAAAAGAACCAAATAGTCGATTGTCCGGACGCCGAAGCCTTAGCAGCTTTCAAACACAACGTCCGAGACGAATGGCTCGCCAGACACCTCGGCCAAGAAAAGCCAAGAACAATGGCCGCATTAACAAGCCTCATGACCCGCTTTTGTGCAGGAGAAGACAGCTGGCTGGCTAGATGCAGCACCAGCGACCCGAGTACATCCGGAATCAGGGATGGAAATGGGAAATCACGACGCAGAAAAGATCAGCGCCGTAATAAGGAAAATGGCCCAAATAGTACGACGGTCAACGCCGGATTCAAAAGCTCTCGGCCGAACAACAAAACACTGCCCCTAAAGGATAACAGTGACGAGCTATCCAACCTAAACAAGATTCTGGATAGACCGTGTCAAATACATGGTACCTCCGGGAAGCCTGCAAACCATACCCACAGAGATTGTTGGGTCTTCAAGCAGTCCGGCCGACTTAACGCCGAACACAAGGGGCTCGACACACCAAGGGAAGATGATTACGAGCACCACAAGCAGAGCCCCGGAAAACAAAAGAATTTCCCACAAAAGGTTAAAACAGTAAAGTCACTTCACATGATCAAAGGGAAAAACAGAGCGGCACCCACTAAAAGGCACGCCGCACATTGGTTATCAAAACCAATCACCTTCGACCATCAGGACTATTCCGAAAATATCCGGAACGCAGGATGGACTGCCTTGATATTGGATCCTATAATCGACGGATTCCAATTTACACAAGTCCTCATGGATGGCGGCAGTGACATCAACCTGATATATCAGGACACAATCCGCAGGATGGGGATAGACCCAACCAAAATTCGCCATAGCAACACCTCCTTCAAAGGGGCAATGCCAGGCCCATATGCCCATTGTACGGGCTCCCTACTGCTAGAAGTTGTGTTCGGTTTATCCGACAACTTCCGTCGCGAAAAGTTAGTCTTCCATGTTGCCCCATTTAAAAGTAGCTATCAAGCACTATTAGGACGCGAAGCTTTCGCCCGCTTTAACGCAATACCGCATTACGCATCTCTTACACTTAAAATGCCCGGTCCACGCGGCATCATCTCATTAAAAGGGAGTATTAAGTGTCACTCGAGCACGGAAGAATGCGAGGCTGCCTTAACAGCCCCACACCAATCCGCTCCGCTAACCAAAGCACCTGAATAGGTAATTCGAACCCCGGACACGGCTAGACGAGTCCGGCGCCTACTAGCGGCATACCCCCATACAAGGGGCTGCATGCATGTACAACAAGAGACGATAAAGCTCAATTTCATTCACTTCTTCGAACCGTACTCTGTTTATTTAATACTAAGTACACCTTTCGCACGATCCTTTTTCTTTCAAACTAAGTTCCTCTCTTTTACAGATGAACAACGTGCTACACCCGTCCAGGATACGGCACAACGGAGACACATGCGCAAACGTGCAGGAGGGACCCGTTGCAAGGATTCTTTTCAGATTAAGACCCTGCGTAAACCTTTTTTCACTGTCTCTTGTTGATATACATCCCCCCGGTTCCTTAATATAACCGAGGAGGAGGCTGGTGCTTTGGCATTGGCTGCACCAGAATTTTTGCGCATACCTAGACACCAGGGGCTTAGGGCATTATTTTGCCCATTTTCATAAAGACCGAATACCTTAGGGAGTATTCGGCGTCTCGAGTTAGGCCTTATATGCATCAGCTCCGAATCATGTCTTTGGTCAAATGTTGGGTTGCCCGGCTCTCGTGTTTTGCTGCCTTACGCCCGCTTTCACGGCTAACGCGGCACCAGGAGAACTACTGCGATTGTGCCCCGGTTCGGTCGGGCGAGCACCTCAGTAGAGAAAGCCGAAAACTGACTGTCATGATATAGCAAGAGCTGGTCAACCACTCGATGACTCACAGGAATGTTTAGAATTCCTCCGCATTAAAGAAGGACCGGTTTTCGTCGCACGCACGCACTCAATTCGAGAGTGCGGTGCCTCAGGGCTATATAGTAGTCCCACCCTCGAACTCCCATGGCTAAGTGAAAGTGATAAAGCATTATAGTCCGGTTGCCTGGTTTGCTACGCTATCACCTCCTTAACAGGACCAAGACGTTGGATTAAGTGTGAAAAGCGCTTTCTTTGCAAACACCCCGCACTATGTGCGTGGGGGCTGAAAGCCAAGGATTGCCATCTTCAAAGTTATATACACATATACATAAACGGCCGCACAGGAGTAGTTTACTACTTGAACGCACAAGTATAAAAAGCACTTATATTACATTGAAACAATGTTTTCACAAATCATACATATCATTTAAACATAATATCCTTCGAAAGCATCGCGTCTCTATTAAACGAGCGCCAAGCATGACTTCTTCAAAGTAATGCTCGACAGTACTCGGCCTCCGTCCGAATCCTGGGATGCAATGTCGGTGGCCTTCATCTCGCCCAAGATGTCTTGACACGGGCAAGAGCCATCCGCGCTCCTCAATACATGCCGATCGCTTCATCGCGTCGACACGCTGCACCGCTCCAAGAAACCGCTGCACTAAACCAAAATAGTTTCTTCGGTGGGGTCCGTCCGCCACAATCGAAGTCAAGACATGCTTCATGGCAAATCCGGACAATGGATTCAGCTCGCCCATTCGCCAACCGATCGGTCACCGCAGAGGACGCCTCCGGATTATGGAATTGCGACCAATATAGCTCTTCCCTTCGCGTTCTTCCGCCCCGGAAGTGCTCAACCGCGTCCACGCTTCGCCGCCAAGTCCAGATAAGCATCCTCCTCAACTCCACAACTTATCTAACTGAGCATACTTTGGATCCATATATTTCCTCCGCAGAGAAACGGTTTTCCAAGAATTGCCCCTGACGACTCAGCTCCTCCTTGGCAGCTCTCAAAGCCAACTGGCATTCTTGGATTCGGCGGCGGCCTTTTTTAGGCCCTCTTGTTCCACTTGACGTTCTTTCTCAAGAACCTCGCAGCGATCGGTAGTATTCCTCAACTTTTTGGCCATATCGGCCATCTCCTCTTTGCTTCGGAAGTGAGTAGCCCGTTCAGCTTCTAGCTCTTCGGCTGCCTTTAAAGCGGCCGCATTACTAATTCTGGCTTGCTCTTTCGCTCGGGCAAGTTCTGCCCGCAGCTCTTCCATGGCAGCGGCACCATCTGCATTAAGCACATGATTAGTAAGACATGGGCATCAAGCTCCCTTACTAGGTGTCCGCATAGAAGTCGCATACCTTGTGACTCGTCAAACCGTTTATTGACCAGCGCGATGTCCGCATCCGCCTCATCAAGCTGCCGCTTTAGTTCGGCATATTCATCAGTCCGGCTGGCCTCCGGACGCCCCGCCACCTGTTTAGGAGCGGCGATATGTTAAAATGGAGAATTTGATCCTCGGCACGTCGTCAATTTCGACAACATACCGAGTCTCAGGGGCTACTATCTATACATGGCACATTTTATATGCATAACTGTCAGAAGGTACATTATTTTTTGCGTACCCCAAACCCCGTCAGTAAGCTTCTGACGGCTTCATGCAATCCTCTCTCTGCGGATGCAATTCTTTCAATCACCGAACCCATTAGAGCACGGTGATCTTCTGAGATATCCGCTCGCCCGAGCAAATCCTTCAGCTCCTCCGACCGCACACCACTTGGCGCCGGACCTTCCGCCCCCGCCGGACTTGGGGGAACCCTCCGCGACGACACCTCCGGGTCGTCCGCTTCACATGAGGGTGCGACAGGTGGAGGCGTTTCACTCTCCATCATCTCCGGAAGAAGATTCCCTGAAGACGAGCTCACGAGAAGGGCCGAGGTCCGAACTACAAGGTACAATTTCGGTTATCTTCATAAATAAATACAGGGATGTTCCTTATTTACAAGACCCCTTCTTTTTACTTACGGCTCGCTGGAGGGCTGATCCCCTTGGGGAAATAGTGCAGCTGGGTTACTTCCCAGCGCCGGACTCTTCGACGAAGATTCCCTTCCCCTCTTTGAGGCCTTGACCTCCGGATCTTTCGAAGCAGTCCTCTTCCCTCCTCGAAAGACGGGACTTTTAATCCCTCCTTCCTTGATAGCCTCCTTCATGGGGCGCCGCTTCCCCGCTCCCCTTCGCCTTCTTCAAAGGGCGCGACCTTCAACATCTTGGTCAAGATGGGACCCGGGCGTGGTCTCTGGGAGGGGAGCCGGACACCTTATTAACTTTGCCTTGGCTATCCACTCCTGTTCAAGAAACGTCTCCTTTAAAGGGCATATATATATATAATAAATGAATGAACAGCTTGTCCGGTTACAGGACTACTTACTTGAGCATCTGGGCGATTGCAGCTTAGTCCTGCGTCCTCGGTCAAGTCCGGACACTTCTCTTGTGATCCGAAGAATAGTTTATACATCTCCACAGGCGTCGTGCCCATAAAATTTTGGAGAGCTCGTGGTCCCTCCGGATTGAATTCCCACAAGCGGAGGGGGCGACGTTTGCAGGGCTGAAGGCGCCGGATCACCATAACTGCGCCATTGCAACCAGATTGATCCCTCTTTCACGGAGGTCTCGAATACGGCCCTCGCAGCGAGGAACGCCCTTGGACGACCCCCAGTCGAGCCCCTTGTTGACCCATGATGCCAGCCACTGTGGTGGACCTGAGCGGAAGGCAGGGAGCGCCGCCCATTTGGTGCCCCTGGGAGCGGTGATATAAAACCACTCCCATTGCGACAAACCAAGCTCCTCTTGAAAAGAGCCCTCGGGCCACAGAGCATCAGCACATTTGCTTATGACCGCCCCTCCGCACTCCGCTTGCTGCCCCTTGATCATCTTTGGCTCCACCTTGAAGGTCTTGAGCCACAATCCAAAGTGGGGGTAATATGGAGGAAGGCCTCACATACGACAATGAATGACGAGATATGGAGGATGGACTCGGATTCAAGTCATGGAAATCAAGCCCATAATAAAACATGAGCCCCGCACAAAGGGGTCCGTTGGGAAGCATAAACCCCAAGGAAGTGGGACCACGAATACCACGTTCTCGCCGGGCTCAGAGTGGGAATGACCTGCCCTCGAGCAGAAGCCTATGCGAGATCTCGCCGGTCGGATACCGCTTCTCGCAGCTTTAGCACCTCTTCTTCTATGACGGAGGAAGACGTCCATCAGCCGTGCTGGTCGGAGCCGGACATCGTCGAAAGTCCGAAGCGCCTGAATCTGAAGCTTTGGGTGTTGGAACTCAAAGCGCGAGGCGAACTCGATGGAGGGTGTAAAAAGAAGAGGGCCTTGATCTCACTATAAAGAGGTTGAATACCAAGAGCCCACCCCGCGGTCGATTAGGACTCACCTTTGATAGAGAAGGCAGGCCAACGGGCACGGTTGGGTTACCCACGTCCGTGTTGATGAGATTCCTGGAATAAGGGGGCACGATCTACGCTTTGATAAGACGTGCCAAGGAAACCGCCTCGTTAAACACGCTGAGGTGGAACAATAAAAAACGATTCATATAAAGGCCTGGCCGTGGTGTGATGTCACGCCGCGGAATACGTCAGCAGATCTGTGCAAAAATTATTCTCTCTACGGTGTTATGTGGAACTTCTTTTGCAGAGCCGGACACTATCTTTGTGTTCAAAACCTTCAATGAAGTATTCGGAGGAGGAACCCGCCTCGCAATGCCGAAGACAATCAACGTGCCGGACTCATCATCATTGAAGCCTGGTTCTGGGGCTACTGAGGGAGTCCCGGACTAGGGGGTGTCTGGATAGCCGGACTATCATCATCGGCCGGACTCCAAGACTATGAAGATACAAGATTGAAGACTTCGTCCCGTGTCCGGATGGGACTTTCCTTGGCGTGGAAGGCAAGCTTGGCGATACGGATATGTAGATCTCCTACCGTTGTAACCGACTGTGTTACCCTAACCCTAGCCGGTGTCTATATAAACCGGAGGGTTTTAGTCCAGAGGATCTAACAACAATCATACCATAGGCTAGCTTCTATGGTTTAGCCTCTTTGATCTCGTGGTAGATCCACTCTTGTAACACACATCATCAATATTAATCTAGCAGGACGTAGGGTTTTACCTCCATCAAGAGGGCCCGAACCTGGGTAAAACATCGTGTCCCTTGTCTCCTGTTACCATCCGCCTAGACGCACAGTTCGGGACCCCCTACCCGAGATCCGCCGGTTTTGACACCGACACCCGACTTTATAAATAAAGCCACCAGGCAGAGTCACGACACAGCCAACCAAACATCACAGAAGCAGAGAAAAGTTTAAGAAGTGCGAGTACATGGCAACCAGCCAAACATGGCACGTAGGCCAGCCAAGAGTCCAAAAGAACCGGAGTTTAAGCCATCCTCCTAGATCGCCGCAGCAGGGAAGAAGCCGTAGATCTCATCTTAGATAACATGTCATCGAAAGCCTCTAAGTCCACTTCCTTAGTCAATGATCTCCACTGCTGCAAAAAGACATTGGCTTTAAATAAGCAATTCACAGGGTTAGCCGGGAAAATATGTTCGATAGTGAACTTGTATCTAGTAGTCCACAACGACCAACAGATCGCTGCCCAACCAACCCAGAAAACCCTCCTAGACCGGCCTGATAAAGTACTGACACAACGCTGCAAGTCCTCGAAAGAAGATGGATTCCAATTAACATGAAGCCAAAGTCTAATTCAACTCCAAAGGAATTTAGCCAAAGAGCAATGAAAAAATATGTGCTCGGTGTTTTCAAGAGACCCACATAGCGCGCATCTATCAGAGCCCGACCCATTCCTCTTCCTAATTTGATTAGCCGCAGGGAGTTTACGACGGAAAGCTTGCCACAAGAAAAATTTTATCTTAGGAGGAATACGTGCCGACCAAATATCCTTGAATTTCACTGTACGGGCACCCGAGATAAGTTTGGTGTACGCGGATTAAACTGAGAAACGCCCCGAAGCAGAGTGACTTGTTATTTAGAGTTACAAATGATGTTAGGGGTGTGGGAAAGCATGCTTCTATGGTTCAAACTCACTTAGAACAAGTTGTTAAATCTCAAAGAGAATTGCTTGATGAAATGAACAATAATATAAATGATTGTGTTGTTAGAGTAGCAACTAGAGGAGGTACAATGACTCAGGAACCACTTTATCCTGAGGGACACCCTAAAAGAGTTGAACAAGACTCTCAAATAATTAACACTGATGCACTTAGTCCATCTAAAAGTAAGAAGAAAAGAAAAATGACAGGACTTTGCATACCTCTAGTGAACCTGAAATAGAAAACCCTTCCGAAGATAATAAAATGTTTCTATTTCTGATGCTGAAACACAATCTGGTAATGAACATTCATCTAGTGATAATGAAAAAGATAATGATGATGTTCATTAAGACACTCAACCAAACATTGATAAACAATCAGATAATGATGTTGAAATAGAACCAGTTGTTGATCTTGATAACCCACAACCTAAAAATAAAAGATATGATAAAAGAGACTCTGTTGCTAGAAAACATGGAAGAGAAAGAGAACCATGGGTTCAGAACCCATGCCCTTTCCACCTAAACCAACTAAGAAAAAAGATGATGAAGAATTTGAATGCTTTGCTGAGATGCTTAGGCCAGTCTTTTTGCGCACTCACTTGACTGATATTTTAAAGATGGCCCCATATGCAAAATACATGAAAGACATCATCACTAATAAGAGAAAGATACTGAAAGCTGAAATATCCACCATGCTTGCTAATTATTCTTTTAAGGATGGAGTACCTAAAAATTTAGAGATCTAGGAATACCAACTATACCTTTCTCCATCAAAAGAAATTATGTTAAAACTGTTTTGTGTGATTTAGGAGCTGGTGTTAGTGTTATGCCTTTCTCCTTATATAAAAGACTTGATTTTATTAAAGTAACACCTACTGAAATATCTCTGCAAATGGCTGATAAATCAATTGCCATACCTATCAGTATTTGTGAGGATGTGCCCGTTGTTGTTGCAAATGTTACTATCTTAACAGATTTTGTTATACTTGAGATGCCCGAGGACGACAACATGTCCATTATCCTTGGTAGACCCTTTTTGAATACTGCAGGGGCTGTTATTGATTGCAATAAAAGTAAGGTCACTTTTCATATCAATGGTAATGAGCATACGGTGCACTTTCCAAAGAAACAATTCCAAGTGAATGGTATTAATGTTACTAAAAAATCTCCGACACTCACTATTGGAAGTTTTTAACTACCTCTACCTACTGCCAAAAAGAAATATGAAATGCTTATTGTTGGGGACATGCATATCCCCGTTGAGGTAACTTAGTCTTTTACGAAAGTTCTTTGGTTTCATGCTAATCGAAGGTGGTTGTTAATAAGACTTGATCAACCTTATTAATGGATCATTTTTTAGAGGTATGAAGTTGATGAATTTAGTAGGCACAAACTTCTGCTCTCAACTCTTGTTCCCTGTTTTTCTTAGTTAATTAAATAAAATGCCATGTTTATCCCGTTTTCTGGTTTTTTCGTGCAATAAAAAAATGACCAAAAAATAAAAGTTCCCAGAATGCCCTGAAAATTTAATATGACTTTTTTTTGAATATTTCTGAATTTCTGGTGCAAATAACATCATGGGGGGGTGCACCTGGTGACCACAAGACACCAGGGCGCGCCTGCAACCCTAGGCGCGCCCTGGAGGGTTGTGGTCCCCATGTGGGTCCCCTCACTCATTTCTTTAGCCCATGTCATCCCCTACCTCCTGAAAAAATCACCATAGCTCTCTCTCTCTCTCTCTCTCTCTCTCGTGTTCTTGCTCTCAAACTCGTGGATTTCCTTCTCTTTGCTCGAAGCTCCGTTTCTGAAACTGTTTTGGGGGATTGCTACATGGTATGTGACTCCTCCATGGCTCCAATTAGTTTTTGCTTTAGTGGTTTATATTTTGAATAATTAGCTACTCTTGGTGCTGCTGTAGATGAGCTTACATGTTGATTTCTTAGAGTCCTAAGTAGTTTGAATGCTTAATATAACCTCTATGCATCCTTATGAGTAGCTGCTATCAATCTTGTGAAGTTTTTTTGACAAAAATTTTGTGTTCCAATTTTTTTCCATAAATTGTTCGCAAATAAAAATGCAATTCTTTAGGAGTTCTTCAAGGAGGAGGTCTATGGAGGCATCACCTAGTAGTGGCTCGATACGTCGGTCTTATGTTGAACCAAGCGCAACCGCAATGTGTGATGCCGCTATCAAATCATGCCTATGGCCGTGTAACACTTTCATGGTAAGCACACACATTAAGGAAGAATTTGAGCAATATGTTCACAACGCCGAGCTCAGCCCCTACATTGAAGATAAGTGCATCCAGTATCTCAACCTCGTAGAAACTTTTACTAAGAAATTTAAATATTTTCCTCGTGAGTCTAGAGTTTCATTTAGCCTTTATGATCACCCATTTTCCATGCATGTATGTGTGTTCTGTGATGCCTGCAAAATTCCATATTGGGGTTCACTAGACGAGCCACCAAGATCTGAGTATGGGTCATTTTTGACTAGCCTTTTTCTGTGGTGAGGATAGGAGGAGTGACAAAAGGCATATTCATTTTCAATTAATTCAGTACTTTGCACTCTTTAATGGTAAATGCATCGCGGGCAAGCAGGATTGCAGCACACTATGTGCCCCTGACTTGAGCCTCATAAACACTGCTCTGACCGGAATTAAATGTTATAATCTTGGAGCGATTGTTGCAACACAACGCCGGTAGTGCTCATTTTTATGGTGGGATTTATGCTTCTCGTTTAGCTTAAGAGGTTCGCTTTACACCACTGCCTTATGACCCCATCTTACCTACTCAATATGTAGACTTTGAGGCCATGAAGCACCATAAGTTTCTTAAGGGCAAAATCACTGATTATACTTATAACTTGAGGTTCAATAAAGAAACCATTTTGCATATTGTCTTGCCCGTTCCTGCTCTCTTTGATTATGACAGCAAAAGAAGACATTATGTTCTTGAGAGCGAGGCCCGCTCGTACAAGGCGGAGATCGAGGTAGCTTAGCGGGCTGAGGAGGCTGCACCAAGATCCTCTATGAGCTATCACTCTGACTACTATGCAGGCCGCTGATGGTGATTACCAAGCTAGGCCAAAAGCCACGTGGGGTGTATGTGTTTCCAATGACATTACATTCATGTTCAGACATTTCATTCCAGTTGTCGGTATCCACACTTTTTCATTATATTATCCATGCTAGATTTATTTCTTCGCTTTCTTTTTGAAAAACTTTAAGAAAATACAAAAATATTTCTAGCTTCTTTTCGGTTTTTCTTTCTAGATTAATTAGTTGTAGTATTGAAAGAAAACCCAAAAAGAGTTCTCGATTCTTCTTTTGCTTGTTGGGAGCTTTCCCGTGTAAATAGTTTTCCTAGTTTTTGTTTATCCTTCTTTAATTTGCTTTCTTCAAGAAAAATTAAAAACTCCAAAATATTTCAGTGTGTTTCTCTGAAATTCTTTTATTTTTAATGAGTCGTACCATGGAGAAGACCGCGATGAAAATTTTGAGTGGCTCTCATATGCATTATTGTTGATCTAACAAAGAGCCCAAATTACCTTGTCTTCTCCTTTTGAAAAAAATGTTTGCAGATTCTAGCTTAGTCCATGGCACTCTTGCACTATTATTATTTTCATATCATTCGGTCGTGCAAGTGAAAGGCAATAATGACTATATTTGATGAACTGGCCGTGGCAGAGAGAAATGGGTATGAACTCAACTTGTTCTGTTTTTGTAAATATGTTTAACCTAGTATCCATGATTCAACATATAATTATCAAACATGTTTGCAATGACAATTAGAGATTATAGTTTCTCATGCCATGCTTAAGTAGCTAGGAGTGGATAATGATTTATCTTGGATGTCAGCATTCACTAAAATGATTGTGATGTAGTATGATGATATGGTATCCTCCTCTGAATGTTTTGAGTGGCTTGACTTGGCACATGTTCATGCATGTAGTTGAATCCAAACTAACATAGCCTCTATGATATCTATGTTCATGGTGTTCATATCCTACTAATGCTAGTATTCAATGTTAATTATGCATAACACATGTTCATGAATGTTTTCGCTCTCTAGCTGGCCACTTCTCAACCTATTTGCTAGCCTTTTTTGACTGTGAACGGTAGGGAAGGCTTCTACTGTGTTAATATATTAATAAAATAGTAACACTATACAATGGAGTATTTACATGGTGGGGTGTCCTTGCCACTTTGTGGCAAGTGAGGGGGGGGGGGCTAAATAAGTAAGGGTACTACTGTAGAGAGTGTACAAAATTGAGAACAAAGGGCCTATGTGCCTCTTTAATCCTGTGCTGAAGCAGCTCAAAGTCCCTGTTGAACCTATTTTCTAGGCTTCGCCTGTACTGATACGTCTCCAACGTATCTCTAATTTTTTATTGTTCCATGCTATATTATATTCCGTTTTGGATATTATTGGGCTTTATTATACAATTTTATATTATTTTTGGGACTAACCTATTAACCGGAGGCCTAGCCCAGAATTGCTGTTTTTTGCCTATTTCAGAGTTCCGCAAAAAAAGAATATCAAACAGAGTCCAAACGGAATGAAACCTTCGGGAACGTGATTTTTGGAACGAACGTGATCCACAGGACTTGGACCCTACGTCAAGGAAGCAACCAGGAAGGCACGAGGTAGGGGGGAGCGCCTACCCCCCAGGCATGCCCTCCACCCTCGTGGGCCCCATGTTGCTCCACCGACGAACTTCTTCCTCCTATATATACCTACGTACCCCCAAACTACCAGATACGGCGCCAAAAACCTAATTCCATCGCCAAAACCTTCTGTACCTGTGAGATCCCATCTTGGGGCCTTTTCCGGCGCTCCGCCAGAGGGGGCATCGATCACGGAGGGCTTCTACATCAACACCATAGCCTCTCCGATGATGTGTGAGTAGTTTACCTCAGACCTTCGGGTCCATAGTTATTAGCTAGATGGCTTCTTCTCTCTTTTTGGATCTCAATACAATGTTCTCGCCCTCTCTTGTGGAGATCTATTCGATGTAATCTTCTTTTGAGGTGTGTTTGTTGAGACCGATGATTTGTGGGTTTATGATCAAGTTTATCTATGAACAATATTTGAATCTTCTCTGAATTCTTTTATGTATAATTGGTTATCTTTGCAAGTCTCTTCGAATTATCAGTTTGGTTTGGCCTACTAGATTGATCTTTCTTGCAATGGGATAAGTGCTTAGCTTTGGGTTCAATCTTGCGGTGTCCTTTCCCGATGATGAGGGGCAGCAAGGCACGTATTGTATTGTTGCCATCGAGGATAACAAGATGGGGTTTATATCATATTGCATGAGTTTATCCCTCTACATCATGTCATCTTACTTAAGGCGTTACTCTATTCTTTTGAACTTAATACTCTAGATGCATGATGGATAGCGGTCGATGTGTGGAGTAATAGTAGTAGATGCAAAGGTGAGTCGGTCTACTTGTCACGGACGTGATGCCTATATACATGATCATACCTAGATATTCTCATAACTATGCTCAATTCTGTCAATTGCTCAACAGTAATTTGTTTACCCACCGTAATACTTATGCTCTCGAGAGAAGCCACTAGTGAAACCTATGGCCCCCGGGTCTATTTTCCATCATATTAATCTTCCAACACTTAGCTATTTCTTTTGCCGTTTATTTTGCTTTCTTTACTTTTCATCTTTATCATAAAAATACCAAAAATATTATCTTATCATATCTATCAGATCTCACTTTCGTAAGTGACCGTGAAGGGATTGGCAACCCCTTTATTGCGTTGGTTGTGAGGATTTTATTTGTTTGTGTAGGTGCGAGGGACTCGTGCGTGGCCTCCTACTGGATTGATACCTTGGTTCTCAAAAACTGAGGGAAATACTTATGCTGCTTTACTACATCACCCTTTCCTCTTCAAGGGAAAACCAACGCAGTGCTGAAGAGGTAGCAAGAAGGATTTCTGGCGCCGTTGCCGGGGAGGCTTACGCAAAGTCAAGTCAAGATTTGACTCCCAACAACGAGTGATTTCTGGCGCCGTTGCCGGGGAGTCTACGCAAAAGTCAACATACCAATTACCCATCACAAACCCTTATCTCCCGCATTACATTATTTGCCATTTGCCTCTCGTTTTCCTCTCCCCCACTTCACCCTTGCCATTTTATTTGCCCTCTCTTTTCCGTTTGTCCTTTTGTTTGCTCGTGTTGCCATGTGCCTTCTATATGCTTGAATTTTCGCTTGCTGAAAATCTATTGATATGGATCCACTTAAAGTGTTCTACTTGGATCATCTTCGATCCTTATGCACTCGTGCTGAAACCCCAACTAGCCTAGTTGATGGGAAATCTTTCGATGAGCATGCTCATTTTGTGCGTCATCGTTTGTCTGAAAAGGGGAAGCTCTTATGGTATCATATAAATAGTTTGCTATGCTATTCGTGGAACCTTTGTGAAATTTGTTATTTTACTTGTTGCTCTAAGAACCCTAAAAAACACCTTCCCTACCTATGTGAGTTCAATGATAATGAAATCTTATCTTCTTATGCAAAGGGTGTTTATAGTTACTATGATATCGAACAAATTGAAGAATTTGTCGTTTTTAAGGGTGCTCATGAAGTTGCTTCTTTGATTGAAAAGTATGATCTGACTCTCAAGAAATCTGAAAATTCCGTCATACTTAAATATTGCAATGAAAACTTTGCTCATAATGTCTATGTCCAAGAATTTATTGAAAGAATGACCATTGCTTTGGAAGAAAATAATGATATGCATGAATCTATAGATAATGATGATTCCGATGATTTGGTTGAAATATCCCTTGAGTAACATGATGCTTGCTATTCTTGTGGCCATGATGCCAATATTTATGAAGACGAATTTGCTATAGTTCCTTATGTTAAAAATGAGATCGTTGCTATTGCACCCATGCTTGATAGTTCCTTCGATGAAAAGCATGATTGCAATGATTTTACTATAAATTCTCTTGATGTCAATTGTGCTAATAATATGCAAAACCCTAAGTTTGGGGATGCTAGTTTTGCTATGTCCACTATTTGTTGCAATGATCATGATTGGGGTGATTTTTCTTATGATCTTGAAAATTTATTTAATCCCCATGATGAATATGAGATTGATAATATTGTTTGCAATAATATTGAAATTGGGTTTGGAAGAGTGTCAACTTTAGATCCCACATATTTGGAGAATATTCAATCTTATGAAATTTTTGATAAAAGTGGGTTTGGAGAGGTCATGACTTTAGTTAATGTTAATCCCACTATTTCGGAAGAGTGTCAACTTTGCATGCATGTGGATCGTGTTGAAAATATTTTATATGATAGCTATATTGTTGAATTTGCTTATTATCCTACATGTAATTATTATGAGAGAGGAAAATACGGTTGTAGAAATTTTCATGTTACTAAATTACCTCTCGTCATGTTGAGATTGTCATCGTCTCTTTCTTCTTCCTTCCATATGCTAGTTTTTGCTTGCATTGATAATTTGTTTGCTTATAAAATGCCTATGATAGTAAGTACATTAGACTTAGATGTGTTTGTCATGCTATTTGATGCTCTCTTTGTGCTTCAATTCTTGTCTCTCATGCGAGCATCATTAAAATTATCTATGCCTAGCTAGGGGCGTTAAACGATAGCGCTTGTTGGGAGGCAACCCAATTTTATTTTTATGTTTTTGCTTTTTGCTTCTGTTTAGGAATAAATATTTGATCTAGCCTCTGGTTAGATGTGTTTTTATGTTCTAATTAGTGTTTGTGCCAAGTTAAACCTACAAGATCTTCTTGGATGCTAGTTATTTGATCTTGCTGAAAATTCCAGAAACTCTTTGTTCACGAAAATAATTGTTAAAAATCACCAGAACGTGATAAAATATTGATTCCAATTGCTGCTTATCAATAAACAAATTTTCTAGGTCTTCCTATTTTGTCTGAACTTTTGGAGTTCCAGAAGTTTGTGTTAGTTACAGATTATTACAGACTGTTCTGTTTTTGACAGATTCTGTTTTTCGTGTGTTGTTTGCTTATTTTGAAGAATCTATGGCTAATAAAATAGTTTATAAACCATAGAGAAGTTGTAATAAAGTAGGTTTAACACCAATGTAAATAAAGGATGATTTCATTAAAGTACCTTGAAGTGGTGTTTTGTTTTCTTTCGCTAACGGAGCTCACGAGATTTTCTGTTAAGTTTTGTGTTGTGAAGTTTTCAAGTTTTGGGTGAAAGATTTAATGGATTATGGAACAAGGAGTGGCAAGAGCCTAAGCTTGGGGATGCCCATGGCACCCCAAGATAATCTAAGGACACCTAAAAGCCAAAGCTTGGGGATGCCCCGGAAGGCATTCCCTCTTTCGTCTACTTCCATCGGTAACTTTACTTGGAGCTATATTTTTATTCACCACATGATATGTGTTTTTCTTGGAGCGTCTTGTATTATTTGAGTATTTGTTTTTTAGTTTGCCACAATCATCCTTGCTGTACACACCTTTTGAGATAGACACACATGATTCGGAAATTGTTAGAATACTCTATGTGCTTAACTTATATCTTCTGAGCTATATAGTTTTGCTTTAGTGCTTCACTTATACTCCCTCCGTTCCTTGGTGTATAGTTTTTTGACAAAAAACCAAAATATAAGGTGTATTGCGGTGCACCACTCGTTTGGATAATTTTTTAGGGATTTGATTACATTTCCTTATTTCAAGCAAGCTCCTCTATTTTCTCATGTCAATTAGTCAGGTGAAATCTCGCCCAAAACTTGTGAAATTTTCCCTCCACGTACGTTCTTTAATTTCCGTGCCAAAAACTATACACCCTATATTTAGGAACGGAGGGAGTATCTTTTAGAGCGCGGCGGTGGATTTGTTTTATAGAAACTATTGATCTCTCATGATTCACTTATATTATTTGAGAGTCTTAAAACAGCATGGCAATTTGCTTTAATTTTAATATCATGAGAAATTTGATGCTTGATAATTGTTTTGAGATATAAAGGTGGTAATATCATAGTTGTGCTAGTTGAGTAATTTCGGAATTGGAAAATACTTGGGTTGGAGTTTGTGATTCCCGTAGCATGCACGTATGGTGAACCGTTATGTAACGAAGTCGGAGCATGAGGTATTTATTGATTGTCATCCTTTGTGTGGCGGTCGGGATCGCGCGATGGTTAACTCCTACCAACCCTTCCCCTAGGAGCATGCGCAGTAGTACTTTGCTTCGAGGGCTAATAAATTTTTGCAATAAGTATATGAGTTCTTTATGACTAATGTGAGTCCATGGATTATATGCACACTTACCTTTCCGCAATTTTCTAGCCTCTTCGGTACCGTGCATTGCCCTTTCTCACCTTGAGAGTTGGTGCAAACTTCTCCGGTGCATCCAAACCCCATGATATGATACGCTAAACCTCCTTATATCTTCATCAAAACAGCCACCATACCTACCTATTATGACATTTCCATAGCCATTCCGAGATATATTGCCATGCAACTTTCCATCGTTTCGTTTATCATGACACGCTCCATCATTGTCATATTGCCTTGCATGATCATGTAATTGACATTGTATTTGTGGCAAAGCCACCATTCATAATTCTTTCATACATGTCGCTCTTGATTCACTGCACATCCTGGTACACCGCCGTAGGCATTCACATAGAGTCATATTTTGTTCTAAGTATTGAGTTGTAATTCATGAGTTGTAAGTAAATAAAAGTGTGATGATCATCATTATTAGAGCATTGTCCCAAGTGAGGAAAGGATGATGGAGACTATGATTCCCCCACAAGTCATGATGAGACTCCGGACTAAAAAAAAGAGGCCATATAAAAAAAGAGAAAAGGCCCAAATAAAAAAATGAGAGAAAAAGAGAGAAGAGACAATGTTACTATCCTTTACCACACTTGTGCTTCAAAGTAGCACCATGATCTTCATGATAGAGAGTCTCTCATTTTGTCGCTTTCATATACTAGTGGGAAATTTCATTATAGAACTTGGCTTGTATATACCAATGATGGGCTTCCTCAAATGCCCGAGTTCTTCGTGAGCAAGCAAGTTGGATGCACACCCACTTAGTTTATTTTGTTTGTGCTTTCATACACTTATAGCTCTAGTGCATCCGTTGCATGGCAATCCCTACTCCTTGCATTGACATCAATTGATGGGCATCTCCATAGCCCGTTGATTAGCCTCGTTGATGTGAGACTTTATCCTTTTTTGTCTTCCCACATAACCCCTACCATTATACCTTATTCCACCATAGTGCTATATCCATGGCTTGCGCTCATGTATTGCGTAAGAGTTGAAAAGGCTGAAGCGCGTTAAAAAGTATGAACCAATTGCTTGGCTAAAACCGGGATTGTACATGATATAAATATTTTGTGTGGGGAAGATGGAGCATAGCCAGATTATATGATTTTGTAGGGATAACTTGCTTTGGCTATGTTATTTTGATAAGACATAATTGCTTGGTTAGCATGCTTGAAGTATTATTGTTTTTATGTCAACATTAGACTTTTATCTTGAATCATATTAAATCTGAACATTCGTGCCACAATAAGAAGAATTACATTGAAATTATGCTAAGTAGCATTCCACATCAAAAATTCTGTTTTTATCATTTACCTACTCGAGGACGAGCAGGAATTAAGCTTCGGGATGCTTTATACGTCTCCAACGTATCTATAATTTTTGATTGTTCCATGCTATATTATATTCTGTTTGGACATTATTGGGCTTTATTATACACTTTTATATTATTTTTGGGACTAACCTATTAACCGGAGGACCAGCCTAGAATTGCTGTTTTTTTGCCTATTTCAGAGTTTCGTAGAAAAAGAATATCAAACGGAGTCCAAACGGAATGAAACCTTCGGGAACGTGATTTTTGGAACAAACGTGATCCAGAGGACTTGGACCCTACGTCAAGGAAGCAACCAGGAAGGAATGAGGTAGGGGGGGCGCGCCTACCCCCTAGGTGCGCCCTCCACCCTCGTGGGCCCCATGTTGCTCCACCGACGTACTTCTTCCTCCTATATATAACTACGTACCCCCAAACTACCAGATACGGAGTCAAAAACCTAATTCCACCGCCGCAACCTTCTGTACCCGTGAGATCCCATCTTGGGGCCTTTTCCGGTGCTCCGCCGGAGAGGGCATCGATCACGAAGGGCTTCTACATCAACACCATAGCCTCTCCGATGATGTGTGAGTAGTTTACCTCAGACCTTCGGGTCCATAGTTATTAGCTAGATGGCTTCTTCTCTCTTTTTGGATCTCAATACAATGTTCTCCCCTCTTGTGGAGATCTATTCGATGTAAACTTCTTTTTGCGGTGTGTTTGTTGAGACCGATGAATTGTGGGTTTATGATCAAGTTTATCTATGAACAATATTTGAATCTTCTCTGAATTCTTTTATGTATAATTGGTTATCTTTGCAAGTCTCTTCGAATTATCAGTTTGGTTTCGCCTACTAGATTGATCTTTCTTGCAATGGGAGAAGTGCTTAGCTTTGGGTTCAATCTTGCGGTGTCCTTTCCTAGTGACAGTAGGGGCAGCAAGGCACGTATTGTATTGTTTCCATCAAGTATAACAAGATGGGGTTTATATCATATTGCATGAGTTTATCCCTCTACATCATGTCATCTTACTTAAAGCGTTACTCTGTTCTTTTGAACTTAATACTCCAGATGCATGCTGGATAGCGGTCGATGTGTGGAGTAATAGTAGTAGATGCAGGCAGGAGTCGGTCTACTTGTCACGGACCTGATGCCTATATACATGATCATACCTAGATATTCTCATAACTATGCTTAATTCTGTCAATTGCTCAACATTAATTTGTTTACCCACCGTAATACTTATGCTCTCGAGAGAAGCCACTAGTGAAACCTATGGCCCCCGGGTCTATTTTCCATCATATTACTCTTCCAACACTTAGCTATTTCTTTTGCCGTTTATTTTGCTTTCTTTAATTTTCATCTTTATCATAAAAATATATAAAAATATTATCTTATCATATCTACCAGATCTCACTTTCGTAAGTGACCGTGAAGGGATTGACAACCCCTTTATCGCGTTGGTTGCGAGGTTTTTATTTGTTTTTGTAGGTGCGAGGGACTCGTGTGGGGCCCCCTACTGGATTGATACCTTGGTTCCCAAAAACTGAGGGAAATACTTACGCTGCTTTACTGCATCACCCTTTCCTCTTCAAGGGAAAACCAACGCAGTGCTCAAGTGGTAGCATGTACTAAGCGAGAATACTGCTTGTGCATCAAAATCCTAAAACCCAAGTTATCCCAGATGAGTCCACCATATCACCTATATGCCGTATTATCCTGCCATTCCAAGTAAATCTTCATGTGCCACCTCTAAAATTTCAAATGAACATCTGTTTTGTGTGCCTAGACCGCTCACGGAGCGACAGGGGGCGGTCAGTATCTTCCATGCTAAGAGGCTTATTCTCTTGATGAGTGTTTATTCACTCGTCCTTGCACGAGAGGTGCGGTAATAGGGATGCCCGGTCCCGAAATAAAAAATTGCAAATAATTAAACAAAACTCCCCCGGGACTAATGTTGGTATGGACGGTACCCATGAATCCTGCTAGCCATGGAGTGTGTTTGTTGGTGGAGGGGGAGAAAACCTTTACTTTTATCGCTTGGGAACTGCCACTAATGTTTAGCATGGAAGATATTGATAACTTTTGGTCATAACGTTGATAGGAAGGGTGTACCTCCCAAAATTACATTTATCTCTGTTTTAAAACATTGAGCTCTAGCACCGCTGCAGATGCCTGCTTCCCTTTACGAAGGGACTGTCTATTTAATTTTATGTTGAGTCATCTCCTTCTGAAATAAGCGCCAGATCTGAGAGAACTATTGTCATCCTGATGCATTGTGTACAGTTTGTTGGATGCATCATGACTACTGGATCTTTTCTACCATGAATTACAATGTTTAGTCGTTGCTTGAACTTTGGAGGTGCTCTGCATTTATGTTTTGCAGTCTCAGAAAGGGCTAGCGAGATACCATTATTGTCATATTATATCATGGTTGTTTTGACAAAGTGTTGTCATTTGAGATATCCTATTATTGCTCGCTAGTTGCTTATGCTATTGATATGAGTTAATATAATTTTTAAGAGTTATTGTTGACATGGTTAGTCATAATCATTGCTGAAAACCTGGGTGCTACTTAATCTTATTTATGTAAACAAGAACAAAAGAGTTCGTAAAATTATTTTTTTCACTTCCATTTTTCAACTGAATTGTTTGTGGACAAGCAAAGGTTTAAGCTTGGGGGAGTTGATACGTCTCCGTCGTATCTACTTTTCCTAATGCTTTTGCTCTTGTTTTGTTCTCTAATTTGCATGATTTAATATAACTAACCAGGACTGTTGTTTTCAACAGAACTACCATGGTGTTGTTTTTGTGCAGAAATAAAAGTTCTCGAAATGGAACGAAACTTTTTGAAGAATTGTTTTACAATAAAAGAAAAATACTGGAGCCAAGAACCACCGGAGGGGGGCCCTGGCTGGGCACAAGACACCAGGGCGCCCCCCTTCCAACATGCCCTGGTGGGTTGTGCCCACCTCATGGCCCCGCAGACCCTAATTCCGACGCTATAAAATCCTATTTTCGGAGAAAAAATAGGAGAGGAAGTTTCATCGCGTTTCACAATATGGAGCCGCTGCCACCTCCTATTCTTCATTGGGAGGCCAAATTTGAAGCCCATTTGGGGCTCCGGAGAGGGGAATCTTGGGTCTTCGTCATCACCAACCCTCCTTCATCACCACTTCCATGATGCTCCCCATCAGGAGTGAGTAATTCCTTCGTAGGCTCGCTGGTCGGTGAGGAGTTGGATGAGATTCATCATGTAATCAAGATAGTTTTGTTAGGGCTTAAACCTTAGTATCCACTATGTTCTGAGATTGATGTTGTTATGACTTTGCCATGCTTAATGCTTGTCACTTAGGGCCCGGGTGCCATGATTTCAGATTTGAACTATTTATATTTTCACCATTATATCTATGTTCTAGATCCGATCTTGCAAGTCATATTCACCTATTATGTGTTATGATCCGTAAACGCCAGTGTGACAGTAATTGGGATACTTCTCGGTAATGATCGTAGCTTGAGGAGTTCATGTATTCACTATGTGTTAATGCTTTGTTCCGGTTCTCTATTAAAAGGAGGCCTAAATATCCCTTAGTTTCCTTATGGACCCGGTGCCACAGGAGGGTAGGACAAAAGATGCCATGCAAGTTCTTTTCCATAAGCACGTATGACTATTTACGGAATACATGCCTACATTATATTTATGAAACGGAGCTAGTTTTGTATCGCCCTCGGTTATGACTATTATATAATGAAAATCATCCAACGAATTCACCGATCCAATGCCTACGAATTTTCCACATATTGTTCTTGCTAAGTTATTACTGGTACTGTTACTTTTACACTTGCTACAAAATCACTGCTATCACTGTTATCGTTACTACTACTATTACCACTACTATCAAAACTATCATATTACTGTGCTACTGATCACCTTGCTACAAATATTTAATCTCCGTGTATGGTTGAATTGACAACTCAACCGCTAATACTTACAAACATTCTTTGGCTCCCCTTGTGTCGAATCTATAAATTTGGGTTGAATACTCTACCCTTGAAAACTGTTGTGATCCCCTATACTTGTGGGTTATCACTGATAAAAGTCGAGCCACCTGTTCACCAATATCCTTGCATCTCTCCTCATTAAAACGATGAAGGTATTGTCTGACAGGTTTCTTAGGATCCACATTAAGGTGGTGCTCACCAAGTTCTCTCGGTACACCAGGCATGTCGGAAGGTTTCCATGCGAAGATGTCCCGATTCTCATGGATGAACTCGATGAGCATGCTTTCCTATTTAGTGTCCATGCCCGTCCCAATAGTGAACTGCTAGGACGAATCACCAGAGATGAAGTCAACCTACTTTGCATCCTCAGCCGACTTGAACTTTAGAAAAGGATCGACCTCCGTGGTGGGCTTCTTTAGAGATGTCATATCGGTCGGGACAACATTGGTTGTGTAGAACTTTAGCTCTTCTGCTGGGCAAGCCGACTCGACGTAAGCTGCATCTCCTTCCTCACACTCGAGTGTGATTTTTCTATCACCGTTGACTGTGATGGTGCCCTCTGGTCCAAGCATCTAGAGTTTGAGATAAACATAACAGGTTCGCGCCATGAATCGAGCATAAGCCGGTTGTCCGAAGAGGGCATGATACGGGCTCTTAATTTTGACCACCTCAAACGTAAAAAATCTCATATGAAGCTGAACTCAGTGCCAAATGCCACTTCTAGCTTGATCCGATCTGTAGGGTAAGCAGACTTTCCGGGAACAATCCCATGAAACACAGTTGAGAAAGGCTAGAGCTGTTTTTCTGACAAATTCATCCATCTAAAGGTATCATAGTACAAGATGTTGACGCTGCTTCCTCCGTCCATGAGTACCTTTGTGAGCTTGTAATCGCCAACTTGTGGTGCTACTACCAGAGCTAGACAACCCGTATTCTCAACCCGGGGAGGGGGGGATGATCCTCTCTGCTCCAGTGACCGCTGCTCGACTAGTTTAAGTACTCGGGTACAACTAGCTCAATCATGTTGACAACACGTTTGTGGAGCTTGCGATCAGTTTACAAGTGCTAGTCGTGAACACATGATATTGCCCACTATTCAACTATTTGGGGTTACTTGGAAAACCATACTGGTTACCCTACTGCTGATTTCCTTGTCCAGAACGCTGATTTCCACCTCCGCTATTACCAGACCCCTGGAAGCCAACTCCCAGCCACCGGACTCCTGAAAGCCGGCCAAACCCGGCGGCTCCAGGTTGTCTCGGGTGTGAGCCGCCGCCACCACCATGATGATGCTGATAAGCCTGATTGCGGAATTCCTGCATGATGAAGCAGTTCTCCCATGAGTGGTTAGCTGACTTGTTTGGAAGACTATGCTTGGGGCAAGGGGCTTTAAGTGCCTCCTCGTAATTATGAGGTTTGTTCCCATTGTATGATCTCCGAGTTGGATCTTGTGTTGTCCGACTCGGCATACCGTAAGGAAATCCGTGAGATCACCCATGTCTTGAACCTTCCGTTTGAGACGTCCAAGCTTCTGAATGAGAGGCTGAAAATGACAGTTCTTTTCCAAAATCAGGATGGCCTGAGCAACCGTTATGCTGTCTGAAGAGTGAATGATCTCTGCGACCCGGCGAAACCAGTGACGGGCAGACTCGTCCTCATGCTGGACGCAATGCTGCAGATCAACAATCGTCATTGGGCTCTTACAGGTTCCTTGGAAGTTTTTGATGAGGCGATCCTTCAATTATGCCCAAGTACTGATGGAACTGGGAGGTAGGTTTTTGAACCATGTGTGATCTGGCCCTTCCAACATCATAGTCAGATATTTGGCGCACACTGCCTCATTGACATCCAACATGTCCATGGCTATCTCGTAGCTCTCAATCCATGCGGCCGGCTCAAGATCAGTCGTGTAGTTGGGAACCTTGTGAGGGCCGTTTGAAGTCCTTGGGCATGCATTCCTTGCGTAGAGCCGGCGCTAGACAAGGTATTCCAATGGTTCTGGTAGTCAGTCATGTACCTTCTGAAGCCAATGGGGTTGTGGTGGGTGGGGGTTGAGCTCCCGTGTTTGCTGCTTCTGCCTCTCGCATAGCTCACGCCACGTCAACAATTACCTGAGCATCCGAAATCACAGGCCAAAGCGGGTCACGCTGTTGCTCGCGCTGCCGATGTGTGCTGCTGAAGACCGTCGCGACTCAGCATGCCGACTTCTGTTGCGACTCGGGTGCGGGGTAGAGTGAAGTCACTACTGACTGTAGGAATAATTCGCTTGCTGAACGGCTGCAATCTTTAGCATCTCAATGGCGTTCCTGACCTCAACCTCGGCAGGACTATTGCCAGTAATGGGGATTGACGTTGTGAGTTTCTGCAAGCACGTTGTCCACCGGGTTGGAGTAATGCCCTGCGGCTGTCAGGAAATGGTGGGGGGGGGGGGCAACTAAGCCGGTGTTGCCTACGGGGCCGGTTCGGGCTAATGCTGCTAAGCCGGCTCACGGTGGTGAGCCTGTGGCGGCTGACCAGATTCGTTGTTGGGGGGCACAGGTGCACCGGTGCCAGCCCCTGGCTCGGGTGTGTCCCGTGGCGTGCCGAATAAATGCGTAGGCTCGTAGTTGAAGGGTAGACGACTTGCGTGTATCCTCTAATGAACCCCATCCGAAGCACCCTAATGGAGACTCTGGTTCAGGGCTCATGTATTTTGGTGCTCGACCTCGTTGTGGATGTGAGTCTGCACCTCTACCATGCGAGTGTTCTCGGCATTGATATTCGTTGGGTAATGTTGCATGGAAAACAAAAAAATTCCAGGCACACGCAAGATCTATCCATGGAGATGCATAGCTACAAGAGGAGGAGAGCATCTACATACCCTTGTAGCTCGCTAAGTGGGAGCGTTTATCAACGTGGTTGATGTAGTCGTACACCTTCACGATTCGTCCCGATCAAGTACCGAACGTACTACACCTCCGCGTTCAGCACACGTTCAGCTCGATGACGTCCTCGCCTTATCCATCCAGCAAGAGAGGCGAAGTAGTAGATGAGTTCGGGCAGCACGATGACATGGTGGCGGTGGTGGTGGAACTATCTGCAGGGCTTCGCCAAGCACAACGGACGTGGACGGAGGAGGAACTAGACCTAGAGGGAGAGGGGGTGCCGCACACGGCTTGGGGGTCATCGTGTGTGTTTCCCCCTCCCGTTCTCACATATATATAGATGGAGGGCGAGAGGTGGCTGCCTAGGGTGCCCCCAAGGGGGCCGGGGGCCAGCCCTAGTGCGCCTGCCCTAGGCGCCCCTCCCCTTTCTACCTAGGCGTGTGGGGGGGAAGGCACGAGGGGAGGCGCCCCCTTCCTTTCCTTGCATGTGGAAGAGAAGGAAAGAGGGGGCTAGCCCTCTCCCTTCCTTCCCTAGGGCCGGTGCCATGAGATGGGGGCGCACCATCCCCATGTGGGTTGGTGTGTTTCACTGCTGGGTCTGCTTGGCCCAATATGCTCCCGTGGCCTCGATGTCTACTACACAACTTGTTCTTGTAGACTCGTGTTGGGCCATCAAGCACAGAGTTTTGTAGGATAGTAGCAATTTTCCCTCAAGTGGATGACCTAAGGTTTATCAATCCATGGGAGGTGTAGCATGAAGATGGCCTCTCTCAAGTAACCCTGCAACCAAATAATAAAAAGTCTCTTGTGTCCCCCAACACACGAAATACAATGGTAAATTTTAAAGGTGCACTAGTTCGGCGCGAGAGATGGTGATACAAGTGTAGTAATGATAGTAGATATTGATTTTTGTGATAGGAACAATAAAAAATAGCAAGGTAGCAAGTAACAAAAGTGAGCACAAACGATATTGCAATGCTTGAAAATGAGGCCTAGGTTTCGTACTTTCGCTAGTGCAATCTCTAAACAATGCTAATATAATTGGATCATATAACCATCCCTCAACGTGCGATGAAGAATCACTCCAAAGTTCCTATCTAGCGGAGAACATAAGAGGAAATTGTTACGAAACCACCTGAAAGCTATTCTATCCGATCAATCTATCCTAGACTTCGTACTGAAATAACACCAAGCTATTCTTTCCGATCGATCTATCCAAGAGTTCGTACTAAAATAACACCATATGTTACACATCAACCAACTCTAATGTCAACTAGATACTCCAATGTCACCGCGAGTATCCGTGAGTTGATTATACGATATGCATCAAACAATTTCAGATTCATAATACTCAATCCAACACAAAGAACCTCAAAGAGTGCCCCAAGATTTCTACCGGAGAAACAAGGACGAAAATGTGCATCAACCCCTATGCATAGATTACCCCAATGTCACCTCGAGAATCCGCGAGTTGTGTGCCAAAACACATACCAAGTGAATCAATATGATACCCCATTGTCACAATGGGTATCCATAGCAAGACATACATCAAGGGCTCTCAAATCCATAAAAGTATTCAATTTGATAAAACGAAATCTCAAAGGGAAAACTCAATTCACAACAAGATAGAGAGGGGAAAGCACCATATGATCCAACTATATTAACAAAGCCGACGATACATCAAGATCGTGACATCTCAAGAACATGAGAGAGAGAAATTAAACACATAGCTACTGGTACAAACTCTCAGCCTCGAGGGTGGACTACTCCCTCCTCATCATGGTGGCCGCCGGGATGATGAAGATGGCCACCGGTGATGATTTCTCGCTCTGGCAGGGTCTAGATTAGTTTTTCGTGGCTACAGAGGCTTGCGGCGGTGGAACTTCTAATCTAGGGTTATTTCTGATGGTTTATCTTTTTATAGGATTTTCAGCGTTGGAATCACGCGAAGATGGGCCTCGAGGTGAGCACAATCCACCTGGGCACGACTGGGCCTCCTGGCGCACCCAGGTGTCTTCTGCTCACCTCCTTCACCTACTGGTCCTCCCACGAAGCTTCTAGTGCCTCTTTTGTTCCAAAAAAATCGTCAAAAAGGTTTGTTGCATTTGGAGTACTTTTATTTCTGCACAAAAAGCAACACCACGGTAGTTCTGCTGAAAACAACGTCAATCCGGGTTAGTTCCATGCAAATCATACCAAAACCATATAAAATTGTTGTAAACATGGCATGAATACTTCATAAATTATAGATACGTTGGAGACGTATCGGCATCCCCAAGCTTAATTCCTACTCGTCCTCGAGTAAGTAAATGATAAAAGAAATAATTTATGAAGTGTGAATGCTAGCATAGTGCATAAGTTTGATCAATGGTAATTTCAATCACTTCTCCTAGTATTATAAGAGCAATTCTTTCTCATAAAATTTTTCATGTTAAAGTAGTAATCAATTCACATATTAAGGTTCAAACAATGAATTCTCTTGAAACCCAGCAACCTATATTCTTAGTCACCAAGCAATTGCAATTCAACTTATTCAACAGAGTCTAAGTAAGAGCTCCACATATTCAATCATCATATAGTCTTCCATGGTTGCTAGTACTCAAAGCATATTCTTAGAACAAATGGCATCCATCGAACACAGAGAAAGATAGGAACTTAATGTTTCGCCTCCCAACTCATTTATCATAGAGATAATTGTCAACAATAATAAATCATGATCAAATATATTTGACTTGTCATATGTGCCTAGATCTTTCCCCACCACATGATGCTTGCCAACTAGAGAATAGTTGAGGTTGAAATGAGAATGCATACTATTGACTCTTGCATAAAAGTAAATACTGAAAAGTAAAAGGTAGGCCCTTCGCAGAGGGAAGCAAAGGTTGTCATGCACTTTCTATTTTTGGATGCCCAAACTCTTAATGCAAAGGAACGTCACGTTATATTGCCCCTTATGATAGCAACCTTTATTATGCAGTCTGTTGCTTTTCTTACTTTGCCATCACAAGTTCGTACAACGCTCAAATTTCCTTTACAATTAAAGATTAAACATATTTAGGAGCAATTTTTATTGCTTTGTTGCACCGATGACAACTTACTTGAAGGATCTTACTCAATCCATAGGTAGGTATGGTGGACACTCATGGCAAAAAACTGGGTTTAAGGGTTTTTGGATGCACAAGTAGTATCTCTACTTAGTATGAATTTTTGGCTAGCAAAAGATCCTAAGCAAACATCACATGTTGGAGGATCCGTAACAATATAACTTCTATGCAAATATACACAACTATAACTCATTAAGTTGTCTTCCTTGTCCAACTTTAACTAAATTTCTCAAGTTTGAAAATAATTAATGGGTATTCACAATCATAAAAGATGTCCAAGATAATATTTTTGTATGTGAAAGTTCTCTTCCTTATACTAATCATTCACGAATTGCTTGTATGACCAATATTGTGATTGTCAAGCTTCAAAAGATTTCACTTTCTAAACCCAATGTGAAGCTACCACTAGGCATGATATGAACATATAATTTCAACTTCATGATATTCAATTTATTCAACAATTTACTCGCAGGATATAAGTTAAGCACAAGAGTAAATGACAAACTACTCCAAAAAGATATAAGTGAAGATCAAATGAGTAATTAAGTAAATGGGTGGCAATTTGGGGACTCTCTTTTATTTCAAAACTTTTAGATCTAAGTATCTGATAAAAACAGCAAGCAAAACAAAATAAAATGTCATTCCAAGAATAGCACAACTCATGTGAAGAAGCAAAAACTTAGGCTCAACTGATACTAACCGATAATTGTTGATGAAGAAAGGTGGGATGCCTACCGGGGCATCCCCAAGCTTAGATGGCGGAGACTTATTGGAATATTGTCTTGGGATGTCTTATGCACCCAAGCTCGAGCTTTTGTGTCTCCTTAATTCCTTCTCATAACATGGTTTCCCTAAATCCTAAAAACTCCATCCACACAAAACTCAACAAGAACTCGTGAGATAAGTTAGTATAAACCAATGCAAAACCTTATCCTTATATACTGTAACAAATCACTAAAATTATATTTTAACATTGCATACTAAATTCCTCTGCATATTTGATACTCCTATCCTCAAATAGGATCATTAAACAAGCAAACATATGCAGACAATGCAAACATAACAACAATCTGTCTAAAGAGGGCAGTCTTTAAAGAATGCAATTATATTCATACTTCTCTAACTCCAAAAATCCTAAAAACTTACCATAATGTAGAAATTTTGTTCTAACTTATTGTGTAAAAATTTCAAGATTTTATCATGTTCTAACTTTCCAGAAGAATCCAAACAATGATAGAAAACTTTGTGTTTTCAAAACAGCAACATATAGACTTGCAAAATAAGCATGGTAAAGGCTATCCCTGACATTTTTATTGAAATGAAAGATGTAAAACACTATTCTAAATAGTAGCAAGCAAATACAAATAAAATAGAATGAATCTCCAAGCAAAACTCATATCGTGTGATGAACAAAAATGTAGCTCCAAGTAAGGTTACCGATAATGTTGGAGACGAAATAGGGGATGCCTTCCGGGGCATCCTGTGAGGCCCTCGATTCAATCGTACACTAATCATGCACGCAAATGTGTACGATCAAGATCAAGGACTCACGGGAAGATATCACAACACAACTCTACAAATAAAATAAGTCATACAAGCATCATAATACAAGCCAGGGCCTCGAGGGCTCGAATACAAGTGCTCGATCATAGACGAAGTCAGCCGAAGCAACAATATCTGAGTACGTACATAAGTTAAACCAGTTGCCATAAGATGGCTAGCACAAACTGAGATACAGATCGAAGAGGAGCAGGCCTCCGCCTGGGATCCTCCTAGGTCACTCCCCGTCGCCGTCACCGGGCTGCACGTAGTAGTAGGCACCTCCAGTAGTAGTCGCCATAGGCGGTGGCGTCTGCTCCCTGGCTCCATCGTCTGCAGCAGCAATCGAGTAGAGGTAGGGGAAAAGGGGGAACAAGGCAACCGTGAGTACTCATCCAAAGTACTGCAAGCAAGGATCTACACTACATATGCAACATTATCAAAGGAAGGTCAGATATGTGGAGTGGGCTGCAGAAATGCCGTAATAGAGAGAAGGCCTAGTCCTATCGAAGACTAGCATCTTCTCGAAACCACCATCTTGGCAAAAGAACCGGAAGGAGTAGAGTAGCATAAGTAAAGTAGTAGTGTTATCAACCTCAGCAGAGATCCTTTCTCGACTCCTGCGAGAAAGAAATCCCTGAAGCCATACTATCCAGCTTATCATCACAATCCAGCTTCTCATCACCATCCAATTCTCATCACAAGCATCCAGTTCTAGTTGTATCGATCGATACAACTCCAAGTGTCCGTTATCAGAGACAGGCTATCGATAGATGTTTTCTTCCTGCAGGGTGCACCAACTTACCCACCACGCCGCTTAACTCCGGCCGGACACACTTTCCGTGGTCATGCCCGCCTCGGCCAAACAATACGCCGCAACCTGACCTAGGCTTAATAGAGAGGCCAGCCCACGGACTAAACCTATGCCCCTGTGGGTCATGGGCCATCTCCCCGAACTCCTCAAGACGCTATGCGAGGGCGGCCGGTGAGCGCACCTAGCTACCTCCCTAAAAAGGCAGGAGCTTACCGGTCCAACCCGGCGCAAGGCCATTCGTCACGACGTCTATTAAGCTTCGGCTGATGTATACGATGCGTAACGCCCATACTATGCCCACGTGATGGTTAGTGCTATCAGCCGTGAGGCCCTTGGATCAAATATCCAAATCGTAGTGGATTAGGAACGCGCGGTAACAAGCAAGAGACTCACGAAGATGTGACCCCGTTGCCCGTCTCGAGGACTTGCGGCAAGGGCTAGGAATGCCCGCCACGCCTCGTAATTATCTCGCGGGCACCTTCCGGTCAACCCGTCTCCACATCACTCGCAATTAACGCAGCTGGTACCCCTCGTGGTCGACCCGCCTTTCCAAGTAACAAAGTGGTAAAGTCCAAGTAACCGTGTGTCCAAACATCAAGGGAAAAGCCGAGGAATCACCCCGGTGAATTCCACTAGATGTAATCATCAAGGTGAACGTAAGAGGAATCACCCCGAGGTTCACACTTGAGGGTTGCACGGCAGTCGTATCGGAAGTGGTTAAGGAGGAAATCACCCTTGATGACCACGACCAGGATAGCTATACTACGGGGTTAATATCGAAGTGTTGTAGAGGTTTCACCCTCGGTACTCGATAGTAACCCAAAGAGTGTCGAGCAACTAAGGGAAGTGATGTGCGGTGTCGGGTCCTGGTCTTCGATCCCGCTGATCGGGTGTTCAATGATGAAGCAGGGGCAACAAGGACAAGGCGAGGAGGGGTCAGCGATGGGTCTCTAACCAACCTATACTAAGCGCTTTAGGATAAGCGGTGTAAGGTACAACAGCGAGATACAAAAGCGAGGCTATGCATCGTAATAGGTGCAAACAATAACAGTAGCAAAATCTAATGCAAGTATGAGAGAATGGAATGGGCGATATCGGGATGATCAAAGGGGCTTGCCTGGTTGCTCTGCAAGAGAGAGGGGTCGCCAACACCGTAGTCGAACCGCCAAAGAAAGCAGCTGGTCTCAGAGTCTACCGGAGAGAAGAGGGGAAGAAACAATGAATACCAAGTAAACAGATGCATAACGATGCATGACATGTCAAGAAGCGATGCTAGGCGTGCCCTAACGTGGTATGAGGGGGGTATCGTTATGGGGAAACATCCGGAAAGTATCCCGGTGTTTTGGGTTTTCGGCGGAGGAGCCGGAGGGAAAAGTTGCAGGTTCGATAGGTTAGGGGTGTGTGGCGGACGAACGGATCGCGTGATCCGGATTCGCCTCGCTGCTCGAGCAACTTTCATGTTGAAAATATTTTAATCCGAAAGTTACGGATTAAAAGATATGATTTTTAAAAGATTTTAATAATTTCGGAATTTAATTAATTAATTAATTAATTCAAAAATGTATTTATGACGCCAAGATGACGTCATGTTGACGTCAAGATCAACAGGGTTGACCAAGTCAACCCCGACATGTGGGTCCTGCTCGTCATCCTCTCTGTTAACTAATTAACTTAGTTAAGTTTAATTAATGATGAGTTAATTAGGTTAATTAGTTATTAGGTTTAATTAATCAGGATTAATTAGATTAACTAATTACTTAATTAATTAATTAATTAATTAATTAGTTTTATTCATTTTTATTTATTATTATCTAATTTTCATTTTCCTTTTTATTATTAAAACCATTATGTGGGTGGGGCCCCATGTCATAGGCCCCTGTGGGCCAAGCTGGCGTGGCTTATGGCTTGGCGTGGTCTGCTCGGGCGCCAAACCAGGGGACGCGTGGCATGCCCGCCCGATCCCGCCGATGTGGTGGAGGGGGCTGCCGAGGTCAGGGTCTGACGAGGAGCCGGGCGAGGGCGGTTCTCGGGGCTTTGAGGGGCTGGTCACGGAGGCGGCGGAGGTAGGCGGAGGGGTGCGGACACGGCCAAGGCGGCATAGGCGCGCGCACGGGTGCGCCGGGAGGCCAGGGGTTCGGTGGCCGGAGGCGAGGGCGCCACGACGGGGAGAGAGGGGGGGAGGCCACGCGGAGGCCGGGCGGTGAGCACGGGCGAGGGGGAGAAGAGGGAGGCGGGGACGGGCGTGGCGCGGTGACCGCGAGGGGGAGGCGGCCGGAGCCGCGATGGGGGCCTGGGGCTCTGATGGCGCCGGGAGGGGGGACGAGGGAAGCGACGAGGGAGAAGGCGGCTCACAGGGGGTACGCTGGTCTAGGAGGCGGGCGGTGGAGCTCGGTGGCGACCGGCGAGGAGGGAGTCGGGAGGCGGCCGGCCGGGAGGACTCGGTGAGGCGGCGTGGGGGTCGGGATGACCCAGCGAAAGTGCCAGCGTGGGGCGACGGTGGCGAGGGGGTCCCCGGGCGGCGAGGGCGCGACGAGGTTCGGCCCGATCTGGATCGGGGGAGAGAGAAAGTGGATCGGGAGGGGCGAGTGAGGCGCGGCGGCTAGGGTTAGCCGATCCGGGAGGGGGATAAGTGGCCGGCCGGGCTGGCCGGGCCAGGAGGGGCTGGGCCAGTGTGAGGGGGGGTGGGAGGAGGGCTGGCCCAGTTGGGCCAGTGGGGTTTCCTCCCCCCACTCTTTTTGTTTTATCTTTTTCTTTTTCTGTTTTAGTTTATTTAAATTACCAAAACACTTTACAAAATTTTGTGCACCCCACCATAATTGGGTTTGTTATTTTTGACAACCCCCGAACATTTTAGTTTTAGTTTTTGAAAACTTTTATCGTTTGCTTTTGATTTGGGTTTGTTTTAGACCGGGATCGAATCAAAGAGAGGTTTGGCACAGTAACCGAGGTGATCACTGTTGCATAACCATCCGGGCGTTACACATCCCCAAGCTTAGTTGCTTGGGTGTTCCTTGAATATTACCTTGGGGTACCTTGGGCATCCCCAATCTTACGTTCCACTCCTTATTCTCCTCATATCGATATCTCACCCAAAACTTGAAAACTTCAATCACACAAAACTTAATGGAACTTCGTGAGATAGGTTAGTATAGTAAAGACAAATCATTCACTTTGGTACTGTCAAAGACAAGATTCATAATTTTTATCACACAATGCCTACTATACTTTATCATTTCCACATTTTATATTGAGAAATATAAGCCATAGAAGCTAGAAAAAAGCAAACTATTCATTGAAAACATAATCTGTCAAAACAGAACAGTCTGTAATGACCTTAACAATCACCATACTTCTACTACTCCAAAAAATTTCTTAACAATTAGGACAACGTAGGGAATTTATATATAAATCACATGTAAAAAATTCAAGAATTTATCATGTTCCAGCAGAGCAGATCAATTCTATTCTTTGGGTGCAAAAGTTTCTGCTTTTGTAGAGAATCAAGTCAACTATCATCCACACTATCCCAGAGGCTTTACTTGGTACTTTATTGAAACAAAAGCTATAAAACATTATTATTACAGTAGTATAATCATGTGATCACACAGAAGCAGTAGTTAAGATGATGATTTTCTTTAATGCATTTTAGCTAGGCATGATGATTTCAATGATGCTCGCATAAAAGATAAGAATTGAAACGTAAAGAGAGCATCATGAATCACATGGAAATCACATTTAATTCTAAGCCACTTCCTATGCATAGGGATTTTTTGAGCAAACAATCTATGGGAACAAGAATCAACTAGCATAGGAAGGCAAACAAGCAAAACTCCAAGATTTTCAACACATAGAGAGGAAACATGATATCATTGAAATACCTACATGCATATGTTGCTCTCTCATAGTAATTTTCAGTAGCATGATGAATTAATTCAACAACATAGCTATCACATAAAGCATTCTTTTCATGATCCACATGCATAAAAAATGTATTACTCTCCACATAAGCAATATTTTTCTCATCAATAATGATGGGAGCAAATTCAACAAAATAACTATCATGAGATACTTGATTGGCATAATCAATTTGAGCATTAAAATGATGATGACAAGATTCATGGTGATCATTATTCTTTATATCATAAGTGTCATGACAATAATCATCATAGATAGCCAGTTTGTTATCAAAATTAATTGAAACCTTTTCCAAGATAGTGGAATCATCATTAAATAATATTATGACCTTCCCAAATCCACTTTCATCAATATAATCATCATAAATAGGAGGCATGCTTTCAGCACAGTAAATATTCTCGTCAAAACTTTGGGGACTAAAAATATCATCTTGATCAAACATAGCATCCCTAAGCTTATGGCTTTGCATATAGTTCGCACCATGGATATTAAAAGAGTTCATACCAACAACATTGCAATCATCCTCATCATTCAAAGATTTTTTTCTCAAACATTTTATAGAATTCTTCTTCTATCAATTGAGCACAATTTTCCTTTACATCATTTTCACGAAATACATTATAAAGATGAATAATATGGTGCAACCTCAATTCCATTTTTATTGTAGTTTTCTTTTATAAACCAAACTAGTGACAAAACAAGAAACTAAAAGATTCAATTGCAAGATCTAAAGATATACCTTCAAGCATTCACCTCCCTAGCAACGGCGCTAGAAAAGAGCTTGATGTCTACTACACAACTTGTTCTTGTAGACTCGTGTTGGGCGCCCAAGCTCGTAGTTTTGTAGGACAAGAGGAATTTCCCCCCAAGTGGATGACCTAAGGTTTATCAATCCGTGGGAGGCATAGGATGAAGATGGTCTCTCTCAAGCAACCCTGCAAACCAAATAATAATAAGTCTCTTGTGTCCCCAACACACCAAATACAATAGTAAATTGTATAGGTGCACTAGTTCGCGAAGAGATGGTGATACAAGTGTAGTAATGATAGTAGATATTTATTTTTGTGAAAGGAACAATAAAAAACAGCAAGTAGCAAATAACAAAAGTGAGCACAAACGGTATTGTAATGCTTGAAAATGAGGCCTAGGGTCTGTACTTTCTCTAGTGCAATCTCTCAACAATGCTAATATAATTGGATCATATAGCCATCCCTCAACGTGCAATGAAAAATCACTCCAAAGTTCCTATCTAGCGGAGAACATCAGAAGAAATTGTTTGTAGGGCACGAAACCACCTCAAAGCTATTCATTCCTATTAATCTATCCTAGATTTCGTACTAAAATAACACCAAGCTATTTGTTTGACACGAGAAAAATCTTATACGCACTCCATGAGATGGGAAGAGAAGGGGTATGGATTTCGCTCATGCGTCGGGGAAAAGAGTGCGGGCGTGCCAGTGTACCGTAGTACAGAAAGAAAAGTGATACGGGAAACAAGTATTTCATTTATCTCTTTGGATGAACAAAATAACAAGGTCCCATAAAAAATGGATGTGCTCCGTGTCCTACTAGCGCGGCATGACTGACTATGCCGATGTGCTATCTCCTGGTTCCCGGGGCCTCGAAAAGCTCCTGGTTAATTACTCCCGCGGGTTGCTCTGCGAGATACCTCCGATTAAGATGTGTGGTCGTCTTCGCTTCGCGTTCTCCATGCATGATGATGATAGTGTGTGTGTGGTGTGAGCAGCGGCAAAGCCCGCGTCCTCGTTGGTACACGTGCCGCTCAAAACATGGCTTTGTGCTAGCCATGTTTGCCCTTGCCGTCGCGCCTCGTCGTTGTTGAAGGCATTGATGTAGTCGGTGTTGGAGTAGCATGGGTCCTGCTTGGCTCGAATATCTTGACGATATAGCGGCTTCGTCGGGATACACAAGGGTTTCTCCTCATGGGAGTATTCTTATGGAGACCGGCGTCGGTGTAAAACCAACGCTTGCTCATATCAGCATAACCGGTGTGGTTGGCACCTCGTCTCGGCTGAATGCCGAGTATTCGGCAATCCGCGAAGACAATGGGTGCCACCTCACATGGCCATTGAAAGGTGACATCATAGAGACCACATCGCCTTGGGCTGATGCTACACCAAGGGTGAGCTGAACGCCGGCAACGTCATGGGCCTGTACACCAATGACCTATGCGCCGCGTGATGGGTGCGTCTCACTTGATTGAACGCCAAGTCTATGGTAGTCCGTTTTGTCAAGGAAGCCACCCGGCGAACTTGTGGAGAGATGTTGTAGAGGCTTCGTCGCCTTGGGTGGGTGCTACACCGAAAGGGGCCCCGTACGCCGGGGACACCATGGACCTGTACACCGAGACCTATATGTTGAGGATCTTTCCGCCATGGTGGGTACCTCGTATCGGCTAAACGCCGTATCTGGTGGTTTACCGAGACAAGTATCACGCAAAGACCTATACGCCAAGGACCTGTTCGCCATGGTGGGTGCGCCTTCATAGGTGGGACCGGTCTCGGGCTGCATCATCGTGAGCACCGGTTCCGCCACGTCATCTCCTCTGGGAAGCAAGACACATACATGTGCACCATTATGGGAACGCCATAGACCTATGCACCAGAGAGACCTGTTCGTCATGGACTTGTCTCGGGCTACGTCATCGCGAGCTCCGGCTCTACCATGTCGTCTCCTTCAGAAAGCAAGGTGCGAGTCCTGTTCGGGGCGCCATGGACCTGTGCACCGGTGACCTGTTCACCGAGGGCCCTGTAAGGCCGCGACACTGCTCATCGGGGCATGTAGGCCGCCGTGGTAGAGCACCTGGGCTAGCGGTTGGGCTGCATCGTTGGAGAGCTCCGTCTGCTCCTGGGTCATCTTCAACCAAGAACACGACGCTTGAAGACGAAGAGCTTAACGTGGACCAAGTCCGATGATGTCAGCGTAGCCTCTTAGTCCGATGAAATCATCCCCGATGCCGGCAGCGAGATCGGGTATGTACTCTCCGTGTATAGTGCATGCATGTTGGATGTGAGGGAGAAACAAAGAAAAATTAGATAATCATCTCACCATTGGGAAACGTGAACTTCATGTTCATGTTGCTGTCGGGGTTCCTTGCTCTGGCATGACACGGTCGCCAAAGGAGCACTTGCTAGATGGATGTGTTGCGGGGTTGGGTCTGTGTTGCTGCGTGCCTCCTCCTCTTGCGTGGGTTCTCCTCATGTCCTTAGGTATCCTGCAAAATAGATATAACACATAAATGAAAATAAAATTATTGTGTAGTTACTTGGGTCTCTTCCCGCCCGCCTATGTCGGCGTTCTGGGAACCAGGGTGTCGGTGTCAAAACCGGCAGATCTCGGGTAGGGGGTCCCGAACTGTGCGTCTAGGATCGATGGGTAACAAGAGACAGGGGACACAATGTTTTACCCAGGTTCGGGCCCTCTTGATGGAGGTAAAACCCTACGTCCTGCTTGATTAATATTGATGATATGGGTAGTACAAGAGTAGATCTACCACGAGATCAAGGAGGCTAAACCCTAGAAGCTAGCCTATGGTATGATTGTTGTGTATGATTGTTCATCGACTAGCCTGGCCTCGGTTTATATAATGCACCAGTGGCCTAGGATAACAAGAGTCCTAGTCAAATACGCCGGTGGGGAGGAGTCCTTGTCTTGATCGCCAAGTCTTGTGGAATCTTCCTTGTATGCGGCAATTGTCCGAACTGGCCCATGAGTTATACGGCCATGGGGGTCCTCGGCCCAATCTAACAGACCGGGAGATGATGTGGTGAGTACCCCCTAGTCCAGGACACCGTTAGTAGCCCCCTGAACCGGTCTTCAAGTTAGGGACGCTTCTCGATTCTTCCAAACTGTTCTTCATCTTCGGTCGTCGGTCTTGAAAACTGGTTCACCAAATCTTTTCATCTTGAGGATCGCCAAAGTGAATCTGAAGAGTTTACATGTCGGGTATCCGAGGAGCCCCTTTAAGTTTCCGGCCTTTATCAATGCCTTGTTATTTTTATGCCACACCTCGGGTTTGAAGTTGTTCCCGGGCGGCAGCGTCCTCTTGCGTCCGAGCTCCAACGCCGGACTGCATTCGAGGTATCTTTCGCAGCCGAGCACCAACGACGGACCGCTTCCCAGCTCTAACGCAGGGATGTATCCGAGCTCCAATGCCGGACTATGTATCCGAGCTCCAACGCCAGACTATATCCGAGGTGTCGTAAATCACCTTGGTTCAAAGAAGTTTGAAGGAGTTTTAGCCGAGCTTAATGCCGGAAATGCCCTCTATGGAGCCAGCCACTAGCGCCCGAGCTTTATGCCGGACTGCTTTCCGAGGTGGTGCACCACCCCGAATGTGGGCCGATTTTTGTCAATATTTTTGATTGGTGCAATTTATTCTCTGCCGAGATATATAGCCAAGAGTCTCAATGTGGGTATCGGTCTAAAACTCGAGATGCACATGAAGGATGACATAAGACCGCTGATCCTCAGAGTCAGCCGCGACTCAAGTTGATTTGCAAAATCGGTCCGAGGATCAAGTCCTAGCTCGGTAGAATACTTCGACACAAAGAACGGCGTGCTCGGGCCTCGAGACTCAAAGTTGGGTGTGGCCGACCAACCCGAGGATCAAAATCTCCTCGAGACTCAGATACACTTAAAATTTTCTCGCATTGACAGTGCAATGCAAGAGCCCCGAGACATCGGGTCGGGTGGCAACACCGCATCGAGGATCGATGTGCCCTTTAATATTTGTAAATAATAAGCCCGAAGCCCAAGAGGCCCGAGCCTTAATGCGGGCATGGGTGGTCAATTAAGGATTGATATCCATAGTAAAATCACAAATTATGTGTAATGACTCTATGTATCCAAGTACTTTACGTCATTAATGCTCGGATCCGCATTGTACAAAACTTTGTTGACCGACCATCGGCTTTCACCTCCTCGCCAAGAGTCGAGGAGTGTTTGTCCTACTTTATAAAGCCTTTATGAGGGCAAAGATTTACAACGAACAAGGCAATCTGGCCATACGGTTTTATAAACAAAGGTACGCAGAGAGATATGTTATATTACTGTTTTAACAGAAGAAATGTCTTCCAAAGAAAATAGTCCCGCTATCGGTTCCTTTCTTTGGGTTGTCATGCTAAGCATGATCATGAAACCTCAGTTCTAATTGTAAGAGAAAAATATCGAGGATTTAGTTTGGGAGGCCAGTTAATAGCCCCCGGTAGTGTTCGGCGACAGTCGAGGTCAAGCCGTAAACACTTCGGCCATTGTTATGAATGGCCCGTCGTTTAACACCGTCATCGGATCGCTGACCAGTTTACGCTTATTGTGACAAATGGGCCGCTTTCTCCACAGGGGTGCTTAACCATGTGAGCTGGAAGCAGAATCGCAGTGGTTCTCCCTTTGCACACCTAGCCGAACAAAGCGGAACTTAGGAGGCAAGCGCAGGAGCCGGGCAACCCAACTATTGACCGAAGACTCAATTCGAAACCGATGCATATATAGCAATATCCGAGAATGTTTTTGCCGAATCTCTAAAGGTGTCCGACGTTGCACTACGAGACTTGTGCTGAAAACACACAAATAGTTGAAAAGTGCCATAAGCTTGGAAAACCAAAAAACGTCAGTAAAAACTTGACGTCCGAACAAGGTCAAGTGTTCGGTCCCAATCCGAAAATTGGCCTTAGCAAAAGAAGTGCTTTTGTCGTGTTTTAACATGATACATCCTATCTCAAGACTTCAAGCGGGTCAGCCTACGACTTCAACCTCCTATCCCAAGGGCGGAGTACTTCTCATTAGGCCGCTTTAGCAAACTAAACTCTAGCGGCTTTGAGAGAGAAATTAGGCTCCCGGCTAGTGACCACACGCCGTGTCGAAAAAAAAGGAGTGATAGATAATAATAATAAAAAAACTTTGCAATGACTAAGAAGAAGAACACTTATCATAAAACGGCTCATATAAATTTAAGAGCCCCCAAGTGACTTGGGTAAAGAATGATTGCATGTACCAAGTACTTATATCATATCTATGTTCAACCGAACTTTAAACGCGTCTTAACCGACCGTCGGCTTCTCCCTCTTCGTCAAGGACCGAAAAGTGTTATGTACTCCATCCGTCGAGAATATCGACGGTGTTTCCAATAACCAGCAATCAGGCCATAAGGTCAGAATGCATAAAGCGCTCGAGGAACTTATGCTATATTACTACGAAGTGTAAGAAGCATCTTCAAGAAAATAGTACCCCACCGATACCTTTCTTCGGTGCTCATTGTTATTATGAGACTTGTGCAATAGATTTTTGTACTCATGAGTTCCGTTGTGTGCCGACCATTATTGAAAACTATAAGAGCGCTTAGCTTTCGGCTTCACCTTCGAGGTCCGGCTCGGATGACCCGATCGTGACAATCGCAGAGGTGCTCCCTTTACTCCCTAGCCGGACACCGGGAACGAGGGATAAACACAGAGCGAGGCAACCCAGCTTGCAAATCGCTTAAGTCAATATGGTGCATATTGTATGGCGTAATACACGAACAAGGAACGAAGCCGTACAAGTATAATCATATGCAAGAGGAAAAGCTTCATGAAGGAAGCCCCCAAATGAATTGGGTATTTGAATTTATGCGACACAAACAAAGTTTGGGCAAGGAAATTTTTAACAAGCAACTTTTTTCCAAAAAAGTATAATGCTTGGTCGAACCGAACACCAGTTAGAAATTAAAGCTTTGAGCATGAAAGCGACTTAGCTGGTTAATGTGTTCAGTATTGATGACGCGGTCCGAGCTTGATGCGGGACAATGTTCCATCCCCCAAGCCGGTCCCGAGGTGGCGGAGCGGAGAGCTCGACGCGCCGAAGTGGTGACATAGCACGGTCAATGCAGACCGGCAGAGTGTCGCCGAAGTCCCCGGATCATTTTCCTGCACACAAAAAAATAGTGCAAACCGGAGATAATAGTAATAATGATAATTAAAAAAATCGTTGCATAATGAATAATTTATGCAAAGTGAGTAATAAAAGAAATATGGCCTGGCGCCGAAGTCAACGTCGATGCAGGGCGTCGGCGTGATACGGTAAAGGTGTGGCAAAGCCTGAATTCACAGGTCGGTCCGAGCTCCGGATGCGGCGTTCGCCGGACTATGTACGGAAACTGACCGAACCACCATGCGATGGTTTATTTGTTGTAGCAATCCGAAGGAAGGTGATTCCCAAAACTGGGACTCGATCCGCGCGCCCATTGCCTGACGGCATGGCAATGCTGGCAAAGGTTGGCTCGCCGAGGCGAAGCCCTCGGTCCAGCTAATGTGACGGAGCTGGTCGGCTAGTGACGCCGAAGTGTTCGGCGTAGGTTGATGAACAGATGGCGAAGCCCCCTGTCGGTGTCAAAACCGGCGGATCTCGGGTAGGGGGTCCCGAACTGTGCGTCTAGGCGGATGGTAACAGGAGACAAGGGACACGATGTTTTACCCAGGTTCGGGCCCTCTTGATGGAGGTAAAACCTCACGCCCCGCTTGATTAATATTGATGATGTGTGTTACAAGAGTGGATCTACCACGAGATCAAACAGGCTAAACCCTAGAAGCTAGCCTATGGTATGATTGTTGTTCGTCCTATGGACTAAAGCCATCCGGTTTATATAGACACCGGAGAGGGCTAGGGTTACACAGAGTCGGTTACAATGGTAGGAGATCTACATATCCGGATCGCCAAGCTTGCCTTCCACGCCAAGGAAAGTACCATCCGGACACGGGACGAAGTCTTCAATCTTTTATCTTCATAGTCTTGGAGTCCGCCGATGATGATAGTTCGCTATCCGGACACCCCTAGTCCGGAACTCCTCAAGAGTCTCTGAACCAGGATTCAATGACGACGAGTCCGGCGCGCATGTTGTCTTCGGCATTGCAAGGCGGGTTCTTCCTCCGAATAATTTATAGAAGATTGTGAACACCAGGATAGTGTCCGGCTCGGCAAAGATAAATTCCACGCATTCTCCGTAGAGAGAATAATATTACACAAGTTCAATCTGGCGACGATTTAGTGTCGTGACATCATGCCATTACCAAGCCTTTACTGCTTTTTATTGTTCCACCTCCGTGCGCTTAGCGAGGCGGTTTCTGAGCACGCCTTGTCGAAGCAGAGATCGTGTTCCCCTTATTCCGGATTCCCATCAATACGGACGTGGGTAACCCAACCGCGCCATTGATTGTGACGCTTGGGAGATAAGCGAGTTTTACCAGCCGATGTGGACACATGTTTTTGTCCGCCCATATAAGGGGATAAAATCAAACCCTTTTACTCGCGCCTTCTTCTTCCTCCTTGGTTTATCCATCTCCGTGAACTCGAGCTCTAGCGCCCAAGTCCGCACTTCTCACCTCAACCTTCTCCAACTATGTCCGGAGCGGGAGGCAAGTGGATGGCCTCCTCCGTCACGGAGGGGCAGATCCAGAAGCTGCGCGACGCCGGATATTTGTCGAGCAACATCGCGCATCGGCTCCCCGACGAGGGAGAGCTCGTCCCCAACCCCAGGCCCCATGAGAGGGTAGTATTTCTTCCCCATTTCCTCCGCAGACTGGGCTTCCCGCTTCATCCCTTTGTCCGGGGGCTCATGTTCTACTACGGCCTAGATTTCCATGATCTGGCCCCGAATTTCATCCTCAACATCTCGGCGTTAGCGTCGTGTGCGAGGCCTTCCTCTGCAACCAGCCCCACTTCGGCGTGTGGCGCAAGACCTTCAGTGTCAAGACGAAGGTTGTGAAGGGCAGCCAAGCGGAGTCGGAGGCGCCATGGTGGGCGTGATGTCCCACGTTACGTGGCTGGAGGGCACTTTCGTCGAAACCATCAAGGGGTGGCAATCGGGGTGGTTCTACATCACCGAGCCGCGTGACTGATTGGGCAGCGCCCCGAATTCAGATCTGGCATCCCTACACGGCTCACCTCCGGAAAGAGAGTGGTCGGATTTGGGGATTCGGAGGAGCTGACCGACTCCAAGCCCGTATCCGTGGTTGGTGGACAAGAAGCTCAAGCTTGTCAACAGTAGTCCAGTCATGCTCATCCGCCGGAATCTCCCGTGCAGCTGACGGGCTTCAACATGTGGGAGTTTGATCCGCGCGCACTGCACTCGAAGCGGGCTCTTCGACACTACGCATTTAAGATGTCCGGAAGGTGCTATTCATACGCCAAGCTCCCGCATCCGTTACGGAAGATCGCGGATTCCGCTCGCAGCGTCCAGCTGACGAGGTAAGTGATTTCACCACTTGTTTTCCATAGTTTGGCTCTATGCGGGATCTAAACTCCCTTTACCATTGACAGGAATGGCTGGGGAAGGCCGAACGGACTATCTATCCGGCCCCATTGCCAGAGGAGGACCCGGACGCCCGCCTAACGGGCTAGCTGGCTCCGGCACCCCACGTGGTGCCGGAGAAGAAGGCCAAGAAGACGGCCACGGGACTCGGAAGAGTTCCCGTTTCAGGTGCTATTGGATGATGAATCGAGGCCGACTCCTCCCACCAAGGCGAGGAGAAGAAGAAAGCCTCTCCCCAGCAGGGGAGGGAAGAAAAGGAAGGCCTCCCCAACAAGGAGGCCCAAGGGTCCAAGAAGGAAAAACTCTTCCCCCGGACTGCTCCGCCAATGCCAGTGACGACGACGAGGACTGGCCTCCAAGGGCCAAGCCCCTGGCGAGATCGTAAGTATCCGGACTCCCGAATAACTTCAAAGTTTTTTCTTTTCGCCACATAATGTCTTTCTAATGTCGCATACAACCCTGCAGTCCGCCCAAGGATGATCTTCCCGTTTCGTCGAGCGGGTCCATGGGTGCGTCGGATATGGATTCCCTTCCGACTGCCTCCACCCCCCGTGCCGCGACGACGCCGAGGTGGGATCCCAAGAAGGGAACCACCAGGAGGAGAATGCCCCGGAGGTGTCACAGGACACCCTCCCGGACTTTGCACCGGACTCAGCCCCGGAGGCCACAGTGGCTCCAGAGTCCGGTGGGCGACCCATTCGTAAGAAGGGCAAGACCGTGACGCCGGCTACCTCCATCCAACCGGAGGTGCCGGATAATTTGCTGGAGGCGCTCAACGGCGCCTCCATCAAAGAGGAACACCGCACTGTTATGAGTGCGGTGATTCAGAAGGTTCAGCTCGCCAAGAGCGGGCTGACCGAAGCCTGCAGCAGCCTTATAACAGGCTTTGAGGTAAGAATTTCAATATATGTAAAAAGGTACCGCATAGACAGTAGCCCCTGATGCTCGGTTCGGTGTTCAGAAAGAAAAGCCGGACTGAGGATCTTTAGAAAGATAAACGCAGGAGTCATAAAAAATATGTCAATATGGGATTGCAAGCTGTCTTGCTGACCTCGCCAGACCGATCAAGGAGGTCAATACTTTGAAGGAAAACCTCGAGCGGTCCGAGAACAAGCTCGGCCATGCCAAGAAGCAGCTCGAGGAAAAAGAAGGTGAGTAATACCTTATGAAAATTGTACCTTACAGAAAAGGATTTGGTTGCAAGAAAAATGACAAGGATAATGTGGGTATTGTAGGGGCCACTAACGAGGTGGCGACCCTGAAGGAGGCGGTGGCCGCGGCCGAACGTAATGCGGCCGCGGAGCGCACCGAGCGAGAGAAGCAGGAGGCGCGGGTGGCGGAGGTACAGCAAGAGCTCCAGGATCTCATGAAAAAACATGAGAGCTTGGAGCGTGACTCGAAGACTCGAGAGTCTGAGCTTGCAACGGCTCTTGAGAGTGCCAAAGCCGCTAAGGCCGAAGCCTACAAGGCCCTTCAAGAGGTTGAGGCGGTGAAGAAAATAGCAGCGGGTAAGGCATTTTTCATGCAAAGTAAGCATGTGAGTGTTAATTACCTGTTGCTTACCCGAATTCGGAGCTCTCCAGGAGCGTTCACAGATCTTCCTCGCAGCGTGTCCGATGCTGCCGCATTCTACCGGGCCGAGAGGGGAGCTCGACAGAGAAGGTCTTCTGGTCTCAGTATGCTGAGGCCGGACATCCGATGCTCCTTAGCGACCAGCTGAAGCAGCTGGTCGAGCTCCACAAGGCGGCCGAACAGGCCATGAAGGGCCTCATAGTTCGGCTGTGGCCTAAGGACGCCATGCACAGGAGCTACTTCGCCCTGCGCGGGCGGCCGATGGATGCGTGCCCGTGGGTAGAAGTCATCAAGCATTCTGCTTGTATTGAGGGTGCCTGCTGGGCCCTTGCCCGCCAAAGGTGCACCTTTGGGGCAAGATGGATGCCTGTAAGCTCGTGGACGGACCCGCCACCGTGAGGGCAAGGAGCATCGCATCGCCCGAGATGTATTATAAGAGTGTATCAAGGGCGCCCGCACTATTGCGGGTGAGTGCTCCAAAGATGTAATATTTGAGTAGACTCGCATTTTGTTATACTGTCGCGCTGAAAACTTAGTTCATATCGCTTAAGCAACGCTTGTTAATTTAAAATATTACCTTCATGCGGCTGTTTATCAAATCCGAGAGATGGCAAGTCGTCGGCTTCAAATTTCATGCCACGAAAGTCTTTGGGGTGTTCGGGATAAACTTGAGCGCTCTTGTTCCCATTTTTGGGTCCATCTAGGGAGGCGCTCAACACAGCGAACAAGGCAATCGGACTTATAATGCTTGAACATTCTCACTTAGCCATAGCATTCTATAATTTTAAATTTCGGCGAAGCCCCTAGTCTTCGGAAGGCCGAATTTGGGGCGCTATCCACGCCTTGGTCGGACAGTATCCGGCTCCTCGCTCTAAGCGGCATAAGTCTTTAAGGACTCGCAAAAAACCTCTCGAACAGCGACCGGCTCTCGCCTCATCATGACGGTCAGTTTTAGCTTTCTCCACTAAGGCGTTAACCCAGCTCAACTGGGGCGGAATCGCAGTGGTTCTCCCAGTGCTACCTTAGCCGATATAACGGAACGTAAGGTACCAAAACATGGGAGCCGGGCAAACCCAACTATTGACCCAAGACATGATTCGAGCCGATGCATATAGTGCTATAAGTTCGGGTGCCGCACTTGTGAAAGTGTTCGGACTCATCATACCATAATGCGGGAAACATAAGCCCCTGGTGTATATTAGCCGACCAAAGTGTACGGATGCAACATGCCGTGAATGAACATATGTATGAAAAAAGAAATGCAATTATAAGCAAAAAAGATGCTGCATTGTTTTATTCAATAAGTGCTGCTACAAATGCAAAACGATACAAATAGTGCGATAAGAAAGGTATGGGACTTGTTAAACATGTCCCCCTCCAGGGGTAGGCTGCAGATTGGTGTATAAAAATGCTCGTAATGGAGACCACCTGTATATTCGTTGTAGCCTTTATCCTTCCCTGGCTGTTGCATCGTGAGTTTGGCAGGTCTGCTGCCGGACAGGGCCTCTGACAAATGGAGTCATGTGGGAAAAAAGTAAAAGGTAAAAAGAAAAGAAAAATGAACGACACACTTGAGAGCCCCTGGTGTGGTTGAGCCGCAGGTTTATCGTGGTCGTGCCCCTCTCCCCATGCCCATGGTATCTTCAGAGCGTAATGGTGTACGCAAAGCGACCTGCTTAACGCTTTCGCAGAGCTGGGGTTAGGGCCGCATCGCTACGCGATGCTCGTAACGTGCCAGTGGTCTTGTTGTAAGTTACTCCGCACGCTTATTTGTCCGCCGCTTAACGGCCGGACTCGAGAATTGCCTTAAGAGGCTGCATTGTACTTCTGCCATGAGAGTCATTGTATGTTCCTCCGCGGAGAGAACATTCAGTGTTTCCGCTGACCGTGATGACTCCTCGAGGGCCTGGCATCTTGAGCTTGAGGTATGCGTAGTGCGGCACCGCTGTTGAACTTTGCAACGCTGCACGTCCGAGCAAGGCATGATAGCCGCTGCGGAACGGGACTATGTCGAAGATTAACTCCTAGCTTCGAAGTTATCCGGGATCCGAAGACCACTTCGGTGTAATTGAGCTCGTATAATTGGCTTCTACACCTGGTATGACGCCTTTAAAGGTCGTTTTGGTAGGTTTAATCCTTGAGGGGTTCTATGCCCATTTTGCGCCGTATCACGGTAAAGCAGGTTCAGGCTGCTGCCGCCGTCCATCAGGACTCTGGTTAGGTGAAATCCATCGACAATTGGGTCTAAGACGAGTGCGGCGAATCCGCCGTGGCGGATGCTGCTGTGGTGGTCCCTTCGGTCAAAAGTGATCGGGCAGGAGGACCATGGATTGAACTTCAGGGCAACTGGCTCCATCGCATAGACATCCCTGAGTGCACGCTTCCGCTCCCTTTTGGGTATGTGCGCTATGATATCATGTTCACCATCCGCACTGTGGGGAAACCCTTCTGTCCTCTATTGTTTGGCGGTTGGGTCTCGTCCTCGTCATCGCTATGCAGCCCCTTGTCATTGTTTTCGGCAATTAACTTGCCTGCCTGCTTGAATACCCAACAGTCCCTATTGGTGTGCTTAGCTGGCTTTTCGGGGGTGCCGTGTATCCGCACAAGCAATGAGTATTCGGTCCAAATTGGACGGACCCAGAGTAGTTCTGTTGAATGGCTTTTTCCGCTGACCGGGTTTAGAGCCTCTGAATCCGGCATTGATTGTCGTATCCTCAATATTGTCGCCGTTAATGCGGCGTTTGTTTTTGTTACGATGCAGCCTGCCATTTCGGTCCTTGAAGTCCGGACTGCCAGAATTTTTGCTAAGGTTGTTGCTGCGTGCTAGCCAGCTGTCCTCACCCGCGCAGAAGCGGGTCATGAGTGATGTGAGGGCTGCCATGGATTTCGGCTTTTCTTGTCCTAGGTGACGGGCAAGCCACTCGTCGCGGATGTTATGCTTGAAGGCCGCGAGGGCCTCCTTATCCGGACAGTCGACGATTTGGTTTTTCTTGGTTAAGAACCGTGTCCAGAATTGTCTGGCCGATTCGTCTGGCTGCTGAATTATGTGGCTTAGGTCATCAGCGTCTGGTGGTCTCACATAAGTGCCCTGGAAGTTATCGATGAATGCGGCTTCCAGTCCTCCCAGCTCCCAATTGACTCTGCCGGCAAGCTGTTGAGCCAATGCCGGGCTGGTCCTTTAAGCTTGAGGGGAGGTATTTGATGGCGTGAAGATCGTCACCGCGGGCCATGTGGATGTGAAGGAGATAGTCTTCGATCCAAACCGCGGGGTCTGTTGTGCCATCATAGGATTCAATATTGACGGGTTTAAACCCTTCGAGGATTTGATGATCCATTACTTCGTCTGTGAAGCATAGTGGGTGTGCGGCGCCTCTGTACTGGGCGATATCACGACGGAGCTCAAAAGAGCTTTATGCATTTTTGTTCGGCCCGACCGGACTTATCAGGTCCGCGCCATGACAGCTTGTCGCCACGCATCAGGCGCCCACGCGATCCATAGATCAATCTTGATTGTCTTGCCTTGTCCTCCAATATATCTCGCAGGTTTGGAGCGTTCCCCTGTGGCCTTGTGCTTTTTGAGCGATGCCGGGGTACGGTTCTAGTGAAGGGCCTAGAGGCCTCTCTGTCGTGACCACGGGGTGGTCGGTCAGCCGTATTGTCTCCTGGTGAAGCAGGTTCGTAAGCCTCCTCCTCTAATCGGGGGAGCAGCTTGCGTTTAGGGTAGCTTTTGGAGGGGCGTTCGAGCTCATGCTCTTCGGTCGTGAGGACTTCAGTCCATCTGTCGGCTAGCAGATCCTTATTAGCTCTAAGCTGTTGCTGCTTTTTCTTGAGGCTGTTCGCCGTGGCCATAAGCCTGCGTCTAAAACGCTCTTGTTCGATGGGATCCTCAGGCACGACGAATTCATCGTCGTCGAGGCTTGCTTCGTCTCCGGAGGGAGGCATATAATCCTCTACATCTTCTTCTGCCGCTCTCTCGTGAGGGCTAGTGTATCCATCCTCCTGTGCTGGATCTTGCTGGAATGGATTGTCTTCGGCACTGTCGGGTGTATTGTTATCTCCGGTGCCGGAATCTTCATTCTTGCTGTGGCGGGATATAGAGCGGCGCCGCTGACGCCAGCGCTTGGGCTGTTTCTTGGAGGGGTCATCCTCCTCTTTTCCTTCGCCATTCCCAACCTTTGGGATATCCACCATGTATATGTCATACGATGAGGTGGCTTTCCAGTGCCCGGTAGGCGCTGATTCTTGTTCGTCTCCGGCATCGTCGTCCATACCGTCGATGTCTTGAGTCGTAGTCTAACATGTTGGTTAGATCATCGGCGCTGACTACAAAGTGGGTGGTGGGTGGGCTTTGAATTTCTTTGTCGTCCGCATCCCAACCGCCCCGACCGCAGTCCGCCAGGGCTCTCCGATAACTGAGGTACTTTAGCGAAATCAAGATGTCGCCAAAAGGTGAGAGTTGAAAGATGTCCGCTGCGGTGAACTCCATGACCGGGCGCCCAATCGGATTCGATCGAGGGGCGCGGGAGGTTCAAGTCCGCAAGGAGTCCGCACCTCGGAGTCGCGAGCTTTATGAGGGATAAGATCGGTGTTCGGCTCTATCGCCAGAGAGGTTGCAGCCCCGAGGCGGTGTCTAGCCATCCACCCCGATCTGCAGCCGGCTCCGAATTGAAGATCGGAGCGGGTTCGAGTGCGGCCTCCAGGGTACTGTCCGGCTGCAGAGCTAAATCATGCTCGCAATGACAGTGCGGCACGCTCGGCAGTGGCTCGACTTCATTGAGGATCAAGTCCCCGCGGATGTCAGCCGTGAAGTTCAAACTTCCAAATCTGACCTGACGGCCAGGGGCGTAGCTTTCGATCTGCTCCAGATGGCCAAGCGAATCGGCCAGGCGGTTGGCCGCCCGAATCTGAAGATCTGTCCGGGAGAAAAGTCTCACCGGACTGCGTCATTGATGATGGTCGAAGAAGCCATCGAGCCTATCGGTGACGGACGTAGGAGCTCTCAATGAAAGCACCAATGTCGGTGTCAAAACCGGCGGATCTCGGGTAGGGGGTCCCGAATCTGTGCGTCTAGGCGGATGGTAACAGGAGACAAGGGACATGATGTTTTACCCGAGTTCGGGCCCTCTTGATGGAGGTAAAACCCTACGTCCTGCTTGATTAATATTGATGATGTGTGTTACAAGAGTGGATCTACCACGAGATCAAAGAGGCTAAACCCTAGAAGCTAGCCTCTGGTATGATTGTTGTTCGTCCGATGGACTAAAGCCATCCGGTTTATATAGACACCGGAGAGGGCTAGGGTTACACAGAGTCGGTTACAATGGTAGGAGATCTACATATCCGTATCGCCAAGCTTGCCTTCCACGCCAAGGAAAGTCCCATCCGGACACGGGACGAAGTCTTCAATCTTGTATCTTCATAGTCTTGGAGTCCGGCCGATGATGATAGTTCGGCTATCCGGACACCCCCTAGTCCGGAACTCCCTCACCCCCGGTCCAGCCGAGATGTCGAAGTAGGTCGGCGCCAGCTTGAAGAAGCAATAGTGCAGCCCTACCTACGCAGGTCGTGACGTGGTCAATGCCGGCTTGATGAAGTGACCGTGCGGCGATGCCGGTGTGCCCGCTCCGTGTAATCCGTGGGGCGGCGATGTTGGTGATGATTTATCCTTTGCGATGCCGAACTCTTGTTCGGCTTGCCGAGATGATGACCCGAAGATGTTGAGCTCGGCTCAACAATGTGACGCAGGTCGGCAGCCGTGGAGCAATGTTGTCGGACTGGTTTGACACCAGCATCATGTTGAAGATCATGTTCAAAAGATTTTAAAGTTAGTGGGATGTGTTCGGGAACAAAACACAATACCCCATACAAAATTTCCTTCAAAAAGGATGTCTGGAATCTCGTTCATAAAAAAGACGAACTCGGGTCGGATTCGTTTTCGCGCAGAAAACAGATCCGAAAAGTGATGGACTAATCGGAAAGTTCCCGGAGTTTGGATGGTCGGATCGAGCTGAAATTTTGAAGGGTGGTAGATATAGAAATTCCGCAGCCGATCAACGGTTGGATCTTCCAAACGAAGTCCGAGCTAGAAGCTGGACACCACACCCTAAACTCGTCCAGATTCTCGTTCAGATTTGACAGGGCTCCCGTATATCGCGGATTGCCAGAGATTCCTCCATCGGAACTCGATAAGATTATCTAGGTTTGTTGTAGACACAATTTCGCACAATTCCATTGAAGCAATCGTTAAAACGACACTTGAGGAGGCGGTGGCGGCGGACACAAGTTCGCTGTCTAGAAAAACAGCACGGTCACCCAAGGGCAATGTTGACGTTGAGCCCCCGGGCCCCCTGGATGATTCCTCCATGATCTTGATAGAGATCGGAGCTGATGTTGATGAAGGCCCTCATCCGAGCATGACGATCAGAGGTAGGGCGCGGTCCTTGGTCGAACCAAGGTGACCAGTCGAGCTGGTGACGAAGATGCCGAAGACGCAGTTGATCTGCAGTCGAGCCATCGGTCCTTTTGCCGATCACACAACGGAACTCTCAATGAAAGCACCAATGTCGGTGTCAAAACCGGCAGATCTCGGGTAGGGGGTCCCGAACTGTGCGTCTAGGATCGATGGGTAACAAGAGACAGGGAACACGATGTTTTACCCAGGTTCGGGCCCTCTTGATGGAGGTAAAACCCTACGTCCTGCTTGATTAATATTGATGATATGGGTAGTACAAGAGTAGATCTACCACGAGATCAAGGAGGCTAAACCCTAGAAGCTAGCCTATGGTATGATTGTTGTCTATGATTGTCTATCGACTAGCCTAGCCTCGGTTTATATAATGCACCAGAGGCCTAGGATAACAAGAGTCCTAGTCGAATACGCCGGTGGGGAGGAGTCCTTGTCTTGATCGCCAAGTCTTGTGGAATCTTCCTTGTATGCGGCAATTGTCCGAACTGGCCCATGAGTTATACGACCATGGGGGTCCTCGGCCCAATCTAACAGATCGGGAGATGACGTGGTGAGTACCCCCTAGTCCAGGACAGTGTCACAGGGTACCCAGACTTGCCTGCCTGTGGCCCGTGGCGTGGCCCCATCGGCGGCCCGGTACGACCCAGCTTCATCAACTTCAAGACTTGACCGTCACGAGGCGGACGAAGCCAAGACCTCTAGAGAGAGCGGCCTTGGCAGGCTGGCTCCTGAGGAGCGGAGATTCCTATGCAAGGGCCCATCTCATAAGGTCTGGATGACGCAAGCCGTGACGACAAAGGCCAGGCGGGTGCCAGCGGGCACAGAACGACATGTTTCCTCTTTGGTGCTAAGGAACCAAGTGCAGGCGCGGAGTCCCAAGGAATCACCCAAAGGTTTCCATTTCTGTGCTACAAGACCAAGACTGCAAAGGCGGCAGGACGGATGTGATCACCGAGCCCACCGTGACGTCGCAAGCAGAAGCTTTGCAGGTGAAGACCACCTTTCATCAGGATAGGATGTACTTTTTGTCCCCTTTCAAACTGGCCGTTTTGAATCCCTTCCCGCCTATATATATAGGTTAGCCACCACCATAGAAGGGGCGATCCGATCTCAAGCCTCACAACCACACACCCAAGCCTCAGGAGCTTGTTCTTCCTCTGTACTAGTTCATCCTCAGCCCTGAGGAGTAGGGTCTTACACCGCAAGGTGGCCCGAACCTGGGTAAACTGTTATGTCCCTTTCCTTCCCCGTTCATTGAGCTAGGCCGTGAGAGCGGCGAGTTGGTGGGCTGGGGAGATTGAGTTCTTTGCACATGCCCCAGAGTTCGAACCTTTCTTGGGGTTGCGGAGCCTTGAATCTGACATTTGGTGCGCCAGGTAGGGGTGTGTCGGAGCCTCTCTCCCGTCGGTCGATTTGCCACCGTTCCACTGTTCTCGTGGCTAACACTCATCGAGTTCGTCTTTGGCCTTGGCTGCCCTCGCCGCCGCTGCCGCCCTGCATAGCGCCTGCGGGTGACGACGACCCCCGTCATTCCCCATCGCCTGCGGCTAACGCTGCCACCGACCCCGCGGCCCATGAGTAGCAGGCCTCATCGCTGCAGCCTTCTGTGCAGCGTGATGGATGCATCGCCACTCTATCGCTGACTCCGGCTGCTGCTTCATCTTCCCATGCTCACCGCGGGCCGGCGAAAGCACAAGCTGCGTTGCTCATGGCACGCGAGCTCCTGCGCAATCGTCCAGCCGACGACCTCTACAAGGACTGGCTGGACCGCATCGTCGAGCTTGTCAGCGCCGCTGGAGAGGCCCCTGCACCGTCTCGCTCACTGCCTCCCCCGCCGACTCATGCAAGCGACGTTGCCCACGGTGCGCCTCCTCCACCTCCCCGGCCAGATGTCGCCCTCGAGCGAAGGCGCGAGGCCACTCGGCGCGACCCGTCGTGTAGGGCACCGGTATGCGACGAAGAAAGTTGCCAAGTGGTGCAGCGGCCTCAAGGAGAGGCGCCAGACGCCTCAAAGACTGGCTGCGCCAAGACCACATGCTGCCCGAGGTGGCGGCATGCGAGCGCCATGACTAGGCTCCCCCTCTGCAGCGGGCTCCCGTGAGCGCGGCAGGCTGCCGAGTGTTCACCCCGGAGCAGCCCCGCGTCGTCTGGCCTGGGAAGTTCATGCCAGACCTGCCTACGTGCTATGACAGCACCCCTAACCCTGCTGAGTTCCTCCAGCCTCTACTGGCCGAAAGCATCGAGGTGGTGAACGGCAACGAGAAGGTCATGGCGAACTGGTTTCCCATGGCCCTCAAGGATGGAGCGCGCTCATGGCTCCTAAACCTCCCCGCGAGATCGATCTCCTCCTGGTATGAAATACGAGAGCGTTTCATCACCAACTTCCAGGGCACTCGCGACAGCACCCCTGCTATGGGGGACCTGCGGCGCATCAAGCAGCAGCCAGGGAAGACCCTGCACAAATACATCCAACGCTTCACCAACGTTCACCTCAAGATCCCCAAGGTGTCGAATGAGGCCATCATTTCGGCATTCACTGATGGCGTCCGGGATTTCAAGATGAAGGAAGAGCTCGCCATACACGAGGACCTGTGCTCGGCTCTGGAGATGTTCAACATGGCAATCAGATCCGCGAGGGCTGAGGAAGGTCGCCTCTCCCTCCTCGAGCTCCAGGGGGCCGATCCTGAAGATAAGAAGGACAAGTCCAAGGACATGAAGCGCAAGGGCCCGGTTGTGGTCGCGGCCGGACCTAAGATGAAGCGCAGTTGCGACCACCCCGAGTCTTCCAAGGGCAGCCGCCCATTCCGCGTCTTCCATAATGTACACAACCACAACACCAGCGACTACCAAGAACTCACGGCCATCCGAGACGGGCGCCTTGGCTGCCGCCCTGTGCGCAACGACCGTGGCTATGGCCGTGGAGGAGGCCGAGGTGGGTGACGCTGGGATAACCGCGACCCCTGCCAGGACTGGTGCGATCAGCCTCGTGAGGATCGCTGGTATGGCCAACCTCGTGAGGGCCCTTGGAGGGATCAGCCTCGTGAGGATCGTCCTCAGGGCAACGCTGGCCTTCCTCTGCTGTCGCCGCTGGCAAGGAGGAATGATTACCACCGCCAAGACGATGGGCCCGGGGGCTTCCAAGAGCCTCGTGCCATTGCTTGCATTCTAGGCGGCGCTCAGGCCCCCGCCTCCCATCGCATCTTCAAGCAGTTCGCTCGCGAGGTGAACGCGGCCCTCCCCAAGCTCGAGGCGTCGCATCCTCTCAGGTGGTGCAAGTATGCTATCACCTTCGACTCTACTGATCAGCTCAAGTGCGCGGCCACTATCGGCGCGCTCCCGATGCTCTGCTCGCCCACCATCAGCAACGTCCTCGTCACCAAGACACTCATCGATGGTGGCGCAGAGCTCAACGTCCTCTCCATCGAGATGTTCAGCATGCTCCAGGTGCTGTACGACCAACTTCAGCCTACCAAGCCTTTTTGGGAGTGACCGATGGCTCCACTGTCCCCATAGGGCAGATCCGCCTCCCTGTCACCTTCGGCAAGCGCGACAACTACCACACCAAGATCATCGACTTCGACGTCGCCCACATTCGCCTCCCGTCACTGCCATCCTTGGATATCCAGCTCTAGCCAAGTTCATGGATGTGACTCACCACGACTACAATGTCCTCAAGATGCCGGGAAGCGGCGGCATCATCATGATCGCCTGTGACAAAAAAGATGCAGTGTGGTCCCTCGAGCGCGCCTATCAGGCCACGGCGGTCGAGAACTCAGATGACGAAAGCGTTGTCTACCCCCCTGAGGTCATCCCCAAGAAGAAGAAGTTGCTGCTCCGCCGAGGATCTCCGGAGGGTGGGCCGTCCGATGATCGTGCCTCAGGCCTCGCGCCCACTGACGGGGTGCCTTAGGAAGGCGTGCCCGGCGCCCCTCTTAGGTTGGGCTCGGGAGCTCTCCTCTGGAGGGCCTCAGACTTGGCCAGCGTCAGGAGGGAGGCGTTCGAGCACCATGTGGAGGCGTGATTCAACGCACGCTTCTTCGAGAAGGGCGCGAGACGCCAGGTGCTCAGCAGTCCATCACCAAGGTGATCGAGGAGCTTCAGGAGGCGAGAGCACTACTAGGGAAAAGCCTAGCAGCAGCGCGGGTTTTGGGCCATTTAGTAGCGCGGGGGCCGGTGCTACTAATAAGGCGCTACAGCTAACGTATAGCAGTAGCGCTGGTCCACACGCGCTACTGCTACACAAGTGTTGCAGCAGCGCGCTTAAAGGAACCTCGCTGCTGCTAATAGCTATAGCGCGCTTCCCCTATGCGCGCTACTGCTACAACCGCGCTGCTGCTAACTTTTCTCCACTCGCTACTGCTAATTTTAGTTTTTTTTGGGCATATTTGTTTTGTATTTGAACAGGCTTTATAGAAGAATCTTTAACACATACAAATGTCATCATGATACACATACAAATGCCTGCGAGACCACAAATGTAATCATAGCATATACATACAAATAGTCTCGTCATAATCATCATCCAACACAAAGTGGTATCTTGTCATCAACTCGAAAATAGCGATACATGCAAGTCTCGAATACTTGCAACTACAACGTCATCCATCTAAACAAAAGTATACGCGAGAATAGCTATCACTATGAGTGAGAGCGGAACTATGCAGTACATGAGATGGCGATTCTGAGTCCTCTCTCGCTTAGTGTGAACCTCAAGTAACTAGCTTCTCCTTCTTGTCTGCTTTTGAAGCCTTTATGGCTGGCGTCCGAGAACCCATTCACTTGCGCCTGACACTCATGCCACTCGTTGTACACCCCCGGAACCTTCCCTTTGTACATGACATAGCAGTTCCATCTCGTCATCAAGAAACTAGGTACCTGTTAGAGATGCATGTTCATGAAGAGGATGTACAATCATATATATGCAACAAAATATACTAGAGAACACCGAAAAAGAAAGGGTTAGCAACTAGATGCAACACACAGTACGCAAATTAATTAACTAGAGGTACGCAGGTTATCATACACAAACTAACAAAGTAGCGTTACGCAAGTTCGGCAGGGATCCTGGACATCACAAAGTTGCATTGCTACAAATAGTATACAAGTTCAACCGACACATATCATCATCATCGGCATCATAAATCACTAGAAGTTCCATCCTTCCATATCATCGAGGATGGACCCTAGCTTCTTGAACGGCGTGAGGTCTAGACATTGCATGCCTATGCGAGTTCGGACGTCAGCTCGCGATATAGGGCCGTGGTGGAACATCCCCTTCTCATCGACGACTTCTTTCATGATGATCTTCGCAATGTCGCTTTGGATGCGAAAGAAGTCACCTCTAAGTTTATAATCCGCTTCTCCATGAGATTCTAGCCACTTGTGGATATGATCATCACTTCTGCTTCTCATGCGAAGCTTTTGGTGATCCGTGTTGAACTGAATCATGAGATGGAGGATGTAGAATCCATCCTTCTTGCTTGGTTTTGGGACTTGGATGCAGGAGAAGTTAGTTTTATGCGCGAAACCCATCTTCTTGTTCCTTTGTTTCCTGATCTGCATGTGGCCACCTCTAAAGCTGAAGCCTTGGAGAGCATCATCTAGAATATTCATTATGTGGGTGTAGTCTTTTTTTCTAGTCTCTGGAAGGGTCAAAATACACGGCGTGGGAGACTTGCGGATAAAGAACGATAAGGACGGTGCGCCCGTTGCTGTGGGGAAAAGACACCTCAAATTATTCCCCATAGAGAGAGAAGGAATGATTGAAATGTATGAAAGGGTTGTTCGAAACTGACTTACTTTGGATGATAAGGCACGAGGACAATTTCCCGGTCCTTATTCTGTACCATGAAGTTTTGGAGGTAGTCCCTAGCAGTTTCACGCTCAAAGTCGCCAAGACTCAAGAAAGACTCGTGCATGTAGTACGGATCCGCCACACAGATTTGCGAGACTTCTTCACTGTTCATGACGGAGCTCATATGTAGCGCAAAAAGGCGGACGATTGTAAAATCGAGCCGCCTTGTCAGAAACATCTCAAAGATATGGTCAAACCGCAGGAAGAACACCTCCGCGGGCCGTGTATCGACGTAGCACTTCCCCTCAGGCACACGAGCCGCGTATGTCGGATATCCTGGATCCTTTGAGGCTAGTAAGCTTTTGTCAGTCGACAACACATGGTCGTGCAGTCTCCTGAGATCCCCTGATAGTGCCTCCAGCGGTTTCGGTGGTAGCATCGGCTCGCCCGTGAGATGGAACATGGCCGCACTATGTGCCAGCACTCGATATGCCAACTATGTAGCACAAATCATGCCTTTATTCACGGGAAATTTCGGCATGACCTTTGCTAAAAAATGGACATATCGAGCGCCTGAAATTCACCGGAACGGAAATGAATCAACATTCCAGCGTAACATAGGCCACTCGGATCATTTAACATAGGCCACTCCGATCATTTAACAAAACATGACATGTCCAAAACATGACAAATCCACATATCACATGCCCAGTTCAAATTTGCATATAAATTCAGCAAATTTTGAAACCTACCTAAATTCATAACTAAATAGATAACCTAATTAAACATAAGTAAAACCTAAGTAAATTAACCCTAGCTAGCAGAGAGAGAGGGGGGGTGGTTTACAGAGGGTGCAGGGCGAAGAGGCAGGCCCGACGACGGCTGAGGTTGGGAAGGGATGAAGCAGAGGAGGGAGGCGAGGGCCGACGGGTCGGGGGCGAGCGCCGGAGCCGGGGGCGAGCGCGCCTGGTCGGGCGGCGGGTCGGGCGAGCGCCTGGGTCGGGCGCGCGCTGGGACGGGGCGAGCGCTAGTCTGGGCGAAGGCTGGGTCGGGCGGGCGCGGCGGTCCGACGGGGCCCGTGAAGAGAGTGGGGATTTGGGGGAAAAGAGGCGGGATGAAGCAGGGAGAGGGATAATTTTGGGTTAAGTGGACGTAGCAGTAGCGCGTTTACACCAAACGCGCTACTACTATTACGAGCAGCTATAGCGATTTCTGCAAAAACCGCTACTGCTACCTTGACTAGCTGTAGCTCTTTTTCACTAAAGCGCTACTGCTATAACCAGTTTCCCTTTTTTCTTTTCCTCAGCATAATAGGAAGATATATATTACATCATTGGACCCATGCATAATAATGGCTAATTAAATGTGTATACAAAATAGGAACATATATATATATTACATCATTGGACACATGCATAATAATGGCTAATTAAATGTGTATACAAAATAGGAACATATATATATTACATCATTGGACCCATGCATAATAATGGCTAATTAAGTGTGTATACAAAATAGGAACATATATATATATATATATATATATATATATATATATATATATATTACATCATTTGACCGATTCCTCAATACCGACGCTTTCGTTTTGAGTCAGCTTCTTTCCTTCTTGTTCACCAAGAATAATCGAGCCCCTCATTGTGACTTTGCCTTTTCCATGGAGTATGATTTTTCTTTGGTAATGTAGTATTGATTCTTCTTTTGACGTATACTTCATCATCATCGTCATCTTCCCTCATTGGGTTGTCGTACTGATCATAGTCTTCCTCGTTGGCGACTCCATCCATTCCAATGATGTTTCTTTTGCCTTTCCTCACGACAACACGACTGTGATTGCATGGGTCGGTTATGAAGAAGCATTGTGTCACGTGCTTAGCGTGTACCCATGGCTCGTTTTTTGCGATAGCATTCACGGTAGCGCTCTTGGCGTCGGGTATAGTCATGGTAGTGAAAATCTGGCTTTCTCTTTCAACATTCTTAGCCCATCTGACAAGGAACATCGTCGTGTTGTGCAGTCCAGAGTAGTCAAGCTCCCAGATCTCCTCGACCCTTCCATAAAATCGTTCAGTTGCGCCGTTGTCGCTGCCGGTCATGCATTCCATCGTCACCCCTGAGTTATGATATTCATCATTGTCCATATCTTTGGCCTCCGTGTAGAACGTGCATCCGTTGATATCATATGCCTGATAGGTTACGAGGTTCGTCGTGGGGCCATGTGCTAAGGCGTATATGAGCAATCCGTCCTTAGAGCCCTCCTCCGGGGGATTAGCAATAATATGCTCTTTGAACCAATGCAGGAAAGTGGAGTTGTGCTCTCTAGTAATTTCGGCTTCCGTCCTGCATACCCCCCGGTCACGATACTTCTTTGCGATAATTTCTTTGTGCAGTGCCACGAAAGGATCTACCTCCCCTAGGTGTTGTAGCACTACCAAGTTTGCTCTGTCAAAGTCGCTGCATCGATCTGAGTATGCCACGTGCAGTTCCCTGCGACCGTTGCAGTGACCTTCTCCTTCGATCCTCCCATCGTGCTTGTTAACGGGCAAACCAACACTAACAGCAGGCGGCTGGTCTGCGCCATATGGAAAATTCTCACACAAAGAGATGCGCTCTTGTGTCAAATAGCCCTGGACGATGCTTCCATCCGGACGGGACATGTTACGAACGAATCCTTTGATGATCCCATTCATCCTCTCAAGCGGCATCATGTTGTGCAGGAATGACGGCCCCAGTCTATTATGTCATCCACAATATGGACACAGATGCACCATCACGTCAAAGAACGCGGGCGGGAATTACATCTCAAGCTCATTCAGTATCACAACGATCTCTTCCTGTAGCCTTCGGAGCTGCTTCACATTGATCGACTTTCGAGAGATGACGTTGAAAAAGTTGCAGAGACCAATAAGCGTGTCATGGACGTGCTTGTCCATTATCCCTCTAAGGGCAACAGGTAATATCTGCGTCATCATCACATGACAGTCATGAGACTTCATCCCGCTGAACCTTTTCTTGTCCGTGTCTAGATATCTACTTATCTTGCCACAGTAACCGGAACTAACTTTGACTCCGGTAAGGCACTTAAAGAATTGATTGATCTCAGCCTGACTTAAGGTGAAGCAAGAAGGGGGGCAATAATCCTCATTCTTTATTTTCTTGCCCTTCTTCTCCCGTGCCTCTGTCTCAGTCTCTGTCTCGTCTGACATTTTACGGGGCGGCATGTGCAGATCTTCCCTGATTTTCAAATCTTGCAAGTCTTTTCTTGCCTTCGGCCCATCCTTGGTCTTATCCGTCATGTTCATCAGTGTTGCGAGCAAGCTCTCAAGGACATTCTTACAGATATGCATTTGATCAAGACAATGAGGTGTATCGAGTTTGTGCCAGTACTCCAAGTCCCAGAACGCAGACCTCGTCTTCCATACCTTCAGCAGCGGCTCCGGCGCCTTTCTCATCGTCTTTCCCGGCATGGGGCACTCCTTCCAGTTTTTCAACAGCTCATCGATTTCGCCACCGCTCCGCTTACGTGGAGGTCCTCGATGCTCAGCGTGACCATTGAATAAATCTCCACGGTTTCTCCATGGGTCGTCCTGTTCGAGCCATCTTCAATGCCCCATGTACACGATTTTCCCAGACCCGCCATCTTTCCTTGACGTTAGCTCTTTGAGACGTCAGATCATCCATGCACCGCGTGCATCCGCAATATCCATGGCACACCTGGCCTGCCACATATCCGTAATCGAGATAGTCCTCAAGATCGTCGTGATCAGCGCCGGCTCTCATGTTGAAATACTCGCCTTTCTTTGGCGTCCCATGTCTTGGCCGGTGTTCTCCATAACGTGTCTAACTCCTCCTGAAGTAGCCCCACATACAAATTAATATTATTTCCTGGTTGTTTCGGCCCTTGAATAAGCATGCTCATGTGAATGTACTTCGGTTTCATGCACAACCAGGGGGGAGGTTGTACATTCATACAAACACGGGCCATGTGCTATGGTTGGTGCTCGGGTTGCCAAACGGATTCATGCCATCGGTACATGCACCGAGCACGATGTTCCTTGCATCACATTCAAAATACCGATAGAAGTTGTTCAACGCTCTCCACTGGCTTCCATCCTTGACGTGTCTCAGCTTCGGATCATCTCCATCGTCGGGCTTCTTCCTCTCCGCGTGCCAGCGCATTAGCTTTGCTTCTCTGGGATCTACAAAATACCTCTGGAGACGGGGAGTGATCAGTTAGTACCATACCACTTTCTGGGGACATTTCTTCCCGGCCTTCTTGTATCGAGAAGCATTGCACACCGGACAACTTGTCTTTTCCGCGTGCTCCTTCCGATAAATTATGCAATCTTTGATGCATGCATGGTATCTAACGTGTGGCAGATCAAGAGGGCACACGATCTTCTTGGCCACATCAACACTACTAGGACGTAGATTACCCTCGGGAAGAACATCCTTTAGGTACTTGAGATGCTCATCGAGGCTAGTGTCGGTCCATTTGTTTTTAGCCTTCGTCTTCAGGAGTTGGAGCGTGAAACTCAAGCGGGTCACATCAGGATTGCAACCATCATACAATGGAGTGTTCGAGTCTACCACCAGTTGCTCCGGCTTAGCCTCCTCTCTAGAAGCAGCTCTCTCAAGATTGCCTCTCCTTGCGAAGCAATGCTTGAACATGAGGGTCCCGCACAATTGAACTTAGTATCGACGAACTCTGCTGCGTGGAGTCCATGTCGTTCTCTCTGCCGCCATGTCCGACCCCTTCTCCGCCGCCATGTCCGGCCTCTTCCCCGCCGCCATTATCGATCATCTCTTCGTCTTGCCCCGTGTCATCTTTGCCTGCCCCGTCGGCATCCTCAACATTGTCATCCTCATCTTCAATTATCCACCGAGTATAGCCATCCATGAAACCAGTCATGAGCAGGTGCGCTTCGACACGACCATCGACATGGGGGTCAAGCCAAACTATTCCTTTGCATTTTTGACACGGACATAAAACCTCTGTCAGGTTATTTTCCTTCATGTCCTGCACCGCCGACCGCAACCACCTGTCCACCATCGTTCCACTGACCATCGTCAACTCTGCACGGTAATAATAAACAAATTGATTATAAAAATGCGTGCATTCATCAAAGTCATACAAAAATTCAGCATGACCTTCCTTAAAAATAGGACATATATAGATCTAGAGTTTGCCCGGAATTCGCCGAAACGGAAATAAATAGACATTTCGGCAAAACATAGGCAACTCAAATGCACAATTTGGCGTCAACTCATGCCACACACACAATTTCCATAAAAATATCACACACACATGCATAAACATATTTTCATTTTGCAAGCATGAAATATTAATCACACCTCTATCTCGAGATCGAGCACACGATGGAGATGATGATGTAGGGAGGTCAAAAGTGCACAAAGATCTTCTTGACAAAGAAAGATCTAGTTAGGGGGCAAATAGGTCACTTAACTAAATGCTAGATCTACCTAGCTAGCTAATTTGGGAGGAGACAACTTCAACTAGTGGAGGGGGGAGGAAAAAGAGAAAGGAGATGAATTAATGGAGGTGGTGTAGTTATAGCTAGGAGTAATGAAGAGAGAGAAAGGTAGGTAGAAGAGGGAGAGTAATGGGGGGAGAAGTATTGAGGAAGAAGAAGAGGGAGAGAGAGGAGGATGTGGGAGGTAGGGAAAGGGAGGAGAGGAGATGGGGAGGGAGGTGAAAAAGGTGGTAGGTGGGTCTGCGTCTTAGCGATGGCCTGGAGAGAAAGCGCTGCTGCTAAGAGCGTAGCAACAGCGCGCTTCCCTTTCAAGCGCTACTGCTAAACGGGCCAGCCCTGTGCATAATTTCAAAATTAGCAGCAGCGAGGTGGAAAAAACGCGCGCTACTACTATGACATTAGCAGCAGCGCGCTTCCTGACGCTGCGCTACTGGTAAACTTATGTCGCTGTGTGCTGTTCGTGGATTTTTGTAGCAGCGCGGTTTAGGCGTCACGCGCTACTGCTAAGTTTGCACCTGTAGCGAGGTTTCCGAAGCCGCGCTGCTACTACGTAGCAGCAGCGCCTCTTTTTATGCCGCGCTGCCGCTAAGATTCTGTGTATAAGGTTTTCCCTAGTAGTGGAGCCATGCAAGGCGAGCGTTGCCCCGCACCACCCAATGCAGCTCCCACCCCTCACGTGGGAGCAAGCTTCGCGTCTGCGTCAACATCCCAGGGCTCAATAGAGCCGCGTCTTAGGAGCTCTTCTGGCTGATACGTCTCCAACGTATCTATAATTTTTGATTGTTCCATGCTATTATATTATCTGTTTTGGATGTTTAATGGGATTTATTATGCACTTTTATATTATTTTTGGAACTAGACTACTAACCAAAGGCCCAGTGCAAATTGCTGTTTTTTTGCCTATTTCAGTGTTAAGGAATATCAAACGGAATCCAATCGGAATGAAACCTTCGGGAGAGTTATTTTTGGAACAAACGCAATCCAAGAGATTTGGAGTGGACGTCAAGGAAGCAATGAGGCGGCCACGAGGTAGGGAGGCGCGACCAGGGGGGTAGGCGCGCCCCCACCCTCGTGGACCCCTCGTGGCTCCACCGACCTACTTCTTTCGCCTATATATACTCATATACCCCGTAAACATCCGAGAGCACCACGAAACCCTATTTCCACCACCGCAACCTTTTGTACTCGTGAGATCCCATCTTGGGGCCTTTTCCGGCGCTCCGCCGGAGGGGGAATCGATCATGGAGGGCTTCTACATCAACACCATAGCCTCTCCGATGATGTGTGAGTAGTTTACCACAGACCTTCAAGTCCATAGTTATTAGCTAGATGACTTCTTCTCTCTCTTTGGATCTCAACACAAAGTTCTCCTCGATTCTCTTGGAGATCTATTCGATGTAATTATTTTTGCGGTGTGTTTGTCGAGATCCAATGAATTGTGGGTTTATGATCAATATTATCTATGAACAATATTTGGTTCTTCTCTGAATTCTTATATGTATGATTTGATATCTTTGCAAGTCTCTTCGAATTATCAGTTTGGTTTGGCCTACTAGATTGATCTTTCTTGAAATGGGAGAAGTGCTTAGCTTTGGTTCAATCTTGCGGTGTCCTTTCCAAGTGACAGCAGGGGCAACAAGGCATGTATTGTATTGTTGCCATCGAGGATAAAAAGATGGGGTTTATATCATATTGCTTGAGTTTATCCCTCTACATCGTGTCATCTTGCCTAATGCGTTACTCTGTTCTTATGAACTTAATACTCTAGATGCATGCTGGATAGCGGTCGATGTGTGGAGTAATAGTAGTAGATGCATAATCGTTTCGGTCTACTTGTCGCGGACGTGATGCCTATATACATGATCATGCCTAGATATTTCTCATAACTATGCGCTTTTCTATCAATTGCTCGACAGTAATTTGTTCACCCACCATAGAATTTGCTATCTTGAGAGAAGCCACTAGTGAAACCTATGGCCCCCGGGTCTATCTTCCATCATATTAATCTCCCTTTAATTAGCGATTTACATGCCGTTTATTTTGCAATCTTTACCTTCCAATCTATATCATAAAAAATACCAAAAAATATTTATCTTATTATCTCTATCAGATCTCACTTTTGCAAGTGGCCGTGAAGGGATTGACAACCCCTTTATCGCGTTGGTTGCAAGGTTGTTATTTGTTTGTGCAGGTACGAGGGACTTGCATGTAGTCTCCTACTGGATTGATACCTTGGTTCTCAAAAACTGAGGGAAATACTTACGCTACTTTGCTGCATCACCTTTTCCTCTTTAAGGGAAAACCAACGCATGCTCAAGAAGTAGCACTGGCTGTCCCAAGTCGGCTGGTGTGAAGGCCCCCCTCACAGCTACGTTCACATGCCTTTCGGTCTGCCGAACGCAGCTACTGCGCACCAGCGCCACATGCGGGCCTTCCTGGAGGCTCAAGAGGCCAAGCGCGGGAAGGTCCAAACGGAGGGGGTGACAGACCCTCGCGAGCCCCCGGGCCTCTGGAGCCTTACCAGGCTCAGGAGCCGGATGACTCATGAGGGGCAACTTCCGCGACACGCGTGTTCAGCTACTCCGACACTTCTTCAGCGATGTTGCCAGGTGACCTTTTTGGTTTGTTCAATTGAGGTCGCCCCTCGGCTGCATTCTCCTCAAGCTGCCAGGGCTAATCCTGCAGCAGAACCATTTTGATTCGTGTACTCCGAACCAGTTTGCAAGCCTTATGTCATTATGGCCGTTTAGCATTACCCCTATTGTTTCATTATTTGTGGAGCCGCCCCTCATGGCCCCTACGCGATTTCTAACTTGCCTCCTGCTTGTCCTACAACGGGGGCTACTGGCACGACGCCTGTGCTCGGGTCCGTCCCTCCAGTGCTGATAAATCTGAGAAACCGAGCTCTGGCTCGCGGCCGGCCCCGCTCACGTCACCTCATCGGGTCCTTAGTGCCACCGTTTCCTTGCAGAAAGATCACTGGCAGGACAGCAAGCGCGGCTTCGTTTTGTTTCTTCTGCAAACCTGCATGGACATTAGGGGGCAGGATCGCAAGCGTCCCTGCCAGCACCTCGAGTCGCAGCCCCACGCAAGGCCAGCCATCCCTTTTTCCCAAGCAAATCGCTTGCACGTTAAAGGGGGGCCTTGAGCATCACGCCTCAGGGGCTCTTACCTGCTCACAAGTCCTCACCCCCTGGCCTTGATCACGACATCACTACCTGGCATACCAGCGGCGGCTGAGCGTCGCTCGAGGGCCGGGACCCGAGGACGTAGAGCACCCGGATGAGCTGGGAGGACGCGGTCGGCGTGAGCCCTGCTTGGCAGCACTGACAGCATGACACGGATAGGCATCGCACAAAAGCTGTCCTCGCAGTGAAGGAATCACTGCGGGCTCGCCAAGATAAGTCACCCCATACACGCAGGCGTGAACCTCACGATTCAGTGTTTTGACTCTCGCGATCTCGCTCGGGCAGGGACGTTTCCCTTTCGGCCTTTATGGAGCCGCTTGCGCCCTAAAGGGGACCCCCTGAGCATCGCGCCTTAGGGGCTCTTACTGGACCTCGGGCCGCTCACCTCCTGGCCTTGACCACCGCATCGCGACCTGGCATACCAGCGATGACTGAAGCCTGCCTGGGGATTGGATACTATCGGCATAGAGCACTAAGCTACCGCGAGAACGAAAGGGAGCCAAGGCGGGATACACGATCGCAATGCCGAATCTGGAATAATAGCATTAAGGCAAAAGCGTGGCAGTTTTTACATACCCCCACGGGGCTCGTCATGGTTTTGTGCAGGGAAAGCAAAAGAACAGAACCCTGAAGAACCCGATCTGAGTGATATCACCGATGGCATCGAGATGATGTCGCTGCTACGCTCCGGGCACGACGGCTTGTAGCTGTCGTCGTCACTTGATTCCGGAGAATTGCTGCTGTTGTCGGAGGAGCCGCAGGCAAGACCAAGGGCAAGTTCAACGCCCGTAGCCGCGCCACCTTGACCGCCCCTCCTGGGGCAGCATTCCAGGCGCCGACCATCCCCGCCAAAAACCTTGAAGAAGAGCATTGAAGATCCATCATATTCGAAGTGGATGGCGAGAGCTCCCTCCGAGCAGCAGGCGCGGGCGATCTCGCCCCATCCTCGAATTATGAAGACGTCGCCGGCCTGGACGACCTCGACTTCCACTTCAGAAGCTTGGCCGCAGCACCCGACGTGTTGCAGCCATAACTCGACGGGACCCCTCGGCGGTATCTCCTCTGCAAAAGACCGCGGGAGCCGGATCCATGTGCGCGACGGCATTTCCGCCCACACCAGAAACTCGCGTGCCGTGCCTTTGGTGTGGGTCCGCGAGCCGGGTGGCCATGCGGCCACCGCCTGTTCTCCTCTGCGACCCTGTCCCTCGTGGCGCCGGGCGCCGCCCCTGTGCGCAGAGCTCTGCACACGGGCATGCACAGGGATTGGGAAGCCCAACGGAGGCCGTTCATACCAGGGTCACGTCACCTCGGGCTCCTCAACGGCGTCGCGGGAGCAGTCGAGCCTCTTCTTCGGTGGGACTAGCCTGAGTTCCACCTGAGGGGTTTTCCCCTTCTCTACCGCGGAAAACCTCCTCACCGGTGCCATGGGCGTTTCGACAAGACGGCAGGACAAGAAGGAAGAAGGAGGAGCAAGCAACGAGAAGACAGAGATGAGTGGGGGGGGGGGGGGCTCCAGCCCCTTCATTTATAGCCAGAGGGAGGCCAACCGCCGTCCTCCCACGATCCCCAGTCATGATGGTTTTTGCATGCGGCAAGCTGTTGTCAAGTCGAACAGTTGCCGAGGTAGCGTGGGGAAGTGGAGACGTCCATGTCTTGTCAAGCGCCACGCATCATCGTGGCCCGCAGGCAATTTGGGCCCGCGGTGCTTCGTCCTTGCCCTTTGGCTTCGCCTCGAAGCCAAGTCCAAGCGCGCCCTGGGCCCGGGGGCTACTGTCGGTGTTCTAGGAACCAGGGTACCCAGACTTGCCTGCCTGCGGCCCGCGGCGTGGCCCCATCGGTGGCCTGGTACGGCCCATATTCATCCACTTCAAGACTTCACACTCACGAGGGACCAAGCCTCACGAGGCACACGACGCCAAGACCGCTAGAGGGAGCGGCCACGTCAGGCTGGCTCCTGAGGAGAGGAGATTCCTATGCAAGCGCCCATCTCACGAGGTCCGAATGACGTAAGCCGTGACGACCAAGGCCAGGCGGGCGCCAACAGGCATAGAGCGGCAGGTTTCCTCTTTGGTGCTAAGGAAGCAAGCGCAGGCGCGGAGTCCCGGGGAATCACCCAAAGGCTTCCATTTCTGTGCTACAATACCAAGACTGCCAGGGCGGCAAGACAGATGTCATCACCGAGCCCACCGTGGTGTCACGAGCAGAAGCTTTGCAAGCGAAGACCACCTTTCATCAGGATAGGATATACTTCTTGTCCCCTTTTAAACTGGCCATTGTGGAATCCCTTCCCGCCTACATTTTGATGGAAGAGGACAGAGGCCTCTCCATATATATAGGTAAGCCACCACCATAGAAGGGGCGATCCGATCTGGAGCCTCACCACCACACACCCAAGCCTTAGGAGCTTGTTCTTCCTCTGTACTAGTTCATCCTCAGCCCTCGCGAGGCTAATACACACCAAAGCAGGAGTAGGGTCTTACACCGCAAGATGGCCCGGACCTAGGTAAACTGTTGTGTCCCTTTCCTTCCCCGTTCATTGAGCTAGGCTGTGAGAGTGGTAGGCTGGGGAGGTTGAGTACTTCGCATGCACCCCAAAGTTCGAACGTTTCTTGGGTTTGCGGAACCCTGAGTACGACAGCCTATTTCCACGGTCGAAGCGTACGCACGTCCGTCGTTCATCCGATCTGCATGACGCTGCTGCCACGGGCGCGTCTTGTTCTGCATATTTTCTTTCTCTCCTCTGCTGCGTATGCGAGGACTTCCCTCGATGCCTCTGCGACGAGTGAGTTTCCTTCTGTCTTCTGTGTCTCTAACACTGCTGCCATGAAACCTACTAAGGAAAGAACGTATACGTACCATTGAAGAAGTAAGAAGAGATGACGTGCTAGCTATTGCACGTGTTTGCGGATGTGCTCGAGTCCAAGGCAAATTAGCTTCTTCAACCGGCCGTGGACGCCGCAAGAGCGCCGCCCCCGTTTCTCCAGGTAAGTGTCGTACATCAGCGCCGCACGCGCCGACGGGTGGCGACGCTGCCTCCAGGGCCATGTTGGTTTTGCCGGCTGCGTTCCTCTCCCTCGGGTGCCCTTCTCTTCTCTTCCCCCACGTGTGTTGTCTACCTATGGTATTTATAGATTGAGGGATTCTCCAAAACCTTGTGTTGCACGTCGCACCGTGGACGTGGCCCAGGAAATACCCGACTGGATTCCCTTCTTTTTTTGCTTCATGTCTAGCCGTTCAAGATGCTGGGTTGCCAATTGTACGCTGCTACGTACGTAAATCTTTTCTTGCCAAAAATTGACTCCGTGCCAGCCTTCGTACGCGCTCAAAGGTCACCCAATGCCAAGTTAACACATGTACCTATTTTTATTGGAAAAAAACAAAGAAAAATACGTATAAAACATGCATGCACCAAAAATAATCTTGAACCTGGTTTACTTGAATATACACATTGCACGCGTATTCAGAGACATACACGCACGGCCGGACGGCGCACGAATACCCGAATACGTATATATACAAAGTTGGATCACGGCCAGCCAAGCTAAATGGATGCATGCATGCATTATCATCATTACGTAGGCAGCCCTGTTGTGCACACCTGTGCAAAGTTTAAAGATCAACATGCAATATTGATACACATATGAGCACGTATCTGTAAGTGCTCCATTATCAAATTTGACTCTGTATAGCCTGCATCAAAAAGTCATAAAAATAATTATTTTATGTAATAATGCAAAAAAATACATCGAACAAATGCCCCGTTATCGAGTTGAGCTTGAGTGTGAAGCAAATCGAGCTTGACTCGATGAATATCTTTTTTCTCTTTTTTTGGCACATGTTCATATGCCGCCTGAAGAACAGGTTCAGGGTTGACATCTCAGTGACGACGTGTGCGCCATTCCAAAGTTGGTTGATTAGTATTAATGTGCCTTAGTGTAGGTATGTCCATCCGCACGTGTATTCTTTAGGGAGCTCATTGGATCGTATAACATGCACGATGCCAATCAACGAAGCAACCCTATTTCGTCTTCATTCCATGGCGAAGTAACATGCCTTGTCCTGAAAACAAGAATAAAAAAAATTACCAATCTCGTTGCGACCGCGTTGCTGTTGCAGTGCCAACCGACTTGATTGGAGGGTTTCACAGATTCACGCTGGCCACACTGGCGCGTTGTACTGCTCCCATGATCTGTATGTGTTGATGCAGGCGAGGCGTCGATAGACTGGTGATAGCTCTCCTTCATTGAGTGAATATTCACACCATTCATGGCATGACAATTCTAGTGGTACGCCGGGACGCCATCGGCCTTACGAATGATTGAGGGGTTGACGTTGCCCCCATGCTTCATTGTTGTTGGACCCAAGGCCCTAGAGACACAATGGCACCACCTTCATGAGCGCAGGTGTTGCCATCCGGCGCCCGTCGTGCATGCCGGTGTAGACTATTGGTTGCTCGGGGTTTTATCAGCGTTGTCAGCGACGCATGGGTATTGCTACCCCCAAACACCCATGATGTAGGTCGATGTAGTGGTTTGTCCTTGGAACGCCGTCGACGATGACAGGAAACGCCTCTCCATGGCTCCAAAGATGTTGAAGGAGCACAACTAGAAACACCAAACAAAAATAGGCAAAAAGAAGAACGGAAAAAAATTGTGGTTTTTTCTTAAATGTTGGCTTTCCCATTATACACCAGCTAAAGGCGTGATATCCGAGAAGGCTACCAAAGGACTTGTCATGGGGAATCGTCGAAAGACCTTGATGATTGCAACTTAAATAGCTTTGGTGTACGTGTATGAAGACGCCGTGTTTCGGGATGCTTCCGAGAGGCAACATAAATTCATACTCTAGCCCATCATCATTTTGAGGGCCCCCACCGCTCAACATGCCCCCTGCACAAGCCCCATCGAGCCAGAGACTTGGGTATGGTAGGTTCAGGGAAAATGGTTTTGGGACAATGGCTTGGCGATTTTCTTCGTGCATATTGAGGGTTGGTGAATAGCTACCTCCCGCCTTCCTTCCAGTGTGTTCCTTACTGCTAGGGACCACTTGACTGCTTCTTGGACTGTTTGGATTTTTTCAAGAATTTTCTTCTTGGACTTTTAGGAATTTTATTTTCGATTACTCACGAGGGATGATTGATTGGCCGCGGACTCATGCACTTGCTTCGACATTCGACTTGAACTTTTTGACGATTCTTCTTCCAGGATCTCTTGGGGAACCACCTTGGGAACTTGGAAGGCAACCGTTCACCTCTCTGTACTAGGAAAAACCCTCTAGCACTTCATCCGGAGCTTCTAGTGGCGCACCCCAGGGTTGTCATGTGACTAACACACCAAACCAACTTGTGTTGGGTTAGGCAGCCCTCCATGATATTTTTCTATAGTCTTCCCTAGGGTGTGAGCCTCTATGAACACGAGGCATGCCGGGAAACATGAAGAGCGCGGGGTCTCAATACTAAGAAGTTCCCAAGTAATCGTCTCCGCTGCATCGGAAGCATACACCTGGTACGTGTCGTGCATTGTGGGTGTAGGAGCTGCTCCACCTACAACTTGACACACTATGCCACGCTCCAACAAGTCCTAGGGTATCCAAACTTCAATCAACTACATAGTGCGATAGGGAAAGCCATTTTTTTGGACTTGGTCCGTAAAAATTGGGGAAAACTAGATGTATCCACGAAATGCAAAGGAGAATGCATCATGGATCCGATAGCCCACAAAAAAATCCCCAATGAAAAATCGGGAAGGCAACAAAAGAGGAAAAAATTAAGATTTTTTTCGAGAAACCCTTTGTTGATTGGGGGCATAGGTCGGACTGCCTCGAATCGACGAGCTGGTATGCTCCCTCGTTGTAAACTTGCTCGATGATGTACCTCCTCCCACTTTGGCTCAAACTTGCCCTTTCGTCTTGTGCGTCACGAGGATGGGCCTCCTGAGCACGAGGACCAACTCGCGTTTTTGGAAGATGCATTGCTTGACGAGCTTGTCGTAAGCTCTCACCATATTCTGGCGGTAAAGCTCCAGGTTATGTAGGGCATGAAGTTGCCCCTCTTCAAGGGTGTCAAGCTCCTGAAATCGCAGTTGTACCTATGCGTCTTGGGTGATTCCATCTTGGATAGCCACCATCAAAGAGGGTAGCTGGACCTCCAGTGGTAGGACCGCCTCACTCCCGTAAACGAGAGAAAATGAGTCGCTTTGTGTTGGGGTACAATGCGTGATGTGTTATGCCCATAAGGACTCGAAGAGACGGCCATGCCAGTCTCTCATGTTCTTTGTCACCGTCTTCTTGATTATCTTGCTGAGTGTCTTGTTGAAGGCTTTGATTGCGATGTTGGCTCGGTGTAGACGGTGGGGATGTGGTGATGAAGTGATGAAGTGAAGGGGAGAGCGGTACGCCCATGGCTCCGGCTATGCTTAGCCGTATCCCCCCGTCATGTCATTGTCCGATGATGAAGTGGGCGGTATTCGCCTCGTTGGTGCCCGGCCTGGTGGTGTCCGCCTTGTCGGTGTCGGACTGGATGACTTGCCTTCGCCTCGTCAGTACCTGGCAAGATATGGATTGCTTCATCAGCCAAAGACATGTCGGTGGAGTACAACTTTGCCTTGGCAGCACTAAGACGATGTTGGTGATGTGCATCAGTGTGGATGTTGGCGTAGATGTGTGAGATGGCACTGGCACAACAAGCAACAACACAGGATTGTCATGCTAAAACCATGCAACACGGCACAATCAATGATGATGAGTTGTTCGGGACATTACGACATCGGTGTAGCCAACGACTTTGTCTAATCAAGAGACAACGCGAACAACACCTGACAATGGCTTGTGTCAGCTGCGATCTAGACGGTGCCCCACCATGGGGCAGGCTCCGTGTTTGCAACGGTGTAGACAGATCTCCGCCTGAGCGGCGGTGCATATGACACCCCGCCTGGAGCGAGCTCCATATCGATGAGGGTGTAGATCATGCCCCACTTTGGGCGAGCTTGACGGTGGAGGTGTAGACGAAGCCCTGCCTCGATGAGATTTGTATCGATGGGACCCCACCTTGGGCAAGATCTGCATTGGCGGAGGTGTAGATGATACCCCGCCATGGATGGGTCCGTGGCGGCGACAATGTAGGTACCGCCAAGACTTGGGCTAGCCCCGCCATGTTGGAGCCAGCTTAGACGATCGACCAACTTGGGGACCTCCATGTTGGCAGCGAAACGAGTTGGGGATCACCTTAGGCAAGCTGCATGTTGGGGCGGCTATTCCATGCCTATAATTGGATGGGCTCCGTTTTGATGACTTACTAGACGACACCCTTCATGGACAAGGGCCAGCTCTGGAGTCGGCAATCAACGTGTTCGAGGCAGTGTAGACGGTGCCCCGCATTAGGCGTGCTCCATGCTCACAGCGGCGTAGATGGTGCCTCGCCATAGGAGAGCTTCGTGTCCGCAGGACGCCCCATCTTGGGCAAGCTCCAGGTTAGTGGCAGTGTAGACCGAGCCTCACCAGGGGAAAACTCCGAGTGGGAGGCAGCGATGTGGGTGATATCCCCACCTTGGGAAAGTTGTGCGATGGTGGTCCAAAAGTCGCCCCATCTTTGGAGATATTTGTATCGATGGTGGTGAAGAAAGGGTCTCCGCCTAGCCTAGCTCCGTGCCTACAAAGGTATATGGCACCCTGCCTTGGGGGCGCTCCATGGTGATGGCGGTGTAGATAGCGCCCTGCCTTGGGGTACTCCATGTTGGCGACGGTCATGTAGATGGGGCTCCACACCTTGGGCAAGCTCCGTGACGACGGTGGTGTGGACAACGCACCACATCAGGATAGCTCCATATTGGCGATGGGTTGATAGCACCCCACCTTGCACCGGTCCCATATCACGTCAGGCGAGTAGCTCCGGTTGGTGGCTGCATTAATGACACTTAGCCTGGAAAGGGCGGGGTGGCGCATGGTGCCAAGTGGATGATGCAACCTTGTTCGCCTTCGACTGGAGTGGTGTCCGAGCCCCCCGCCTAGGCCATGACGCATGTAGTGGTGGAAGTGTTTGTCGTGGAGGCCCCATGGCCGCCGTTGTTGAGTGGGTTGAGGGTTTCTCTCATCTCTTGATGTCTTGACCATCGTTTCCACCATGGGGGCATGTTAGGATGCCCCCACTCTAAGTGGTGAGTTGGTGAAGACTGCCATCGGGGCGCTCATGTTAATGACAATGACTTGGTGATTGGCACCTCATCCTACCTGCAACCATCAGCCTACACAGGTTGCGGGAAATGGCCTCCAAGCCTTCAGGTAGCTTGACCTCGGTGTGTCGTGGTGTTGGTGTTGGCGGCTCCAAGTGGGAGCCGAGCCGGCTAGAGGCATGAAGGGATGCCGCACTTGCCCTCCCGTTGGCGGTATTAGCGCGGAGGCATTGAGCTGCCTCCATGTCTCCATGTTTGTCTACCCTTGATGACTCCTTCAACAGGGTGCGCCTCCAGCATTAGCTCGTGGTGCTCCATCGTCTTGGCCGCCCGCCTTTGCGCCCTCTTTGACTGCACAGTTTGAATCTACGCGGAATCTTGGGCTTCGTACATGTAGACCCTGACACCATGCTCGACGAAGACCATAGGTGGCAATGAGCCGTACTGGATCATCACCAGCTCCAATTTGCTGTCGTGCGAGAGTTCACCTGCAAGAAAGAGGCTTACCGTTGGAGATCCTTGTAGCATGTTGTGCACATTGGGAGATTGGCGAAGACGATTTAGACGACCATAACGAAGCAAAGATGGGAGGAGAACCAGGTCCCACTCGGTGTGCTAATTTGTTTGACATGAGAAAAATCTTATATGCATTCCATGAGATGGGAAGAGAAGGATTATGAATTTTTCTCATGCCCTGGGAAAAGAATGCGGGCGTGCCAGTGTGTCGTAGTACACAAAGAAAAGTGATACGGGAAACAAGTATTTCGTTTATCTCTTTGGATGAATAAAATTACAAGACCCCATAAAAAAATGGTTGCACTCCGTGGCCTACTAGCGCGGCCTGACTGACAATGGTGATGTCCGGTCTCCTGGTTCCCGGGCCTAGAAAAGCTCCTGCTTAATTACTCCCATGGGTTGCTCTGCGAGATACCTCCGATTAAGCCATGTGGTCATCTTCGTCGTCTTTGCTTTGCGTTCTCCATGCATGCATGATGATGGTGTGTGTGGTGTGAGCAGCGGCAAAGCCCGTGTCCTCGTCGGTACACGTGCCGCTCAAAACATGGCTTTGTGTACCTTGCCGTCGCGCCTCGTCGGTCTTGACGGCGTTGATGTAATCGGTGTTGGAGTAGCACGGGTCCTGCTTGGCTCGAACTTATTGACGATATAGCGGCTTGGCCGGGTACCCAAGGGGTTCGCCTCGCGGGAGTATTCTTATGGAGACCGGCGTCGGTGTCAAACCAACGCTCGCTCGTATCAACATAACCGGTGTGGTTGGCACCTCGTCTCGGCTGGACGCTGAATATTCGGCAGTCTGCCAAGACAAAGTGTGCCACCTCACATGGCCATAGAAAGGTGACATTGTAGAGACCACATCGCCTTGGGCTGATGCTACACCAAGGGTGACCTGAAGGCCGGCAACGCCATGGGCCTGTACAGCAATGACTTGTGCGCCGCGTGATGGGTGCGTCTCACTTGATTGAATGCCAAGTCTATAGAAGTCTTTTTTGTCAAGGACGCCGCCCGACGAACTTGTGGAGAGATGTTGTAGAGGTTTCGTCGCCTTGGGTGGGTGCAACACCGAAAGGGGCCCCGTACGCCGGGGGCGCCATGGACCTATACACTGAGACCTATATGTCGAGGACCCGTCCGCCATGGTGGGTGCCTTGTCTCGGCTAAACGCCGTATCCGGTGGTTTACCGAGATAGGTATCACGCCGAGACCTGTACGCCAAGGACCTGTTCGCCATGGTGGGTGCGCCTTCATAGGTGGGACCGGTCTCGGGCTGCATCATCGTGAGCACCGGTTCCGCCACGTCGTCTCCTCCGGGAAGCGAGACACCAAACATGTGCACCGTGATCGGAATGCCATAGACCTGTACACCGGAAAGGCGTCTTCATCATGGACTTGTCTCGGGGTACGTCGTCGCGAGCTCCGGCTCCGCCATGTTGTCTCCTTCGGTAAGCAAGGCGCGAGTCCTGCTCAGGGCGCCATGGACTTGTACACCGGTGACCTGTTCACCGAGGACCTGTGCGTCGCGACCTGTTCATCAGGGGCATGTAGGCCGCCGTGGTAGAGCACCAGGGCTAGCGGTTGGGCTGCGTCGTTGGCGAGCTCCGTCTACTCCTGGGTCATCTTCAACCAAGAACACGACGCTTGAAGATGAAGAGCTTAACGTAGACCAACTCCGATGATGTCAGTGTAGCCTCCTAGTCCGATGAAATCATCTCCGACGGCGATGGCGGGATCGGGCATGTACTCTCCGTGTATAGTGCATTCATGTTGAATGTGAGGGAGAAATAAAGAAAAATTAGATAATCATCTCACCATCAGGAAATGTGAACTTCATGTTCATATTGCTGCCGGGGTTCCTTGCTCTGGCACAAAACGGTCGCCGATGGAGCGCTTGTGGATGGATGCATTGCGGGGTTGGGTCTGTGTTGCTGCGTGCCTCATCCTCTTGAGTGGGTTCTCCTCGTGTCCTTAGGTATCCTGCAAAATAGATATAGCAAATAGAAGAAAAGAAAATTATTGTATAGTTACGTGGGTCTCTTCCTGCCCGCCTATTTCCATGGCCGGCGCATATGCATGTCCGTCGTTCATCTGATCTGCACGACTTTGCTGCCACGGGCGTGTCTTCTTCTGCGTATTTTCTTTCTCTCCTCTACTACGTACGTGAGGTCTTCCCTCGAAGCCGCTACGACGGGCGCATCTCCTTCTCTCTCATGTGTCTCTGACACTGCTGCCGTGAAACCTGCTAAGAAAAGAACTTCTACGTACCATCGAAGAAGTAAGAAAAGATGACGTGCTAGCTATTGCACGTGTTTGCGGATGTGCTCGAGTCCATGGCAAATTAGATTCTTCAACCAGACGCGGCCACCGCAAGAGCGCCATCCTCTAGCCGTTTCTCCTAGTAAGTGCCGTACACTAGCGGCACACGCGTTGACGGGTGGTGTCGCTGCCTCGAGGGCCCCATTGGTTTTGCCGGCTACGTTCCTTGCCCTCGGGTGCCCTTCTCTTCTCTTCCCCCCATGTGTGTTATCTACCTCTGGTATTTATAGGTTGAGGGATTCTCCAAAACCTTGTGTTGCATGTCGCGCCGTGGACGTGGCCCAGGAAATACCCAACTGGATTCCCTTCCTTTTTTTGCTTCATGTCTTGCCGTGCAAGATACTGGGTTGCCAATTGTACGCAGCTACGTACGTAAATATTTTCTTGCCAAACATTGACTCCGTGCCAGCCTTCGTACGTGCTCGAAGGTCACCCGATGCCAAGTAAACACATGTACCTTTTCTAATTAGCACAAGAAAAGAAAGAAAAATACGTACAAAACATGCATGCACAGGAAACGGTCTTGAACCTGGTTTAGTTGAATGTACACAGTGCATGCGTATTCGGAGACATACGCGCACGGCCGGACAGCGCACGAGTACCTGAATACGTATATATACAAAGTTGGATCACGACAGCCAAGCTAAATGGATGCATGAATGCATGCATGCATTATCATCATTACGTAGGCAGCCCTGTTGTGCACACATGTGCAAAGTTTAAAGATCAACATGCAATAAAGATACACATATGGGCACGTATCTATAAGTGCTCCATTATCAAATTTGACTATGTATAGCATGCATCAAAAAGTCATAAAAATAATTATTTTATGTAATAATGCAAAAAAATGTCAAACAATATTCTTTCTGATCGATCTATCCAAGAGTTCATACTAAAATAACACTATATGATACACATCAACCAACTCTAATGTCACCTAGATACTCCAATGTCATCGCGAGTATCCATGAGTTGATTATACGATATGCATCAAACCATTTCAGATTCATAATACTCAATCCAACACAAAGAATCTCAAAGAGTGCCCCAAGATTTCTACCCAAGAAACAAGAATGAAGACGTGCATCAACCCCTATGCATAAATTGCCCCAATGTCACCTCGGGAATCCGTGAGTTGAGTGCCAAGACACATATCAAGTGCATCAATATGATACCCCATTGTCACCACGGGTATTTATAGCAAGACATACATCAAGTGCTCTCAAATCCATAAAAGTATTCAATCTGATAAAAAGAAATCTCAAATGGAAAACTCAATTCACAACAAGATAGAGAGGGGGAAACACCATATGATCCAACTATATTAACAAAGCCCGTGACACATCAAAATCGTGACATCTCAAGAATACGAGAGAGAGAGAGAGAGATATTAAACACTTAGTCAGTGGTACAAACCCTCAGCCCCAAGGGTGGACTACTCCGTCCTCATCATGGTGGCTGCCGGGATGATGAAGATGGCCACCGGTGATGATTTCCCCCTCCGGCAGGGTGCCGGAACGGGGTCTAGATTGGTTTTTCGTGGCTATAGAGGCTTGCGGCGGTAGAACTTCTAATCTAGGGTTATTTCTAATGGTTTCTCTATTTATAGGATTTTTCAGTGTTGGAATCACGCGAAGATGGGCCTCGAGGTGAGCACAACCCACATGGGTGCGCCTGGGCCTCCTGGCACGCCCAGGTGTCTTGTGCTCACCTACTTCACCTTCTGGTCCTCCCACGAAACTTCTAGTGCCTCTTTTGTTCCAAAAAATCGTCAAAAATTTTCGTTGCATTTGGAGAACTTTTATTTCTGCACAAAAAACATCACCACGGTAGTTCTGCTGAAAATAGCGCGAGTCTGGGATAGTTCCATGCAAATCATACCAAAACCATATAAAATTGTTGTAAACCTGGAATGAATACTTCATAAATAATAAATACGTTGGAGACGTATCAGCCTCCCGGAACCCCTTCCAATGATCCGATAAATACCCAATGCATTCCGAAAACCTCTCGGGAGACCAAATACTATCATCATATATATCAATCTTTACCTCCGGACTATTTCGGAGCTCCTCGTCGTGTCTGTGATCTCATCCGGGAATCCGAGCATCATTCGGTCACCAATTCACATAACTCATATAATATTATATCGTCAACGAACGTTAAGCGCGAGGACCCTACGGGTTCGAGAATGACGTAGACATGACCGAGGCGCTTTTCCGGTCAATAACCAATAGCGGGACCTGGATGCCCATATTGGTTCCTACATATTCTACGAAGATCTTTATCGGTCGAACCATTATGACAACATACGTAGTTCCCTTTGTCTATCGGTATGTTACTTGCACGAGATTCGATCATCGGTATATCCATACCTAGTTCAATCTCGTTGCCGGCAAGTCTCTTTACTCATTCCGTAATACATCATCTTGCAACTAACTCCTTAGTCACTTTTCTTGCAAGCTTCTTGTGATGTGTATTACCGAGAGGGCCCAGAGATACCTCTCTGTCATACGGAGTGACAAATCCCAATATCGATTCATGCCAACTCAACAGACACCTTCGGAGATACCTGTAGAGCATCTCTATGATCACCCAGTTACGTTGTGACGTTTTATAGCACACAAGGTATTTCTCCGGTATCCTAGAGTTGCATGATCTCATGGTTGAAGGAATATGTATTTGACATTAAGAAAGTAGTAGCGATAAACTGAACGATCATATGCTATGCTAACGGATGGGTCTTGTCCATCACATCATTCTCGTAATGATGTGATCCCGTTATCAAGTGACAACACATGTCTATGGTTAGCAAACCTTAACCATCTTTTGAACAACGAGCTAATCTAGATGAGGCTTACTAGGGACACGGTATTTGTTTATGTATCCACACATGTATTTAAATTTCCGGTCAATACAATTATAGCATGAATAAAAAAACTTTTATTATGATTAAGGAAATATAATAATAACCACTTTATTATTGCCTCTAGGGCATATTTCCAACGGTCTCCCAGTTGCACTAGAGTCAATAATCTAGATTACATAGTAATGAATCCAACACCCAAGGAGTCTTGGTGTTGATCATGTTTTTCCCGCGGAAGAGGTTTAGTTAACGGGTCTGCCACATTCAGATCCATATGTATTTTGCAAATTTCATGTCTTCATCCTTGACCTTTTCACGAATGGAGTTAAAGCGTCTCTTGATGTGTTTGGTCCTCTTGTGAAACCTGCATTCCTTCCTAAGTTATACATCTCCAACGTATCTATAATTTTTGATTGTTCCATGCTATTATATTATCTGTTTTGGATGTTTTATATGCATTAATATGATATTTTATATTATTTTTGGGACTAACCTATTAACCTAGAGCCCAGTGTCAGTTTCGGTTTTTTCCTTGCTTTTGAGTTTTGGAGAAAAGGAATATCAAACGGAGTCCAAACAGAATATAACTTACGCGATGACTTTTCTTGGACCAGAAGACATCCAGAGAACTTGGAGAGGGGGCCAGAAGCTTCCCGAGGAGGCCACAAGCCTCCTAGGCGACCCCTACGGGGGCGCGCCCTGAGGGCTTGTGGGCCCCTCGGGAGTCCTCCAACCCTAATTTTTGCACTATAAATGCCCAAATATTCCAAAACCAACAGAAGCGTCCAACTAAATATTTCTCTGCCATCGCAAGCCTCTCTTCTCGTGAGATCCCATCTTGGGGCCTTTTCCGACACCTTGCCGGAGGGGGATTGGATCACGGAGGGCAGCTACATCAACCTTGCTGCCCTTCTGATGAAGCATGAGTAGTATCTAGATGGCTTCTTCTCTCTCTTTGATCTTCAATACAATGTTCTCCTCGATGTTCTTGGAGTTCTATCCGATGTAATATTCTTTTGAGGTGTGTTTGTCAAGATCTGATGAATTGTGGATTTATGATCGGACTATCTATGAATATTATTTGAGTCTTCTCGGAACTTTTTTATGCATTATTAAATATCTTTGTATTTCTCTTGTAATTATTGGTTTGGTTTGACCAACTAGATTGGTTTTTCTTGCAATGGGAGGGGTTCTTGGTTTTGGGTTCAATCTTGCGGTGTCCTCGCCCAGTGACAAAGTAGGGGTAGCGAGGCATGTATTGTATTATTGCCATCAAGGATAAAAATATGGGGTTTTCATCATATTGCTTGAGTTTATCCCTCTACATCATGTGATCTTACTTAAGGCGTTACTCCATTCTTATGAACTTAATACTCTAGATGCATGTTGGATAGCGGTGAATGTGTGCAGTAATAGTAGTAGATGAAGGCAGGAGTCGGTCTACTTGACATAGATGTGATGCCTATATTCATAATCATTGCCTTTGATATCATCATAACTTTGTGCTTTTCTATCAATTGCTCGACAGTAATTTGTTTACCCACCATATGCTTTGTTTCAAGAGAGAAGCCTCTAGTGAAACCTATGGCCCCCGAGTCTATTTTCCATCATATATTTTAAGATCTATAAACGAAAAAAAAACAAAAAAAAATACCTTGCTGCAATTTATTTATATTTTCTTTAGTTTGCTCTTTTATTTATCTTTTATACCTATCTCTATTAGATCTCACTCTTGTTCGTGACGGTGAAGGGATTGACAAGCCCTTTTTCGTGTTGTGTGCAAGTGTTTGTTTCTTTGTGCAGGTGCATAGATTGGAGACTTGCTTGTGCCTCCTATTGGATTGATACCTTGGTTCTAAACTGAGGGAAATACTTATCTCTACTTTGTTGCATCACCCTTTCCTCTTCAAGAGAAAAATGAACGCAAGCTCAAGAATTAGCAGGAAGAATTCTAACACCTTTGTCTGGGATGTTCTACATCAGGCCTACCAAGTACGCACCATAAACTATCTCTTGCACTTACATTATTTGCCATTTTCCTATCGTTTTTCCCTCCCCCACTTTTTAGAATGTTTTAAAAAAAACACAAAAATATTTGCCTTCTTTCCGTTTGCCTTTATGTTTTACTTGGTTTGTTTGCTTGTTCGCTTGGCATAATTGTGTATTTATTGGAAATCAGGAAGCGAAAAGTTTATGGATCCTCATCCACTCGCTAATATTTTTAAGAGATCCAATGATGATAAACCAGTTGCTAGTGAGTTGAGTGCACTAGATTACCTTCATGAAGTTTTGCTTGAAATTCATGAATCTGAAAACTATGATGAAATTTATAAAGTGATTCACAATAGGTCCTTGAATGAAAAGCATGATTGCAATGATGTTATTATAAATTGTATTAATGTTAGTTGTGCAAATAGTATGCAAAACCCCAAGCTTGGGGATGCTAATTTTGCTATGTCCACTACTTATTGCAATGATCATGATTGGGGTGATAATGCTTCTTATGATCTTGAAATTTTATTTAAGCCTCATGATGAATATGTTTGCGATAATGTTGAAAGTGGGTTTGGAAGTGTGTCAACTCTAAGTAATAATGATCCCACTACTTTGGAGATTGATCAATTGATAAAAGTGGGCTTGGAGAAGTAATGACTTTATTTTATGTTAATCCCACTATTTTGGAAGAGTGTCAACTTTGCATGCATGTGGATCATGAAGAGAAAATTCTATGTGATAGCTATATTGTTGAATTTGATTATGATCCTATATGTAATTATTATGAGAGAGTAAAATATGGTTGTAGAAATTTTCGTGTTACTAAATTACCTCTCGTTATGTTGAGATTGCTATTGTTTATTTCTTCTTCCTTGCATATGCTAGTTTTTGCTTGCCTTGATAATTTGTTTGCTTACAAAATGCCTATGCATAGGAAGTATGTTAGAATTAAACTTGTTTTTTCACATGCTACATGATTCTCTCTTTGTATTTTAATTTCTATCTTTCATGTGAGCATCATTAAAATTATCAATGCCTAGCTAAAAGGCTTTAAAGAAAAGCGCTTGTTGGGAGACAACCCAATATTTTTCTTTTCTATTTTTTATGTGAATACACATTATTACCTCTGTAGTTATTGTGTTTTGGTGTGTTAATTAGTGTTTGAGCCAAGTAAGACCTTTGGGATGGTCTATATGGTGATAGTTGATTTGATCTTGTTGAAAAACAGAAACTTTTATACCAAAGAACATAATCGATCTGAGCTGCTGGAACATGATAAATTCTTGAATTTTTTACACAAAATTGATATATAAATTTCCTAGATTTTCCTAATTTTCAGATTTTTTGGAGTTACATAAGTATACTAAGTTTACAGATTACTAAAGACTGTTCTATTTTTGACAGATTCTGTTTTCTGTGTATTGTTTGCTTATTTTGATGAATCTATGGGTAGCATCGGGGGGTATGAACCATGGAGGAGTTGGAATATAGTAGATATTAAACCAATATAAATTTAGAATGAGTCCACAACAGTACCTAAGGTGGTGATTTATCTTATTATACTAACGGATCTCATGAGTCTTCTGTTGAGTTTTGTGTTGTGAAGTTTTCAAGTTTTGGGTAAAAGATTTGATGGACTATGGAATAAGGAGTTGAAAGAGACAGAGCTTGGGGATTCCCAAGTCACCCCAATGTGATATTCAAGGACAACCAAGCATCTAAGCTTGGGGATGCGCTGGATGACATCGTCTCTTTCATCTTTGTTCCATTCGTAAATTTACTTGTGGCTATATTTTTATTCACCACATGATATGTGTTTTGCTTGGAGCGTCTTGTATGATATGAGTCTTTGATTTTTAGTTTACCACAATCATCCTTGCTGTACACATATTTTGAGAGGGACACACATGAATCGTGAATTTATTAGAATACTCTATGTGCTTCACTTATATCTTTTGAGCTAGGCAGATTACTCTAGTGCTTCACTTATATCTAGTTAGAGCATGGCAGTGGCTTTATTTTATAGAAATTGTTCAACTCTCATGCTTTACTTATATTATTTTGAGAGTCTCTAAACAACATGGTAATTTGCTTAGGTTACGAATTTAGTCCTAATATGATGGGCATCCAAGAGGGATATAATAAAAACTTTCATATAAAGAGCATTGAATACTATGAGAAGTTTGATTCCTTGCATTTGTTTTGAGATATAAAGATAGTGATATTAGAGTCATGCTAGTGAGTAATTTTGGATTGGTGCAAATACTTGTGTTAAAGTTTGTGATTCCCATAGCATGCACGTATGGTGAACCATTATATGATGAAGTCGGAGCATGATTTATTCTTTGATTGTCTTCCTTATGAGTGGCGGTCGGGGATGAGCGATGGTCTTTTCCTACCAATCTATCCCCCTAGGAGCATGCGTGTAGTACTTTGTTTCAATAGCTAATAAATTTTTGCAATAAGATTGTGAGTTCTTTATGACTAATGTTGAGACCATGGATTATATGCACTCTCACCCTTCCTGTCGCGACCAGACCCGAATGGATCTAGCGCTCTGTGCTCAGTGTCATCCCTGGATCAGTAATGCTGACACCACATAGTACTTCGAAGGATTTATAGCAGAGTAGCAATCACACACTTATTACATCGTTGTCCACAAGGGAACTTAATACAATAATATGGCTTAAGGCCATCTAATAATAACAGCGGAAGGCTTGGAAAACGAGTGAGTCCATCAACTCCAACGGCATCACCGAAAGTATAGAACCACAACCTAACATCTTACTGTCGTCAGAAAAGTCTCGCAACATGAAAAGTTGCAGCCCAAACGGGTCAAGACATGGAATATGCCGCAATGTAACACATAGAGAGCAATGAAGCAATAAGCCTATACTACATGCATATTTGGCTGGTGGTAAGGCTCTACGGTTACATTTTGCATAAAGCTGATTTTTCCCTACATCAAAGGAATAATTTTTTTAACTATCATGGTGGTTGTTAAACATTGAGAATGGTTGACATCCTCAATCCCAATTAAAAGTACTCATTAAAAACCCAATAACATTTATTTGCAAAGTAACATGTTGAGATTCACATGATATTCAAGTACTAGATACTCAAAACGTCCATAACCGGGGACACGGCTAATCATGATTAGTTTTACACTCTGCAGAGGTTTGCGCACTTTTCCCCACAAGACTCGATCGCCTCCGCTTGGTTCTCGTGACTACATGGTGTTTGAGAAACGGATGACCGAGACATAGTCTTTCGTAAGCGCTTAGCACCTTACATGTGGGTAGACCGTACCAACCTACATCCCCTACATCAGCTAGCCTACCCGTAAGAGTTCGCACAACTTAGTCAACTATGCCAGAGCCCATAATTGGCTTGTGGCTGCACACGTAAGTTTCTAGTTTGAATAATCTCATGATCCCTTAGAGCCTGGGTGGTCAGTCCAAGAAATACAGTGCAAGTCCTCGATAGAAACCAGTGCCTCAATCCACCCAGATGTGTGTTTAGGTTGCCACCTTAAATAAAACCATTAATTAACAATCTCACATCTGTCATGGATATTCACTCACCCAATCCACGCCTACTAGCATAGCATGGCATAATAAGCAAACGAGAAGTAACTCCCAAGGTTTCATAAGTAAAACAGTAATAGGTACTACCTCAAACTACTTCCCATCCCACAATTTGATTAGATCCTAATCATGATACTGTGTGAGGGTTTGATCTTATGCATAAAACTGGTTTTTAGAATAGGTTTGATGTAAGTGATACCTGCCTTGTTGATTATCCGCGTGTCCTAGAGATTCGAAATAACAAGCGGCGACTCCGGTGATCTAACGCAGACAAACAACAAGCATACAATAAGTACTCATCTAATGCACAGGAAATCTCGAATAAAAGATCTAAACAGATAGTTCAACTTAAGAACCCCGTGGCAAAAGAATCGAGTCAAATAAAGCATCGAAAGCTCGAACTCGAGAGAGAACGACTCGGTGTAGCAATCTGAATTAGGTCAAAATTTCACAGTAGCAAAACTCTGTGAAAGTAGGGTAGTCGAACGGCGGTTTCATTCTGAAACTCCAGCGCTTGAATCACCCGATTCCGATAAACGAGCAAGAAATAAAACAGTTTTGAAAATCGGATCGTAAATCGAATCGAAAAATAACGGATTAAATCCGATTTAAAATAAAATGACGAACGAACTAAAAAACGGACGTATGTTAAAAGAACTAATCCAACGAACACGTTCATTGAAACGAACGGGTCGGTGAACGTTCACTAAATAAGAAAACCGAAAAAAAAATAAAACCAATCTAGGTTTTAAAAAAAAAACCAAACATCTTTTTTTTTTATAAAACCGGATCGGTTTATTGGGGAAAACCGGATCGGATCGGACGGGGCGGCGCGGGGCGGCGGCTACCTCCGGTGGTTTCGCCAAGTAGGCTCCGGCGGCGAGGGCGGCGAGGGCGGCGAGGGCGGCGAGGGGGCTCCGGGCGACGGCGGCGTGTTCGGCGACGAGGGGCGACGGCGGCGTTCGGACGACGGCGCGGCTCCGGCTGGCTCGAGGGCGGCGGCGGCGTGAGAGAGAAGGGGGGGCGGGTTATAAAGGGGGGCGGTTCCTTGGGGAGGGGCGACGGGTCCCGGGCGAGCGGACTCGGGCGGCGGCGGGCGGAGTCCGTGACGGGCGGCGGCTGCGCGAGGGAGAGGGAGGCGGTGGTCGGGGGCTGGGCCTGGGTTCGGCTGGTCAATACTGGGCCTCGGTCCAGTGGGGGCGTTTTTTAAATAAAATTAAACCAAAACGAATTAAAAAATATCAAACGAACTCCGATTTAAATAAAACAAATTTTCTCCGACTCCTAAAAATGAGTCGAACAAAATGAACTTTTAAAACTGCAACGTGCATAAAAATTTTAAATGCTCATTTTGCCTAAGCAAAATAAATCTTCAAAACCAAATTTGATTTATTTATAATATCTTCATTTTTCCTAATTATTGGGAAAGTCATATTATTCCTCTCTTGAGATTTTTATAGGAAAACTTTTATGAAGATAATTAAATAAATCCAATGATCCTATTTCCAAAATTTGAGAAATCCCAAATATGAAAATAACGAAACTTCCAACTTCTCTCCGAGGGTCCTTGAGTTGCGTGAAATTTTCTAGGATCGGAAAATGCGAGAAAATATGATATGCATGATGATCTAATGTATAACATTCCAAATTGAAAATTTGGGATGTTACAAACCTACCCTCTTAAGATGAATCTCGCCTCGAGATTCGGGTTGGCTAGAAAATAGGTGAGGGTGGTCCTTGAGCAAAACTTCCTCTCTTTCCTGTGTGGCTTCATCCTCGGTGTGGTGGCTCCAATCAACTTTGCAAAACTTGATAACCTTGCTGCGGGTAACTCACCGGCATAATCGAGAATCTTAACCGTTTCTCCTCATATGTCAAATCATCCTTCAACTGTATTGCTTCCAATGGTACTGTGTGTCTCTTAACGGTACCTCTGCTATCTCGGGTGACATTTCTTCAATCGAGAAACATGGAATACATCATGAACTCCGACAGTCCTTCCGCAATTCCAACCTATAAGCAACTTCTCCCATGCGTTGCAAAAATCTTATACGGTCCAACGAAACGGGTGCTAACTTTCCTTTAACTCCAAAACGCTTAACTCCTCGAAGCGGGATACTCGAGATATACTGTCTCCAACTTCATACTCAATCGCTTTGGCGCTTTGAATCGGCATAGCTCTTTTGTCCGGACTGGGCTATCTTGAGCACATCTCGAATCAACTTAACTTTCTGTTCGCACTCCTTAATCAAATCTGGTCCGAACAATCGACGATCTCCGTTTCGTCCCATAACAATGGTGTCCTGCACCTTCTTCCATACAAAGCTTCGAAGGTGCCATCTTCAAACTGGTTTGGTAATCATTGTTGTGGGAGAATTCTGCATACGGCAAATTGTCATCCCAGCTAGATCCATAATCTAGGGCACAAGCTCTCAAAGATGTCTTCCAAAATCTGATTGACTCTCTCGGTCTGTCCATCGGTCTGTGGGTGGAAAGCTGTGCTGAATTCCAATCGGGTTCCCAATGTTTCGTGTAACCGGGTTCCAAAATTTCGAGGTAAACCGGGTTCCTCTATCTCGATACGATGCTCCTCGGAACTCCGTAAGCACACAATTCTGGTCATGTATATCTTTGCCAACTTAGCAATCGCTATAGGTAGTCTTGATCGAATAAAATGAGCTACCTTTGTTAAACGGTCGACTATAACCCAAATCGAGTCATATCCTGAACGAGTCTTTGGCAATCCTGTGATAAAATCCATGCCTAGTTTATCCCACTTCCATTCGGTATCGGCAATGGTTGTAACAATCCTTGGCTTCGATGTTCTCGCCTTTACTTTCTCGACATACATCGCAAACTGCTACATACTCCGCAATATCCTTCTTCATTCCGGTCCACCGTAAAGTATTCTTCAAATCCAAATACATCTTGGTATTTCCTGGGTGAATCGAATAGGGTGAATCATGGGCTTCTTGTAAAATCAACTTCCGATCTCCGGGTCATTGGGCACATAAACACGGTCTTCGAACCATAGGGTATCGTGCTCGCCCTCACGAAATCCTTTAGCCTTTCCTTTGCTCATTTTCTCCTTTATAGAGGCAACTTCCCTATCTCGCCTTTTGGGCTTCTCTGATTTTGTCCATCAGCGTTGACTGAATCTCCAATGCTGCTACATAGCCTCTCGGTACTATTTCCAAACATAGCTCTCGAAGGTCCTCGGCTAACTCATTGGGTATTCCTCCCATTCTTAGGGTATTGACGTGGCTCTTACGGCTCAATGCGTCTGCTACGACATTAGCCTTTCCGGGGTGATAATGCAATCTCATGTCATAATCCTTGATAAGCTCTAACCATCTCCTTTGTCTCGAGATTCAATTCATTCGTGTGAAGATGTACTTCAAACTCTTGTGATCCGTGATATACTTCACAATGATTCCCAATGAGAAAATGTCTCCACGTCTTCGTGGCATGCACTACGGTGCTAACTCCAAATCATGAGTGGCATAATTCAACTCATGGGGCTTAAGTTGTCGTGGAAGCATACGAAACAACTCTTCCTTCCTGCATAAGTACTGCTCCAAGTCCTCGGCGTGAAGCGCCGCAATATACCTCATAATCCTTAGTCCGATCCGCAATATCAAACCGGTGAGGTAACCAATCTTTTCTTCAACTCCTGAAAACTTGCCTCACAGTCCTCAGTCCATATGAATTTATTTTCCTTCTTCAACAATTCTGTCATAGGCTTAGCAATCCTTGAGAAATTCTCAATGAATCTTCGGTAGTATCCTGCGAGTCCAAGGAAACTCCGAATCTCTCCAACGGTCGTTGGTGCTTCCCATTTGGTTACGGTCTCAACTTTCGTGGGGTCAATCGCTATCCCTTCTCCGGATATAACATGTCCGAGAAATCCAACTTCCTTTAACTAAAACTCACATTTGAACTTGGCATACAACCGGTGTTCCCTCGGTTTCTCCAAAACCAATCGCAAATGTTCCTTGTGTTCCTCTTCATTCTTCGAGAAAATCAAAATGTCATCAATGAACACCACGATTTAACTTATCCAAAAACTCCATAAACACTTTGTTCATCGTGTTCATGAAATAGGCTGGTGCGTTAGTCAGTCCAAATGACATAACGGTATACTCAGATAGTCCATATCTCGTGGTAAATGCTGTCTTGGGTATGTCCCGCTCCCGAATCTTCAATCGATGGTACCTCGATCGCAAGTCGATCTTGGAAAACACCTTGGCTCCTTGCAAGCGATCAAACAGTCATTTATCATAGGTAGTGGGTACTTGTTCTTGATTGTTACTTCATTCAATCCACGATAATCAACAACCATTCTTAACGATCCATCCTTCTTCTCCACTAGCAAAACGGGTGATCCCCAAGGTGAAGAGCTTGGGCGATAAAACCTTTATCCAAAAGTTCCTTAATCAGCTTCTTGATTTCCGCCAAATCCTGTCTTTGGCATCCTATACGGTCGCTTCGATATAGGGCCTGTTCTCGCAACAGCTCGATCAAAAACTCAATGTCTCTATCCGTGGCATTCCCGCAACTCTTCCGAAATACATCAGGAAAATCCTTCACCATCGGTACTTCTTCCCGTACCACTCGATAAGCAATTAACTTGTGCTCTCCTCGGCTCGTGCCGTGATACATACTTAATCCTTCTTCCTTCGTGTGGTGAGCAAAATTGATCTAGTGGAGCAATCAATGTTTCCTCCATACTTTGATAACCAATCCATACCTAATATCACATCCAATCCTTGGGATTCCGTAACTATTAGGTCCGAGGGGAAAACATAGTGTCCAATCCTTAATGGCGGTCGATCACACCATTTACTAGCCATGTACTCTGCTCCCGTGAGGTTACTAGCATGGGTGACCTAAGGGCTTGGGTTGGTAACTTGTACTTATCCACAAATCCCCTTGATATGTATGAATGCGATGCTCCAAGATCGAAAAGAACAACCGCAGAAATGACTTAACCAAAACTTACCGACATCGTGCATCAGTCGATCTTCAACCTCCTCCACTTCAAGGTGGTTCACCCGTCCTCTATTGAAAGGGTTGGGCTTCTTTCCAAAGCTTCCATTGCCATTTCCATTCGCCTTCTCGATACCATTGGCATAATGCCCAGCCTTGCGGCACTTAAAGCAAGTTATATGACTCAGGTCTACTTTGGATGGTGTTGACGGGTTGGTGCGATTCTGTCTGCTGCTTCCTCCATTCCCTGCTCCCATTCTTAGTGCTGTTATGGTTATGCTAATTTCCTCCTCCATGGGTATGCTGAAACTGAATTCCTGATTTAGGGGTATAACGAGGTTTCACGAGCTCCGTAGTTATACTTCCCTTGTCCATACTTCCGCTATGCAGTTCTCAATTTGTCGCCGCTTTCCTTCAATCATGAGGGCTCGGTCTACTAACTCCCCGGTAGTTATTGAAACTGGCTACCATCAACGGCATGTCAACTCATCATTCAGTCCTTCTAGAAACTTCTCCCGCTTAGTTGCATCCGTAGCAACGCTATCCGGGGCATAACGTGCTAGTTTGCTAAAGTCATCCACGCATCGCCAATTCCTTCCTCCTTGGCGTAAGTTGCGAAACTCACGCTTCTTCATGGCCATAGCTCCTGCTGAAACATGGGCGGTCTGAAAAGCTTGCTGAAATTGATCCCATGTGACTGTCTACAGTGGTAAGTGGCTGTGAAATTCTCCCACCATGTCAGCCGCTGGTCCTTCAAGTTGATGTGCTGCAAACTTCACTCTTTCTCCATCCGTGCATCCTGCAGTGGTCAGCTCCCTTCCTATCTTGCGGAGCCACCATCTGCTACAATTGGCTCGGTGCTCTTTGGAATACACCGGCGGGTTCAGTTTAAGGAAACGAAATCGATGATCCGCAGTGGTGGTGGCGGTGGGTTGTTGTTGTTGTTGCCCGGTTCTCGCACCAATGTTTGAATCAGGTATTCTCGCCGAATCAATTGGGTGATCTCTGGCGGAAAACAAATCCGAGAATTAGCGTCTCGGAGGCATCTCGATGGGTTTAGAAAAGATGAGAATTTAGAATAGAATGAGGTCTAAGGGGAATCATTACCCAAATGCACATGAGCAAATACACACAAAATCACTTCATTCAATCAAACAAAGGCTTACAACGATCTAACTATCGCAAAAGTGCGTGTACTATAATGTTTACATGGAGGGAATACTACTAATATGTGGGGACTTCTACTAATTTGAACCGTGGAAGACTCCATAATGTTCCGCTTCCACTTCGTCTTCAAAGTCGGGTTCACTTGGATCCGAATCGGTGTCGTCGATGTTGATGTAGTCGCTTGGGCAATCGACATACCGGTCTTCATTCCTGAGCGCCAACTTCTTCTTGAGTTCTTCAACCTCGCATTTAAGATCGTTATTGTGTTTTGCTAGAGCTACGATCTCGCCCATATAGTCCTTGCGAGTTGTCTTTAGTTCTTCTTCAAGCTCGATGATCCTTCCCTTTGCATTCTCGCAACTCCAACATATCATTGCACATCCGATTCTCCTGGCGCCGAATGTGCTGGTTTAACTCTGGATAAATGCTGCAATGGATCTATCCTTCTTAGTGTTGACGACTTCCCATTTGTCGCCCTCGGCGTCCGCAAATCTGGTAGATTGTGTCCTTAAGGTCTTCTTGATAAACTTCTCCAATGCGTCCCATGGTGATGTGAGCTGCCATGCTCTTTCCTGCACTCCAAGTTGGTGCAATCAAAACACTATCTATTGGCTTGGTGATTGGGGCGAATGTCCTTCCCGAACGTGAGCGTGAATCTTCCAGCCCTCTTCAGCAGAGTGGCGTTGAAAGTTCCGGTGAAGCTTGGTAATCCAATGTTCGTGTACTTGGTAACTTCCTTCAAGTGAAATCCAAAAGGTGTGCCTTCATCCGTTGGGTGTACTTGATCTTCGCGTCCGTCATCCTAAAGAGAGTAGAAAAGATGAGGAGTTAGAAAATGGGAAGAGAGTAGTGATCTATGGCTTTATCTTAGTGGTCGTGTCTCATACCAACGTGTGCTCGATACCATTCTTCGTCGCGACTGCATCTTAATGGATCTAGCGCCTGCGTGCTCAAGGTCATCCCCGGATCAAGAATGCCGACACCACACAAGATTTTCAAGGATTTATAGCAGAGTAGCAATCACACACTTATTACATCGTTGTCCACAAGGGAACTTAATACAATAATATGGCTTAAGGCCATCTAATAATAACAAATGGAAGGCTTGGAAAACGAGTGAGTCCATCAACTCCAACGGCATCACCGAGTATAGAACCACAACCTAACATCTTACTGTCATTCGAAAAGTCTGCAACATGAAAAGTTGCAGCCCGAAAACGGGTCAGCACATGGAATATGCTGGCAATGTAACACATAGAGAGCAATGAAGCAATAAGCCTATACTACATGCATATTTGGCTGGTGGTAAGGCTCTACGGTTACATTTTTGCATAAAGCTGATTTTTCCCTACATCAAAGGAATAATTTTTTTTAACTATCATGGTGGTTGTTAAACATTGAGAATGGTTGACAGCATCCTCAATCCCAATTAAAAGTACTCATTAAAAACCCAATAACATTTATTTGCAGTAACATGTTGAGATTCACATGATATTCAAGTACTAGATACTCAAAACGTCCATAACCGGGGACACGGCTAATCATGATTAGTTTTTACACTCTGTAGAGGTTTATGACTTTTCCCCACAAGACTCGATCGCCTCCGCTTGGTTCTCGTGACTACATGGTGTTTGAGAAACGGATGACCGAGACATAGTCTTTCGTAAGCGCTTAGCACCTTACATGTGGGTAGACCGTACCAACCTACATCCCCTACATCGCCTAGCCTACCCGTAAGAGTTCGCACAACTTAGTCAACTATGCCAGAGCCCATAATTGGCTTGTGGCTGCACACGTAAGTTTCTAGTTTGAATAATCTCATGATCCCTTAGAGCCCGGTGGTCATTCAAGAAATACAGGCAAGTCCTGATAGAAACCAGTGCCTCAATCCACCCAGATGTGTGTTTAGGTTGCCACCTTAAATAAACCATTAATTAACAATCTCACATCTGTCATGGATATTCACTCACCCAATCCACGCCTACTAGCATAGCATGGCATAATAAGCAAACGTAGAAGAAACTCCAAAGTTTTCATAAGAAAAACAGGTAATAGGTACTACCTCAAACTACTTCCCATCCCACAATTTGATTAGATCCTAATCATGCAAGTGTTTGAGGGTTTGATCTAATGCATAAAACTGGGTAGTAGAAAAGGTATGATCAAAGTGTTACTTGCCTTGCTGATGATCCGCGAGTCCTAGAGATTCGAAATAACAAGCGGCGCACTCCGGTGATCTAACGCAGCATAAACAACAAGCATACAATAAGTACTCATCTAATGCACAGGGAAATCTCGAATAAAAGATCTAACCAGATAGTTCAACTTAAGAACCCCGGTGGCAAAAAGAATCGAGTCAAATAAAGCATCGAAAGTCGGAACTCGAGAGAGAACGACTCGGTGTAGCAATCTGAAATTAGGTCAAAATTTCACAGTAGCAAAACTCTGTGAAAGTAGGGTAGTCGAACGGCGGTTTCACATTTAAACTCCGTGCGCTTGAATCACCTGATTCCGATAAACGAGCAAGAAATAAAACAGTTTTGAAAATCGGATCGTAAATCGAATCGAAAAATAACGGATTAAATCCGATTTAAAAGAAAACGATTTAACGATCTAAATAACGGACGTTCGTTAACAGAACTAATCCAACGAACACGTTTCATTGAAACGAACGGTCGGTGAACGCTCACTAAATAAGAAAACCGAAAAAAATAAAACCAATCTAGGTTTTAAAAAACCAAACATCTTTTTTTTATAAACCGGATCGGTTTATTGGGGAAAACCGGATCGGATCGGACGGGCGGCGGCTACCTTCCGTGGTTTCGCCGGGCGAGGCTCGGCGGCGGCGTAGGGCGGCGAGGGCGGCGAGGGCGGCGAGGGGCTCCGGGCGACGGCGGCGTGTTCGGCGATTTAGGGCGACGGCGGCGGGCGTTCGGACGACGGCGGCGGCTCCGGTCGGGCTCGGGAGGGCGGCGGCGGCGGTGAGAGAGAAGGGGGGGGGGTCGGCGGGTTATAAAGGGGGGGGCCGGTTCCTTGGGGGAGGGGGCGACGGGTCTCGGCGAGCCGGACTCCGGGAGGCGTGCGGCGGCGGGAGTCCGCACGGGCGGCGGCGTGCGCGCGAGGGAGAGGGAGGCGGTGGGCCGGGGGGGCTGGGCCTGGGGCCTGGCTGGCTGGGCCGGCTGGGCCTCGGTCCAGGGGGGGGGGCGGCGCGTTTTTTTTTAAATAAAATTAAACCAAAACGAATTAAAAAAATATCAAACGAACTCCGATTTAAATAAAACAAATTTTCTCCGACTCCTAAAAATGAGTCGAACAAAATGAACTTTTAAAAACTGCAACGTGCATAAAAATTTTAAATGCTCATTTTTGCCTAAGCAAAATAAATCTTCAAAACCAAATTTGATTTATTTATAATATCTTCATTTTTCCTAATTATTGGGAAAGTCATATTATTCCTCTCTTGAGATTTTTATAGGAAAACTTTTATGAAGATAATTAAATAAATCCAATGATCCTATTTCCAAAATTTGAGAAATCCCAAATATGAAAATAACGAACTTCCAACTCTCTCCGAGGGTCCTTGAGTTGCGTGAAATTTTCTAGGATCGGAAAATGCGAGAAAATATGATATGCATGATGATCTAATGTATAACATTCCAAATTGAAAATTTGGGATGTTACACTTCCACCTTTGTTAGCTTCTCTAGTACCGCGCAACTCTCGCCGGTGCATTAAACCCACCATATACCTTCCTCAAAACAGCAACCATACCTACCTATTATGGCATTTCCATTGCCATTCCGAGATATATTGCCATTCAACTTCCACCATTCCATTTTATTATGACACATACCATCACTGTCATGTTGCTTTGCATGATCATGTAGTTGGCACAGTATTTTTGGCAAGGCCACCGTTCATATTTTTTATACATGTCACTCGTGATCATTGCACATCCCGGTACACCGTCGAAGGCATTCATATAAAGTCATATTTTATTCTAGTATCGAGTTGTAATTCTTGAGTTGTAAGTAAATAAAAGTGTGATGATCATCATTATTAGAGCATTGTCCCATGTGAGGAAAGGATGATGGAAGCTATGATTCCCTCACAAGTCGGAATGAGTCTCCAGACTTTATAAAAAATAAAAGAGGCCAAAGAAGCGGAAACAAAAAAATGAAAAAAAATTGAGAGAAAAGATAGAAGGGACAATGTTACTATCCTTTTTCCACACGTGTGCTTCAAAGTAGCACCATGTCCTTCATGATAGAGAGTCGCCTATTTTGTCACTTTCATATACTAGTGGGAATTTTTCATTATAGAACTTGGCTTGTATATTCCAATGATGGGATTCCTCAAATTGCCCTAGATCTTCATGAGCAAGCAAATTGGATGCAAACCCGCTTAGTTTATTTTGAGCTTCATACACTTATAGTGCATCCGTTGCATGGCAATCCGTATTCACTTACGTTGTTATCTAACGATGGAAATCTCCATAGCCCGCTAATACGCCTAATTGATGTGAGACTTTATCCTTCTTTTTGTCTTCTCCACAACCACCATATTCTATTCCACCTATGGTGCTATATCCATGGCTCACGCTCATGTATTGCGGGAAAATTGAAGAAGTTTGAGAACACCAAAAGTATGAAACAATTGCTTGGCTTGTCATCGGGGCTGTGAATGATAAAATACTTTGTGTGATGAAGATGGAGTATAACCAGACTATATGATTTTGTAGGAATAACTTTCTTTTGCCATGTTATTTTGAGAAGACACAATTGCTTTACTAATATGCTTGAAGTATTATTGTTTTTATGTCAATATTAAGCTTTTGTTTTGACTCTTATGGATCTGAACATTCATGCCACAATAAAGAAGATTACATGGATAAATATGTTAGGTAGCATTCCACATCAAAATTCTGTTTTTATCATTTACCTACTCGAGGACGAGTAGGAATTAAGCTTGGGATGCCCGATACGCCTCCAAGGTATATATAATTTTTTTTTCTTCCATGCTATTATATTATCTGTTTTTGGATGTTTTATATGCATCAATATGCTATTTTATATTATTTTTGGGACTAACCTATTAGCCTAGACCCTAGTGCCAGTTTTTATTTTTTTCCTTGTTTTTGAGTTTTACAAAAAAGGAATATCAAACGGATTCTAAACGGAATAAAACTTTCGCGATGATTTTTCTTGGACCAGAAGACATCCAGAGAACTTGGAGAGGGGGGCGCCCTGAGGGCTTGTGGACCCCTCGGGAGTCCTCCAACCCTAATATTTGCACTATAAATTCCCAAGTATTCCCAAACCAACAGAAGCGCCCACCAAAATACTTTTCCGCCGCCGCAAGCCTCTGTTCCCGCGAGATCACATCTTGGGGGCTTTTCCGGCACCCTGCCGGAGGGGGATTCGATCATGGAGGGCATCTACATCAACCTTGCCACCCTTCTGATGAAGCGTGAGTAGTTCACCATAGACCTATGGGTCCATATCTAGTAGCTTGATGGCTTCTTCTCTCTCTTTGATCTTCAATACAATGTTCTCCTCGATGTTCTTGGAGTTCTATCCGATGTAATATTCTTTTGCGGTGTGTTCGTCGAGATCGAATGAATTGTCGATTTATGATCAGATTATCTATGAATATTATTTGAGTCTTCTCTGAACTCTTTTATGCATGATTAAATATTTTGTATTTCTCTTGGAATTATTGGTTTGGTTTGGCCAACTAGATTGGTTTTTTTTGCAATGGGAGAGGTGCTTAGTTTTGGGTTCATTCTTGCGGTGTCCTCACCCAATGACAAAGTAGGGGTAGCGAGGCACGTATTGTATTGTTGCCATCAACGATAAAAATATGGGGTTTTCATCATATTGCTTGAGTTTATCCCTCTACATCATGTCATCTTACTTACATGCTACTCTGCTCTTATGAACTTAATACTCTAGATGCATGTTGGATAGCGATCGATGTGTGGAGTAATAGTAGTAGATGCAAAAGGTGAGTCGATCTACTTGACATAGACTTGATGCCTATATTCATAATCATTGCCTTGGATATCATCATAGCTTTGTGCTTTTCAATCAATTGCTCGACAGTAATTTGTTTACCCACCATATGTTTTCTTTCAAGAGAGAAGCCTCTAGCGAAACCTATGGCCCCCTGGTCTATTTTCCATCATATATTTTCATATCTATAAACCAAAAAAATAAAATACCTTGCTGCATGTATATTTACTTTAGTTTGCCCTTTTATTTATCTTTTATACCTATCTCTATTAGATCTCACTCTTGTTCGTGACCGTGAAGGGACTGACAACCCCCTTTTCGCGTTGTGTGCAAGTGTTTGTTAGTTTGTGCAGGTGCATTGATTGGGGACTTGCTTGCGCCTCCTACTGGACTGATACCTTGGTTTTTAACCGAGGTAAATACGTATCTCTACTTTGCTGCATCACCCTTTCCTCTTCAAGGGAAAAATCAACTCAAGCTCAAGAAGTAGCAGTAAGGCAATTGCTCTAGTGTTGTCACAAAAGATTGTCATTGGACCCGATGCACTAGGTATTACACCCAGATCGGATATGAACTCCTTCATCCAGACTCCTTCATGTGCTGCTTCTGAAGCAGTTATGTACTCCGCTTCACACGTAGATCCCGCCACGACGCTCTGCTTGGAACTGCACCAACTAACAGCTCCACCATTCAATATAAATACGTATCCGATTTATGACTTAGAGTCATCCGAATATATGTCGAAGCTAGCATCGACGTAAACCTTTATGATGAGCTCTTCGTCACCTCCATAAACAAGAAACACATTCTTCTGTCATGGTCAGAATTTGAGTCTGACTCAATTTCACACCTTGCAACACATGCAAGAACCCTTTCTTTGACTGGTCCATTTTGAACTTCTTCAAAACTTTGTCATTGTATGTGCTTTGTGAAAGTCCTATTAAGCGTCCATTTTGATGCCCAATATATAAGCAACTTCACAGAGGTCTTTCAATGAAAAATTCTCATTCAAGTATCCTTTTATTCTATCCAAAAACTCAATATCATTTCCAATTAGTAATATGTCATCCACATATAAAACCAGAAATGATATAGAGTTCCCACTCACTTTCTTGTAAATACAGGCTTCTCCGTAAGTCTGTATAAAACCATATGTGAGGGAGTCCTGGATTGGGGGGTCCTCGGGTGTCCGGGTTATTCGATATGGGCTGGACTAACGGGCCATGAAGATACAAAGCGGAACACCTTTCCCCTTGTCCGGGTAGGACTCCCCTATGCGTGGATGGCAAGATTGGTGTCCGGATATGTAATTTCCTTTCTCTACAAACCGACTCTGTACAACCCTAGGCCCCTCTGATGTGTATATAAACCAGAGGGTCTAATCTGTAGAGGCTATCAGAATTCACATAGGCTAGACATCTAGGGTTTAGCCATTACGATCTCGAGGTAGATCAACTCTTGTAACCCCTATACTCATTAAATACAATCAAGCAGGACGTAGGGTTTTACCTCCGTTAAGAGGGCCCGAACCTGCATAAACATTGTGTCCCACTTGTCCTTTGTTACCATCGATCCTTAGACGCACAGTTCGGTACTCCCTACCCGAGATCGGCCAATTTTACACCGACATTGGTGCTTTCATTTGAGAGTTCCACTGTGTCATCGACAGAAGGTTCGATAGCTCATTTGATCATCGACAATGATGTTGTTTCCGGGGAAACCTTCCTCCCTGGTCCACTTTTCGTGTTTGGCGGCTTCGCTCTACGTGCCAATTCAACTGGTCGCCTTGAGCAGATCGACAGCTATGCTCCTGGTCACCAGATCAGGTTCGGAAGCCTAAACTATATCGCTTACCGGTGTCCTGGGAACGGGGGTACCCAGACTTTCCTGCCTGCGGCCCATGGCGTGGTGATACGTCCATTTCGCATCATGCTTTTATATCGATATTTATTGCATTATGGGCTGTTATTACACATTATGTCACAATACTTATGCCTATTCTCTCTTATTTTACAAGGTTTACATAAGGAGGGAGAATGCCGGGAATTCAATTTGGAAAAGGAGCAAATATTAGAGACCTATTCTGCACAACTCCAAAAGTCCTGAAACTCCACGAAATTCATTTTTGGAAATAATAAAAAATATTGAGCGCAAGAAGTTCACCAGAGGGGGACCCACCTGGCCACGAGGGTGGGGGGCGCGCCCCCTGCCTCGTGGGCCCCCTGTTGGCTCTCTGATGGCCATCTTCTGCTATATGAGGTCTTTCGATGAGGAAAAAATCATAAGCAACCTTATGGGACGAAACTCCGCCGCCACGAGGCGGAACCTTGGCGGAACCAATCTAGGGCTCCGGCAGATCTGTTTTGCCGGGGACACTTCCCTCCGGGAGGGGGAAATCATCGCCATCATCATCACCAACGCTCCTCTCATCGGGAGAGGGCAATCTCTATCAACATCTTCATCAGCACCATCTCATCTCAAAACCCTAGTTCATCTCTTGTATCCAATTCTTGTCTCCAAGTCCGGGATTGGTACTAGTAGGTTGCTATTAGTGTTGATTACTCCTTGTAGTTGATGCTAGTTGGTTTATTTGGTGGAAGATCATATGTTTAGATCCTTTATGCATATCAATACCCCTCTGATTATGAACATGAATATGCTTCGTGAGTAGTTACGTTTGTTCCTGAGGACATGGGAGAAGTCTTGCTATTAGTAGTCATGTGAATTTGGTATTCGTTCGATATTTTGATGAGATGTATGTTGTCTAGCCTCTAGTGGTGTTATGTGAACGTCGACTACATAACACTTCACCATTATTTGGGCCTAGAGGAAGGCATTGGGAAGTAATAAGTAGATGATGGGTTGCTAGAGTGACGGAAGCTTAAGCCCTAGTTTATGCGTTGCTTCGTAAGGGGCTGATTTGGATCCATATGTTTCATGCTATGGTTAGGTTTACTTTAATACTTTTGTTGTATTTGCGGATGCTTGGAATAGGGGTTAATCATAAGTGGGATGCTTGTTCAAGTAAGAACATCACCCAAGCACCGGTCCACGCACATATCAAATTATCAAAGTACCGAACGCGAATCATATGAGCGTGATGAAAACTAGCTTGACGATATTCCCATGTGTCCTCAGGAGCGCTTTTCCTTATATAAGAGTTTGTCCAGGCTTATCCTTTGCTACAAAAAGGATTGGGCCACCTTGCTGCACTTTATTTACTTTTGTTACTTGTTCCTCGTTACAAATTATCTTATCATAAAACTATATGTTACCACTTATTTCAGTACTTGCAGAGAATACCTTGCTGAAAACCGCTTATCATTTCCTTCTGCTCCTCGTTGGGTTCGACACTTTTACTTATCGAATGGACTACGATAGACCCCCTATACTTGTGGGTCATCACGTGGCTCCATCGACGGCCCGGTACGACCCAAGCTTCGGCAACAACAACCGAAGTCCCTCGCGAGGGGCCAAGCCTCGCGAGGCAGAAGACACCAAGACCTCCCTGGGGGCGGCCTCACTAGGCTGACTACCGAGGAGCGGAGATATCAATGCAAGGTGCACCTCGTGAGGTTCATATGACGTGAGCCATGGCGACCAAGGCTAGGCTGGCGCCAGCGGGCGCAGTGTACCAGTTTCCTCTTTGGTGCTAAGGAGGCAAGCGCATGCGCGGGGTCTCGAGGAATCAAGCAAAGGTTTCCATATCGGTGCAACGAGACCAAGACCGCCAGGATGGCGGGACGGAGGTCATCACGGAGCCCACTGCAGCGTCACCAGCAAAGGCTTTTGCAGGCGAAGACCACTTTTGTCAGGATAGATCACTTCGAAATTGGCCGTTGTGGGATCCCTTCCCGCCTACATTTGGGAAGAGGACCAAGGCCACTATAAATAGGACTGAGCCGCCACCACAGAGGGGGGATCATTCAGATCATCCTCTCATCCACCAGCTCATCGAGCCCAAGAACACCTCACCTCCTGAGGCTGTTTGTCCACTGTACTAGTTCATCCTCAGCCCCTCGAGGTAATCCACCACAAAGCTGGAGTAGGGTATTACACCACAAGGTGGCCCGAACCAGGATAAACGGTTGTGTCTCTTGTTCGTTGGGTTCGACTAGCTATGCCGTGAATTCGGGGAGCAGCAGCCTGGGGAGGATGAGTTCTTTGCACGCACCCCCGAGTTCGAACCTCTCAAGGGTATGCGGAAGCCTGAATCCGACATTTTGCGCACCATGTAGGGGTGCATCGGAGCCTCTCTTTCGCCAGTCGACTGGCCGCCGCTCACATCGCCCAGACGGCACCCGTCGGCGGGCCTCCCCGTCGTTCTCCATCACCTGCCGCCAACGCCGACACCAGCCTAGCGGGGGACGAGCAGCGAGCTTCATCACTGCACCCCTCCGTGTGGCGTGATGGACGCACCGCCACCCCGTCGCTGACTCCGGCTGGCTCGTCGTCTCACGCTCGTCGCGGGCCGGCGGACACGCAGGCTGGTTGCTCATGGCGCGCAATCTCTTCCGCTACCGCCCCGTCGACGACTTATACGAGGACTGGCTGGACCGCATCGCCGAGCTTGTCAGTGTCACTGGGGGCTCGCCTGCACCATCCCTCTCGCTACCTCGCCCGCCGCGTGCCGTGGGTGACATAGCCCATGGAGCGCCTCCGCCGCCTCCCCATCAAGACGTCTCCCTCGGACCAAGGCGCGTGGCCCTCAAGTGGATGACCTAAGGTTTATCAATCCGTGGGAGGCGTAGGATGAAGATGGTCTCTCTCAAACAACCTTGCAACCAAATAACAAAGAGTCTCTTGTGTCCCCAACACACCCAATACAATGGTAAATTGTATAGGTGCACTAGTTCGGCGAAGAGATGGTGATACAAGTGCAATATGGATGGTAGATATAGGTTTTTGTAATATGAAAACATAAAAATAGCAAGGTAACTAATGATAAAAGTGAGCGTAAATGGTATTCAATGCTAGGAAACAAGGCCTGGGGTTCATACTTTCACTAGTGCAAGTTCTCTCAACAATAATAACATAATTGGATCATATAACTATCCCTCAACATGCAACAAAGAGTCACTCCAAAGTTACTAATAGCGGAGAACAAACGAAGAGATTATTGTAGGGTACGAAACCACCTCAAAGTTATCCTTTCTGATCGATCTATTCAAGAGTCCGTAGTAAAATAACACGAAGCTATTCTTTCCGTTCGATCTATCCTAGAGTTCGTACTAGAATAACACCTTAAGACACAAATCAACCAAAACCCTAATGCCACCTAGATACTCCAATGTCACCTCAAGTATCCGTGGGTATGATTATACGATATGCATCACACAATCTCAGATTAATCTATTCAAACCAACACAAGTACTTCAAGGAGTGCCCCAAAGTTTCTACCGGAGAGTCAAGATTTAAAACGCAGCCAACCCATATGCATAAGTTCACAAGGTCACTGAACCCGCAAGTTGATCACCAAAACATACATCAAGTAGATCATGTGAATATCCCATTGTCACCACAGATAAGCACATGCAAGACATACATCAAGTGTTCTCAAATCCTTAAATACTCAATCCGATAAGATAACTTCAAAGAGAAAACTCAATCCATTACAAGAGAGTAGAGGGGGAGAAACATCATAAGATCCAACTATAATAGCAAAGCTTGCGATACATCAAGATCATGCCAAATCAAGAACACGAGAGAGAGAGATCAAACACATAGCTACTGGTACATACCCTCAGCCCCGAGGGTGAACTACTCGCTCCTCGCCATGGAGAGCGCCGGGATGATGAAGATGGCCACCGGTGATAGAACCCCCCTCCAGCAGGGTACCGGAACAGGGTCTCGATTGGTTTTTGGTGGCTACAGAGGTTTGCGGCGGCGGAACTCCCGATCTAGGAGGTTTCTGTATTTATAGGAATTTTTGGCGTCGGCCTCACGCCAGGGGGGTCTCCGAGTCGTCCACGAGATAGGGGCCGACGCCCAGGGGGTAGGGCACGCCCCCCACCCTCATGGACGGCACATGACTCTTCTGGCCCAACTCTTTTACTCCAGGGGCTTCTTTTGGTCCATAAAAAATCCACAAAAATTGGCAGGTCGATTGGACTCCGTTTGGTATTCCTTTTCTGTAAAACTCAAAAACAAGGAAAATCGAAGCCCGACCTTTGGGCTCTAGGTTAATAGGTTAGTCCCAAAAATCATATAAAATAGCATATAAATGCATATAAAACATCCTAGATGGATAATATAATAGCATGGAACAATAAAATTATAGATACGTTGGAGACGTATCGGAGGACTTGGAGGATGCTTTCGAGACAACTTCCAAGGTACTTATGTCCGGCCATCGGACGCTGATGACCTTAGTCACATAGTCCAGCAACCCAGAGAGTCAGCCCACAAACTCTGGACTCGGTTCTTAATTAAAAAGAACCAAATTGTCGACTGTCCGGACGCCGAAGCCTTAGCGGCCTTTAAACATAGTGTCTGTGATGAATGGCTCGCCCGACACCTCAGTCAGGAAAAGCCGAAGACTATGGCAGCTCTTACTGCACTTATGACCCACTTCTGCGTGGGCGAAGATAGCTGGTTGGCTCGTAGAAGCAACAGTACTAGCGACCCTGGGACCTCTGAAGCTAGGGATGGCAATGGAAGGTTGCGACATAACAAAAACAAGCGTCGGAACAACCATGAAGAAACTGAAGATACGGCGGTCAGCGCCAGATTTAGTGGCACCAAACCCGGTCAGCGAAAGAAGCCATTCAAAGGAAATAGAGACGGTCCATCTAATTCGTATAAGATACTAGACAGGCCTTGCCAGATTCATGGCACCCCTGACAAGCCTGCCAACCACTCCAACAGAAACTGCTGGGTTTTTAAATAGGCCGGTAAGTTAAATACCGAATAAAAAGGGAAACGACTTCAAAGCAAGGACGACGATGAGCCCCGTCCACCGAACACAGGGGGACAGAACAAATTTCCCCCCGAGGTGAAAACAGTGAACATGATATATGTCACACATATCCCCAAGAGGGAGCGCAAGCGCGCACTAAGGGACGTCTACGCCGTAGATCCTGTCGCCCCAAAATTCAACCCATGGTCGGCTTGTCCGATCACCTTCGGTCGCAGGGACCACCCAACTAGTATCCTTCATGGAGGTTCGGCAGCCCTAGTACTCGACCCAATCATTGATGGATACTATCTCACTCGAGTCCTTATGGACGGCGGGAGCAGTCTTAACCTGATTTATCAAGACACTATCCGTAAGATGGGTATCGACCTGTCAAGAATCAAGCCCAGTACCACTACCTTTAAAGGAGTGAATCCCAGCATAGAGGCCCGCTGCACGGGATCCTTAACATTGGAAGTAGTCTTCTGTTCGCCGGATAACTTCCGAAGTGAAGAGTTGATCTTGGACATTGTCCCTTTTCGTAGTGGTTATCACGCGCTGCTCGCACGAACTTCTTTCGCCTGTTTCAATGCAGTCCTGCACTATGCTTACTTAAAGCTCAAAATGCCTGGACCGCGCGGCGTTATCACAGTCAATGGAAATATGGAGCGCTCCCTCTGTACGGAGTTGCACACCACGCCCCTTGCAGCCGAACTACAGAGCGGCCTCATCAAGCCGAAAAATCCATTGGTCATTAAGACCCCTTGATGACCCACAAGTATAGGGGATCTATCGTAGTCCTTTCGATAAGTAAGAGTGTCGAACCCGACGAGGAGCAGAAGGAAATGATAAGCAGGTTTCAGCAAGGTATTCTCTGCAAGTACTGAAATAAATGGTAACAGATAGTTTTGTGGTAGGATAATTTGTAACGAGCAACAAGTAACAAAAGTAAATAAAGTGCAGCAAGGTGGCCCAATCCTTTTTGTAGCAAAGGACAAGCTTGGACAAACTCTTATATAAGGAAAAGCGCTCCCGAGGACACATGGGAATATCGTCAACCTAGTTTTCATCATGTTCATATGATTCACGTTCGGTACTTTGATAATTTGATATGTGGGTGGACCGGTGCTTGGGTGCTATTCTTACTTGAACAAGCATCCCACTTATGATTAACCTCTATTGCAAGCATCCGCAACTACAACAAAAGTATTAAGTTAAACCTAACCATAGCATGAAACATATGGATCCAAATCAGCACCTTACGAAGCAACGCATAAACTAGGGTTTAAGCTTCTGTCACTCTAACATCATCTACTTATTACTTCCCAATGCCTTCCTCTTGGCCCAAATAATGGTGAAGTGTTATGTAGTCGACGTTCACATAACACCACTAGAGGCTAGACAACATACATCTCATCAAAATATCGAATCTAATACCAAATTCACATGACTACTAATAGCAAGACTTCTCCCATGTCCTCGTGAACAAATGTAACTACTCACAAAGCATATTCATGTTCATAATCGAGGGGTATTAATATGCATAAAGGATCTGAACATATGATCTTCCACCAAATAAACCAACTAGCATCAACTACAATGAGTAATCAACACTACTAGCAACCTACTAGTACCAATCCCGGACTTGGAGACAAGAATTGGATTCAAGAGATGAACTAGGGTTTTGAGAGGAGACGATGCTGGTGAAGATGTTGATGGAGATTGCCCTCTCCCGATGAGAGGAGCGTTGGTGATGACGATGGCGATGATTTTCCCCTCCCGGAGGGAAGTGTCCCCGGCAGAACAGCTCTGCCGGAGCCCTAGATTGGTTCCGCCAAGGTTCCGCCTCGTGGCGGCGGAGTTTTGTCCCGAAAGGTTGCTTATGATTTTTCCTCGACCAAAGACCTCATATAGCAGAAGATGGTCATCGGAGAGCCAACAGGGGCCCACGAGGCAGGGGGGCGCGCTTTGGGGGGTAGGGTGTGCCCCCACCCTCGTGGCCAGGTGGGTCCCCCTCTGGTGAACTTCTTCCACAATATTTTTTATTATTTCCAAAAATGACTTTCGTGGTGTTTCAATACTTTTGGAGTTGTGCAGAATAGGTCTCTAATATTTGCTCCTTTTCCAGCCCAGAATTCCAGCTGTCGGCATTCTCCCTCCTTATGTAAACCTTGTAAAATAAGAGAGAATAGGCATAAGTATTGTGACATAACGTGTAATAACAACCCATAATGCAATAAATATCGATATAAAAGCATGATGCAAAATGGACGTATCAACTTCCCCAAGCTTAGACCTCGCTTGTCCTCAAGCGGAAGCCGATAACGATAAATATGTCCCCATGTTTAGAGGTAGAGGTGTCGATAAAAATAAAATACGGACATGAAGGCATCATGATTATTCTCATAACAGCAACATATATAGATATTGTCATATCATTTCCTATGTTCAAGTAATAATCTATTCACAATGTAAAGTACGAATCATAAACTTTATTGAGAACCAACAAACTATAATCCCAGTCATTGAAGCAATTGCAATTTATCATAACATCAGAAAGAGTCTATGTCGAGCTTTATAGCAAGTCCACATACTCAACTATCATTTAGTCTTTCATAATTGCTAACACTCACGCGATACTTGTGGTTCTGAGTTTTAATCGGACACGTAGAAAGATAGGGGCTTATAGTTTCGCCTCCCAACCTTTTACCTCAAGGGTAATGTCAACAATAATAACTCATGCTCCCCTACATCAAATTAGATATATCTATCAGGATCTTTCCAACAAATTGTGCTTGCCAAAGGATAAAATGTAAAAAGGAAAGGTGAAGATCACCATGACTCTTGCGTAAGGTAGAAGATAATAATAAAAGATAGGCCCTTCGCAGAGGGAAGCAGAGGTTCCATGCGCTTTTATGGTTGGATGCACAAAATTTTATTATGAAAAGAACGTCACTTTATATTGCCTTGTGATATGAACCTTTATTATGCAGTCTGTCGCTTTTATTTCTTCCACATCACAAGATCGTATAAAGCTTATTTTCTCCCACACTAATAAGTCATACATATTTAGAGAGCAATTTTTATTGCTTTGCACTGATGACAACTTACTTGAAGTATCTTACTTAATCCATAGGTAGGTATAGTGGACTCTCATGGCAAAACTGGTTTAAGGGTTTTTGGAAGCACAAGTAGTATCTCTACTTGGTGCTAAGAATTTGGCTAGCATGAGGGGGAAAGGCAAGCTCAACATGTTGGATGATCCATGACAACATACTTTATCTCAGATATAAGAAAACATAACCCATTACGCTGTGTTCCTTGTCCAACGTCAACTCTTTAACATGTCATATTTTAATGAGTGCTCCCAATCATAAAAGATGTCAAGATAGTATATTTATATGTGAAACCTCTCTTTCCTTATTACTTCCTATTAATTGCAACGATGACCAAAGCTATGTTTGCCAACTCCCAACAACTTTTAATCATCATACTCTTTCTATGTGAAGTCATTACTCTCAATAAGATCAATATGAACTCTTTGTTTCTTTTTATTCCTTTTTTATTCACTCAAGATCATGGCAAAATAATCAAGCCCTTGACTCAACACTAATCTTTATTATATAGCTCACGGACTCGATTACATAGAAAGACCATAAAGCAAAACTCAAAACTAGATCATGCCATAAACTTTATTCTACTAGATCAAGATACTACTAATAGGATCGAACTAAGAAAACGGTAAAGATAGGAGATGTGATGGTGATATGATACCGAGGCACCTCCCCCAAGCTTGGCAGTTGCCAAGGGGAGTGCCCATACCCATGTGATTATGTCTCCTTCTTTGTTGGTGAAGAAGGTGGAGGTGTTGTCGATTTAGTTGACGGCATAGGCTTCTCCCTTAATTTGCGCTTGAGGACAGAATTTTGGTCCCTCAAATCATCAATCTCCCGCTCCAGGGTTAATATCTTTTTGCATAGGTCCTGCTTATTTTCTTGCAAGAGACAAAAAGGGATAAACTCAATCTTTGGTTTCTTTGCCCTATCAGGGAGACTTGACTTTTTGAACTCCACATGCATGTCCCCAGGTTGAGGTAATGGGGCTTCATCTTCATCTGAGCTCGTCTCCTCCTTCCCCTTGGGTTCATAGTCCTCTTCTTCCTCCGTAGTCCAACCATCGTGCTCCACATCTCCATAGACCTTAGGATTTGCAAGGTAATCATCCACATAACTTTCTCCTTCCGAATCTTGGGATGACATGTTGATCTAGTCTGTAGCAGGACAGCTCGAAACGAAAACAGAGGATAATTGCGTGATACAGGAGTCAAAACCTTCGGGAGAATATACAATGAACTTTTACCGACCAAAATACGTATCGTGTAAGAAAACGGAGTCCGGAAGGCACACGAGGTGCCCACGAGGTAGGGGCGCGCCAGGGGTAGGGCACGCCCTCCACCCTCGTGGAGCCCTCGTGTCCTTCCCGGACTGCTTCTTATTTTTCTATTTTTCTAAATATTCCAAAATGGAGAAATATTGCCTTAAAAACTGTTTTGGAGTCGGTTTACTTACCGTACCACATACCTATTCCTTTTCGAAGTCTCAAACGCGTTTGGAAAGTGTCCCTTATGTATTCCTCCAGGGTTACGGTTTCAATAACATTGGTTTCAACATTTATAGGATTACCTGAGATATAATGTTTGATTCTTTAACCGTTCACCACCTTCGGATTTGTACCTTCGAAGTTGTTGATTTTTATAGCACCGGAATGATAGACCTCCTCGATAACATAAGGGCCTTCCCATTTAGAGAGAAGTTTTCCTGCAAAAAATCTTAAACGAGAGTTTTATAGCAATACATAATCACCTACGTTAAACTCATGCTTTTGTATCCTTTTATCATGCCATCTTTTGACCTTTTCTTTAAACAACTTGGCATTTTCATAAGCTTGGGTTCTCCATTCATCAAGCGAGCTAATATCAAATAACCTCTTCTCACTAGCAAGTTTGAAATCATAATTGATCTCTTTAATAGCCCAATATGCTTTATGTTCTAGTTCAAGAGGCAAGTGACATGCTTTTCCATAAACCATTTTATACGGAGACATACCCATAGAATTTTTAAATGCGGTTCTATAGGCCCATAATGCATCATCAAGTTTCTTGGACAAATTCTTTCTAGATCTATTGACAGTCTTTTGCAAGAGCTCTCTATTACTCAATTCTACTTGACCACTAGACCGTGGGTGATAAGGAGATGCAATTCTATGATTAACATCATACTTAGCAAGCATTTTACGGAAAGCACCATGAATAAAATGTGAACCACCATCAGTCATTAAATATCTAGGGACTCCAAACCTCGGAAAAATAACTTCTTTAAGCATTTTGATAGAAGTGTTATGATCAGCACTACTAGTTGGAATAGCTTCTACCCACTTAGTAACGTAATCAACAGCAACTAAAATATGTGTATAACCATTAGAGGCAGGAAAAGGTCCCATATAATCAAAGCCCCAAACATCAAATGGTTCAATAACGAGTGAATAATTCATAGGCATTTCTTGACATCTACTAATGTTACCAATTTTTTGGCATTCATCACATGACAAGACAAACTTACGGGCATCCTTGAAGAGAGTAGGCCAATAAAAACCGGATTGCAATACCTTATGTGCGATTACGTTTCTCGGTGGTGCCCTCCATATGCCTCGGAGTGGCACTTGCGTAGGATCTGTTCCTGTTCATGCTCAGGTACACAATGTCTAATAACACCATGTACTCCTTCTTTATAAAGATGTGGGTCATCCCAAAAGTAATGTCTCAAATCATAGAAAAACTTTTTCTTTTGCTGGTATGTGAAGCTAGGTGGTATAAAATTTGCAACAATGTAATTATCATAATCAGCATACCAACGAGTACTACGAGAAGTATTTATGACATTTAATTGCTCATCCGGAAAGCTATCATCAATAGGTAGTGGGTCATCAATCGTAGTCCTTTTGATAAGTAAGAGTGTCGAACCCAACGAGGAGCAGAAGGAAATGATAAGCGGTTTTCAGCAAGGTATTCTCTGCAAGTACTGAAATAAATGGTAACAGATAGTTTTGTGGTAGGATAATTTGTAACGAGCAACAAGTAATTAAAGTAAATAAAGTGCAGCAAGGTGGCCCAATCCTTTTTGTAGCAAAGGAAAAGCCTGGACAAACTCTTATACAAGGAAAAGCGCTCCCGAGGACACATGGGAATATCGTCAACCTAGTTTTCATCACGTTCATATGATTCGCGTTCGATACTTTGATAATTTTATATGTGGGTGGACCGGTGCTTGGGTGTTGTTCTTACTTGAACAAGCATCCCACTTATGATTAACCTCTATTGCAAGCATCCGCAACTACAACAAAAGTATTAAGTTAAACCTAACCATAGCATGAAACATATGGATCCAAATCAGGTAGATTCTGAAGCAACGCATAAACTAGGGTTTAAGCTTCTGTCACTCTAGCAACCCATCATCTACTTATTACTTCCTAATTCCTTCCTCTAGGCCCAAATAATGGTGAAGTGTTATGTAGTAGACGTTCACATAACACCACTAGAGGCTAGACAACATACATCTCATCAAAATATCGAACGAATACCAAATTCACATTACTACTAATAGCAAGACTTCTCCCATGTCCTATGGAACAAATGTAACTACTCACAAAGCATATTCATGTTCATAATCAGAGGGGTATTAATATGCATAAAGGATCTGAACATATGATCTTCCACCAAATAAACCAACTAGCATCAACTACAAGGAGTAATCAACACTACTAGCAACCTACTAGTACCAATCCCGGACTTGGAGACAAGAATTGGATACAAGAGATGAACTAGGGTTTTGAGAGGAGACGGTTCTGGTGAAGATGTTGATGGAGATTTCCCTCTCCCGATGAGAGGATCGTTGGTGATGACGATGGCGATGATTTCCCCCTCCCGGAGGGAAGTGTCCCCGGCAGAACAGCTCTGCCGGGGCCCTAGATTGGTTCCGCCAAGGTTCCGCCTCATGGCGGCGGAGTTTCGTCCCGAAAGGTTGCTTATGATTTTTTCCTCGACGAAATACCTCATATAGCAGAAGATGGCCATCGGAGAGCCAACAGGGGCCCACGAGGCGGCGCGCCTGGGGTAGGCGCGCCCCACCCTCGTGGCTGGTGGGTCCCCTCTGGTGAACTTATTCCTCTCAATATTTTTATTATTTCCAAAAATGACTTTCGTGGAGTTTCAGGACTTTTGGAGTTGTGCGAATAGGTCTCTAATATTTGCTCCTTTTCCATTGAGAATTCCAATTTGCCGGCATTCTCCCTCCTTATGTAAACCTTGTAAAATAAGAGAGAATAGGCATAAGTATTGTGACATAATGTGTAATAAAATCCCATAATGCAATAAATATCGATATAAGAGCATGATGCAAAATGGATGTATCACCCCTCAAGCTGCCAAGCGATTCCGGTCCACTCTGCAGAATGACAGCTCAGTGGATCTAGAGCTTGAATAGCAGTTTCGCTTCCAACGATCGCCCCCATAAAACCGCGACATACGCACCACGCGTGCATAATTACACACTTACAATACCTTGCACAGCGACGGAGGCACATTGCAGAAAAGGTCTATAGTGCGGCTTGACCCTATTCTTACCTTCACTTTTTTCTCCTTCCTTCTTTTTTTCCTCTCTTGTACTACAGGTTCATTAAAAACCTACCTATCCTACGGTCGTGCAAGGGCCTTTTGAGCCCCCCCCCCTTTCGTATAGACGACCATCGACTTCTCCTCTCAAAGGATTCTTCACCAAGGAGAAACGACACATACGTGTGGCAGAGCACCACTGGATCTTCAAGACTACCTTTTATTTTAGGCCCTGTATAAAGCTTCCCCTTGTGTACAAATTCTCGGCATGTCAAATAGCCTTGATGTTCATGGCATTATCTTTCATAGCACGTCTTGACGTATTAATCAGGGTATAAAGGAAATAGGTGATCGCCAACTTCTGTTTGGTATTGGTTTATTTTACCATCTGTATTCCCTCCGTGCTTCAGATTGCCACATATGCTTTGGTCCGGCCTAAAGGCCGGGGGCTCTTTCCGGCTATGCATATTTTCAAAAGTCCGAACACCTATAGGGTACTCTTCTGCGCCTCGAGTATTGCATTAAATGTGTCAGCTCTGAATCATGTCTTTGGTCTATAGTTGGGTTGCCCAGCTCCTGTGATTACCACCTTACGTTCATCTAGTTTGGCTAAGGTAGTAAAGGGAGAACTACTGCGATTGTGTTTCTGGTTCGTCCGGTCAAATACCTCAGTAGAGAAAGCCGAGAAATGACTGTCATGCTATGGCGAGAGCTGGTCGGCAATTTGGCGACTTACTACAAATCATTAGTGATTTACTTCGTGTTATATGAAGGGCTGGTCTTCACCCAGTCATGCGACAAAGGCATCCTAGTTCGGATTGCCGCATACGCACCAGGGGCTAGTACTTAGTCCCACCGTCAAACTCCTATTTCTAAGTGAAAGTAATAAAGCCGCATAGTCTGATTGCCTGGTTCACTGCGCAGACACCTCCTTTACGGACCAAGACGTCGGATAAAGTGTGATCACGCGCTATAACGAACACCCCTGTAGCATCTACGTGGGGGCGGAAGCCGACGACTGGCAAACTTTCAGAATTAAAATGGTTTCACAGGAGGAAAATAACTCAAGATAAAGGCATAAATATATGACAAGCCTTGGTTCACAAAACAAAATTTTGACAGCCCGGATACATTTACTCAAACATAACATCCTTTGAGTATTGGCCCTCTACTATTCGGGCACCCGCTAGGACATCTTCAAAGTATCTCTCCGGCTTGCGCTGGTCGTTGCCTTCGGGCAGGCCTGTGGTCGCCACGTCGGTGGCCTTCATCTTTTCCCAGTGCATCTTGACATGAGAAAAGGCCATCCGCGCACTCTCTATGCACGCCGAGCACTTCACAGCTTCAACTCGAGGCAGCGCATCGATGAGAGGCCTCACCAAGCCGAAGTAGCTGCTAGGAATTGGTTGGGCTGGCCAAAGCCGGACTATGAGATCCTTCATGGCCAAGCCAGACACACTATGCACCTCTGATAGCTGCTTCATCTGGTTATTCAGAGGCATTGGATGCTCGGTGCCGAGAACTGTGACCAGAACAGCTTCTCAGTCAAGTTCCCCTCCTGGGCTTGGAAAAACTGTGCGGCGTTGGCGGCACTCTTCGGAAGATCCGCAAAGGCGTCCGGAGAACTCCATAGTCGAGTGATCAAGGCATATCTTTGACCCCAAAATATACTCTACAAGAGAAAGGGCTTACCAGCCACTATCTGTTTGGCCTGCCGGATCTCTTCACGAGCACTCCAGGACTCGATCTGTGCCTCTATAGCCTCCTGAAGGGCTTTGGCGAGTTTGTCCACCTGGGCCGAAGTCTTCTCCTCCAAATCCTCACACTTGCCGATGGCGGCCTTCAGCTCTTGCTCCAGTTCGGCCACCCTCTCTTCATGTTGGCGGCGGGAGACATGTTCGGTCTTTAGTTCCACAGCCGCTTTGTCAGTGGCTGCTTTACTCACCTTCGCCTCCTCCTTGGCTTGGGCAAGGGTGCTCTTGAGGGTCCCGACCTCGGCCGCACCTCATAATCACAACAGTACGTGAGCTAAACTCTGAATTTGCATATCACTTCAGATACATGATCAAAACTCTTTAAAATACACGCATACCTTGCGTCCCGTCGAATCGCTTATTGATGCATCTATTTTATCATCAGCAACCTTCAGTTTCCGATTGAGTTCGGAAACTTCAGCGACCTGGGCGGTTGCCACCAACAGGGAAGCCTGTTATACAATAGAAAAGTACGTTCCCTCTTCCGACTACTATGTGATCCTCTGTCCAGCTTTTTCCAAACAAGACAGAGTCTCAGGGGCTACTATCTATGCACTGGTATATTCCTTTATAAAAAAGCGTCCAGAGCATTACGTCACATACCTCGAAGCCTGTCAGTAGGCTGGTGAAGGCTTCATTTAGCCCGCTCTTGGCGAACCGAACCTTCTCTACCACCACACCCATCAGGGTGCGGTGCTCCTCCATGATGGAAGCACGTTGCAGTGCTTGCACTAGAGTATTCGGCGCCTCCGGATTAGTGGAGGCCACCGTCTGAGCTGATGCTCCCCCCTCCTTCGAAAGGGCTGGTCGCCTAATTCCGAAGCCACATTGGTCGCCGAAATGATGTTCGGCTGAGGGCTGGATTTATCAGGGCCCCCTCCATCAGTCGCCATGGGGGTCGCCCCTGATGTCTTCGGCAGCCGAGGTATCATCCTCAGGCGCCTTCTCGGCAGCCTCGCTCGCCCCTCCGCGGCTAGGAGAGGTCCTTTGGGACAACACCTCGGTGTCGTCCGTGGTGATTGGCGAAGGGGCTCGCGGTGGCGTCTCGCTCTCTGCCATCTCGGGCGGTAGAGAACTCCCTTCAGAATGTGAAGGGTTGGGGAGGTCGCGAGCAGGGCTGAAAGACACACGGTGTAATATGTTATATTATAAAAACATAGAGGACCGAAGATATATAATAAACCCTTTGGTACATACGATTCAGCCAGGGGCTTCACCCTGGGGAGCCTCTTGGGGACGGGTTTGGCTTCCGAATGCGAACCATGTGAGAAGGCCATCTTCCCCCTCTTGGGCGCCTCCCCCTCCGGGTCTATGGAGGCCGCCCTCTTCTTCTCCCCCTCCACTTAAGAGGGGAGTCACTTTCCGCTTCCTCCTCCTCTTCTCCCTCATCTCCCTCGTGGGAGGAGAGGGCTTTGGTCTCTCCGGGCGTTGCATCCGAAGAACCCTAGTGGCGGAGGCCGCCTCTGGCCTCTTTGCCCTTCTTCTTCTTGACCTTCTTCTCCGGCGCCTGATAAGGCGCCAAGACCAGCATCCCTGTCAGCTGGGGTGTGGCCGGGTCTTCGGGCAGCGGTGTCAGACACGCGATCCGCTCCGCTTTTGCTATCTAGCACTGAAAGAAGGACAGAAAATTCATTATGTCTTAAAAAATTATTGACCGAATAGATATTCGAGAAAAGCATACTTACCGGGGTGGCCGGATTCTCGATGTCAAGACCGATGTCTTTGGTCTTCTTCGACCATGTTTTTTGTGCCTTGAAGAGTAGCTTCCAGATGTCTTCGTGTGTTGTGCCGAAGAAGCGCTTCAAGGTCCGTGGATCTTCCGGATTGAACTCCCACATGTGAGAGGGTCGGAGTTGGCAGGGAGGAATCCGGCAAAAGAGCATCACCTGAATCATGTTAGTGAGACTGGTGTTTTTTGCTTATCATATTGGTGATGTGCTTTTGTAGCACCAACACTTCCGCCGTGGATCCCCAGTCCAGACCCTTAGCGGTACACGAGGTAAGCCGCGTTGGGGGTCCAGATCTGAACTCAGGAGTGGCCGCCCACCTGGCGTCATGGGGTTCGGTGATGTAGAACCACTCCTACCGCCACACCTTGACGGTCTCCACGAAGGCCCCCTTTGGCCAAACGGCGTTGGGAAGCTTGCTTACCATGGCGCCGCCATAGTACGCATGCTGCCTGTCGACCACCTTCAGCTTCAGATTGAAGACCTTGAGCCATAGGCCAAAGTGTGGGGGGATGCGGAGTAGCGCCACGCACACGACGATGAACGCCGAGATGTGGAGGAAAGAATTCGCGGCTATATCATGGAAATCTAACCCGTAGTAGAACATAAGGCCCTAGACGAAGGGATGGAGGGGAAACCCTAGCCCACGGAGGAAGTGGGGGATGAATACAACGCTATCGCCGGGCTCTGGAGTGGGGATGACTTGATCCTTGGCCGGGAGCCTGTGCGCGATGTTCGCGGACAGATATCCGGCCCCCAGGAGGTCCTTGCGTCCTTCTCGGTTACAGAGGTGGCCTCCCACTTGCCCTTTGAACTAGATCCTGACATGGCTGGCGAGGCTGGTGGCGGTGGGAAAGATTGGAGTTTGGGTGCTGGAGCTTGAAGATGGGAAGGCGGGGGAAGGAAGAAGGCATGGGGAAAAAGAGGAATCTTTACCCTCTTATATACGCAATGAATATCGAACGCCCCCTTAAGCCTTAAAAGTCGCCTATTCCTAAGGGTTCATGCGAATGGCACTGTTGGATTACCCAAAACTGTATTGACGAGGATCCCATAATGGACAGACACGATCTCTGGTTTGACAAGACGTGCCAATGGAGGTTGTACCTCAAAACGCGAAGCCCGAGGCATGAAACGGTTTGAAATGTTAAGAGGCCAGACGTGACGTTTCGCCAAAAAAAATTGTCAGTGGGAAGACACTGTTTTTTTATATCTTGCCTTCGTGGCTAAGGGTTGTAACAATTATACATAGCCTGATACAGTTCTTTTTCAGAAAGCTATTTTGAAGTATTCAGGAGGCGGAACCCGCCTTGCAATGCCGAAAACAATTTATGCGTACAAACATATCGTCATTGAAGACTGGTTTAGGGGCTCTTGAGGAGTCCTGGATTGGGGTCCACAGGTGTCCGGCTATTCGATATGGGCGGACCGATGGGCCGTGAAGATACAAAGTGGAAGACCTTTCCCGTGTCCGGTAGGACTCCCCTATGTGTGGATGGCAAGATTGGTGTCCGGATATGTAATTTCCTTTCTCTACAAACCGACTCAGACAACCCTAGGCCCCTCCGGTGTGTATATAAACCGAAGGGTTTAGTCCGTAGAGGCTATCAGAATTCACATAGGCTAGACATCTAGGGTTTAGCCATTACGATCTCAAGGTAGATCAACTCTTGTAACCCCTATACTCATCGAATAGAATCAAGCAAGACGTAGGGTTTTACCTCCGTTAAGAGGGCCCAAACCTTGGTAAACATTGTGTCCCACTTGTCCTTTGTTACCATCGATCCTCAGGCGCACAGTTCGGGACCCCCTACCCGAGATCGGCCGGTTTTGAGACCGACAATATGCTTTGATCACATCATCAAAGCGTATAGTCCAACTCTAAGATGCTTGCACCAGTCCATAAATGGATCGCTGGAGCTTGCACACTTTGTTAGCACCTTTAGGATCGATAAAACCTTCTAGTTGCATCATATACAACTCTTCTTTAAGAAACCTATTAAGAAATGCAGTTTTGACGTCCATTTGCCATATTTCATAATCATAAAATGCGGCAATTTCTAACATGATTCGGACAGACGTAAGCATTGCTACGGGTGAGGAAGTCTAATCGTAGTCAACCCCTTGAACTTGTCGAAAACCTTTTGTGACAAGTTGAGCTTTTGTAGAGAGTGATATTACCATCAGCGTCCGTCTTCTTCTTGAAGATCCATATATTCTCAATGGCTGGCCGATCATCGGGCAAGTCCTCCAAAGTCCACACTTTGTTCTCATACATGGATCCTATCTCAGATTTCATGGCCTCAAGCCATTTGTCAGGATCTGGGCTCATCATAGCTTCTTCATAGTTCGTAGGTTCGCTATTTTCTGATGACATGACTTCCACGACAGGATTACCGTACCACTCTAATGTGGTACATTTTTGGTCGACCTATGAGGTTCAGTAGTAACTTGATCTGAAGTTTCATGATCATCATCATTAGCTTCCTATCTAGTTGGTGTACACATCACGGGAACGGTTTTCTCTCATGTGCTACTTTCCAATTCGAGAGAAGGTACAACTACCTCATCAAGTTCTACTTTCCTCCGACTCACTTCTATTGAGAGAAACTCCTTCTCTAGAAAGGACCCATCTTGCAACAAAGATCTTGCCTTCGGATCTGTGGTAGAAGGTATACCCAATAGTTTCTTAAGGCATCCTATGAAGGCGCACTTCGCCGCTTTGGGTTCGAGCTTATCAGGCTGAAGCCTTTTGACATAAGCATGGCATCCCCAAAGTTTAAGAAACGACAACTTAGGTTTATTGCCAAACCATAGTTCATATGGTGTCATCTCAACGGATTTAGGCAGTGCCTATTTAATGTGAGTGCGTTCGTCTCTAATGCATAACCCCAAAATGATAAAGGCAAATCGGTAATAGACATCATAGAATGCACCACATATCTAATAAAGTATGGTTACGACGTTTGGACACACCATTACGCTCTGGTGTTCCAGGTGACGTGAGTTGTGAAACAAATCCACATTGTCTTAAATGAAGGCCAAACTCGTAACTCAAATATTTGCCTCCACGATCAGATCGTAGAAACTTTATTTTCTTATTGCGATGATTCTTCACTTCACTCTGAAATTCTTTGAACTTTTCAAATGTTTCAGACTTGTGTTTCATTAAGTAGATATACCCATACCTACTTAAACCATCTGTGAAGGTTCGAAAATAACGATACCCGTTGCGTGCTTCAAAACTAATTGGACCACATACATCGGTATGTATTATTTCCAATATGTCATTAGCTCGCTCCATTGCTCCGGAGAATGGAGTTTTAGTCATCTTACCTATGAGGCATGGTTCGCAAGTATCAAATGATTCATAATCAAGTGATTCCAAAAGTCCACCCGCATGGAATTTCTTCATGCGTTTTACACCAATATGACCTAAACGACAGTGCCACAAGTATGTTGCACTATCATTATCAACTTTGCATCTTTTGGCATCAATATTATGAATATGTGTATCACTACAATCGAGATTCAACAAGATTAGACTGTTCATCAAAGGTGTGTGACCATAAAAGATATTACTCATATAAATAGAACAACCATTATTCTCTAACATAAATGAATAACGTCTCGCAATAAACAAGATCCAGATATAATGTTCATGATCAGCGCTGGCACCAAATAACAATTATTGAGGTCTAATACTAATCCCGAAGGTAGATGTAGAGGTAGTGTGCCGATGGCGATCACATCAACCTTGGAACCATTCCCGACACGCACCGTCACCTCATCCTTAGCCAATCTTTGTTTATTCCGCAGCTCCTGTTTCGAGTTACAAATACGAGCAACCGAACCAGCATCAAATACACTGGCGATACCACGAGCATTATTAAGGTACACATCAATACATGTATATCAAATATACCTTTGTTCACTTTGCCATCCTTCTTATCTGCCAAGTATTTGGGGCAGTTCCGCTTCCAGTGAGCATTTCCTTTGCAATAGAAGTACTCAGTTTCAGCCTTGGGTCCACCTTTGGGCTTTTTCATGGGAGTGGCAACTTGCTTGCCATTCTTCTTGAAGTTCCCTTTCTTTCCCTTGCCCTTTTTCTTGAAACTAGTGGTCTTGTTAACCATCAACACTTGATGCTCCTTCTTGATTTCTATCCCGGAGATTTCAGATCGCAAAGAGCTCAGGAATCATTTTCGTCATCCCTTGCATATTATAGTTTGTCACGAAGCCTTTGTAGCTTGGTGGTAGTGACTGAAGAACTCTGACAATAACACTCTCAACTGGAAGATCAATTCCCAGCTGAGTCAAGTGGTTATGATACCCAGACATTTTGAGTATGTGTTCACTGATATAACTGTTCTCCTCCATCTTACAGCTAAACAACTTGTTGGAGACTTCTTATCTCTCAACCCGGGCATTTGCTTGAAATATTAACTTCAGCTCTTGGAACATCTCATATGCTCTGTGGCATTCAAAATGCTTTTTAAGTCTTAGTTCTAAGCCGTAAAGCATGGCACACTGAACTATCGAGTAGTCATCAGATCGAGCTTGCCAGACGTTCATAACATCTGCTCCTGCACCAGGTCTGTCACCTAGCGGTGCATTAAGGACATAATTCCTCTGTGCAGCAATGAGGATAATCCTCAAGTTACGGGCCCAGTCCGTGTAGTTGCTAGCATCATCTTTCAACTTAGCTTTCTATAGGAACGCATTAAAATTCAAGGGAACGGTAGCACGGGCCATTGACCTACAACATAGATATGCGAAAACTATTAAGACTAAGTTCATGATAAATTTAGTTCAGATTATCAAATTACTAATGAACTCCCACTTAAATCAACATCCCTCAAGTTGTCTAAGTGATACATGATCCAAATCAACTAATCCATGTCCGATCATCACGTGAGATGGGGTAGTCTTCAATGGTGAACATCACTATGTTGATCATATCTACTATATGACTCACATTCGACCTTTCTGTCTCCACTGTTCCGAGACCATGTCTGTACATGCTAGGCTCATCAAGTTTAACCCAAGTATTCTGCATGTGCAAAACTGGCTTTAACCCATTGTATGTGAACGTAGAATCTATCACACTCGATCATCACGAGGTGCTTCGAAACAACAAACTTTGGCAACAGTGCATAATCAGGGAGAACAGTTTTATCTTGAAATTAAGTGAAGGGGTCATCTTATAATGCTACCGTCGTTCTAAGCAAAATAAGATGCATAAAGGGTAAACATCACATGCAATCAAAATATGAGACATGATATGGCCATCATCATCTTGTGCTTTTGATCTCCATCTCCAAAGCATCGGCATGATCTCCATCGTCACCAGCACGACACCTTGATCTCCATCATAGCGTCTGGGTCGTCTCGCCAACTATTGCTAACACATAGCGATAAAGTAAAGCAATTAATGGCGCTTAAGTGATTGACACGCATGTCGTATGAAGGAAATATGCCCTAGAGATAATAATAAATTTCTTACTTATATTTCTTTATATCATGATAAATGTTTATTATTCATGCTAGAATTGTATTAACTGGAAACTTAGTACATGTGTGGATACATAGACAAACAGAGTGTCCCTGGTATGCCTCTACTTGACTAGCTCATTAATCAAAGATGGTTAAGTTTCCTAGGCATAGACATGTGTTGTCATTTGATGAACGGGGTCACATCATTAGAGAATGATGTATGGACAAGACCAATCCGTTAGCTTAGCATAATGATCGTTTAGTTTTTCTGCTATTGCTTTCTTCATGACTTATACATGTTCCTCAGACTATGAGATTATGCAACTCCTGAATACCGAAGGAACACCTTGTGTGCTATCAAACGTCGCAACGTAACTAGGTGATTATAAAGATGCTCTACAGGTGTCTCTGATGGTTTTTGTTGAGTTCGCATAGATCGAGATTAGGATTTGTCACTCTGTGTATCGGAGAGGTATCTCTGGGCCCTCTTGGTATTGCACATCACTATGAGCATTGCAAGCAATGTAACTAATGAGTTTGTTACGGGATTATGCATTACAGAACGAGTAAAGAGACTTGCCGGTGACAAGATTGAACTAGGTAATGATACCGACGATCGAATCTCGGGCAGTAACATACCGATGACAAAGGGAACAACGTGTGTTGTTATGCGGTTTGACCGATAAAGATCTTCATAGAATATGTACGAGCCAATATGAGCATCCAGGTTCCGCTATTGGTCGTTGACTGGAGATGTGTCTCGGTCATGTCTACATAGTTCTCGAACCCGTAGGTCTGCACACTTAACGTTCAATGACGATTTGTATTATGATTTATGTGATTTCATGACCGAAGTTTGTTCGGAGTCCCGGATGAGATCACGGACATGACGAGGGGTCTCGAAATGGTCGAGACATAAATATTGGTATATTGGAAGGTTATGTTTGGCCACCAGAATAGTTTCGGAAAGGTTCGAGCATTTTCTGGAGTACCGGGGGTTACCGGAACCCTCCCCCCCCCCCCCCGGGGGGGGGGGGAGTTAATGGGCCTTCATAAGCCCTAGTGGAGAGAGGAGGCGGCGGCCAGGTGGTGGCACCCCCCCCCCCCAAGCCCAAACCGAATTGGACTAGGGTTGGGGGGCCGGCCCCCCTTTCCTTCTCTCCTCCTCCTCCGTCCCTCCTTCTCCTAGTGGGAATAGGACAGGGGGGGCGCATCCTACTTGGACCGGGAGTCCAAGTAGGACTCCCCATGGGCGCCCCTTGGGCCGGCCACCTCTCCTCCCCCCTTTATATACTTGGGAGGGGGGCACCCCAAAGGCACACCAAGTCTTCTCTTAGTCGTGTGCGGTACCCCCCTCCACAGTTACACACCTCGGTCATATCGTCACAGTGCTTAGGCGAAGCCCTGCACCGATAACATCATCATCACCATCGCCACGCCGTCGTGCTGATAGAACTCTCCCTCGTCCTCAACTGGATCAAGAGCTCGAGGGACGTCATCGAGCTGAACGTGTGCTAAAGGCGGAGGTGCCATACGTTCGGTGCTTGGATCGGTTGGATCGTGAAGGTGTTCGACTACATCAACCGCGTTACTAAAAGCTTCCACTTTCGGTGTGAGAGGGTACATGGACACTCTCTCCGCTCATTGCTATGCATCTCCTAGATAGATCTTGCATGATCATAGGTCAAAATTTAGAAATACTGCGTTCCCCAACAGCAGCATCCGAGCCAGGTCTATGCGTAGATGTTATATGCACGAGTAGAACACAATGAGTTGTCGGCGATAATAGTCATACAGCTTACCAGCAACGTCCTACTTTGATTCGGCGGTATTGTCCGATGAAGCGGCCTGGACCGACATTACATGACCCCATTCATGAGACTGGTTCTACCGACGTGCTTCGCACAGAGGTGGCTAGCGGGTGTCTGTTTCTCCAACTTTAGTTGAATCGAGTTTGACTATGCCCGGTGACGGTGTCCTGGACTAGGGGGTACTCATCACGTCGTCTCCCGATCAGTTGGATTGGGCCGAGGACCCCCATGGCCGTATACTCATGGGCCAGTTCGGACAGCTGCCGCATACAAGGAAGATTCCACAATACTTGGTGATCAAGACAAGGACTCCTCCCCACCGGCGTATTCGGCTAGGACTCTTGTTATCCTAGGCCTCTGGTGCATTATATAAACCGAGGCCAGGCTAGTCGATAGATTAGATACAACAATCACAATCATAGGCTAGCTTCTAGGGTTTAGCCTCTACGATCTCGTGGTAGATCAACTCTTGTAATATTCATATCATCAAGATCAATCTAGCAGGAAGTAGGGTATTACCTTCATCGAGAGGGCCCGAACCTGCGTAAACATTGTGTCCCCCGTGTCCTGTTACCATCGATCCTGGACGCACAGTTTGGGACCCCCTACCCGAGATCCGTCGGTTTTGACACCGACATTAGTGCTTTCATTGAGAATTCCGCTGTGTGCTCGGCAAAAGGATCAATGGCTCGACTGCAGATCAACTGCGACGTCGGCTTCTTCGTCACCGGCTCGGCTGGTCACCTTGGTTGGACCGAGGACTGCGCCCTACCTCCGATCGTCATGTTCGGATGAGGGCCTTCATCAACATCAACTTCGATCACTATCAAGATCATGGAGGAATCATCCAGGGAGCCCGGTGGCTCAACGTCAACATTGCCCTCGGGCGACCGTGCTGTTTTTCTGGACAACGAACTTGTATCCGCCGCCACCGCCTCCTCAAGTGTCGTTTTAAAGATTGCTTCGGTGGAATTGTGTGGAATTGAGTCTACAACAACCCTGGAAAATTTCGTCGAGTTCCGATGGAGGAATCTCTGGCAATCTGCGATATACCGGAGCCCTGTCAAATCTGGACGGGAATCTGGACGAGTTTAGGGCGTGGTGTCCAGCTTCTAGCTCGGACGTCCTTTGGAAGATCCAACTGTTGATCGGCTGCGGAATTCCTGTATCTACCACCCCTCAAAATTTCAGCTCGATCCGACCGTCCAAACTTCGGGAACCTTCCGATTAGTGCATCACTTTTCGGATCTGTTTTCTGTGCGAAAACGAATCCGACCCGAGTTCGTCTTTTTTATGAACGGGATTTTGGACATCCTTTTTGAAGGAAGTTTTGTATGGGGTATTGTGTTTTGTTCCAGAACACATCGCACTAACTTTAAAATCTTTTGAACATGATCTTCACCATCATGCTGGTATCAAACCAGTCCGCAATATTGCTCCACGGCTGCCGACCTGCGCTAGATACGTCGTCACTTTGTTGAGCCGAGCTCAACTTCTTCGGATCATCATCTCGGCAAGCCGAACAGGAGTTCGGCATCGCGAAGGATAAATCATCACCAATATCGTTGCCCCATGGATTACATGGAGCGGGCACGCTGGCATCGCCCCACGGTCACTTCATCAAGCCAACATTGACCACCTCACGAGTCACGACCTGCATCGGCAGGGCCGCACTGTTGCTCCTTCAAGCCGGTGTCCATCACGCCGACCTACTTTGACTCATCGGCTGACATCGAGGCTTCGACATCTCGGCTGGACCGGGGGCTTCGCCATCTCTTCATCAACCTACTCCGGAGACTTTGGCGTCACTAGCCGACCAGCTCCGTCACGTTAGCTGGACCGAGGGCTTTGCCTCGGCGAGCCAACCTTTGCCAGCATTGCCATGCCGTCGCTTTATCACCCATCAGCCAATGGGTGTGCGGATTGAGTCCCAATTTTGGGAATCACCTTTCTTCGGATTGCTACAACAAATAAACCAGGTGCTATTAATCCTAGTATTTTTTGCTTGTTTGTGTTCATTTTTTCCAAGGAATTATTACTCTGGTTTGTCCATCATCTGTACACAGATCTATCAAATGATGGCCGCATTAACGACGGTCGCGTGGTGGTTCGGTCAGTTTCCGTACATAGTCCGGCGAACGCCGCATCCGGAACTCGGACCGACCTGTGAATTCAGGCTTTTCCACGCCTTTACCGCATCACACCGACGCCCTGCATCGACATTGACTTCGGCGCCAGGCCATATTTCTTTTATTACTCACTTTGCATAAATTATTTATTATGCAACATTTTTTAATTATTATTATTACTATTATTTCTGGTTTGCACTATTTTTTGTGCACAGGAAAATGATCTGGGTCGGGCAGTATCATCAACTCGGTGTACTGACATACCACGTCACCTCGGCTGGACGGGGGGCTTCGTCAACACCTCATTAACCCATGCCAGGGACTTCGGCGTCACTCTGCCGGCCTGCATTGGTCGTGCTATGACACCACTTCGGAGTGCCGAGCTCTCCGCTCCGCCACGTCGGGACCGGCTTGGGGGATGGAACCTTCTCCCGCATCAAGCTCGGGCCGCGTCATCAATGCCGAACACATTAACCAGCTAAGTCGCTTTCATGCTCAAAGTTTTAAATTTTTAACTTGTGTTCGGTTCGGCCAAGCACTATTCTTTTTTGGCAAAAAGTTGTTTGTGAAAAAATTCCTTGTCATAACCTTGTTTGTGACACACAAATTCAAATACCCAGTTCACTTGGGGGCTTCCTTTATGAAGCCTTTCCTTTTGCAAATGATTACACTTGTACAGCTTCGTTCTTTGCTCGTGTATTACGCCACAATATGCACCATGTTGACTTAAGCGATTTGCAAGCTGGGTTGCCTCGCTCATGTGTTTACCCCTACGTTCCCGATTGTTCGGCTAGGGAGTAAAGGGAGCACCTCTGCGATTGTCACGATCGGGTCATCCGAGCCGGACCTCAGACTGGGTGAAGCCGAAAGCTAGCGCTCTTATTTTCAATTATGGTCGGCACACAACGGAACTCATGAGTACAAAAAATCTATTGCACAAGTCTCATAGTAGCAATGAGCAACCGAAGAAAGGTATCGGTGGGGGTACTATTTTCTTCGAAGATGCTTCTTACATTTCGTCAGTAATATAGCATAAGTTCCCTGAGCGCGCTTTGTCTGTTACAGCTTTATGGCCTGATTGCCTGGTTATCGAAAACACCGTCGATACTCTCGACGGGTGGAGTACATAACACTTTTCGGCTCTTGACCGAAGAGGGAGAAGCCGATGGTTGGTTAAGACGCGTTTAAAGTTCGGGTGAACACAGATATGATATAAGTACTTTGGTACATACAATCATTATGCATAAAATTCTTTTACCCAAGTCACTTCGGGGCTCTTAAATTTATATGAGCCGTTTTATAGTAAGTGTTCTTCTTCTTAGTCGTTGCAAAGTTTTTTATTATTATTATTTATCACTCCTTTTTTCGACATGAGTGTGTGGTCACTAGCCGGGGAGCCTAATTTCTCTCTCAAAGCCGCTAGAGTTTAGTTTGCTAAACTGGCCTAACGAGAAGTACTCCGCCTTCGGGACAGGAGGTTGAAGCCATAGGCTAACCTGCTTGAGGTCTTGAGATAAGATGTGTCATGATAAAGCACGACAGAAGCACCTTTTTTTCTAAGACCAATTTTCGATTTGGCACCGAACACTTGATCTAGTTCGGGCGTCCAGTTTTTACTGAAGTTTTCGGTTTTCCAATCCTATGGCACTTTTAAACTATTTGTGTGTTTCCAGCATTAGTCTCGTAGTGCGGCGCGGACACCTTTAGGGATTCGGCAAAACATTCTCGGACATCGTTGTATATGCATCGCTTTGAATTGCGTCTTGATCAATAGTTGGGTTGCCTGGCTCGTGCTTGCCTCCTACGTTCCGCTTTGTTCGGCTAGGTGCGCAACGGGAGAACCACTGCGATTGTGCTTCCAGCTAGCATGGTTAAGCGACTCAGTGGAGAAAGCCGAAAACTGACTGTCGCAATAAGCGTAAACTGGTCAGCAATCCGATGACTGTGTTAAATGACCGGTCGTTCATAATATTGGCCGAAGTGTTTACGGCTTGACCTCGTATCGTCAGCCGAACACTAACCGGAGGCTAGTAATGGCCTTCCAACTATAAGCTCCTATGACTAAGTGAAAGTTATAAAGCCCGCATATCTGATTGCCTCGTTTACGCTAACACAACCGCCTCCAAGACGCGAGACATCGGCTAAGGGTTGTTTTGTTAGTGCGGAAACACCCTATGTAGTATCTACCGAGGGGTAGAAGCCGACGATGGGCCACTTTCAACTGATAAACGGTCGCAATGGGGTCAAAATAATGATGTAAAGTACTTGGATACATAGAACCATTGCACATAATCTGTGATTTTACTCTGGATATCGATCCTTAATTCGGCCACCCATGCCCACATTAAGGCTCGGGGGCTACTAGGCTTCGTGCTCATTATTTACAAATATTAAAGGGGCACATCGATCCCCTGATCTGGTGTTGCCACCCGACTAGTGTCTCCGGGGCTACTGCATTGCCTATTCAATGCAGAAAATCCAAAGGGCTCAGTGTTCGGCTTGATCGAACTATGGGAAGGCGCGTCTTCGGACAACAATAAGTACCATTTGGACCTATCTGGCATCAAGCTAGTATATCACGGCGACTTCTCACGACCCTCTCTCAGGGGCCCGTCCGCTGATCTTTATTATATATTACACTGCGTTTCTATTCCTACGTATGCTTCCGAGCTAGGAGTTGATCCTCAGGCCGATTTCGCAAATCGACACGAGTCTCGAAACTACTAGGATCAGCGGTTTATGTTTTCCTTCAGGTGCATCTCGGGTTTTAGACCGACACACACCTTGAGGGCTCTTGGATATACATATCTGGCTATATATCTCGGCAGAGAATAAATTGCACCAATAAAAATATTCGCAAAAATCAGCTCATGGTCGGGTGGTGCACCACCTTAAGCGATGCGGCAAAAGCTCGGCGCCCGGTGGCTGGCTTCATAGAGGGCATTTCCGGCATTAGGCACAGCTAAACTCCTTCAACTTTTTAGAACCAAGGTGGTCTATGACACCTGGATACAGTCCGGCGTTGGAGCTTGGATATAGTCCGGCGTTGGGGCTCGGATATAGCCCGGCGTTGGTGCTCGGCTGCAAAATATACCTCGAATACAGTCCCGCATTGAGGCTTGGACGCAAGAGGACCCTACCGCCCAGGAACAACTTCAAACTCGAGGTGCAGCATAAAAATAACAAGGCATTGATAAAGGCCGGAAATTTAAAGGGGCTCCTCGGATACCCGACGTGTAAACTCGTCGAATGCATTTTGGCGATCCTCAAGATCGAAGATGAGAAGATTTGTTGAACCAGTTTTCAAGACCGACAACCGAAGATGAAGAACAGTTCGGAAGAATCGAGGAGCGTCCCCAACTTGAAGACCAGTTCAGGGGGCTACTGATGGTGTCCTGGACTAGGGGGTACTCATCACGTCGTCTCCCGATCAGTTGGATTGGGCCGAGGACCCCCATGGCCGTATACTCATGGGCCAGTTCGGATAGCTGCCGCATACAAGGAAGATTCCACAATACTTGGTGATCAAGACAAGGACTCCTCCCCACAGGCGCATTCGGCTTAAACTCTTGTTATCCTAGGCCTCTGGTGCATTATATAAACCAAGGCCAGGGTAGTCGATAGATTAGATACAACAATCATAATCATAGGCTAGCTTCTAGGGTTTAGCCTCTATGATCTCATGGTAGATCAACTCTTGTAATACTCATATCATCAAGATCAATCAAGCAAGAAGTAGGGTATTACCTCCATCGAGAGGGCCCGAACCTGGGTAAACATTGTGTCCCCCGTCTCCTGTTACCAGCGATCCTCGACGCACAGTTCGGGACCCCCTACCCGAGATCCGCCGGTTTTGACACCGACACCCGGTCCTTGTTGAAGGTTAAAACAACATAGTTGACAAAAAATCGTTGTGGTTTTGATGCGTAGGTAAGAACGATTCTTGCTAGAAGCCCGTAGCAGCCACGTAAAACTTGCAACAACAAAGTAGAGGACGTCTAACTTGTTTTTGCAGGGCTTGTTGTGATGTGACATGGTCAAGACGTGATGATATATAAATTGTTGTATGAGATGATCATGTTTTGTAACAGTTATCAGCAACTGGCAGGAGCCATATGGTTGTCGCTTTATTGTATGAAATGCAATCGCCATGTAATTGCTTTACTTTATCAATAAGCGGTAGCAATAGTTGTAGAAGCAATAGTTTGCGAGACGAGAACGATGCTACGACGGAGATCACGGTGTCAAGCCGGTGACGATGGTGATCATGATGGTGCTTTGGAGATGGAGATCAAAGGAACAAGATGATGATGGCCATATCATATTAGTTATTTTGATTGCATGTATGTTTATCCTTTATGCATCTTATTTTGCTTAGTGCGGCGGTAGCATTATAAGATGATCTCTCACTAAATTTCAAGGTACAAGTGTTCTCCCTGAGTATGCACCATTACTACAGTTCGTCGTGCCGAGACACCACATGATAATCGGGTGTGATAAGCTCTACGTTCACATACAACGGGTGCAAGCCAGTTTTGCACACGCAGAATACTCGGGTTAAACTTGACGAGCCTAGCATATGCAGATATGGCCTCGGAACACTGAGACCGAAAGGTCGAACGTGAATCATATAGTAGATATGATCAACATAGTGATGTTCAGCATTGAAAGCTATTCCATCTCACGTGATGATCGTGCATGGTTTACTTGATATGGATCACGTGATCATTCAGATGACTAGAGGGATGTCTATCTAAGTGGGAGTTCTTAAGTAATATCATTAATTGAACTTTAATTTATCATGAACTTAGTACCTGATAGTATTTTGCATGTCTATGTTGTTGTAGATCAATGGCCCGTGCTACTGTTCCTTTGAATTTTAATGCGTTCCTAGAGAAAGCTAAGTTGAAAGATGATGGTAGCAACTACACAGACTGGGTCCATAACTTGAGGATTATCCTCATTGCTGCACAGAAGAATTACTTCCTGGAAGCACCGCTAGGTGTAAGACCCGCTGTAGGAGCAACTCCGAACGTTATGAACGTCTGGTAGAGCAAAGCTGATGACTACTCTATAGTTCAGTGTGCCATGCTTTATGACTTAGAATCGAGACTTCAACGACATTTTGAACGTCATGGAGCATATGAGATGTTCCAGGAGTTGAAGTTAATATTACAAGCAAATGCCCGAATTGAGAGATATGAAGTCTCCAATAAGTTCTACAGCTGCAAGATGGAGGAGAATAGTTCTGTCAGTGAACATATACTCAGAATGTATGGGTACCACAACCACTTGACTCAACTGGGAGTTAATCTTCCTGATGATAGTGTCATTGACAGAGTTCTTCAATCACTGCCACAAAGCTACAAAAGCTTCGTGATGAACTATAATATGCAAGGGATGGATAAGACAATTCCTGAGCTCTTCACGATGCTAAAGGCTGCGGAGGTAGAAATCAACAAGGATGGTTAACAAGACCACTAGTTTCAAGAAGAAGGGCAAAGGGAAGGAGGGGAACTTCAAGAAGAACAACAAGCAAGTTGCTGCTCAAGTGAAGAAGCCCAAGTCTGGACCTAAGCCTGAGACTAAGTGCTTCTATTGCAAAGGGACTGGTCACTGGAAACGGAACTGACCCAAGTATTTGGCGGATAAGAAGGATGGCAAAGTGAAAGGTATATTTGATATACATGTTATTGATGTGTACCTTATAGATGCTCGTAGTAGCGCCTGGGTATTCGATACTGGTTCTATTGCTCATATTTGCAACTCGAAACAGGGGCTACGGATTAAATGAAGATTGGCTAAAGACGAGGTGACGATGCGCGTGCGAAATGGTTCCAAAGTCGATGTGATCGCCGTCGGCACGCTACCTCTACATCTACCTTCGGGATTAGTTTTAGACCTGAATAATTGTTATTTGGTGCCAGCGTTAAGCATGAACATTATGTCTCGATCTTGTTTGATGTGAGACGGTTATTCATTTAAACCAGAGAATAATGGTTGTTCTATTTATATGAGTAATATCTTTTATGGTCATGCACCCTTGATGAGTGGTCTATTTTTGTTGAATCTCGATAGTAGTGATACACATATTCATAGTATTGAAGCCAAAAGATACAAGTTTAATAATGATAGTGCAACTTATTTGTGGCACTGCCGTTTAGGTCATATTGGTGTAAAGCGCATGAAGAAACTCCATGCTGATGGACTTTTGGAATCACTTGATTATGAATCACTTGATGCTTGCGAACCATGCCTCGTGGGCAAGATGACTAAGACTCCGTTCTCCGGAACAATGGAGCGAGCAACAGACTTGTTGGAAATAATACATACTAATGTATTCGGTCTAATGAGTGTTGAGGCTTGTGGCGGGTATCCTTATTTTCTGACCTTCACAGATGATTTAAGCACATATGGGTATATCTACTTGATAAAACATAAGTTTGAAACATTTGAAAAGTTCAAAGAATTTCAGAGTGAAGTGAAAAATCATCGTAACAAGAAAATAAAGTTTCTATGACCTGATCGTGGAGGTGAATATTTGAGTTACGAGTTTGGTCTTCATTTGAAACAATGTGGAATAGTTTCGCAACTCACGCCACCTAGAACACCACAGCGTAATGGTGTGTCCGAACATCGTAACCGCACTTTATTACATATATGGTGCGATCTATGATGTCTCTTACTGATTTACCGCTATCGTTTTGGGGTTATGCTTTAGAGACGGCTGCATTCACGTTAAATAGGGCACCATCTAAATCCGTTGAAACGACACCATATGAACTGTCGTTTGTCAAGAAACCCAAGTTGTCGTTTCTCAAAGTTTGGGGCTGTGATGCTTATGTAAAAAAGCTTCAACCTTATAAGCTCGAACCCAAATCGGAGAAATGTGTCTTCATAGGATACCCAAAGGAAACTGTTGGGTACAGCTTCTATCACAGATCCGAAAGCAAGATATTCGTTGCTAAGAATGGATCCTTTCTAGAGAAGGAGTTTCTCTCGAAAGAAGTAAGTGGGAGAAAAGTAGAACTTGATGAGGTAATTGTACCTTCTCCCAAATTGGAAAGTAGTTCATCACAGAAATCGGTTCCAGTGATTCCTACACGAATCAGTGAGGAAGCTAATGATGATGATCATGAAACTTGAGATCAAGTTACTAGTGAACCTCGTAGGTTAACCATAGTAAGATCCGCACCAGAGTGGTACGGTAATCCTGTTTTGGAGGTCATGTTACTTGACCATGACGAACCTACGAACTATGAGGAAGCGATGATGAGCCCATATTCTGCGAAATGGCTTGAGGCTATGAAATATGAGATGGGATCCATGTATGAGAACAAAGTATGGACTTTGGTTGACTTTCCCGATGATCGGTAAGCCATAGAAAATAAATGGATCTTTAATAAGAAGACTGACGCTGACGGTAATGTTATTGTCTACAAAGCTCGACTTGTTGCGAAAGGTTTTAGACAAGTTCAAGGAGTTGACTACGATGAGACTTTTTCACCCATAGCGATGCTAAAGTCTGTCCGAATCATGTTAGCAATTGCCGTATTTTATGATTATGAAATTTGGCAAATGGATGTCAAAACTGCATTCCTTAATCGATATCTTAAAGAAGAGTTGTATATGATGCAACCAGAAGGTTTTGTCGGTCCAAAAGGTGCTAGCGAAGTGTGCAAGCTCCAACGATCCATTTATGGACTGGTGCAAGCCTCTCGAAGTTGGAATATACGCTTTGATAGTGTGATCAAAGCATATGGTTTTTTACAGACTTTTGGGGAAGCCTGTATTTACAAGAAAGTGAATGGGAGCTCTGTAGCATTTCTTATATTATATGTGGATGACATATTGTTGATTGGAAATAATACAGAATTTCTGGATAGCCTACTTGAATAAGAATTTTTCAATGAAAGACCTCGGTGAAGCTGCTTATATATTGGGCATCAAGATCTATAGAGATAGATCAAGATGCTTAATTGGACTTTCACAAAGCACATACCTTGATAAAGTTTTGAAGAAGTTCAAAATGGATCAGTCAATGGAGCATCTAGGTTCCATTGTTGGTTATTGACCGGAGAGGTGTCTCGGTCATGTCTACATAGTTCTCGAACCCGTAGGGTCCGCACGCTTAACGTTCAATGACGATTTGTATTATGAGTTATGTGATTTAATGACCGAAGTTTGTTCAGAGTCCCGGATGAGATCATGGACATGACAAGGGGTCTTGAAATGGTCGAGACATAAAGATTGATATATTGGAAGGTTATGTTTGGACACCGGAATGGTTTCGGAAAGGTTCGGGCATTTTCTGGAGTACTGGGGGTTTCCGGAACCTCCCCGGGGAGTTAATGGGCCTTCATGGGATCTAGTGGAGAGAGGAGGCGGCGGCCAGGTGGTGACGCGCGCCCCCACAAGCCCAAACCGAATTGGACTAGGGTTGGGGGGGCGGCCCCCTTTCCTTCTCTCCTCCTCCTCCTTCCCTCCTTCTCCTAGTGGGAATAGGAAAGGGGGGGGGGGCGAATCCTACTTGGAATCCCCCCATGGTTCGCCCCCCTTGGGTCGGCCACCTCTCCTCCCCCCTTTATATACGTGGGAGGGGGCACACCAAGTCATCTCTTAGTCGTGTGCGGTGCCTCCCTCCACAGTTACACACCTCGGTCATATCGTCGTAGTTCTTAGGCGAGGCCCTGCGTCGGTAACATCATCATCACTGTCGCCACGCCGTCGTGCTGACGGAACTCTCCCTCATCCTCAACTGGATCAAGAGCTCGAGGCACGTCATCGAGCTGAACGTGTGTTGAACGCGGAGATGCCGTACGTTCGGTGCTTGGATCGGTTGGATCGTGAATATGTTCGACTACATCAACCGCGTTACTAAACGCTTCCTGTCGGTGTCAAAACCGGCGGATCTCGGGTAGGGGGTCCCGAACTGTGCGTCTAGGCGGATGGTAACAGGAGACAAGGGACACGATGTTTTACCCAGGTTCGGGCCCTCTTGATGGAGGTAAAACCCTACGTCCCGCTTGATTAATATTGATGATATGTGTTACAAGAGTGGATCTACCACGAGATCGAAGAGGCTAAACCCTAGAAGCTAGCCTATGGTATGATTGTTGTTCGTCCTACGGACTAAAACCCTCCGGTTTATATAGACACCAGCTAGGGTTAGGGTTACACAGAGTCGGTTACAACGGTAGGAGATCTACATATCCGTATCGCCAAGCTTGCCTTCCACGCCAAGGAAAGTCCCATCCGGACACGGGACGAAGTCTTCAATCTTGTATCTTCATAGTCTTGGAGTCCGGCCGATGATGATAGTCCGCTATCCGGACACCCCCTAGTCCGGGACTCCCTCAGTAGCCCCTGAACTAGGCTTCAATGACGATGAGTCCGGCGCGTTGATTGTCTTCGGCATTGCGAGGCGGGTTCCTCCTCCGAATACTTCATAGAAGGTTTTGAACACAAAGATAGTGTTCGGCTCTGCAAAACAAGTTCCACATAACACCGTAGAGAGAATAATTTTTGCACAGATCTGCTGACGTATTCCGCGGCGTGACATCACACCACGGCCAGGCCTTTATATGAATCGTTTTTTATTGTTCCGCCTCAGCGTGTTTAACGAAGTGGTTTCCTTGGCACGTCTTATCAAAGCGTAGATCGTGCCCCCTTATTCCGGGAATCTCATCAACACGGACGTGGGTAACCCAACCGTGCCCGTTGGCCTGCCTTCTCTATCAAAGGCGGGTCCTAATCGACCGCGGGGTGGGCTCTTGGTATTCAACCTCTTTATAGTGAGACCAAGGCCCTCTTCTTTTTACACCCACCATCGAGTTCGCCTCGCGCTTCGAGTTCCAACACCCAAAGCTTCAGATTCAGCGCTTGGACTTTTGATGATGTCCGCTCCGACCAGACGGCCGATGGATGTCTTCCTCCGTCATAGAAGAAGATGTGCTAAATCTGCGAGACGCCAGTATCTCGACCGGCGAGATCTCGCATAGGCTGCCTGCTCCAGGGCAGGTCATTCCCACTCCTGAGCCCGGCGAGAACGTGGTATTCGTGTCCCACTTCCTTTGGGGTTTAGGCTTCCCGACGGACCCCTTTGTGCAGGGGCTCATGTTTTATTATGGGCTTGATTTCCATGACTTGAATCCGGAGTCCATCCTCCATATCTCGTCATTCATTGTCGTATGTGAGGCCTTCCTCCATATTACCCCCCCACTTTGGATTGTGGCTCAAGACCTTCAAGGTGGAGCCAAAGAAGATCAAGGGGCAGCAAGCGGAGTGCGGAGGGGCGGTCATAAGCAAATGTGCTGATGCTCCGTGGCCCGAGGGCTCTTTTCAAGAGGAGCTTGGTTTGTGGCAACGGGAGTGGTTTTATAAAACCGCTCCGAGGGGCACCAAATGGGCGGCGCTCCCTGCCTTCCGCTCAGGTCCACCACAGCGGCTGGCATCATGGGTCAATAAGGGGCTCGACTGGGGGTCGTCCAAGGACGTTCCCCTGCTGCAGGGCCGTATTTGAGACCTCCAGGAAAGAGGGATCAATCTGGTTGCAATGGCGCAGGTTATGGTGATCCGGCGCCTTCAGCCCTGCAAACATCGCCCCCTCCGCTTGTGGGAATTCAATCCGGAGGGACCACGAGCTCTCCAAAATTTTATGGACATGACGCCCGTGGAGATGTATAAACTGTTCTTCGGATCACAAGAGAAGTTTCCGGACTTGACCGAGGACGCAGGACTAAGCTGCAATCGCCCAGATGCTCAAGTAAGTAGTCCTGTAACCGGACAAGTTGTTCATTCATTTATTATATATATGCCCTTTAAAGGAGCCGTTTCTTGAACAGGAGTGGATAGCCAAGGCAAAGTTAATAAGGTGTCCGGCTCCCCTCCCAGAGACCACGCCGGATCCCATGTTGACCAGGATGTTGAAGGTCGCGCCCTTTGAAGAAGGCGAAGGGGGGAGCGGGGAAGCGACTGCCCCCATGAAGGAGGCTATCAAGGAAGGAGGGATTAAAAGTCCCGTCTTTCGAGGAGGGAAGAGGACTGCTTCGAAAGATCCGGAGGTCAAGGCCTCAAAGAGGGGAAGGGAATCTTCGTCGGAGAGTCCGGCGCCGGGAAGTAACCCAGCCGTATCATTTCCCCAAGGATCAGCCCTCCAATGAGCCGTAAGTAAAAGAAGGGGTCTTGTAAATAAGGAACATCCCAGTATTTATTTATGAAGATAACCGAAATTGTACCTTGTAGTTCGGACCTCAGCCCTTCTCAGCAGAGCTCGTCTTGAGGATCTTCTTCCGGAGATGATGGAGAGCGAACGCCTCCACCGTCGCACCCTCATGTGAAGCGGACAACCCGGAGGTGTCGTCATGAGGGTTCCCCAAGTCCGGCGAGGCGGAAGGTCCAGCGCCAAGTGGTGTGCTTGGTCGGAGGAGTGAAGGATTTGCTCGGGCGGCGGCTATCTCGTAAGATCACCGTGCTCTAATGGGTACGGTGATTGAAAGAATTGCATCCGCAGAGAGCGGATTACTGCAAGCCGTCGAAGCTTCTTGACGGGGTTTGGGGTACGCAAAAAATAATGTACCTTCTGACAGTTATGCATATAAAATGCGCCATGTATAGATAGTAGCCCCTGAGACTCGGTATGTTGTCGAAATTGACAACGTGCCGAGGATCAAATTCTTAGTTTTAACATATCGCCGCTCCTAAACAGGTGGCGGGGCGTCCGGAGGCCAGCCGGACTGATGAATATGCCGAACTAAAGCGGCAGCTTGATGAGGCGGATGCGGACATCGCTACCGTCAATAAACGGTTTGACGAGTCACAAGGTATGCGACTTCTATGCGGACACCTGGTAAGGGAGCTTGACGCCCATGTCTTACTAATCATGTGCTTAATGCAGATGGTGCCGCTGCCGTGGAAGAGCTGCGGGCAGAACTTGCCCGAGCGAAAGAGCAAGCCAGAATTAGTAATGCGGCCGCTTTAAAGGCGGTCGAAGAGCTAGAAGCTGAATGGGCTGCTCACTGCCGAAGCAAAGAGGAGATGGCCGATATGGCCAAAAAGTTGAGGAATACTACTGATCGCTGCGAGGTTCTTGAGAAAGAACGTCAAGTGGAACAAGAGGGCCTAAAAAAGGCCGCCGCCGAATCCAAGAATGCCCAGTCGGCTTTGAGAGCTGCCAAGGAGGAGCTGAGTCATCCTGGGGCAACTGCGGCTGGAAAACAGTTTCTGATGCGGAGGAAATATACGGATCCAAAGTATGCTCAGTTAGATAAGTTGTGGAGTTCAGAGGATGCTTATCTGGACTTGGCGGCGAGCGCTGTGGACGCGGTTGAGCACTTCCGGGGCCAGAAGGGGCACAGAAGGGAAGAGCTATATTGGTCGCAATTCCATAGTCCGGACCGTCCTCTGCCGCTGACCGATCAGTTGGCCGAATGGGCCGAGCTGAATCGATTGTCCGGATTTGCCATGAAGCATGTCTTGACTCACTTGTGGCCGGACGGACCCCACCAAGAGCTATTTTGGTTTAGTGCAGCAGTTTCTTGGAGTGGTGCAGCCCGACGCGATGAAGCGATCGGCATGTATTGAGGGAGCGCGGATGGCTCTTGCCCGTGTCAAGACATATCTTGGCAGAGATGAAGGCCAGCGTTGCATCCCGTGATTCGGACAGAGGTTGAGTACCGCCGAGCATTACTTTGATGAAGTCATGCCGGGCGCTCTTTTAATAGAGTCGCAGTGCTCGAAGGATTTTATTTTTAAATGATATGTATGATTTGTGAAAACATTGTTTCAATGTAATATAAGTGCTTTTTATACTTGTGCGTTCAAGTAGTAAACTACTCCCTGTGCGCCGTTTATGTATATGTGTATATAACACGAAAGATGGCAGTCCTTGGCTTTCAGCCCCCACGCACATAGTGCGGGGTGTTTGCAAAGAAAGAGCTTTTTCACACTTAATCCAACGTCTTGGTCCTGTTAAGGAGGTGATAGCGTAGCAAACCGTGCAACCGGACTATAATGCTTTATCACTTTCACTTAGCCATGGGAGTTCGAGGGTGGGGCTACTATATAGCCCACAGGGGCACCGCACTCTCCCGAATTAAAGTGCGTCGTGCTGACCGAAAACCGGTCCTTCGTTAATGCGGAGGAATTCTAAACATTCCTGTGAGTCATCGAGTGGTTGACCAGTCTCTCGCTATATCATGACAACGCTTTTTGGCTTTCTCTCATCGAGGTGCTCGCCGGCTGAACCGGGCACAATCGCAGTAGTTCTCCGGTGCCGCGTTAGCCGTGAAAACTGGAACGTAAGGCAGCAAAACACAGGAGCCGGGCAACCCAACATTTGACCAAAGACATGATTCAGAGCTGATGCATATAAGGCCTAACTCGAGACGCCGAATACTCCCTAAGGTATTCGGTCTTTATGAAAATGGGCAAAATAATGCCCTAAGCCCCTGGTGTCTAGGTAAGCGCAAAAATTATGGTGTGGCCAATGCCAAAGCACCAGCCTCCTCCTCGGTTATATTAAGGAACCGGGGGGATGTATATCAACAAGAGACAGTGAAAAAAGGTTTACGCAGGGTCTTAGAAAAGAATCCTTGCAACGGGTCCCTACTGCACGTCTGCGCATGTGTCTCCGTTGTGCCGTATCCTGGACGGGTGTAGCACGTTGTTCATCTGTAAAAGAGAGGAACTTAGTTTGAAAGAAAAGGATCGTGCGAAAGGTGTACTTAATATTAAATAAACAGAGTACGGTTCGAAGAAGTGAATGAAATTGAGCTTTATCGTCTCTTGCTGTACATGCATGCAGCCCCTTGTATGGGGGTATGCCGCTAGTAGGTGCCAGACTCGTCTAGCCGTGTCCGGGGTTCGAATTACCTATTCAGGTGCTTTGGTTAGCGGAGCCGGATTGGTGTGGGGCTGTTAAGGCAGCCTCGCATTCTTCCGTGCTCGAGTGACACTTAATACTCCCTTTTAATGAGATGATGCCGCGTGGACCGGGCATTTTAAGTGTAAGAGATGCGTAATGCGGTATTGCGTTAAAGCGGGCAAAAGCTTCGCGTCCCAATAGTGCTTGATAGCTACTTTTAAATGGGGCAACATGGAAGACTAACTTTTCGCGATGGAAGTTGTCGGATGAACCGAACACAACTTCTAGCAGTAGGGAGCCCGTACAATGGGCATGTGGGCCTGGCATTGCCCCTTTGAAGGAGGTGTTGCTATGGTGAATTTTGGTTGGGTCTATCCCCATCCTGCGGATTGTGTCCTGATATATCAGGTTGATGTCACTGCTGCCATCCATGAGGACTTGTGTAAATTGGAATCCGTCGATTGTAGGATCCAATATCAAGGTAGTCCATCCCGCGTTCCGGATATTTTCGGAATAGTCCTGATGGTCGAAGGTGATTGGTTTTGACAACCAATGTGCGGCGCGCCTTTTAGTGGGCGCCGCTCTGTTTTTTCCTTTGATCACGTGAAGTGAGTTTACTGCTTTAACCTTTTGTGGGAAATTCTTTTGTTTTCCGGGGCTCTGCTTGTGGTGCTCGTCATCATCTTCCCTTGTTGTGTCGAGCCCCTTGTGTTCAGCGTTAAGTCGGCCGGACTGCTTGAAGACCCAACAATCTCTGTGGGTATGGTTTGCAGGCTTCCCGGAGGTACCATGTATTTGACATAGTCTATCCGTAATCTTGTTTAGGTTGGATAGCTCGTCACCATTATCCTTTAGGGGCAGTGTTTTGTTGTTCGCCGAGAGCTTTTGAATCCGGCGTTGACCGCCGTACTATTTGGGACATTTTCCTTATTCCGGCGCTGATCTTTTTCAAGGCCGTGATTTCATTTCCATCCCTGATTTTGGATGTACTCGGTCGCCGGTGTGCATCTAGCCAGCCAGCTGTCTTCTCCTCGCTAAAGCGGGTCATGAGGCTTGTTAATGCGGCCATTGTTCTTGGCTTTTCTTGGCGAGGTGTCTGGCGAGCCATTCGTCTCGGACGTTGTGTTTGAAAGCTGCTAAGGCTTGGCCCGAGACGATCGACTATTTGGTTCTTTTAGTAAGGAACCTGTTCCAGAATTTCCGGCTGACTCTCCGGCTGTTGAGTTACGTGACTTAGATCGCTCAAGATCCGAGGGCGGACATAAGTCCTCAAAATTTGCCCGAAATGCATCCTCGAGCTCTCCCAGCTTCCAATGGCATTTTCGGGAGGCTTTTAAGCCAATGCCGAGCTGGCCCTTTGAGTTTAAGGGTAAGTATTTTATGGCGTGGAGATCGTCTCCTCTAGCCATGTGTATGTGGAGGATGTAATCCTCGATCCGCACTCTGTGGTCTGTTGTTCCGTCAGATGCCTCTATGTTTACGGGTTTGAATCCCATTGAAATTCATGATCCAAAGACCTCATCGGTAAAACATAGGGGGTGTGCGGTGCCCCTATATTTGGGTGTGCCGTGATCTTGAATTTTGGCGTATTGCATTGCTTTGTGAGCACCTTTCTTGGCCCATAGATGGACCTAATCGGGCCATCCTCTTGATGTGAATCCTTATGCGGATCGCATATTGGCTTGTGTCTTGGCGCCATTCGCCGCCTGCTTTTTGCCGTGAGGTCGTCCATCCGACCGGGTGGCCTTCTTGCTTTTTAATTGTGGGGCTCTAAGGCCTCCTCGTTGAATTCGGGCGTAGCTTTCTTTTCGGGTAGCTCTTTGTTCGGGCGATCGTCATTGCATTTATTCTGGTGCTGAATACTTTGCTCCATCTAATCTCGAGTGCATCTTCCGCTGTTTTGAGCTTCCGCCGCTTTTTCAGTTACGCTGCAGCGATGGCGCAGCCTTTTCGGAGGTCATTTTGCTCCAATGGTTTGTCCGGTGTGAGATCGTCCGGACCGTTGTCTTCTGCCGGGACAGATTGTTTATCCAAGTTGTCTTGTTCGGACGATTGCTCGATAGCTTGTTCGTTGTCCACCGATTCGCCTCGCTCTATGGCTGGGTCTTTGTTGAGGTGGGACTTTGTTCAGCGTTTACGTTGCCGTTTGACTGCTTTTCGAGGGATTTATCCTTCGTAGCGTCCCGTTGCTCCTCGTCTTCATTTGCTTTAGGTGTATCCACCATGTATACATCATGGGGTGAGGTTGTCCAGGATCCTATAGGTGCTGGTTCATTGTTGTCTCCTACATCGTCATCCATACCGTCGATGTCTTCGGAGTCGAAATCGAGCACGTCGTGTAGGCTATCGGCGGTGGCTCTGAAGTGGGTGGTGGGTGGGCGTTGAATTTCTTCGTCGTCCGTATCCCAACCTTCCCGACCGTGGTCCGCCAGGCTTTCCTGATAAAGAGAGAGACTTTAGTTAATTCAGGATGTCGCCAAAGGGCGAGTCTTTGAAAGATGTCCGCGTCCGTGAACTCCATAACGGGCGCACAATCGGATTCGATTGGCAAGGGCGCGGAGGGTTGAGTCCGGAGAGGAGTCCGGCACCACCTGGAGTTGAGGTCTTCGCAAAGGGCGAGGATGGAGTTCGGCTCGATCGTCGTAGAGATTAAAGCCCCGAGGCGGTGTCCAACCACTCGTCCTTGATCGGGAATCGCTCCGGATTAAGGGTCGGAGCGGATTCTCGTGCGGCCTCCGTGGCAATCGCTCGCCGCAGAGCTAGATCATGCCCATCGAGACAAGGCGGCGCTGCTTATTGCGGCTCGAATCCGTCGAAGATCGAGTCTCCGGATATCGGCCGTATAGTTTAAACTTCCAAATCGACTGACGCCGGGCGTAGCTTTCGATCTGCTTCCAGATGGCTGCGAACTGCCCGCAAAGGTAAAGCCGCCGAACACGAAGATCTGTCGGGGAGAAAAGTCTCACCTGGACCGCGTCGTTGTTGATGATCGAAGAAGCCATCGGGCCTATCGGCGACGACACAGAGGAACTCTCAATGAAAGCACCAATGTCGGTGTCAAAACCGGCGGATCTCGGGTAGGGGGTCCCGAACTGTGCGTCTAGGCGGATGGTAACAGGAGACAAGGGACACGATGTTTTACCCAGGTTCGGGCCCTCTTGATGGAGGTAAAACCTCACGCCCCGCTTGATTAATATTGATGATATGTGTTACAAGAGTGGATCTACCACGAGATCGAAGAGGCTAAACCCTAGAAGCTAGCCTATGGTATGATTGTTGTTCGTCCCCACGGACTAAAACCCTCCGGTTTATATAGACACCGGCTAGGGTTAGGGTTACACAGAGTCGGTTACAACGGTAGGAGATCTACATATCCGTATCGCAAAGCTTTCCTTCCACGCCAAGGAAAGTCCCATCCGGACACGGGACGAAGTCTTCAATCTTGTATCTTCATAGTCTTGGAGTCCGACCGATGATGATAGTCCGGCTATCCGGACACCCCCTAGTCCGGGACTCCCTCACTTCCGCTTTCGGTCTACGAGGGTACGTGGACACACTCTCCCCGCTCGTTGCTATGCATCTCCTAGATCTTGCGTGATCGTAGGTAAAATTCTTGAAATACTGCGTTCCCCAACATCATACAATAATTAAAGACAACCATAAGGCTCCTGCCGGTTGTCATACTCATCGACATGCAAGTCGTGAACTTATTACAAAACATGATCATCTCATATATCACATCATATCTTGATCATATCACATCACAACACGCCCTGCAAAAAACAAGTTAGACATCCTCTACTTTGTTGTTGCAAGTTTTACGTGGCTGCTACGGGTGATGATGTTTGCCAAGACTACGTCAGTGGTTCCCCCAAGAGGCGTGGATGATGTAGCATAGCAACGGTAGGTATTTCCCTCAGTAATGAAACCAAGGCATCGAACCCTAAGGAGAACCAAGAAACAGAACGTAAACAGCCCCTGCACACAAATAACAGCCACTCGCAACCCGACGTGTTAAAGGGGTTGTCAATCCCTTTCGGGTACGGCGCCAGAAATTGGCACAGAGACGCGAGAAAATTGTAATAGATTGAAATAATAGACCGCAAATAAAATAAAGTGCAGCAAGATATTTTTTTGTTTTTGGGTTTAATAGATATGAATAAAAATGCAAAGGGAAAGTAGATCGCAAGGCAAATATATGAAGAAGAAGACCCGGGGGCCGTAGGTTTCACTAGTGGCTTCTCTCGAGAAAAATAGCAAACGGTGGGTAATAATAAACATTTATCATGATTAAGAAAATATAATAACAACCACTTTATTATTGCCTCTAGGGAATATTTCCAACAATATCCTCCTGAACCTTAGCCATCTGCTCGCTAAGTTCCGTCACCTCCGTATTGCGCTCCTCCTGGTTTTCCGCTGTTACAGGTGTTTCCAAAAGTGTCGCTAGGGGGTCATCAACTCTGCCAGAGCCTGAGCCGGTGTTTTATTCGAGCCGGTTGCGCTTGGTGCCGGCACTGAAGTACCAGTCCCTGTCACTGCGTCTGCCGTTGTGGATTATGAGCCAGCGTTGTCCCTGCCATATAGATGGCTGCCCGACGAGGTGGCTCAAAGGCGTCTGTAGCGGTCTCATCATCAGAGTAGCCCCCAATCTTACCACCAAAGAGTGGGATGACCGACTCAGTGTCGACGATCAAGGATTCGCCACTGGAGTAGACAAGGGTGTCTCCACCAGACGTGGAATTGCCTGTGAGATCGACTCCCTGAGTGAAGCCGACGAAGACATTTGTCCAGGCAGCTTGAGGTCGGCCGGGTTTTGCGTAACAAGACGGCTCGACGATGTCAGAGTAGATGTCTATCTCGGGGCCTGTTTCGCTGATCATGCCGATGAAGACGTGGATCTTGCCAAAGGGGACCCGGTACCCGTACTCCCTCGAGTCGGCCTCGGGGCCCCAGCCTAAATCATCGATGTAGAGCTTACCGTGGCGACTCTTCGTCGTCCGGCCGATTACGTATCCGTCGATCTCTTGGAAAGTTCCCTCCAAGAACTCAACACCATCGTGTGTAGGCCCCGTGGTGGGTGCCAACTATCGTGGTTTTGTCATGACAGATGTCCTCGTAAAAGGACTTAGTCATGAGGCCATCATAGCTAGGTAGCAGCCTGGACAGGGTTGATCGGAATCGAGAGCATGAGTTTATCCAGGTTCAGCCCCTCACGGTGGAGGTAAAATCCTAGTCTTGCTTATTTGACTATTTCTTGAGATCTCGATTACAAGGCTGCAACTCTGGCTAACCTAGTACACACGAGCTTGTAATCTAATCTCTCTGACCCAGGAGCCCTCTTTATATAATAGGCGAGCCTCCTGGTTTACAACAGACTACGGGTCATAATACAGCCCGTAACCTAGTCTTTTTCCTACTCATCTTATTTCTCAAGTAAGGGGAACTCCTTATGACTTTCCCTTTGAGCTGGTCCATCTAGCATTGTGAGATAAGCCGACCTCTCTTCAAGCCGCCTTCTAGGCCTTGCGCCTTGTCGTCGCTGGGTCCCCTATGAGCCGCCAAACATTAACCGGGTCATACCTGGGCTAGGTTATACCATGTGGAATATCTCCAACAAACACCATCGGGTTCTATTTCTGTCCACTTTACTTTATGTACTATATTTTTAGACAAAGTTGTACCTCCTCCGTTGTTCTCCAGTGCAAGTTTATCGATATATATTTCCTGCAAATCCATTTGTATCGTAGTTATGTTGAGATGTATGTTTGCATTTACTATTCTCAAGGTTGTATTTCTGTATGCTACACTACTAGGAAAAGGCCTACTAATGGCGCACCGGTTTTGCCTACTAATGGCGCACCGGTTTTTTTTTCAATTTTTTTCAATTTTTTTTCGTTTTTTTTACTTAATCTCAGGTCACTATGGCTTAATCTCAGGTCAAATCGCACTCCGTGGTCAAACTTCCCGAAAGGTCACCCATCCTCACACTACTCCAACCCAAGCACACTTAACTTCAGAGTTCTATCCAACCCCAAAGAATAAATTTCACTTCACAGGCACTTGTTGATATATCTAGCATATCAATCCTATTATACCTTATTGATGTCTAGGACTTTGTTCATGTTCATCACTATGATGAAATTTTGAAAAATACTTCAAACTCCCCGGTCATATTACGTATCATTTTTTGAAAAAAAGTTCAAAACCATTTTTTTTATTTTTTTGCCTCTAGATCTTGAAAGGCCCGTAACTTTTTTTGTTAGGTTTTTGGGGATTTTGAAAATGTTTAACGGGGTTCCCCCTGTTAAATTCGGATGTAACTTGCCCCTGTTAAATTCGGATGTAACTTTTCGAGTAGATGATTTTTCATATATAAAACTTTTTAATCCGAGTTCGTATGCAAAAGTTATGCCCATTTTACAAATTTCCAGAGAGATTTTGCAAATAAAGTCGAAATTTATATTTGTAAATTTTTCCAACAACTAGACCACATATCACATGGGAAACTTATTTTCTTTTATTTTTTTGACATTTTTATCATTTTTTATTTTTTTTAAACTGAAAAGGCGGTCCAGGGGGTGCATTCGGTGGAAGCCGCGCAAACTAGTAATGGCGCACCGTGGGGTGGTGCGCCATTAGTAGTTAAACTAGTAATGGCGCACCACACCCACGGTGCACCATTACTAGTTTTGAAAAAATATAAAAAAATTTGAAATTTTGTTTGAATTTTTTTTGAAAAAACTTAGTAATGGCGCACCAGTGGACAGTGCGCCATTACTAGTTAAAACTAGTAAAACTAGTAATGGCGCACTGTCCACTGGTGCGCCATTACTAACAAAATTTTTATAATTTTTTTTTACTTTTTTGTTTCAAAACTTCTAATGGCGCACGGTGGATGTATAGTAATGGCGCACCACTCCCACGGTGCGCCATTAGTAGTTTTGAAAAAATTAAAAAACAATTTGTTTTTACTAATGGTGCACCGTGGGATGTGGTGCGCCATTAGTATTTGCACACTAATGGCGCACCAACACATGGTGCGCCATTAGTATTTAGTAATGGCGCACCACCTGTACAGTCGCCATTAGTGTCCATCCCATCTATAGCCCTTTTTCTAGTAGTGCTAGGATGATTTATATCTGGTACTACTTAGTTATTCCCCTCGGCCTTGCTCTGATGAACATCTCTCTATAGTATTGTATCAATATGTTTACATTGTTGCAGTTAATCTTCGTAGAGCTCATTTTTTATGTTTGTCGTTTTGTTTTCATTCCTTGTGGCCGTCATTGTTCTCCAAGTTCTTTGCTTCTATACCCGCAAGATTATCATCACTTGGACATAATCATTCATCTATTCTGTCTATACTGTCCTAATATCTTTCATATTTGTTTTCTTTCATAAATATGTTCATGCTAAGTTTGATTTTCTATTGTGATGTACTAAGAGATTTCAAGTTCCGTAATGAAATTTTAAATCTCACATTCACCCCCTCGGGTCAATATACTCTTGATCCTACATCTTGGAAGGGGTTGAGAAGCTTGACCTCGCCTTTATTTGGATGGGGGTCCGATATGGTTTTTGACTGGCAATGCAAGGTCAGCTGGAACATGGTTTGTAGGCCCAAGAAGCTTGGTGGTTTGCATATTCTCGACATTCATAAGTATGCTAGGGCTCTTTGATTGTAGTGGCCTTGGTATTAGTGCAAGGAGCGAAAAATCAGCCTTGGGTGGGTTTTAGAAAGTGTTGTACTAGTGTGGGAATGGATCATTTCTATGCCACCACCGCCATTTTCGTGTATAATGGCCAAGTTCTATCACTCCCCGTGGCTTCATCTGTCAAGCCAAAATACATTACGCCAACCATCTTTGTGGTGTCCACTAGAAGAAACATGTCCATGAGAGATGTCCTGCGTGATCTTACCTGGCTTAGGAGAATAGATACGGTTGATGGTCCTTCAGTCACCCATATTGAGCAATTTTGTACCCACTAGGCCAAGCTCGTTCTTGTTCAACTTCATGATGACATCACTGACTATATTGTGTGAAACTTGGCTGCCAATGACTGGTACTCGGCGATGTTGACTTACAAAGCTCAGTTCGAAGGGACTACTCCCACCATCATGAAGCCGACGTTGTGAAGTAATGTGGCGCTACCTAGGTGAGACACACATTTTATACAAGTGTAGGTCCATAGAATTTGGAATGCCATCAAGCTTTGGGTTGACATGCCGTGGCTCAACATTACAGATTGGAAGGGGAACGCCTTAGTCTGCTCATGGTGGGAAGCCATGGTTGTGGGGTAGGTCATAGGAGTGGAGCTTTTGCTTGCTTCTTATGATGGTCATTTGGGATTTGTGGGAGGAGAGAAATGCTAGGCCGTAACAAGTCAACATTGTTGACCATAATCATTGCAGACATCATGATGGGGCGAAGGATTAGATCATCGCCAGTGTGAAAGACATGGTCCCCTAATGCCGTGAGAGTACATTTTTGTTTTTCTATTTATTGATATGCAATGACCTCCCCGGAACCTTCTTAACCTTCTCCTTTATAGCTTTTGCTTATGTGTCAAAAAAAGGATTAGCTGGCCGGCGACGTGCAACGTAAGTTACAAGGTGTAGCAAAATGGCGGGTGGAAACCACGGACCAAGCAATGCTACACCTACAAAGAGTAACGTTCAGTTTTATGTAATTAGCCAGTTGGCAATCTATGTTGGGAGCAGCGGGAAGGAGGGACAGGGGAGGAGAGAATTGGTGAAGAAAAGTTACGTAAAACTGAGCATAACACTTCATAGGTGTGGGATTATTGCCACGGACTCCAGGTGTGTGTTGTTGCCTACGTGTGGACATGATAGATGGGTTGTACGTCGCCACAACCCACATAATCCTTCCGTTTTCTTTTTACTCTGCATATTAGGTTTGCCTTCAGTCAAAATTTGTAAGTTTTGACTAAATATATATTAAAATTCATGAACAACCACAATACCAAATAAGTACATTATGAAAGTATATTTCATGATTAGTCTAATAATATTAATTTGTTATTGTGAATGCTAATATTTTATATACTTGGTCAAACTTTGAAAGATTTGCTAATATGCGGACTAAAAAAACAGAGTGAGTATGAGTAGGGCGTTTTGGAGACAGAGCTACATCAAGGTTGAAATTTTGAAAAAATCAAAAATCAAAAAGTTTCAGTTCCAAAAAGTTCTGTAAAATATACATGTATATAAGGTTGTAATATATATGTGTATAAAATTTCACGTTGAAATACCTTGAATTGCGGCCTGTCCAAAAAAAATCATGGGCGCAATGAGCACTGCATATGCTGAAAACTCACTTTTTCACAGCCCTTACTTCAACGTATCTCATCATTAAAATTCACACACATGTACATTATGCCTCTAGGTATATGTGTATTTGTTTTTAAAAAACATAAAAGTATAATTTTTTTTTTCAAAATTTGGCCTCCATGAAGCTCGTCCTCTATTCAACATTTTTGAGTTAGTACATCATATAAATAAGAGAAAAACTATATTTTGTGTCTTGTTTTTGCAAGGTGAAAGAAATTTATTCCAGGATAATAGGGTTACAATCGGGAGGCAGAAGCTCTTCAATACATGATTGTCCTCTATGCAGCCATACAACAGTTCAGCGCGACTGTACAACATCAGCCGATGTGCGCTACCCCATTTTGAACACGTTTAAGCTTCATATGAATAAACTCTCTCCTTTCCATCTACTACATGTCACGAAATGTGCAAAATAAAACCAGTTATCGACCACTGTAGACCCACCGATATGTTTTCTCAAAAGGATTCCGGTAGGGTTTTCGAATCCACACAAAGAGCCCATTGCGGTGGTCCGGCAGGGACGCGGCAGAGGTCGGCATGTGGTCCGGCGGCGAGGATAGGGACAGCACAATGGCGGGAAATAATTTATGTGGCACGATATCCAGGCAGCTCCCCAATTATAACCCACGGGTTACAGTGTTCGAGTGCTGCATTTGCCGGGTATACTATCTCCGATCTAAACGTCTCGCTTGCGCGACGGGCCGGATCGAGACCGCTTTACAGACGTGCAGCCGGTCCCGTACGTACGTGCGTACGCTGTCGCCGGTCCTCGTGGTGTCGCATGCGGTTAATTGCACCGGGTACGTACGGCTGGCCGTGATTTCGGTTCTGCCAACGTATATCAGGTACTAGCGGTATCCATCCGTCGGAGTAGTAGTATTAACTACTGTGCGCCCGTGCACATACTCGTGATACATGGATTTAAAATGAGAGACCAGACCTGCCTTCTGGGTTCAGGCTGTGAAATTCAGGCAGTACTACATTCTTAGACTGGTCACAATGGGCAAGAATATAAGCTACTCCCTCTGTCTCAAAATATAAGAACGTTTTTAACACTACATTAGTGTAAAAAACGTTCTTATATTATGGGACGGAGGGAGTAATAACTTACACATTTCCTTAGACTATGTTACTATCTTCATAGTGGGTAAAAACATCTATATAGTGTCATGCAACAATGTATTTATTAGGTTATAGACTCATTGTTTCTTGGAGTGTGTGATGTTCCGATAACTCACTACTGGAAAAGGGCTAAAGATGAAATTGACACTAATGGCGCACCAAAAAGTGGTGCGCCACTACTATTTACTAATGGCGCACCACCTGAAGATACGACATTAGTGTGTAAGACACTAATGACGCACCAGGCACAAGGTGCGCCACTAGTAACAAAATGTTTTTTTTTATTTTTTCAAACATACTAATGACGCATCCGGCCAAAGTGCGCCATTAGTAGTTAGAACTACTAATGGCGCACCAACCATTGAGTGCGCCACTACAGTATTCTTTTTTTTTATTTTTTTGCAAAACTACTAATGGCTCACCCTCGCATAGTGCGCCATTACTAGTTCAAACTAGTAATGGCGCATTGTTACTTGCGCCATTAGTATAAAAATTATTTTAATACTTTTTGCAAAACTACTAATGGCGCATGTATGTGTGGTGCACCTCCCCGCTCACTGTCAGCCGACGAGCACCCACCGCACCTCCCCGCCTCCACCGCCGACGAGCACCGACTCCGCCTCGCTCCACTGGCCGACGAGCACCCCCCAGACCTCCTGGCCTCCGCCGACGAGCACCCTCAGACCTCCCGCCTCACACGCCGACGAGCACCCCCGCACTCCGCCGCCCATCGTCAGCCGACGAGCACCCCCTGCACCTCCCCGCTCCACCATTGCCGACGAGCACCCCCTGCTTCATATTCATATTCATTTAAAAAAAAGTGTAGACTACAATTGTTGTTAAACAACAATTATTACTGTTTTTATAAAAAAATATTACAGTTTCATATTCATATTCATTTTCTAAAAAATAATTAGATGCAACAAAAAATAATAACAAAAAATAATAATAATAAATTACTAATGGCGCACCGCTCGGGGGTGCGCCATTGCTATCTAAAAAAGAAACATACTAATGGCGCACCGCTAGGTGGTGCGCCATTGCTAAGCCTCCCCCACACTAAAATCTCCAATCTCTCACATTTCTCTCTAATCCCTCCCCTGCCTCATATCACCCGCGCCCGACTACCACCGACCACCACCGCCCCCGTGCTCGCCGTCCCCGGCCGTGCTCGCTTCCCGCCAAGACCACCACCGCCTCTAACGCCTCGAGCCGAGCGCCGCCTCCTCGCCGTCCCCCTCTGCCGCGCCCTTGACGTCCTCCGCCCAGCGCCTCCCCGCTGCCCGCTGCGTCAACCTCGTGCTCGCCGTCCAACACCGCGGCCTGCCCAGGAGGACCGCCGCCGTCTTCCTCTTCGACTACGAGGACCCGGACGAGCTCGGACGCCCTCGAGCCATCCTTTCGACGCCCGCTGATTTCCTCCGCCTCGGCCACCATCGCCACCGCTCGACGCCGAATTCGCGCCGCCTCGACTAGCTCCGGCTACCCCGAGTCGCCCTCGACCTCCCCAGTGAGCACCCGAGCCGCTTCCCCCTCTTCCCCCTCTTGATTTCCTTCTGATGTGTTCTAGGGTTGGGGGTTGGAGAATTTTGGACAAGGAAAGGGGGTTGGAGAATTAAGTAGCTAGGGTTGGGGGTTTGCAAGAGAAGAATCTTCAGGCTTACTCACTTTTCAATTTGTTGTTGTGAGTTTGAATTTGCTGTTCTCAGTACAGTAGTTTACACTGGTTGTCAAGCTGTAGAGGAACTATAGTGCCAATACTGAAAATGTTCAGTGTTCCAATCTTGTAGAGAAACTATAGTGCCTGTTATTCAGTTATGACTCCTTCAATTAAACTGTAGTGTTTGCTAAAACTGAGATGTAAACTAAAGGAGTTTGTGATTTGCGGTCAGTAGCATACTCCAACAAGTGATAAATGCACTCAAAAGTTCACTAAGAAAATGCAGATGCTTCTCACTTGTTACTGATAGTTTTCTGGAGTGATAAATGCATGCAAAAGAAGTTCAGTTAACTGTTACTGTTGTTGTATGAATTCCAACCAGGTCAATTTGTTGTCAATTGCTCTGTAATACTCAACTAGGTTTATGCAAAATGAAGATCAACCATGTTTATGTAATAGATCAAATTGCAACAGATTATTTGCAGTAGATCAAACTATAGTAGATTACTCAATATTCTTGCCATTTGTTGATAGGTTGTAAATATTGACCATAAATAAGAATGGATATTGACCATTTGTTGCTGCTAGCACATGTTGAAGTGTACCTGATGATGCTTCTGTAGAAAATTCAGTCTTCCTCCTCAGGCATGTGTTGTGTGACCTGACAAAATATAAAATGTGTTGTGTGCCATGTGTTGGTAATTCAGTAAAGTCAAACAAGCACTGGATTTAGGCATGTTTCTTGTTGAACTTGTAGCAGCAACAACAACTATGGATGAATGATGAACAGGTTATAGTGGTCAGATTAGTCCAGCAACAACAACTATTTTCAGTTTGTCTTCTGGATCATTTATAGTGGTCAGATTAGTTCTGCATTTATAGGGATAAATACTAGTAAGTCAAGGGCACCAGAATTTGATCATGCCTCTTTTGAGAAGTATGTCTATTGATACAAAATTGCCATGGCAAAAATATATTTCAGAAAATGACATGGACTAAAATGTTCTATAGATCATGATCCATAGAAAAAAAATGACATGATCCATACAGTATAAATTCCATGATGCATAGGCTATATTTGCCATGGGAGATGGCAATTTTTTTGGATCATGATCTAGAGATTAAAAAAATGCATAGACTATAATTTCCTGGCATGATCCATAGAATAAAAATGTAGAATAAAAAATTCCATGATCCATACACTATAATTTTCATGATGCATAGACTATAATTTTCTATTCTTTCTGTGTTTGTACAGACTTGCTAGACCATTGTGTCATGATGAATTTGCAGGTACCCCGAGTGGCCCTTGAGTTTGCCAGAATGTCGATTAACTTCCGTTCCGGCAAATTCGGGTACTCCATATGTCCTATTTTCAGCAAAGGTCATGCTGAAATTTTCCGTGAATTTTAGCATGACTTTGCTAAAAATAGGACATATGGGGTACTTGCGACTAATGTTGATTATCTTCTGCTCAAAATTTATGCTGCTATAATGTTGTAAGGGTACTAATTGGTCTCTTCTGCTGCTTATCAGAGATGGGGGGAAGCAGCCACCGCCGCTCTGCCTCACCGGAGTACGATTTGGATGCTTCCGAGTTTTTCACTATCATACTTTCTTCTTCAGTATCAGCCACGAGGCAGGTATATAAAACGAGAGATCTCCCCTTCACCCATCTCATTATGATAACTCTATTGTTTGCTACATCACTCCTTATCTGCCTGACGCTAGATAATGTGAAGCTCCGACAGGCCGGCAGCGGGGTTCGCAGGCTGTGGGACGTGGAGTTGGTGATCGAGGAGGGCCACATGTACCTGTGACGTGGCTGGGAGAAGTTCTACAGTGCCTACGACCTGCGGACCGGGTACTTTATTCTCTTGAGGTACGACGATGACGCCACAATGCTCATCGTGAAGGTTTTCAACACGACTATGTGTCGCATGCGCTATGCTGAAGACGAAGATGCCAGTGCGTTCTGCCTCTTCTTATTCCTCTACATTTGGTTTTGTCTCACATCGATTGTTAACGATCATTGTTGCATTTGGACAGGCAATGGGAGCAGCAGCAGCGACACTGGCTACAGCGATTCTGGCAGTAGCGATTCTGGCAGCAGCGATGATTCTGGCAGCAGCGATTCTGGCAGCAGCGAAGACAACAAGAAGGATGATCCGGACTGGAGTGGGGGAGAAGAGGAGCAGAGTGGGGATGAGGAGCAGAGTGGGACTAACCAAAATTACTTATGTTAGCACAAAATGATCAAGTTTACATAATAAGCTTATAGTCTTCTTCTTATTCTTCTTCTTATCCAAAATGACATAGGTTAGCTTCATTTTACCTAAGTTGGCTCTAATATGCTACCTTAGAGCTTATATGCTTAGTTTCCTATAGGTTAGCTTCAAAATTACTTATGTTAGCACAAAATGATCAAGTTTACATAATAAGCTTATAGTCTTCTTCTTATTCTTCTTCTTATTCTTCTTCTAGTCTTCTTCTTCTTCTTCTCTTCTTCTTCTTCTTCTTCTTCTTCTTCTTCTTCTTCTTCTTCTTCTTCTTCCTCTAACTTCTTGTTTATCATTTTGCAGATTTGATTTAATTCACGGAAGCTTGCATGGATGGAGTGCTTCTTTTCCATTTGTGTTTTTATTTTGTATCAATGTGAAACTTTTGTGAATTGATGGATAACGGTGTTGAATGAACATTGTGAAACTTTTGTAATATGTAACGATGGAACTATGTGTTGGCTATGTATGTATATATGATGAAACTTGTGTGTTGGATATGATCTGGTGGACGCAGGTAACATCGTTACATATGCCCCCCTGTATGTAAGCTAAGCAGATATGTGCTGTATGTTATCTCTAATATTTTTTAACCTGTGAAAATATCAGAAATGAAAAAAAAATCCCTAATATTCATACTAGTGGCGCACCACACAAGACACTAATGGCGCACTGTGATAATCACACTAATGGCGCATCAGCCAACAGTGCGCCATTAGTATGCCAAAGCACATGGTTAAATATGGCCCCCTGGGAGGCATACTAATGGCGCATGGTGTTCTATACTAATGACGCACTGCTTGGTGCACCATTAGTATACCAGATACTAATGGCGCACCGGTGGTGCGCCATTAGTAAGAAATACTAGTGGCGTGATACTAATGGCGCACCAGTAGTGCGCCATTAGTAGGCAAAACTGGTGCGTCATTAGTAGGCCTTTTCCTAGTAGTGACTTAGCTAGTTACCACAAGCACCTCTCTCTTCATTAAATATGTGCCACATAAGCAAAATTGTATTGGAGTGTGTGATGTTACTCCTAAGTTCCTCCCCATTATGACCAGCCTTAAGTACTCATGCTCAAACACATGCATGGTTGTTGATGCTAGTGGTACGGAACAACTACTAGCAGGTTTTTTACTCTAATATCCGGACAAGATCTACTGAGTGCATTTGCGGGTATGTGACGTGTAATCTCGATTATCGTGTGACGTCATGAAGATAGCGAGATGCATATGCATGGATATTGGATTGAGGGTGTTTCAGACGACATGTTTAAGCACGGCGTGGTAAATCTAGCGCAATATTTGAGACCCAACATATGATTTGATGATTAGGAAGGCAGGATAGTGTTATCTACAGCCCACCAGAGATCAAACTTTAGTTTTGACGCTTTGATGTCTCATAACGGCGAAATATTCTTTCAGTGGGATGACGTTTCCGTCAATAGCGGTGTATGTGGTGAGTTCATCAATCTCAAAACCCGTGACTCAGTCTCTCGTTGGTGCTCATGCGGTAGGATGCGCGTGGGTGAGTTCACAAGGATGGGTGTATATACGAAAACGTTAAATGTATTGTCTATGTCGTTTGGTTGAACACTTTCGGACATGGTGTCTGCCATGCACGGCGTCGGACGGGCAGAGGGTACCTGGGCGGCGGCCGGGTCAGGGGGAACGGCGGCATAGGCAAAGCCATGAGGGCACCTGAGCAGAGTGGAGGAGATCCGGCTAGGTCTGGCGGCGTTCGGGGTTGTACAGCGACACCGTCGAAGTCCGGGAGCATAGATACAAAGCACATGAGGATAGATGGAGTGGAAAAAACAAAGGCTCAAGGTGAGGAAGGTGTCGGAGTCCGATGTGGTGAATATCCAGACTCCCAAAAATCTCTCCTAGTTTGATGCCGGTTGCGGGTTCTCAAACGTCTGAACCAGTCCGAACAATTTCGATGACCGATGTAAGATTGATATAAAAGTGTCCGGACAATCCGATAGAAATACTTGCCAGAGTTTGATGATCCATGTCGAAGTTGCGCTTATTGTTTGGTTTCCTTTGGGTTTCCCGAAGTCGTCGGAAGCTGGCCAAAGTCTGGTCTCTAACTCTGGGCAGTGTTTGCGTTGTTGCCGCTCTAGGACTTTGCTTCCCTGTCTCTGTCTTTCTTTTAGTTTGGACGCCAATAAGTACCACATGTGTGGGCGTTAGGGGATCTGCCCACATATTTTATGTGATGTATAAGAGGAACAAACCACACATTTATGTGTGGGCAAAAACAAGTAATGCCCACACACCTCTTTTTTCCCTCCCGATCCATCTCACACGCGTGCGTGTGGGCGAAATAGATAACGCCCACACGCCTGCACGTCGTGCCTCGTACCTCTTGGTCCCCGCCCAAGGTGATGCAGTCACAAGCACCGCAGCTGCCATGGTTCGCACCTCGTCCATGTTCGTTTAACTGCAGCTGACATGTCGCTGAACTACGGTTGCCATGTCGGACAACGACAGCTTGCCATGGTTGCTCAATCAGCTTGCCATCTCATGTCAAAAGTTCCGTATGCCTTTTTGGTCAATCATGCTGTTGCCATGTATGGTCTGGTTTACTATAGTTGCCATGATTTGAAAATGTTAGGGGTTTGCCACCTACTAACACTAGGCAGTTGTCATGTATGGTCTGATTTTACTACAGTTGCCCTAAGAGTTGCCATATACTAACACTAGGCAGTTGCCGTGTAGCGCTACAAAAAGACGTGGCAAAACAACATGTTCGGGTAAAAAAGAGAGAGTTGCCATCTACTTACAAGCACACTAGGGCAGTTGCCGTGTACCCTGCAAAATACATAGCAACTGACATGTTCGGGTAAAAAAAAAGAGTTGCCACCTGCTTATAAAGCACACTAGGGCAGTTGCCATATACACTGCAAAACACATGACAAGTGGCAACTTGGATGTGGGAGATGAGACGGACGTGTGGGCGAGATGGCAAATGCCCACACACCAGCCCTTGTACGTGAGTGGAAAGTGGCTTGTGGGCGAACTGCTGAACGCCCACACACCAGCCCCTCCCGTGTGGTGAAATGCCCGTATGGGCGACCGGATGAATGCCCACACATCAGCCCAGTCCTACGTGGCACTAGAAACAAGCCAAGATTCGTGCGCTCATCAACGGACGCGGATCCACGCGTGTGGGCGAGAGGGCGTTAGTGTTTTCGTTTAGTTTTAGTTTCTTGTCCAAGCATGACGAGTAAGGATATCTTGTGGCACGCCAGAGAAGATGAAATCAAATCTTTCACACCGGGACTGGTAATAACATATAAAGTATGCACTGCTGCTGCTCGGAGCAACTGAATTGCCATGTTACTAGCAGTGAGTCATATGGTGATTGGCAACGATGTATGCAATATATATGCCGCGCGCATGCATGGTATAAGGCACCGTACGCATGGGAGCATCTTAGGCTCACCGTCTTAAAGAACATAGGAGCATTAGAGTTCGTAGGCATTGATCATTTTTGCGAGCATATGATTCAGGAGACTACACTAGTCCATGTAGTGCATATAGTCCATCATGCCCACACCAACAATGTCTATGAAAAGCATTGCGTCAACTCGACACAAGGGGCTTTTGCTTCTATGCACAGCCCGCTTTTGGGGTTCACCACTCATGCTGGTAGCATCCTATGGGGGGAGCGGATTAAAGAAGAAGGTTGGGGAAAGCAAAGGGTCCTCATGTCAAGTCATTAAGGGCGTGTTTGGTTTGTTGCGCCGCACCTGGCTCGCATCCACCATGCAATATCGTTGACGTTTGGTAGCCCGCATGCCTAACTGGGCCAGGCCCGCGGATGCAAAAAAGGGGCTCCCAGCCAGGCTCGCTCGAACGCAGGTTTCGGGCGACAGCCAGCAAGACTCGCCACAGATCGCTGCCGCACTCCACGCAAGCGAGGGGATAGGGTTTCTCTCCTGCAGTTTCACATCTGACTCATTCACGCCGGTCTCCTCGCTCCCCTCCCGCTCCTGCGACAACTGCGTATCTCGTAGTCTGTCAGCCTCGCCGACATCGCCGGCAGTCATCCTCGCCGCTGCGGAGGTAGAAACCTCCTCCTCCCCTCCCTCTCCGGGTCTCCCATCCGTCTGCATCCCTCTCTTTCCCTCAGATCCCCATCTCTCTGCCGCTCGCCCTGCACCCTTGGTGCTTGTTCTTCGATGCGGGGATGGGTGAAGCGGCAGCCTCCTCTGGTCGTGGACTAGTGCCTTCTCCTCCATCTGGGTTTGGCAAGCACCAATGCATCATTTTCCCATCACGTCCCCTCTCCTTTTTTTGTTGTAGGTTCAGATCTGTCACCAGCTTCCTTTTCCCCTATGGATTAGAGATGGCTGGGTATTTTTTGTATCACGTAGACACTTTGCTATCTTATGGAAAGGAAGGAATCAATAGATAGTTTGACTAAATAGTTATGCAAATGGTGCAAATAGTATGATAATTTCTGCATATATTTTATTTTGTTTTGATGATGCAAATGATGTCAATATTATCAGTGCTCATGCCTTTATTAATTTATAAATCTATGATGCATTTATATAGATGGATGACAACGGCAAGACCCGAGATACGCTGATAGTGCAAGCTGCTGGTTTGGTTGCTGTTTTGTGTGCCTATATGGCCACGATAACTACAAGGGCTAGAATTAGAAACTATCGTGCTCCAATCCGTTACATTATGCTTGAGAGAGACGTAGCTAGGTTATCCAATCTACGTTTTATCTATGACACCAATGATATAAATTGCCATGACCTATTAAGGATGAACAGGGCCCCATTTTTTATAACTTGTGTAACTTATTTCGTGATCGAAAATTGTTGGAAGACAACATTCATACCTGCATAGAGGAGCAGGTTGCAATGTTCCTTCTTGTAGTTGGGCACAACCATAGGTTTAGGGCTATGAAACCCATATTTAGGAGGTCAATTGAAGTAATCAGTCGATACTTCAAGGCATTTTTATATGCAATTGGGGAGTTGCGAGATGAGATGATCCAGCCCCCATCCAATGAAGTTTATGATGTTGTCATGGAGCTCCCTGTTTTTTCTGAGGATGACCTATTTATTGTCTTGGATTATCTCAATGAGAACACCAACAGGGCTAGGAGCTACTCATTAGTGCAGATGTCACAGGCTCGCCGCTCTCGTTGGGTCATTCACCACCTCTCCAAGCTCAATGGTGGAGTGCCCAAAGATGGAGTGCCCAAGGATGGAGTGCCCATGGATGAAGCGCCCAAGGATGATGCACCCATGGGTGGAGTGTGAGCAAATTTGTGCCAATTCACCTATCCAAGTTGACCATATTTTATTGTATTTGGTCAGAAAAACCATGCCCCTATATATGTGATGTATGGAATGTAACATGGACCTTATGTTATGTTCTGTAGTATGGATCTAATATGTGAACTCTATCTAATTAGTGAACTCTAAGATGTACTGGACTGTAATATGGACCATATGGATTTGTGGCTCTATCTAATATGTGAACTCTGATGTTGGTGCATTTCTTTAGCTATTATGTACCATAAAGTGCTTATGTGTCATATAAACTGCTTATATACTATACAAACAGCCAAGGTGCTGTTGAAATTTTGTTTTACTTACTTGAATCATCTCTGCCATTTTGCATACATGTGATAATATTTTGACAAAAATTTGGAGACATGAGATCACTTTTTTTAATATTATTTCAATCAGCAAAGTTATCTGAGTTAGAATGCATGTCACCAGAACTATTTTGTAACTGATTTTACATGTCTGTATAAAGCACCGTAGAGTGAAATTGCACATCATACAGCCAACCAAATATCATCTATTATATGTTGCATCTCTCATACAACCTCAGATGCAAGATACCAAACAAAATCTGAGCTAAACCTGGCCCATATCATGCAGTACACCAAACATACATCTCAACTACTTTTTACATCAGCTCAACCAGGCCAGCCCCAACCAAGCTCAAGCATGCAATGCATCCTGGATGCACCCAGGAAACCAAACACGCCTAAAAGTGTGCAAGACCCATGCAGAGGTGGTCACACCATGGCGATGGCCGCAATAGTTTTTGCAGGAAACCATGGTGCATTCAAGGGTGCCAAGACATTCATCTATGTTCTCGCCTAGGGGAGGTTTTGTAGTTTACAAGCTCACAGCTCAGATCGCTCGTTATAAAAGTATAAGGATAAGCAAAGTAATCTATATTGCGTGTACTTTGTTTTGGTGGTTCTTGTTCTTAATCCCTAGCGCATGGCATGATATGTACTCTCTCCGCCGTCCGTGAATAAGTGTACATCTAGCTTTTGTTTTAAGTCGATATTCTAAAACTTTGACCCAACTTAATGGAAAATAGCAGTAACATATATGACATCAAATTGGTATATTATCAAAGTATATTTCAAAACGGATCTAGTGATATTAATTTAGTGTCATAAATACTTTTACTTTTTCCTATAAAATTGATCAAAATTTAAAATTTTGACTTAAGATAAAAGCTAGATGTGCACTTATTTACAGATGAAAAATTAATGTGTGAAGTGTAGACAAACCGTTTCACTTTAAAGTTGTGATCCAAATTCCAAAATGTTAAGGTCTCATACACGACAGGAAAACTAGTTTTCTTTTCTATATACAACAATTTCATTCCAACGTTGTATGAGGCTGATACTACCGCAGTGAGCGAATGTCTAGCCTCTCCATAACGAAAATACGCACAAACCAGAAGTCTGGGAAATATCGTCAAACACATTGGTTTACAGATACAATAAAGAAAGGATTGTCTGTGACGTGCTATAGGAAAACTACACTGTCCTCCCTGATGAGAGTAAACCTCTCCGGCCATATGCTCCAACTGAGTAGCACATGTTATTTGATCTGCTGCGATGTAGCATGCATGGGGAGATTGTTTAACAAGTCTATTACGAACTTTGATCAATGACAAGTAACCGATACATATGAAAAGCTAGGTCGCTAAAACCTTGCAACCCAGTTTGGGCGAAAAGTCTTTATGCACGTGCCCCTAAGAGCAACTTTAACGCGCCGACCCAAATGAGTGTGCTTTGTCTGCTTTTCGTCTGTTTGGGTCGGCCAGGTGGACGTGTGCATCCGTTTTTTCATTTGGGTCGGCAGGTGCACCCAAGAGAAGGTATATCCATTTTTGCCGACGTGGCCGAAACTAACTTAATTAAGCATAATTATACATAAATGATCGGTCAAACGCCGGGCAAAGTCCACTTAAATATAACTAAGCATTAAAAAAACTCTAATAAATGCCCGCACACTGCCCTAGTAGACCGCCTTGCCCTTGTCGTCGTCAGCAGCGGCGCCGGTGAGGTAGATGAAGAAGGGAGGCGGCCCAGCCCAACCGAACGCGGCTTGATAGGCCGCCAGGGCAGCCTCCTCTGGCGTCTGCTGCGGCTGCAACATTGCGACGAGGCGAGCGCGCTCCTCCTCCTCCTCCTCCTCGCACCGCAGAGCCTCCTCCTCGCGGCGCAGCTGCTGCTCCCGACGCATCTGCTGCTTGGCGTCGGCCCCTTCCTTCGCGATCCAATGCGCCTTCCAGCGCTCAAGGTAGCCTCCTCCTCTTCCAGCGTGGAGGTGAAGTAGCAAGGAGGCGTGCTTACCCATTCGCAGAGCTCGCGGTCCACAAATAGGACTCCTCGTGCCAAGTGGGGGGCGGCGGTGACCGCTTCCGCGTGGGCGTTGGCTCGCGCTCTGGCTCCGGCTCCGGCTCGGCCTTGGGCTCGACGAGGGGCGGCGGCGGCAGCACGAACAGGGGCTCGTGGACGGAGTCCCTCGCCGCGAACAAAGCAAGGGCTTGCTCCAGCCCATCCCAATGGGTATCCTCCTCGAGCGAACTTGCCTCCAACGCGTGCTGCAGGGCCTCCTCAAGGGCGGCTTGGTACTCGCCTTCGCCTGCTCTTCCTCCGGCTTTACTCGCAGGGGCGACGATGGAAAATCATGGTCGATGTGGCATCGAGGCAGCGCTCCTCCTCGTGCTCTAGTGCAAACCAGCGCTCCCAGTTGGGAGAGTCTGGTGCATAGGCACGCATGGCGCGCTGCTTTGGCGTAAGGAGCTCGCGACGCCAGGAAACCTCCTCCGCGTGCGTCCGCGCGGACCGCGGCGCCGCCGCGATGGGGTTGCGCTGCGGGTCCAGATGCCAGCTGTGCGGCAAGTTCACATCTGGGTATGACAAGGGTTGGCGGTACTCCCAGTGCCACCACGCCTGGTGGACTGGGATGTACAGTCGCTCCCGCTCCCGCGGTGGTGTGTCGCGTCTAGCCGGCGGCGGTGTAGGAGGGAGCCCACGGGAAGAGCTCGCTCCGGCGGTGAACCTCCCCTTCCTCCCTCCCTTCCCACTGAAGATGCCCATGGCTTTGCTAGGGTTTGGGGCTGGCTGGCTGGCAGGGTTCATTGTCGTTGGCGAGGGAGCAAAGGTGGCTAGATGCGGGACGGGGGGAGTGGATGAGGCCGGCCTCGTCGCACGCGTCCATTAAAAAGGACTTGCACGCGGCCCTTCCACACACTTCAGGCGGGCCCTCGATGGGTTGTTGGCCGGCCGACATGTGGGGTCGTGGTGGACAACGAGGGGACGCGTGGCGTGTCCATGCAGACGCATTTCAGGCGTAAATTTGGGCCGAAAATGGGTCCGTGCAGACACGAAGGGGACGGGTTTTGGGATTGGGTCGGCGCGTTGGACCGTCATTTTTGTGCGCGGCGACCCAAACGGACATGCGCGGACAAATGGAGTTGCTCTAAGGACTAACGCCCTGAAGCTGTAGTTGTCGTCGTTGAACCCTTAAATAGATCTGAAGCACCTGACACCAAAACTCGCCACGCGACGAAAAACTATAACCTCACCGCCCCAAGAAGATGGCAAGAATATATGCTGGAGCTCTGTCGGCTACGTCCAGACAGACGAACTCGAGGAGGATGGGAACCCGAAAGACAAACTCGAAGAATAAGCATCATCATCCGTTCAAACGCCGCACTTGCAAGAACTAAAATGAAGCCTGAACTGTTAACTGGAGCGGAGGCATCGAAATTCCCTGCGCCACAGGCCATCAAAGTTGTGGACATAAGGGAGGCAAATCTTGAGGCTCGCCGACGAAACCTGGAAGAGAGTTTGCGCTAGTCTATATGTGAGGAAAAAGTTACGTGGAGCAATTCTCTCTCCAACAGATGTATTACAAAACTTTGATCAGTGAGAAGTAAACGAAACACATGGAAAGCTAGGTGGCTGAAACCTGCAACCCAGCCATGGTGCTTAGCCGTCTGTAGTTATATCTGAGAGCGATATATTGAAACATTTGTTGAACTATAGAGATGTCGGCGCAGCGTTGAAATTCCAAAGTTGTGTGCATTACAGTTTATGTCAAATTACTTTTGCTTTTGCATATTGGTTAGCCTATATTTAAATACTTATGAATTGAAGATAGTAGAAAATTAGCATGCCTCTTGAGAGCAAGTACAATCGCAGGCTAATAGCATGTTTACATGACAATTTTATCAATGTGAAGAAGAAAGACATGAAAAGTGAAGGGAGTGATCTCTGATGCAGAGACCGAGTTATATGTGTGCTCTAAACAAATACAACAAATATGAAGAAAATAATAGAGGACGAAAAGAAGTACTGTTTTTATAGTCAATCTTATAGTTAACCTTGTTGTGTAAATGATTATGAGTGATGACTATATATTTGAAGCTTCAGCACGATTGGAATTGAAAAGTCATCAGGTGAAAGGCATAAATAATGTATGTACGCCACTCGTTGTACTTACGTAACAACTTGCTTGATTAATTAGAAATAGATCCTGGGTAATAATTGGCCCATCGTACTGCCAGTGCTTATATCTGCCGCACGTACAGTACAGAGACACCTGCTCCTACCACGCGCGTAACCCAAGGCACGGACGTTACGTACGTGGGCGAGGGTGAGGTACACGTTGGGTCTGATTTACTCAACGGTAATGATTTTGATTTTGATGAGTTATTTTAGAGCAACTCCAACGCGTTAACCTAAATAGACATGCATTTTGCCCGTTTTTTATGTGTTTGGGTCAGCTGTCCGCTTGTCCGTGCCTGTTTTTTTATTTAGGTCGGCCGGTGCGCCCAACGAGAGGCAGACACATTTTGTGCATGTCCGTCCCAGCATTTCGTCGAACACGTAGCAGACACAAGGCAGGGCTAGCATGGCACGGTGAGCTTGGAAGCTACCGGGCGCGTGAGCTCCAATACTGTGGACGCAGTGAGCGGGGACAGCAGGCCGGGTGCACAAGCGGGAGGCCGCAAGCGGCAAAGAAAGCGAACCGGGAGAGCGAAGGTCACGGCGAGTGAAGGCCATGGCGGCGAAGGCCACGGCGAAGTTGTGCGGTTCGAAGGCCATGGTGATCTGTGCGAGGAGGCCACGACGAGATGTGCGAAGGGCGAAGCGGAAGCTATGGCGAAGCCAGGCGAAGCGGAGGCTATGGCTAGTTAGCTAGATGCGCGCTACCGGCAGCTGCCGGCAAAGACCAACACGCACACACAACAGCTAGCACGCGTGGCGGAAGCTTCGCCCATGGGCGGCGGTTAGCAACTCCAGCCGCAGGGAGCTCGTCGGTGAAGTGGAGGTTGGCGGCGGTGGAGGTCGTCGATGTGCTCACGCCGCATCGGGCGTGCCCGGTGGCGTTGATGGGGAAGAAAGAGAAAAAAGGAGGAGAGAGATAGGTGGTGGGATGGGTGGGTGGCCCCCTCTTGTTTAGATGACAGATAGGTCACTACTCGCATGCGGTGGACGAGGAGGATACAGAAAATGTCTACTTTATGTCCGTCTCTGACCCAAATGTAACCCAAATTTGGGACGGAAATGGGTCCGAGCGGACATAAAACGGACGCGAAATGGAAATGGGTCCGCGCGGACAAAATGGGTCGCTGCGTTGGAGTTGCTCTTAGAGGTCCGTAAGGCCAACTCCAACGCACGACCCAAAATGGTCCGGCCGCGTCCGTTTAAGGGTAAACGGATTGAATAGACCGCTCAACGCGCGGGAGCAAACGGACCGTTGTCCGTTTTGGGTCCGCTTTCGACCCATTCCCGGCCAAACTTAGGGCCGCATTTCCGGCAGAACGGACACGCGCGGACGGGCACGACGCGCACCCTATTCCCCCTTGGCCCGTCCGTCGGGGACACCGCCATTTTTTTCTTCCCCTTCTCTTCCCTCCGCCCTCCGTCCTCTGCCACCCCCATTCCTGGTCGCGTCTTCTTCCATCAAGGTCGTCCGCCCCACAATGACGCCATGTCATAGCTGTCTCACGCCCGCGTTTCGGTGCAGCTTTTTGTCGGCGTTCGTGGTTCTTTGTTGCCTATGGGAGAGAAGCTACAGCCGCCGGCGCCGATCGTCGACCCCAACAACTTTAGGCAGGCGCTGCATTGCCGCAGGGCGCCCACCCCACCAACACCAACCTTCTTCTCTTTATCGACTTGCTCTTTCCGGCCGCGTCTCCACCACGACCGCAAGGTGTTCGACGCTTTGCTCACAAGGTATCATGGATGGCGGGGATGAGTTTTTCTTTACAACTTCATTTGTTCATCGGATGATTCGTCCACGGATGATGAAGAGCTTGTGGCGGCTTCATTGTCGTCCACGACCACATTAGTAGGAAGCGGCCTCGATTCACGGGATCAATCCCCAGCCATGTTCCGGCCTCGAACTGCAATAGGAAGAGAGGCCACACCCTTCTCTATGTCGATTACTTTGAGAATAGTGCACTCTCCAAACCACAGAAATTCCCCCGCCGCTTCCGTATGGTGATACATGTGTTCAATCGTATTCGGGAGGGAGTGATTGCATATGACCCATACTTTGAGTGCAAAGAGGATGCCTTTGGCAAGCTTGGCTCCTTTTCTTACTAGAAATGCACGACGGCCATTCGCATGCTTGCATATGAAATTCCTGGTGATCTTGTGGATAAGTATGTGTGTATGAGTGAGTCCACGTGTCTCCTCTCAATTTATAGTTTCTGCAAGGCCGTGATGGCAGTGTTCGGCCTTGAGTACCTGAGAGAGCACTACTGTAGGATACTGCTAACGTGACACTACGATCAGAGACCCTTTGACGAAACTGTGTGAGATGCATTAATCGCAAACGGTGATGTAAAAAACTGTCAAAAAAGATGCAAAACGTTTGCAATGGCGGAGACATCAAACACGGTTCAAATTTTAGTTGCCTATGTCATGCAGGGCATACGGTTGATCCATACGAACTGTTTGCGATGAGACAGAACAACAAAAACAAGCAGCCATATCAAGGTGTGTGCGATATACGGCATACAGTTCGCTCGGATGAACCGTTTGCTATTAGGGAATGCAATGGAAACAGTTAGCCAGATCAAGGTGTGTGTGATATACGGCATACGGTTCACTCAGACGAACTTTTTTCGGTTAGGAAACACAACAAAAACGGTTCAACTTAACAAGATGTGTGTGATATGCGGCATACAGTTCACATAGATGAAATGTTTATGATGAGCCAAAAGAACACAAATGAGTTGTGTAAACAAGACGTGTGTGATACGTGGCAAACAACCCACTCGGATGAACTGCTTATGTGAGAAATTATAACACAGATGGTTACTACAGTTAATTCGTGTGCGATTCTGTGTGTACAAAAAACTTTGAAAATGCTAACTAGTTGCTTGCGATGGCTAGGAGTATCGCACATGATGCGTCTGCGGGTACTCGTGTGCGATGATTAGTAAGTTACACATATGTTTCCTTATGTTAACACGTGTGTGAATTTGCAATATGGACAATTAGGGCTCGTTCGGAAGTGCTCCAGCTTCCAAAAATCGTTGGCTCCATCTTCTCATCGAGCGAGCCAGCTTCTCGAAGGAGGAGCAATCCATTCGGCTCGCTCGCTGCGGCTCCTATCGCAGGCATGGGCTGGTAGCCCAGGAAACCACGCTAAGGCTTGCTCGGCCATGTAGCGGGCCATGTTTGAAGGCCCAATTCGGTGGGAAAGTGCAGGCCAGATTTTGGACATGACATGTTTATTTTTCTACTTTGTTTGCTACGATTTATCGTGTACAGAGAGCAGGTCTTACCTTTACAGAGAGCACTTTATGATAGTACAAGTCCAAGAACTATACAAACCATTCAAATTATTGATCTGTCTAGAACTATACAAACCAACTCATAAAGTAGCAGGAAGAAGTGTACCATCTCACAAACAATTGGGGTTGGCCACATACAGTAGGCACAAACTCAGGCTGAAACAGAGTGGTACAAGAGGGGAGGGGGCTGCTCACAGTGAGATGGGGGAACGGCTTCTCTAACGTGGATCTTGCTGTAGGCTCCTCCAGGAGTAGTTCGTGCGGCTGCCGGCGGCGACCAACGGAGATACTGGCGGTAGATGGGGGAGATGACTATGTCGTGACTTTGGGCGGCTGCTGCGAGCGGCAACGGACGGAGACCTGTGGGGCAAGGAAGAGACGCGAGAGGCGGTGGCGGCGCAGCGGCCGGCCGGTGACATGGTGGCAGCTATCTAGGGTTGCAAGAGCTGAGGAGCTGTGTGTTATTTCTGTACGAGCTGATCCTCGCCGGGCCACCAGGCTGGGTTTGAGCGAGCGAAACGATTCGATAGGTGGCACTTCGGGGTGGCAATCCACCGTAATTTTGAGGAACTCCAACTTCTGTATTTTTTGAAGCTGGGGCGGCGTTGCTCCGCATCTCCGGTTAATTTACAGGCAGGATTCCTCGTCTCCGCGGAGCGGGATTCTCGGAGGAGACCCGTTCGATATAGCTTCTCGGCGATATTTCAGAAAGCTGGCTCCTGGAGCGGTTCCGAACGGGGCCTTAATATGTAAATTTCTTCTAGACATCGGTGTTGATCACCACGTCCAAAACATGGACGTCCTCTACTCTACCGCTCTACCGGGCACACGCTTAAACTCAATGAACTATGTACGATACTAATACTTTACATGAAAGTTTAAGAACTTGGTTAACAATATTTAAGTAACATATATATAGTGGTTATACTATTTGACAAAAGGAGGATCTTTGTAACACGGTTTTGACAACCATATGGTCCATATCTATATACTTAACATAGTAACAACAATCACATTTTAAGAGGACGAGGGCCAACAACCATATGGTCCATATCTACATACTTAACATAGTAACAGCTAGCACATTTTAAGAGGCTGAGGGCCAACAATCACAACTATTCACTAGAAGCAGCTTGATCGCGGCGACTCGGCATCTCGTCAATGAAAAGGAAGAACCCTCCCGTGCCTTGGTAGAGCATGAGTAGAACAATGTTTCCAATTTTCCAATATGGATGCATTACCACGACAAGCGAGAACTTGTTAATTTGAATGGTTCCATTTCTGCGGGAAATGCAGTACCTTGCAATCACTTTGGCGTTATAAGCAGGCACAACTGTAATTCGCCACACCGAGAAATCGATCCAAGAACAGCTACAGTGGGCAATTTCTGTTCAAATGTAGAATAAAAGCCAATTGTAACATATCGTTGAAGATATATATATATATATATATATATATATATATAGTTTATGAGCATCAACATAAAAATAAGACTTTGTACCGGCGTTTTGTGCACACAATTGGTCTTGTTCAATGTGTGCACTATAGGTATAATTAATCCCATCCAAAAGCCAACATTCATACGTTGTGCTATCTCTGTCAGATTATCAACAAAGTTTATGACATGCTTCAAGTCCTTCCAGTGAAATTTGGTACGCTTAGTAACATACAGATCGTTAATCGCATCCAACATGTCTTGCTTAAAAGTGGAAAGGTATTATTTATTCGTAACATGGCGTAAGAATATATATAGTGCGATAAATTGGTAAATAGAATTCACATCGCCTAGGAACGAACTCAGAAAATAAAATCACAATTGATTACTTAAATAGTGATCAATTAGTCAGAACATATACCCGTTTTTGCTAAGTAATATGCCAGCATGGAGAAAGTTGAAAGGACACTAGCCTCGATCAGACTTTGATCGGTTGATGACGTTGGGGAAATAAACATCCATGTTAATTAGACCAGGTTGTGGTGCATGCACTAGAATTTTATTGCCAGCTTTCAGTTCATAACACTTAGGCATTTTTCTCCAAAGACCCACATCAAGGAGTGACCATCTTTATCAAGTTTTATGCTAACTGTCATTGTAAATCCATGTTGCGTTGTCAATATGACATCCATGGAGTCATCAACAAAGTAAAGCCCAAGATTTCCTTCTACTCCCGTTCTTGCAAAGCAAGGGATGTACTGGTTGAAATGAAAATTTAAGATCGTAAATTAGGTATATTGAAATAACAGAGCAAGATATAAATATGGGAGTAACTGGTAGAACATATCAATATATAGATGAAAGCAAGGTACAAAATATAAAATTAAAAATAGATAATGTAACAAAGATTTGATGCAAATATGAGAGTAACTGAATGAACAATACATCATAAATTTGTCTAATAGAACAATGGCAATCGGCTTCGACATCTAGCCTGCATGTGGCACCGTACATTTTATCCAAATGTAGCAATAGACGGTATATGTTCACAAATTTAGGCCATGCCGACCGTGGTAGGGTGAGATTGAACATACCGAGCGCTCCCTGAAGTCATTCGGAATGGTGAGATAGAACTTCGTTTCTGACTGGCCGCGACCACACTTGCCCAATTTGTGCTCGCACTGTGGACACATGAATGAAAACCCTCGAATCAGCTAGAAGAAAAATGAATCCACGGCGATTTGCGCTAGTTGATTAACAGTGACGGAGGGACTGCGATAAGAGGTGAGTGAATATTTCGCTAAATTGAGAGAGAAATCTCCGACCCAATCCTGAAGAAAACCCCAATCGACCAGAGTCTAGAATGTCGGTGCAAGTCAGTGCAGATAGATGGAGGCAAGCGGTAGGAGCGAAATCCCGTGCCGTTTGGAACGCGACCTCCGCCCGCCGATGACAGCCGTCGAGCTTGGGGTGGCCGCCGCGATAGAAGTTGACGAAGTGGGCGAGGGTTTTCTTTTTTCCTTTTGCATGTGTGGTGAACACACACGGTTCACAAAGGCGACGGAGATGAATCATGTGTGATAGTAAATCACCGAGATTGAAGGGGAATCTGAATTTCCTTTGCCTTTCATCCATGAGTTCTTTTTTACGATGAACATAAACCTTGCAAATCACCGTGTTCAAATTTGGCACTTTTCTGGGTTCATTTACCATATTTGAGGGATTATGTGCATTTTCTAGGCATTAATGCACATAATTCAAATTCAAACAAGAGGTGCATGAAAAGGTGCACGAGAACAGTCTGGAAAACCTTACTCATGATATTTAGTAAATTCTCATGCCTTTTACAAGGAATGGGTAGAGATTTCACGGAAATGTGTGTCAATAGTCAACCACAAACACGTCGTTTATTGGGTTTTCAACTATAGAAAAATGAAATACATGTTTGAAAAGCATCACGACTGGCCTGGTGCCATGGTATGGCCACACCATACCCTGATAAAAATTTGAGAAGGTTTGGCTTATGTCGTCATGCACGCCCTTCATAAATCGAACCATCACTGAGGAAGTTTCATGGTTTCGAGGGGGAAATCACCAAGATTGAAGGGGCTGAAAATCCAAATTTCCTTCCTAGTTTGTCATTTAGTTTTTTCTACAAATAGCATACCCGCTCCAATGCAACCTGTTCAAATTTGGCATTTTTCCGGGCTCATTTACCATATTTAGGGGATTATGTGCATTTTCTAGGCATTAATCAACATAATTCAAATTCAAACAATCGATGCATGAAAAGGTGCACAAGAACATTCTGGAAAACCATGCTCGTGGTATTTAGTAAATTCTCATGCCTTTTACAAGGAATGGACAGAGATTTAAAGGGAATGTGTGGCAATAGTCAACCCCAAATGCGTCATTTACTGGGATATCAACTATAGAAAAATGAAATACGTGCTTGAAAAACATGATGCCTGGCATGGTGCCATGGTATGGCCTCACCGTGCCCTGGTAAAAAGCTGAGAAGGTTTGCTTTATGTCGTCATGCACGCTCTTCATAAATCGAACCATCACCGAGGAAGCTTCATCGTTTCGAGGGGGAAATCACCAGGATTGAAGGGGAATCCAAATTTCCGTCCTTGTTTGTCATTCAATTTTTTTCCAACGATCAACATACCCCCTCCAATGCAAGGTGTTCAAATTTGGCACTTTTTCGGGCTCATTTACCATATTTAGGGGATTATGTGCATTTTATAGGCATTAATGCACATAATTCAAATTCGAACAATCGGTGCATGAAAAGGTGCACAAGAACGGTCTAAAAAACCATGCTTGTGCTATTTAGTAAATTCTCATGCCTTTTATAAGGAATGGGTAGAGATTTCAAGGAAGTATGTGGAAATAGTCAACCACAAACGCGTCATTTACTGGGTTAACAACTATACAAAAATGAAATACATGCTTGGGAAACATGACGCCTGACAATGGTGCACAAGAACGGCCTGGAAAACCATGCTCGTGCCATTTAGTAAATTATCATGCCTTTTACAAGGAATGGGCAGAGGTTTCAAGGAAATGTGCGGCAATAGTCAACCACAAATGTTTGTTTATTGGGTTTTCAACTATAGAAAAATGAAATAAATACTTGAAAAACATGACGCCTGGCATGGTGCCATGGTATGACTTCACCATGCCCTAGTAAAAATTTGAGAAAGTTTGGCTTATGTCGTCATGCACGCCCTTCATAAATCGAACCATCACCTACAAGTTTCATGCTTTCGAGAGGGAAATCACCAAAATTGAAGGGAAATCCAAATTTTCTTCGTTCTTTGCCCTGCAGTTTTTTTCTATGACAAACATACACCCTACAAATCACCGTGTTCAAAATTGGCATTTTCGGGCTCATTTACCATATTTAGGGGATTAATTATGTGCATTTTCTAGTCATTTAGCGCATATAAATCCAATCCAGGTACAGCTGCACGGGTGTGATGTGAGGGACGTGGATTGTCGTTCGATCGTGGTGCATCCTATGGTGCACACGCGAGATCCGCGTGGCTGGGGTTCCGGCCAATCATAACGCAACACACAATAGGCTCAGCGCACACTGTTTCCAGAGGCGACGGAAATGAACCATGTGCGATAATGAACGAGAAAATTTGTAAGGGAAGCCAAATTTCCTTCTTCATTTGTCGTTGAGTGATGCGTCTTGAAGCTACGTCGGTATTTCCCTAAAGAGGAAGGGATGATGCATCACAGCGACGGTAGGTATTTCCCTCAGTGATGAAACCAAGGATATCGAACCAGTAGGAGAACCAAGCAACACAACATAAACAGCACCTGCACACAAATAACAACCACTTGCAACCCGACATGTTAAAGGGGTTGTCAATCCCTTTCGGGCAACGGCGCCAGAAATTGGCACGTGGACGGGAGATAAAATTGTAGTAGATTGATAGATTGAACGCCAAATAAAATAAGTAGGAATAAATTGCAAGAAGGAATTTTTGTATTTTTGGTTTAACAGATCTGAAAATAAAAGCAAAGCAAAATAGATCGCAAAGGCAAATAATATGAGAAAGAGACCCGGGGGCCATAGGTTTCACTAGTGGCTTCTCTCGAGAAAAATAGCAAACGGTGGGTGAACAAATTACTGTTGGACAATTGGTAGAACTTGAAATAGTCATGACAATATCCAACAATGATCATTACATAGGTGTCACATCCAAGATTAGTAGACCGACTCCTGCCTGCATCTACTACTATTACTCCACACATCGACCGCCATCCAGCATGCATCTAGTGTATTAAGTTCATGGAGAAACGGAGTAATGCAATAAGAACGATGACATGATGTAGACGAGATCTACCTATGTAGAGATAGACCCCATCGTTTTATCCTTTGTAGCAACGATACATATGTGTTGGTTCCCTTTCTATCACTGGGATCAAGCACCGGAAGATCGAACCCACTACAAAGCACCTCTTCCCATTGCAAGATAAATAGATCAAGTTGGCCAAACAGAACCCAAATCTCAGAGAAGAAATACGAGGCTATAAGCAATCATGCATAAAAGAGATCAAAGAAACTCAAATACTTTCATGGATATAAAAAGATTGATCTAATCATAAACTCAAAGTTCATCCGATCCCAACAAACACACTGCAAAAAGAGTTACATTATATGGATCTCCTAGAGACCATTGTATTGACAATTCAGCGAGAGAGAGGAAGCCATCTAGCTACTAACTACGGACCCGAAGGTCTACAAAGAACTACTCACGCATCATCGGAGAGGCACCAATGAAGGTGGTGAACCCCATCCGTGATGGTGTATAGATTGGATCTGGTGGTTCTGGACTCTACGGCGGCTGGAATTGATTTCTGTTTACTCCCCTAGGGTTTCTGGAATATTGGGGTATTTATAGAGCAAAGAGGCGGTCTGTGGGGCACCCGAGGTGGGCACAACCCACCAGGGCGCTTGGGCCTTGATACGTCTCCAACGTATCTATAATTTTTGATTGCTCCATGTTATTATATATTCTGTTTTGGATGTTTAATGGGCTTATGTATACACTTTTATATTATTTTTGGGACTAATCTATTAACCCAAGGCCCAGTGCAAATTGCTGTTTTTTGCCTATTACAGTGTTTCACAGAAAAGGAATATCAAACGGAGTCCAAACGGAATGAAACCTTCGGGAGCGTGAGTTTTGGAACAAACGTGATCTAGAGGACTTGGAGTGGACGTCAAGCAATCAATGAGGAGGCCACGAGGCAGGGGCGCACCATCCACCCTCGAGGGCCCCTCGTGGGTCCACCGACCTACTTCTTCCTCCTATATATACCTACGTACCCCGAAACCATCGAGGTGCACCACGAAAACCTAATTCCACCGCTGCAACCTTCTATACCCGTGAGATCCCATCTTGGGGCCTTTTCCGGTGCTCCGCCGGAGGGGGCATCGATCATGGAGGGCTTCTACATCAACACCATAGCCTCTTCGATGATGTGTGAGTAGTTTACCACAGACCTTCGGGTCCATAGTTATTAGCTAGATGGCTTCTTCTCTCTCTTTGGATCTCAATACAAAGTTCTCCTTGATCTTCTTGGAGATCTATTCGATGTAACTCTTTTTGCGGTGTGTTTGTCGAGATCCGGTGAATTGTGGGTTTATGATCAAGATTATCTATGAACAATATTTGAATCTTCTCTGAATTCTTTTATGTATGATTGGATATCTTTGCAAGTCTCTTCAAATTATCAGTTTGGTTTAGCCTACTAGATTGATCTTTCTTGCAATGGGAGAAGTGCTTAGCTTTGGGTTCAATCGTGCGGTGCTCGATCCCAGTGACAGTAGGGGAAACGACACGTATTGTATTGTTGCCATCGAGGATAAAAAGATGGGGTTTATATAATATTGCTTGAGTTTATCCCTCGTCATCATGTCATCTTACTTAATGCGTTACTCTGTTCTTATGAACTTAATACTCTAGATGCATGCTGGATAGAGGTCGATGTGTGGAGTAATAGTAGTAGATGCATGCAGGAGTTGGTCTACTTGTCACGGACGTGATGCCTATATACATGATCATGCCTAGATATTCTCATAATTATGCACTTTTTTATCAATTGCTCGACAGTAATTTGTTCACCCACCATAATGCTTATGCTATCTTGAGAGAAGCCACTAGTGAAACCTATGGCCCCCGGGTCTATTTTCCATCATATAAGTTTCCAATCTATTTTTACTTTGCAATCTTTACTTTCAATCTTTATCATAAAAATACCAAAAATATTATCTTATCATCTCTATCAGATCTCACTTTTGCAAGTGGCCGTGAAGGGATTGACAACCCCTTTATCGCGTTGGTTGCAAGGTTCTTATTTGTTTGTGTAGGTACGAGACTTGCGTGTGGCCTCCTACTGGATTGATACCTTAGTTCTCAAAACTGAGGGAAATACTTACGCTACTTTGCTGCATCACCCTTTCCTCTTCAAGGGAAAAACCAACGCACGCTCAAGAGGTAGCAGGCCTCCTGGCGCGCCCTGGTGGGTTGTGCTCTCCTCGGAGCACCCCCCCCCCCAGGCGCAGCCTTGGCCCATTAGGTGTATTCTGGTCCAAAAAAATCTCCGTAAAGTTTTGTTGCATTTGGACTCTGTTTGGTATTGATTTCCTGCGATGTAAAAAATGCAGAAAACAGCAACTGGCACTTGGCACTATGTCAATAGGTTAGTACCAAAAAAATGATATAAAACGATTCTAAAACATCCAAGATTGATAATATAAAAGCATGGAACAATCAAAAATTATAGATACGTTGGAGACATATCAGCATCCCGAAGCTTAACTAATATTAGTCCTCGAGTAGGTAAGTGATAAAAACAGAATTTTTGATGTGGAATGCTGCCTAACATGTCATATCATATTTCTTTTCTTTTTAGCATGGACATTTGGACTTTTATATTGTTCAAAGCAATAGTCTAGTTTTGACATGATAACTTAAATACTCAAGCATATCAACAAGTAACCACGTCTTTCAAAATATCAACGCTAAAATAAGTTATCCCTAGCCCATTATGCTCAATCATTGATCCATTCACCAGTCAAAAAAAATCATTGATCCATTCATGAAACACACTCGCATATTAGCTACACCCAATACTCAAGTACGATCATATTGCCTCCTAGTTGGTGCTTTTATAAGAGATGATGAAGACTCAAATTCAAAAATAAAAATTGCATAAAGTAAAATAAAAGCCCTTCGCGGAGGGAAGTAGGGATTTGTAGAGGTGCCAGAGCTCAAAGCGAAAAACTTAGAGATAAAAACATTTTGGGAGGTGTGTCCTTCCCACCAACGAAAACGACTTAAGAGTTCCCAACACTTTCCATGCTAGATATATCATAGGCGGTTCCCAAACAGAAAATATAGTTTATTCCTTTTTCAACCATACTTTCACTTTCCATGGCTAGCCGTATCCAGGGTTGCCTTCCATACCAACACTTTCCAAGAAATTTATTATTTTACAACATAAAGTAAATTAATTTTTCATTTCAGGACTGGGCATCCCTAATACCTTTGCCTTACTCTTGTGCAATGACAAGTGAATAAACACTCATCATGAGAATAACACACCTAGCATGGAAAATATTAGCCACTCCTCACCGCTCATGACAGTCTGAACACACAAAAGAGAAGTTTATTTTGAAAATTAGAGATGGCACATACAAATTTGCTTAGGACGGCAAAAGAATACCGCATGTAGGTAGATATAGTGAACTCATGTGGCAAAACTGGTTTAAAGGTTTTTGGATGCACAAGTAGTGATCATACTTAGTGCAAAATGAAGGCTAGCAAAAGATTGAGAAGCGACCAACCAAAAAATGAATAATCTCATAAGCGAGCATTAAGCATAATTAACACCAAATAATGCACCACAAGTAGGATATAATTCCATAGCACAATTATTGACTTTCGTGCTTGCATAAGGAATCACAAACCCTAACACCAATATTCTTACTAAAGCATAATTACTCATCAAGATGACTCACATATCACATCATCATATCTCAAAACTATTACTAAGAATCAAGTTTATATTGTCCAATGATCTTCATGAAAGTTTTTATTATATCCTTCTTGGATATCTATCACTTTGGAAATAATTTTCATGTGTTGGTTTTGATAAGCTCAATAAAATATAAGTGAAGATCATGACCATAATATTTCTTTCTCTGAAATTAATTTAAGTGAATCAAGAGAGAATTTCTTCAAAATTTTACTAACTCTCAAATAAATCTAAGTGAAGCAAGAGAGCATTTCTACAAAAATACTAAAGCACACCGTCTTTGAAAAAGATATAAGTGAAGCACTAGAGCAAGTCCATGGCTCATAAAAATTTTAAGTGAAGCATAGAGAGAAATTCTAACAAGTCATGACATAATTTTGGCTCTCTCAAATAGGTGTGTCCAGCAAGGAATCAATATTTAAAACACAAATTAAAACAAGCAAAGACTCATATCATACAAGACGCTCCAAGCAAAACACATATTATGTGACGAATAAAAATATAGCTTCGAGTAAAATACCGATGGTCGTTAGAAGAAAGAGGGGATGCCACTCGGGGCATCCCCAAGCTTAGGCTCTTCTTACTCCTTATTCCTTCATCCATCGTAAGATAACCGAAAACTTGAAAACTTCAATCACACAAAACTCAACAAAACCATCGTGAGATCCGTTAGTAAAAGAAAGCAAATCACTACTATAAGTACTGTATCAAACCAATTCATTTTTTTTGCATTATATCTACTGTATTCCAACTTTTCTATGGCAAAAACTCATCAAAGAAAACCATAGAGCCATCAAAACAAGCACACAATGCAAAGAAAACAGAACCTGTCAAAACAGAACAGTCTGTAGCAATCTGACTATTTCGAATACTTCTTGAACTCCAAAAATTATGAAAAATTAGGTCGACCTGACTAATTTGTATATTAATCTACTAAAAAAATTGGCATTTTAGCATGCACTGGTAGAAAATGATAATTGTTTTCGTGAGAGCAAAAGTTTCTGTTTTTTCAACAAGATCAAACAACTGTCACCCAAAAAGATCCTAAAGGCTTTACTTGGCACAAACACTAATTAAAACACAAAAAACGCAATCATCACAGTAGCATACTTGTGCTAACACTCAAGAACAGAAAGCAAAAGGCAAAAATAAATTTTATTCGTTGTGTTGCCTCCCAACAAGCGCTATTGTTTTACACCCTTAGCTAGGCATAAAGCAAGGATCTAAGTTTTGTCATCTTTATTTCGAGATCCATAAGATGCCCTCATGATTGATTCATATGGTGGTCTAATTCTGGTTCCAGGAAAGTGTTTCATACCCTTCCTCAAAGGAAATTGGAACTTAATATTGCCTTCTTTCATATCAATCACGACACCGATAGTGCGTAAAAACGGTCTACCAAGAATAATTGGACAAGACGGATTGCAATCAATATCAAGAACAATAAAATCTATGGGCACATAATTCCTATTTGCAAGAATAATAACATCATTAATTCTTCCCATAGGCTTTTAATAGTAGAATCCGCCAAATGCAAATTTAAAGAACGTTCTTCAAGATTGGTAAGACCAAGCACATCACATAAAGATTTGAATAGTAGAAACACTAGCACCCAAGTCACTCAAATCAAAACACTCATAATTTTTAATCTTGACTTTGGTAGTAGGTTCCCATTCATCATGCAATTTTCTAGGAATTGAAACTTCTAATTCCAATTTTTCTTTAAAAGCTTTCATCATAGCATCAACAATATGTTTAGTAAAAGCTTTATTTTGTTCATAGGCATGGGGTGAATTTATCATGGATTGCAACAAAGAAGTACAATCAATCAAATAACAAGTATCATAATTAAAGTCTTTGTAATCCAAAAGAGTGGGCACATAACTAGTTAAAGTTTTGACCTCTTCAAACCCACTTTCATCAATTTTCTCAACAAGATTTTCACCCCCCGAATTATCGGGACGCCTTCTAGCTAAAGTTGACTCTTCTCCGGTCCCTTTTTCATCAATCTTAACTTTACTAAACAAGTAATCAATAGAAGAAACACCAATTATTTTGAGATCATCATTTTTATCCTCTAGTGAGATTGGTTTAGCGGTCATTTGATTTACTAGAGTAGCTTGTGCATCGGATATTTTTCCTAGTAAACTTTCGGCAAAAGCATACTTAGATTGGAGATTGCAAACTTCTCTACTAATATCATCAAGTTGTTTTGTTATAGCATCAAGCACAACAAAGTGTTCCTTAAGTTCTTCGGTAAAATACTTGTTATGCTCAAATTGTGTAGTCATATAATCCTTAGTACTTTTCTCAATTTCAAGAAAAATATTGGGGTAAGGAACATCATAATATTTTCTTTGAGGCATCACGACTACATGAAACAAGAACACACGCAAAAACAGATAAGGCAAGAAAACGGCGAACGAAAAAGACGGGCGAATAAAACAACAAATTTTTGTGAAGTGGGGGAGTGGAAAACGAGAGGCAAATGGCACATAATGTAAATTGCGAGGAGATGATATTTGTGATTAGGAACCTAGTATATGTTGAAGATCCTCCCAGGCAACGGCGCCAGAAATTCCTTTTGATGCAGCTTGAAGCTACGTCAATATTTCCCCAAAGAGGAAGGGACGATGCAGCACAACGACAGTAGGTATTTCCCTCAGTGATGAAACCAAGGTTATTGAACCAGTAGGACAACCAAGAAACACAATGTAAATAGCACCTGCACACAAATAACAACCACTCGCAAACCAACGTGTTAAAGGGGTTGTCAATCCCTTTCGGGTAACGGCGCCAGAAATTGGCACGTGGACGGGAGATAAAATTGTAGTAGTTTGATAGATCGAACGCCAAATAAAATAAATAGGAATAAATTGCAGCAAGGTATTTTTGTATTTTTGGTTTAATAGATCTGAAAATAAAAGCAAAGGAAAATAGATCGCAGAGGCAAATAATATGAGAAAGAGACCCCGGGGACGTAGGTTTCACTAGTGGCTTCTCTCGAGAAAAATAGCAAACGGTGGATGAACAAATTACTGTTGGGAAATTGATAGAACTTCAAATAACCATGACGATATGCAGGCAATGATCATTACATAGGCGTCACATCCAAGATTAGTAGACCAACTTATGCCTGCATCTACTACTATTACTCCACACATCGACCGCTATCCAGCATGCATCTAGTGTATTAAGTTCATGGAGAAATGGAGTAATGCAATAAGAACGATGACATGATGTAGACGAGATCTATCTATGCACTACTAGGGAAAAGCCTATACGAGAATCTTACCGATGGCGGCAGACAAAATCAAGCGCTCTTGCTACTTAGTAGCAGCGGCGATGGATAAACCGGCGCTCGCTATGACTTTAGAGTAGCGGCGTACTAGCAGCGGCTGCTGCTATGTTTGAACTGGGCGCACATGGCTAGCCCAACCTAGCGATGGCGCCAGATATCTTGCCCAACTATCGCTAATCTCCTTAGCTGTGGCGCTCTTACGTAAGGCTGCTGCTAACGGAAATAAAATAAAGTGAAAAACAAGTAGAAAAGTAAATGAAAATGAAAGAAAACAGAATGGAATAGCTGTAGCACGTTTCTCTGGAACGCGCTATAGCTATCTTAGCTATAGCGCGTTTCGGCAAAACGCGCTACTGCTAGTTTGACTCAAATCCCGGCAGCCCGGGCTCAAAATTTCGCTAAGTCCTTTCCCCCCTCTCTACTCCCGGCCCCCCTGTCCCCCAACTGCTCCATCGCCGCCGTCGCCCTGCCGCCTTCGACCACACCGCCACCGCCCGAGGCCGCCTTCGACCACACCGCCGCCGCCCGCCACCTTCGACCACACCACCGCCACCCGAGGCCGCCCTCGACCTCACAGACGCCGCCCGAGGCCATCGTCGACCTCACCGTCGCCTCCCTCGAGCTCATCGCCGCCGCCCTCGACCTCACCGCCGCCGCCCGAGCCAGAGCCTGCCCTTGCCGCCGACCGTAAGGCTCTGCCTCTACTGTCCCCTACCCTCCTCTCTCTCTCTCTGCTAGGGTAATTCATATATATGTTGATACTTTGTTGATGTTCATATGAACCCTAGGTGTTCATATGAACCCTAGATTTTTTTAGGGCAGTAGGCATTTTATAGCATTTAGGAAAAATGATTAGCAATTTTTTAGGAAATTAGCTAGGGCAATTTTATGAAAATGCCTAAACATTAATTCCATTTAGCTTTAAACTAATAGAGGGTATATAAATAATAGTAGCATTTAGATTTAAATTAACAGAGGCTATAAACAAAAAACACTTAGCTATAAAAATATTTGGACTACGGACCTGAATTTGTTCCAAATTTCATTCAAATGAAATTGAATTATTTGGACTATGGACCTGAATATTTTTGAAGAAATTGGGTGTAGGTAGTAAGGTCTTCTTTGTGGAAATTTTGGTGAGGTCAGAAGGGTTAGAGAAAATGGAGTTCCTAGACTTTTAGCTTTAGACAAAAAACATAAGTATTTAGCTATAAATAAAAAACAGTAGCTATGGCATTTAGCTATAAACAAAAAACAGAATTGTTTTTTCTTTTCAAAAACTTGGTCAAACTAATTGTTGCTATGTAAACAAAAAACAAGACTGTTTTTATATGATATATGTCATTGATGTTCATTTGCATATGTTTTTCCGGAATGATGCTGAGTGGCCTATGTTTTGCCGGAATGTGGATTCATTTCTGTTCCGGCAAATTTCAGGTTCTCGATTTGTCCACTTTTTAGCAAACGTCATGCCGAAATTTTCCGTGAATTTTCGCATGACTTGTGCTACAAACTAGGACATATAGAGTGCCCGTGATTTGCCGCACCAGGAAGGATTCAACATTCCTGCAAAACAATAGGCTTTTTTATGTCATTATTCATTTTATTAGGTCTAGAATTAATTGACTAGATTTAATCATAGGAAACATGGCTAGCAGCGATGAAGGACAGGGTTACGGTGATTATGCGTCGCCTCTGGGCGGCGAACTTTAGCCTTACCGACGATCAACCGATGTTATTGCTGGGCCCATCGATGGCATCGGGGACTGAGACTGACACGCAGACCGGTGCTTAGACTGAGACCGGCGCTCAGACTCAGAGCGACATCGAGACTGGCGCCGAGACTGAGACCGGCGCTGCCTCGGGGAGCGGAGCCGGTGTAGAACCGAAAGCAAAGAGGCAACAGGTTCCTAACAAACTCAGGACTACTAGAGTGGTGGTCATGGAGGTGGACGACGGCAATTTTGAGCCAACGGCGCCCGAGGAAGCGCGCCGATGCTACGGCAATCAAATAGGCTGCATCGTACGGACAACCGCCACCATCAACGATGAGAAACTACAGAAGATAGAAAATATGAGGAGCTCCCTCCTAAAGAAGTTTCACCAGATATTCTTGTTCCACAGGCCGGAATGAGAAGGATTATAAAGATCCAGGCGAGGACCCGCAATGAAGAATATAAACAAACACGCCATGACCAAGTTTAGCGGCGCGTTGGCCGCCTGGAAAAATCGAGTGAAAGCAAGGATCATCGACAAGAAGGAACCCTACTCCGAGATTGTAAAGGATAATCCGACAATCACGGAAGAGCAGTTTCAAATATTCAAGGAGGCTTGCGAGGCCGAAGATGCCAAAAAAAAGTCTAAGTACATGAAGGGGCTTCAAGAGAGGAACTTTGGGAGCCACCACCTCGGAAGCCGTGCTTACGGCGGAAAGAGGTCCAAATGGGCCAAGGAGGACGCGGAAGCCGCGAGTCTGGGCATCCCAGACCCCTTGGCGGAGTTCACCGTCCCGCAGGAGCGTGACGTCCTCAGGGCCCGGCACCGTTGGGACCCAGTGAAAAAGGTTTACGAGACAACACCGGTCATTACGGAGTTCATGAGACTGCTGGTAATTTTAGTTTCTGATCAATTCGACTGCACACGTTAGTCATATTTGTAAACGATCGTTGTGCCTTTTGCAGAGAGAGCAGCACAGGATTGCGGACGAAAGCGACTCGCCGTCTGAGGCATTGGCGAGGCCCAAGTGGGACACTCCATTCAGCGGGCGTTGAACATATTGAAACGACAACCGGTCGATACTCGACCATCGTATGGACGCGTGCACGGTGTCGGAGACGGCGCCACGTGGAAGAAGTACTACCGTTAGACCACGGAGGAGAGAAAGGAAAGACGGAGGTTAAATGAAGAAAACATCGACAAGAGGGTTGAGATTGCGGTTGAGAAGAAATCAACTGAGACAGTCGCAACAGCGGTAGCTGCCGCAAAACAGGTGGCTGTAGATATTTCTACTACCCTGGTTCCGGCCGTTTTCAATTGGACCAGGCAAAATCCAGAAAAAGATGCAGCGGATTTTCCCCTTGCTGACTTCTTAGCGGGGAGCAGCTCGACTAGCGTTGCACCAGCACCTGCAGCTGCACCTGCTCCCGCACGGGCTCCCACACCGGACGTGCTAGGCGGTGCTTCGTCTTTGGCTGAGCTCGACGCCCTCACGGTATCATCACACCGGCCCCTTCAATATAAATGTATAATCTCCGTTTTCGTTGCCTTTCGGATGTCTCACGTCGCAGACTTTTCTTTGCAGGCCGACGAAACCCCGTGCACCATATTGTACACCATCGGCGACCAGAAGGTGGACGTGGGGAAGGCAACGATAATGGAGCCGAAGGAACCATTGTTCCACAGCCGGCCGATCCCCCCGAACGTCTTCAAGGTTTCCGTGGCCAGTGTCAAACCGGGCCACGAGAATTTGCCTCCTCCGATTACTTTGGGGATGACGACCAGACACCGCGGCGGCTTGGTGATTGTTGCAATGTTGGGTGGGTCTGTTGTGGCCAAAGAGTTCGCTTCATCTCGAGGCGGCCGAGCACACCCACGAACACGCAGCCTCGGCAAGGTATGAACATCAACACCCCACCTACCCAATTAGCGTCGGGTGTCGGGTTGGGTGATAGCGGACGGGGTAAGGAGGAGGCTCCATTAGCCGCTGATGACGTCGCCATGGATGAGGATGAGGACGACGATGGCGCTGTTGAACAGTATGTCTATACTGGCGCCTCCTCAGGGTTTGAGCGTCATGAGTCGGTGCCTGAATTGCTGTCTCAACATATTATGGACGACCTTCCGGTAGTAAAGAAGTTTAGGAAGAGAGCGAGGAAAGGCAAAAAAGCTGTTTCTATGATCCAGCCGCCTCAGTAGCCTCGGCTTCAGGACCGTATAGATATCCCCGATGCGGATAAATGACATATCCCCGGTCAACCAATCCTACCTGCAACAGCGCTAGGGGCCAGATTCGGCGATCTAAAGAGACTTCATGACGATGTGCTGCGGGTAGAGAAAGACCTCATCGCCTCGAAAGATCCAGGATACCCACTCTACATGGTTAACGTTCCGCAGAAAATGTCGTACGTTGACAGCTTCCCCGTGGATAAGTTCTTCCTCCGATTCGATTACATATTCGACATGTTTCACGTGAAGAAGCTGGATTTTACGTTTGTCTGGCTTTATGCCTTGCACAGGAAGTACATCATCGGGGTTGAGCAGATATCTCATATCTGTGTCGCTGACCCGTACTACATGCACGAGGGCTTCTTGGGAGTCTGCACAAAGCACCATGAATACGCGAGGGATTAGATCGTCAGTTTCATGCTCGCCAATAAGGACAAGGGGGCGATTCTCGTGCCTTATCATCCCGTGTAAGTCATCCGCGCTGCTATCCTTCCTTCGATTTCAATCATTCATTTGCACGGTGGAGGCTAATTAATTTGAGGATTTATTTTGCGCAGCGGCGGGCGCGCCGTCCTCATCATCCTCCACCCCCGATTCTCCCACGCTCTTTACTTGGACTTGTCGAAGAACATTCACAAAAAGGATTACACCCACATCAAGGATGTTCTCGACAGTGCTATGTATCACTACCAATCACTGGGTGGAGAGGTCAGGGACAAGAAGATGAGGGGCGGCAGGGTCGCCTTCGGCCATAAGACCGACTTCTGCTGCATCCAGCAACCGGACGATTCTCTTAATGATGGATTCTATGTCCTACACCACATGCTGGAGTACAGACGGGATCACCAGAACCTTCGCATGGCACCTTCTTCCGGCGATGCCCATATTCTGCAATGGGCAAAGGACATAGAAGATATCGAGGATCATCAACTTCGAGCTGAGTTCTATAACATCCAGCGCGAACTTGCCCAAATCATCATGAAGGAGGTCGTCGGAAAAACAGGGATGTTCTACAGAGAAGGACAAATGTCGCGGGAAGACGTCCGAACATGGATATCCTCTCAGCATCTCGACCTGAAGCCTTTCACTAGGCTCGGGGACTATCTCCCTGACTTGGATGGATGGAACGACATGTTGGAGTGATTGTCGATATATGACAATGAGTCCGTTTAGTCCATACTTTCTGTATGACGAAACTTTGAGTTATGCACGGTGAAACTTTATTTGTGATGTAATTAAACCGTCCTCCTCCTCGACTAGCGAAAATCACTCTAGTTAGGGCATTTTGGGGTACGATGAACTTTGTTATTTATGCTTATGATATGTTGTTTTTTATTTTTGCCAAGTCTGTCTCTTTACATTTGCTCAACTATATATGTTGCATATCATCGACTCATGTGATGTTGCGGTGCATAGATCATAGATGGCGAAGAAGTGATATGCCGAGAGTATATATCGACAAGTGGCCGGAGTGTCGAGCCCTTCCGGTTTCGGCGACGAGCGATGAATTAGTTCAGAGGTTCACGCTAATGCGAGAGAGGGATACGAACTCATGTTCTCAAAGTGATAGCTCTTCTCACGTATATCATTGTTTAGATGGATGACGATGTATTGGCATATCATTCGAGACTTGTATCGCTATTTTCGAGATGATGACGAGAGACCACTTTGTGTTGGATGATGATTATGATGATGACATGATTTGATGAGACTAATTGTATGTATATGGTATGATTACATTTGTATGTGTATGATATGCTAAAGATTATTGTATAAAGCCTATTCAAATACAAAACAAATACAAAACAAATATGCAGGAAAAATAATAATAAATAAACTAGTAGTAGCGAGGGGAAATTTAGCAATGGCCAAGCATTGTCGATGCGCGTCTCAAAGAACAAGATCGGAGATAATATCAGTAGCGCCCTTTCCCAAAGAGCACTACAGCTATTCATGTATAGCAGTAGCGTGGGACAATCGACGCTACTGCTATACGTTAGCTGTAGCGCCTTATTAGTAGCGCCGGTGCCCGCGCTACTGAGAGGCCCAAAACCCTCGCTGCTGCTAGGCTTTTCCCTAGTAGTGATGTGGAGATAAACCCCATCATTTTATCCTTTGTAGCAACGATACATACGTGTCGGTTCCCCTTCTGTCACTGGGATCAAGCACCGTAGGATCGAACCCACTACAAAGCACCTCTTCCCATTGCAAGATAAATAGATCAAGTTAGCCAAACAAGACCCAAATATCGGAGAAGAAATATGAGGCTATAAGCAATCATGGATAAAAGAGATCAAAGAAACTCAAATACTTTCATGGATATAAAAAGATAGATCTGATCATAAACTCAAAGTTCATCCGATCCCAACAAACACACCGCAAAAAGAGTTACATTATAGGGAACTCCAAGAGACCATTGTATTGAGAATTCAGCGAGAGAGAGGAAGCCATCTAGCTACTAACTACGGACCCGAAAGTCTACAAAGAACCAGTCAGGCATCATCGGAGAGGCGCCAATGAAGGTGGTAAACCCCATCCGTGATTGTTTCTAGATTGGATCTGGTGGTTCTGGACTCTGCGGCGGCTGGAATTGATTTCCATCGACTCCCCTAGGGTTTCTGAAATATTGGGGTATTTATAGAGCAAAGAGGCGGTCTGGGGGCACCCGAGGTGGGCACAACCCACTAGGGCGCGCCTAGGCCTCCTGGCGCGCCCTGGTGGGTTGTGCTCTCTTCAGAGCACCCCCAAGGCGCAGCCTTAGCCCATCAGTTGTCTTCTGGTCCAAAAAAATCTCCATAAAGTATCGTTGCATTTGGACTCCGTTTGGTATTGATTTCTTGCGATGTAAAAAACATGCAGAAAACAACAACTGGCACTTGGCACTATGTCAATAGGTTAGTACCAAAAAATGATATAAAATGACTATGAAATGATTATAAAACATCCAAGATTGAAAATATAACAGCATGGAATGATAAAAAATTATAGATACGTTGGAGACGTATCATTGAGCTCTTAAAAACCACCGCACTATACGGCTGTCCGGCCACTCTTCCTAGAGGTCTCTCCAAGCATCGTTCATGGCACCGCGGCGCATAGTAACTAGTAAGGAAGCGATCGTATCCCGCCACGCCGCGATCCTCGCCACCCACGACCGCACACATGGTAAGGAACCATGGCATCTCGCCGCACCAAGTCCATCGCCGCCGGTGGCCACACAATTACATGGGCGGACTTTGATGCTGTCATGGCCGAATGGGCAGTGGATCTAGAGGACCAATGCCGCATAGAAGGAGCAGAAAAGGCAGAAGGCAGTCAAGAAAAGAGAGTCCCGCCGACGCAAGAAAGAAGACTGACGAGAGCTCGGCAGAGGTCGAAGCACGGTGGGCTGCCGCCTCAAGGCCGAGAAGGAGAACGACACCGTCTACCAGCATGCCCCGATGCAGCATGTGAGAAGTAGTTAGTGCATGTGTCGCCCGTAAGTTTGTATAATTAATTATGAGCATCTACCAATACTACATACGTACTAGCTTTAGAGCAAATTACCAGTAGTACTTTAAGTTGGTACTATCTATTATTAACATACAATGTCGGTAAGCGCATCCTTTGAGGGCTTTGAGCGTTGATTAGCATGTGTTCACTGAAGTTTTGTAGCCGCACCCGGCCCTAAATACTCCCGAAACATCCGCCCGCAGCCACCGGAGACTAGAGCTGGCCGCAACTAGTTTTTAGTCCCACCTCGCCACTTGTGAGTTGGCCTACCGGCTTAAATTGTCGTGCCGGCAGATGGCAGTAAGCTTCTCTCTTATTGCATGGCATCAAATCTGGATATGCGAGCGAGGCAGGTTGAAACTTGATCGCATTTCATAAACCGATGATTGCTCATCGGGTTTCACCTTGCCTCGTTCACGTACATTGAATAATCCTGATACAATGAAAGAGATTTTTGAAATTAGGTGCGGTTGGAGATGCTGATAGATATAAGAACTATTAGAAGATCACAAAGCACACGGTTCTATGGTGTACCTGTGTTCTTTTTTTGCGTTAATGATCCTCAGTTACCTATGCGATGTTCTTAATAAACCAAGCGTACCATTGATCGAAATAATCAACTACACGTGTACATTTTTTTGAGATGGGATCTGCCAATTTTCTCTTTTCTCTCACACGAGTATTTTATGCGGTTCATTTGTGTTGTGTGTTTCCCCGCCCCAAGTTTCAATTTTCGCAGCAAAAAATTTATTAGGCGCGCGATTTCAGAATTTATTCCTCCCACCACATCCCCACCCATCGAATTTCCTCAGTGTCTCCCCCCTTCCCCATACCGGTAGCTCAAACCACCACCGCCGCAACCACAACTTCAACCACATCTACGTTCTGCCCAAGCATCGTCGATCCAGTCAGGTAACCCACCGATCTCTATCACGGCCTCAGCCTGATTGCTTAAATGACACCTGCGAAACATCCTCAAGCCTCCAAATCCACATCGCCCTACCTCCAGAGCATCGTCACGCAAGCCCAACCACATATCACGTGGAGGTCGAGGAGCTGATGGCGGTCGATGGCGCGCTGGCCACTGTGCGTGTTGATCCGGAGGAACACCTCGCCTCCGCCACCGCTGACTTGGTGAAGGCTCTGGCCCAGATGACGTGCCCCAGCAACTACCTCTTAGGACTTACCAGGTATGATCTGACCAGCTCAATCTTACCAATACCACTTGCAATGGCTTATGTTTTGTACAGTTGATGTATTAAGCATGTTCGTCCCTTGTTTATTTCAGTACTACACGTTGTGTGATGTTCAAGTATTAACTGTCTAGCTCAATTTCACCAATACCAGCAACAAACTTACAATACATGACTCGGTATATCACTAGAGATGCTGCCCATTTGCTATTTTTGGTGGATGCTAACCCTGTTGTACTTAACATGCCTGTCATGTACTTACTAGGGTCATAACGGGCGACGTTGTTGTTTGCCGTCGAGGTTAGCCGCATCCCATGTCTTATAATATTTCACATCATTTCTGCAATTGCAGTTTAACTTCTAACATTTACTAGTTGCCTGTAGGTACACATGCCGGTAACCTTTGATCCGCAACCGACCGGGAGGAACAGCTCGCCTTACTTGGCCCGACTTTAGGCGGGCTAGGCTAAGATGAAGTGCCCAGCAACTACCTCTCTAGACTTACCAAGTATGAACTCACCGGTTCAATCTTACCAATACCAGTTGCAATTAATGGCTATGTTTTGTACGGTCGATGTATTAAGCATGTTGTAGTAAACATGCCTAACACGTTTTAGCTATTTTTCCTGCCTTTTTATAGATAACTCAGCCATTCTCTGCTCTGGAAGCACCTGCCTTGCGATGTTTAACTCTACCAATTGCATTTTTATCAGTACCGGTTTCAGTGGCTATTAAGCCTGTTGCAATTAACAGTTGTATCCATTTCTAAACAGTTGTATTTCAATGGCTACAAACTTACAAAACATGACTTATGATGCTGTTAAGCCTGTTGCAATTAACAGTTGTATCCATTTTTAATCTATCCCTTTGCTACCTTGTTACTCTCCGCATTGAAGATATACTAGAGATGCTGCCCATTTGCTATTTTTAGTGGATGCTAACCCTGTTGTACTTAACATGCCTTTCCATGTACTTACACAGGCCATAACGGCGATCTTTGTTGTTTCTTTGTCGAGGTTAGCTGCATCCCATGTCTTACAGTATTTTACATCATTTGTGCAATTGCAGTTTGGCTTCTAATATATACTTGCTTCTTGTAGGTACACATGTCAGCGGCACTGATCCACTCTTCGACCTGGAGGAACACCTTGCCTCCGCTTGACCAACTTAGGCGGACCCTTGTCCATATGAAGTGCCCTAGCCACTACCCCTTAGGACTTACCAAGTATGAACTCACCAGTTGAATCTTACCAATACTAGTTGCAATGGCCATGTTTTGGAAGGTTCATGTATTAAGCATGTTGTAGTAAACACGCCTAGCCCGTCTTATCTATTTTCCCTACCTTTTAATAGACAACAGTGCCATTCTCTGCTCTAGTAGCACCTGCCTTGTGATGTTTAACTCTCACAATTTCATTTCTATTAGAACCAGTTTCAATGGCTATACTAGGTTGTCTGTTGCAGTAAACAATTCTATCTTTTTTTCATTTGTCCCTTTGCTACCGTGCTACTCTTTCACAATGAAGATATCACTACAGATGCTCTCGTGTTATTAGCATTTGCTATTTTTGGTGGATTTTTAACCCTATTGTAGTTAACATTGACTTTCCTTGTACTTACACAGGGCTACAATGGGTGATGTTGTTGTTTGCCGTCGAGGTTAGCTGCATCCCATGTCTTATACACCATTTGTTCCAAAATATAGGTATTTCTAGAGATTCCAATATAGACTACATACAGAGCGAAATGAGTGAATCTAGATTCTAATCTAAACTATATCTGTAATTCTATATACATCTGTATATAATTCATATTGAAATCTCTAAAAATACTTGTACTTAGGAATGTAGGTATTTGTATTTTACATCATTTGTGCAATCTCAGCTTAGCTTCTAACATTTACTGGTTGCTTGTAGGTACATATATGAGCGGTACTGATCCACGGTACGATCCCTTTTGCATATGGGGCAATGAGATATTCATGAACAAGCGTCAAGTGGGGAAACTAAGAAAGATTGTTAGGCGAAAGAAATGGGTGATAGGAATTAAGCTCTTTATTTACAGTTTGTACAAGACAACAGTGAACTTTAGGATGGTAAGTAATGTGTTCCTTTTTCCCCCTGCCCACAACAAGTTACTCTATTAGATTTCAGTATCTGAAATTTTTCACTTTCCGGTGGTTTCCGAAGCTGTTTACTAATGATTACCTTGCAAACTACATGATCGAAGTGGAGGCAACTAAGGTTAAAGTATATAATTCATGCTACCATGATAATGCTCTAGAAGTCTTCCTGAAGGCGGTGAAGGATGGGCGGGCGATCGTCACAAGGGGTTGGACAAAAGTTGTTCGTGACTATGGCATGCAGGAGGACACCTTATGGGCATTCCGCTTTTTCAACACCATCAGCAGCCAAAATGATTCACACTTGTCTTTTCATCTTTACCGCCTCTAAATATTGTGGTTCATCATAGTTAATTGTTGTCTAATCATGTAATTACCGAACATATTGTACTGACAATTTTATTTATGAATTAGATGTTGAACAATTGTGCTGAGAATTTGAATTCCACGTTTCATATTTCAAAATTTCCAATTCAAATAATAAATTACAGGGGAAAATAAAATTATACAAAAGCGAATAAAATAATGTGCACACGGTTAGAAAGAAAGTAGCGTGTGCAATGAAAAATAGAGAACAGGCGGTTCTTTGACGTCAAACGTTTGCGATGCCCGACGGACGCACACACGGTTTCGTCTCATATGCGAGTGTGATTCATGGCAATACGGCAAACGTTTCAAACCTGTGTGCATGTGTGATAGGAATACCTATCCCATACAATTATGAAAATGGACACGTTGGCGTTAGTAGAGGCACCGCACACATTTTACATTCTTGAACTGTGTGCGATAATGTACCTATCGCAAACATATCGGTATATTAAATGTTCATGTCTATTGGGGAACGTAGCATGCAATTTCAAAAAATTCCTATGCTCACGCAAGATCTATCTAGGAGATGCACAGCAACAAGAGGGGGGAAGTGTGTCCACGTACCCTCGTAGACCGAAAGCGTAAGCATTTGACAACGCGGTTGATGTAGTTGAACTTCTTCTCCTTTCGACCGATCAAGTTCTGCACACGTTCAGCTTGATGACGTCCCTCGAACTCTTGGTCCAGCAAAGTGTCGAGGGAGAGTTTCGTCAGCACGACGGCGTGGTGACGGCGATGGTGAAGTGATCCGCACAGGGCTTCTCCTAAGCACTACATGAATATGACCGGAGGCGTAAACTATGGAGGGCGCCGCTGCGGCTAGGACCCAATGTTGTGTGTTCTCGCGCCCCCCCCCCCTCACATATATATTGGTGGGAGAGGGAGAGGAGCTAGAAGGAGTAATCCTACTTGGGCGCCTCCTCCAAGTCGGCCTCCCCCCTTCCATATCCATCGGAGAGGGAAGGAAAGAAAAGGGGGGAGGGGAAGGAAAGGGGGAGGCCGAATCCTCCCCTTTCCTTCTCCCTTCCGTTCCTTTCCTTCTCCTCCTATTCGGCCTATAGGGGGCACACCAGCCCCTTTTGGGGCAAGTCTGTCCAACTCTTGGCTCATTAGGCCCATATAGCTTGCCGGGGGTTGCCCGCAACCCCTTCCGGTGACCCCATACGTACCCGATATCCCCAGAACACTTACGGTGTCCGAATACTATAGTCCTATATATGAATCTTTACCTCTCGACCATCTCGAGAATCCTCGTCATGTCCGTGATCTCATCTGGGACTCTGAACAACATCCAGTCACCAAATCACATAACTCATATAATACAAATCATCATCGAACGTTAAGGGTGCGGACCCTAAGAGTTCGAGAACTATGTAGACATGACCGAGACACCTCTCCGGTCAATAACCAACAGCGGAACCTGTATGCTCATATTGGTTCCCACATATTCTATGAAGATCTTTATCGATCGTACCATAATAACAACATACGTTATTCCCTTTGTCATCGTTATGTTACTTGCCCGAGATTCGATCGTCGGTATCTCTATACCTAGTTCAATATCGTTAGCGGCAAGTCTCTTTACTCATTCGGTAATGCATCATCCCGCAACTAACTCATTAGTCACATTGCTTGCAAGGCTTATTATGATGTGCATTACCGAGAGGGCCCAGAGATACCTCTCCGATACTCAACGTGACAAATCCTAATCTCGATCTATGCCAACCCAACAAACACCTTCGGAGATACCTATAGAGCATCTTTATAATCACCCAGTTACGTTGTGACGTTTGATAGCACACAAGGTATTCCTCCGGTATCCGGGAGTTGCATAATCTCATAGTCAAAGGAATATGTATATGACATGAAGAAAGCAATAGCAATAAAACTGAGCAGTCGATATGCTAAGCTAATGGATGGGTCTTGTCCATCACATCATTCTCCTAATGATGTGATCCCGTTCATCAAATGACAACACATGTCTATGCTTAGGAAACTTAACCATCTTTGATTAACGAGCTAGTCTAGAGAGGCTTACTAGAGACACAGTGTTTTGTCTATGTATCCGCACATCTATCAAGTTTCCGGTTAATACAATTCTAGCATGAATAATAAACATTTATCATGATATAAGGAAATATAAAAACGATAACTTTATTATTGCCTCTAGGGCATATTTCCTTTAGTCTCCCACTTGCACTAGAGTCAATAATCTAGTTCACATCGCCATGTGAATTAACACCAATTCACATCGTCATGTGATTAACACCCATAGTTCACATCACCATGTGACCAACACCCAAAGGGTTTACTAGAGTCAATGTTCTAGTTCACATTGCCATGTGATTAACACCCAAAGAGCACTTAAGGTATGATCATGTTTTGCTTGTGAGAGAAGTTTAGTCAGCAGATGCATCACATTCAGATCCATATGTATTTTGCAAATTTCTATGTCTACAATGCTCTGCACGGAGTTACTCTAGCTAAATGCTCCCACTTACAAGATGTATCTAGATCGAGACTCAGAGTCATCCAAATCGGTGTCAAAGCTTGCATCGACGTAACTTTACGATGAACTCTTTATCACTTCCATAACCGAGAAATATTTCCTTAGTCCTGTAAGGAATAATTTTGACCGCTGTCTAGTGATCTACTCCTAGATCACTATTGTACTCTCTTGCCAAAGTCATGGCAAGGTATACAATAGGTCTGGTACATAGCATGGCATACTTTATAGAACCTATGGTTGAGGCATAGGGAATGACTTTCATTCTCTCTCTATCTTTTGTCGTGGTCGGGTTTTGAGTCTTACTCAACTTCACACCTTGCAACACAGGCAAGAACCCTTTCTTTGACTGATCCATTTTGAACTTATTCAAAATCTTGTCAAGGTATGTGCTTTGTGAAAGTCCTATTATGCGTCTCGATCTATCCCTATAGATCTTGATGCCCAATATATAAGTAGCTTCACCAAGGTCTTTCATTTAAAAAATGCTTATTCAAGTATCCTTTTATGCTATCCAGAAATTCTATATCATTTCCAATCAACAATATGTCATCCACATATAATATAAGAAATGCTACAGAGCTCCCACTCACTTTCTTGTAAATACAGGCTTGACCATAAGTCTGTATAAAACCATATGCTTTGATCACCTTATCAAAGCGTATATACCAGCTCCGAGATGCGTGCACCAGTCCATAGATGGATCACTGGGGTTTGCACACTTTGTTAGCACCTTTAGGATCGACAAAACCTTCTGGTTGCATCATATACAACTCTTCTTTAAGAAATCCATTAAGGAATGCAGTTTTGGCATCCATTTGCCAGATTTCATAAAATGTGGCAATTGCTAACATGACTCAGACAGACTTAAGCATCGCTACGAGTGAGAAAATCTCATTGTAGTCAACACCTTGAACTTGTCGAAAACCTTTTGCGACAAGTCGAGCTTTAATAGATAATGCGCTACCATCAGCGTTTGTCTTCCTCTTAAAGATCCATTTATCCTCAATGGCTTGCCGATCATCGGGAAAGTCAACCAAAGTCCATACTTTATTCTTATACATGGATCCTATCTCAGATTTCATGGCCTCAAGCCATTTTGTGGAATCTGGGCTGATCATCGCTTCCTCATAGTTCGTAGGTTCATCATGGTCTAGTAACATGACTTCCAGAATAGGATTACCATACCACTCAGGTGTGGAACGTGCTCTGGTCGACCTACGAGGTTCGGTAGTAACTTGATCTAAAGTTTCATGATCATTATCATTAGCTTCCTCCCTAGTTGGTGTAGGCATCCTTTGGAACTAATTTACGTGATGAGCTACTTTCGATTTGAGAGAAGGTACAATTACCTCATCAAGTTCTACCTTCCTCCCACTCACTTCTTTCGAGAGAAACTCCTTCTCTAGAAAGGATCCATTCTTAGCAACAAAGATCTTGCCTTCGGATCTGTGATAGAAGGTGTACCCAACAGCTTCTTTTGGGTATCCTATGAAGACGCATTTCTCCGATTGGGTTCGAGCTTATCAGGCTGAAGCTTTTCCACATAAGCATTGCAACCCCAAACTTTAAGAAACGACAGCTTAGGTTTCTTGCCAAACCACAGTTCATACGGTGTCCTCTCAACGGATTTAGACGGTGCCCTATTTAACATGAATATAGCTGTCTCTAATGCATAACCCAAAAACGATAGTGGTAAATCGGTAAGAGACATCATAATCGCACCACATCTAATAAAAGTACGGTTATGATGTTCGGACACACCATTACACTGTGGTGTTCCAGGTAGCATGAGTTGTGAAACTATTCTGCATTTTAAATGAAGGCCAAACTCGTAACTCAAATATTGAAAGTGCGTTATATCGACTAGAGGGGGGGTGAATAGGCGATTTTTATGAAATTCTTCACTGAGGAATTTGCTAGTGAGGAAATTCCTTAGCGAAGAACTACTTCAATGAATAAGTACTCAAGTAAACATAACAGAATGCATGCATGGTCATCATGATGAAATGAAGACAAACACAGTCTGAAAGCGTAAGCACGAGGATAGCACAAGATGAAGACAAGCGGTGAAGAAATTGAGCGAGGAAATAGAGAAAGTCTTCAGTCAAAGTCTTCAAACACAGATATGAACAAACACACAACACAGTAATGAGGAAATGAAAGTGTTGAGGAAATAGAACCAGTTGGCTTGGTGAAGATAATGATTTGGTAGACCAGTTCCAACTGCTGTCTCAGTTGTACATCTGGTTGGAGCGGCTAGGTATTTAAACCCGAGGACACACAGTCCTCACCGTATTCTCCTTGAGCTAAGGACACACAGTCCTCGCCCAATCACTCGTGGTAAGTCTTCAGGTGACTTCCGAACCTTCACAAACTCGGTCACTCGGCGATCCACAATTCCTCTTGGATGCTCTAGACCATGATGCCTAAGCATGCGGAAGAAGCCACAGTCTTCAAAGGTAACAAGCATCGGATCCACGCAGGATCAATCTCTTCAGTGATGCTCAATCACTTTGGGTTTGTAGGTGTTTGGGTTTGGGTTTGGATTTTCCTCACTTGATGATTTTCGCTCAAAGTCCTCGGAGGATGGGATGGTCTCAAATGACAAGTGTCAGTTTCATGGAGCAGCCAACCAGCTAGTGGTTGTAGGGGGCGGCTATTTATAGCCTAGGGAGCAGCCCGACATGATAAGACATAAATTCCCTTCAATGATATGACCGTTGGATGGATAACATATTTTGGGACAGCTGGCGCGTAGCACAACAATGGTCGGAAATTTGAGGTACAAATTCCTCAGAGCTATCATGTTCCTCACTGTGTAGGCAATCCGCACTGGCGAATTCCTAACTCCTCAGTCAGAACAAAGTCCTCAGTGACCAGAAGAACTTCGTCTACATCCTTTGAAGAAATTGACTGAACTGTATGAGATTTCAATGGCTTCACTCGAAGGGATTGGTAGGTGTAGGATTTGAGTTGAGCATCACATGGAAATTTTCTCCTTAGTATTTCCTCGACCCCTTTAACGATGCAGTGTTTCCTATGACTCAATAAAGAGAAAATGAAACTACGAAAAGAAAAGTCTTCACGCTTCATGTTCCTTGAATGAATACCAAGTCTTCAGGGTTACACCAATTTCTTCACTTTCAAAGTCTTCAGAAAGTCCTCAGAATATCAAAGTCTTCAGTCGAAGAACTTCATTTTTAGGGGTCGACTTTCTCTGTAAATATCAAACTCCTCATAGACTTATAGACCTGTCTACACTCATAAACACATTAGATCATTAACCTATAAGTCTTCAATACACCAAAATCACTAAGGGGCACTAGATGCACTTACAATCTCCCCCTTTTTGGTGATTGATGACAATATAGGTTAAGTTTTCAACGGGGATAAATATATGAAGTGTAAATACAGATATTGAGGAATTTGATTGCAAGATATAGAAGAACTCCCCCTGAAGATGTGCATAGTGAGGAATTTGCTTTTGAAGCAATGCACACTTGAAGAGTTGAATCATGGAGATCTCCCCCTATATCTTGTAATTCATACACGCATTTGGTATATAATATGAAGAATTTGAAATGCATGATGAAAAATGGTGGTAGCGAATTTCAAAGATGCGATAATATTAACGAGGAATAAGCATGCAGAATATCGTAGCAGAAGTATCAGACCACCATCGGATTTAAGTATACAACTCGATCCAATAAAAGTTTCGGAAGAACGAGAGTTGTAACTTAGCAAAAAAAACGCCCTTATAATAGACCCGCTTGAAGACTAACTCAGATTTCTCCCCCTTTGTCATCGAATGACCAAAAGGATCGGCGAGGACTAACGCCCTGAAGATAATCAAGTTGATGAAGGAGTGCGGCGTTGTTGGGGTCGTTTGTCGTAGTAGGGCCTGCCGCGGTTGTCTTCCAAGTCTTCATTTTCATCGGTGTCACGCGATGAAGAATAGGAGCTAGCCACCAAAGAAGGAACCTTGACCTTCTTGTATTTCTTACGAGGAGGTGAAGACCAGTCAAAGTCTTCTTTGAGACCCATTTTCTTCAGATCTTCAGCGCTCTAAACTTGAGATAGAACAGCCCAGGTGCGGTTGAGGGTTTCATGGAGGTAGTAGTGGTTTTTCTTCACTGCATTGTGTGTTGAAGTCATGTTGTGAAGAATTGAACCAAACTGACGCTTGACCCATATGTGATTGCGATCAACTGTCTGATGAAGACTGAGGAGTAACTCACGATCAGTCATCACCCTGGGTGCTGTGGCTTGAGGATTTGGCTTGGCATTGTTGGCGGCAGAGTCATGTGTGGCAGAGTCATCATTGGTGGAGTAAGATGCAGCCTTGCGAAATTGACCATCCAATGGAAGAATGCCTTCATCTATCACAGCAGCTGCCTTGCCCTTTTCATCAGGTGAGGAAAATGTCCGTTTGAGGGCTTGAATGGGAGGCAAGTAGCTACAGTGGTTCAGAGTGTCAGCTTTGTAATTGAGTGAAGACCTTGTCCTGATGAATTTCATAATCCATGGCGCATAAGGCTTCAGCTCAAAGGGTGACATAGCAATATTGGCCAGAGTCCTCATGAAGAAATCATGGAAGTTGACGGGAACGCCATGAATGATGTTGAAAAGCATATTCTTCATGATGCCAACGACTTCTTCATCATTTGAGTCGTGGCCTTTGATAGGACTCATTGTCTTCGACAGAATGCGATAGACAGTCCGAGGCACATACAGTAATTCCTTGACGAGGAATTTGGTTCGAGGGGCCTGCCCTGGCTTCAAAGGCTTCATCAGCACTTGCATGTAGTGATTTGAGAGCTCAGGTTCATTGTAAACACAACGTGCATCTTCAAGGGGAGGACTGAGTGGTCGGTCACGAAGCAATTCAGACGCTGGTGCTTTGTAATGAGTGTTTTCCGTCATCCAGTCCAGGACCCATGAATTCACATCTTCAGAATCGCCTGTGATGTGCAACGTTGCATATAACTGAAGAATGAGTTCTTCATTCCAATCACAGATATCAATGCAGAAGTTGAGTAGCCCAGTGTCGTAAAGGACACTTAGGACTGGCGTGAAGCATGGCAGAGACTCCATGTCTACATGAGGAATATGTACATGGTCGAAGACTTTGTCTTTGTTGAACAGCACTGAGGAATAGAAGTTGGCTTGACTAGCAGTCCAGAAACGCCTCTTCCTTATGCGAGCAGAGTCATAGGGGTTGTAATCTATGAAGAATACATGCTCGCCAAAGAAATCTTCAGCCTTGAACTTTTGCTTCCTTGAGAACGGATCCTTTGGCTTTGGCGAGATAAGTGTCGATGAGTTGCATCACTACCTCGGGAATCGCGAGCTCGAGTTCTTGGTGAGGAATTTCTGGTTCCTCCTCGAGTGCGATCACATTTTTAGCGGCGGTTTCTTGACACTAGTGGCTGGAATGTCTTCCACAGACGAGATGAGGTGGGATGAGTTTCTTGAGCCCAATTGAACTGTTGGTGCAGGGAGTGAGGATTTGCTGCGGTGGGGTGAAGAGTGGAGAATTGGGATGCTGACTTTCCCAAAAGTCGTCATTCATCACTGGAGTTGTGCTTCCAATGTCCACATCTTCATCATAAATTTCTTCAACACCAGCCTCTTCAGCAGTAAACTAAGGCATTGGTGATGATACCACTGGGGTTGAAGGGATCGCGTCCACTTCAATTTCCTCATCAATCTGCTCTGATGAAGCAGCAGATTGAGTTTCTTCATCAGATCCGCTTGGGATCACATATTCTTCATCAAATGGAACAAGGTCCTTTGATGGCATGGTGGAAATCGGAACAGCATCGATCAGATTCTCAAAAGAGCTGGTCATAGGCTTCATCTTCTTTGGAGCTGAAGATTCTGAAGCACTTGATGCTTTCCTTTTCTTCACTGCAGCTCGCTCTGCAGCCTTGGTCTTCTTCACATCTGATGCAAATGGAAGGATAGGAGTTGGTTTAGGCGCAGGTGGAGCTGAGGAATTTGCTTGTATTTCTTCAGGTGCAACTGATGCAGTTGTCCTGACTTCTTCAGTTTGTTCAGGCGCACCACTAGTGGATGTCCTGGCAATTTCTTCAGTAGCTGGAATGGAGTCATCAGCCCTAGAACTAGCATTTTCTTCAGTAGCCTGAAAGTCATCAGCGGTGTTGGCATGTTCTTCAGTAGGCTGAACATAAGCTTCAGCTTGAGGAACTTCTTGTTGCGATGGGGCTGCAACATTGGTGAATTTCTCAGTCAGTTTCACGAACCTGACTTTGGCTCCTTTCCAGTCAGCATAGTATGAGTTCAATTTGTCGCTGAGGGCTTTGATTTCAGACTGAATCTTGATGAGTTCATCAGTCGTCATTTGGACCACGTTGGTCTTCAGAAACTTTTCCTTCTTGTACTGGGCCTTCTTGATTTGTCTGGCCTGGTCATATTTCCATTTCTCCTCTTGGATGAAATGAGTCAGCATGTGATTTTGACCAGGTGTCAAATTGAAGTCTGGCATAGGAGTGTGAGGGTCCTTGTGCCAAAGGTCAATTCAATCGAGGATCGCCCTTGGATCCAAAAGCAGTGGCACAGGTGTGCCTTTGGCTCTAGCGGCCCTTTCTTGTCTATCTCTGATGATTTTTGCAAGTTCATCATCATCAGCCTCATCATCTTTAGGTGGCTCTTGGAAGGCGACCTGTTTCTTCTTAGGACTTGGCCGAGGACCGCGTCCAGCAGTTGCCTTAGTCTTCAGCAGAGTGGGGCCAGATGAAGAATTTGGTGCAGCTGAGGAACTTGCTGAGACACCAGAGGCAATTGAGATGCGTGCAGTTCTTTGGCACGAGGCCAGATGCACAGGTGCTGAGGACTTTGTCGGAACAGCTGAGGACTTTGGAGGAGGTGCTGAGGATTTTGAAGGAGCAGGAGCAGCTTGAGGAATTGGTCTTGAAGATTTTGAAGTTCCTGGCCGTGAAGGCGCAGCTGAGGAACTGTGACGGCAATGTTGGTGAAGCACTTGGCTTACGAGCAGGCTTCTTTGCCATTGATTTCCTCGGCTTGACAGAGGCCTCAGTGGCAGCAGCAGCAGCAGCAGCAGAATCTTCGTTGAATTTCCTCACTGCTTCTCTAGCTTGTCTTGCCAACTTAGCTTGGCGGCTGGCCCATTCTTCAGGAAAGTCCTCACCGCGTTTGACGCTAGTGGGATCAGTCACTTGGCCAGGTGTTAGTGGAAGTCTTGGGCATGGAGGGTTGAGAGCGAATTTCTTCATGTACTTTGGAGTAACGTATCTGTACTCCCTCCAGTCACGTGCCCATCTCCGTTCTATCCTCTGAATGCGCACCTTGCGCTGATTTTTGTTCTCTTTGCCAAACTTGGCTTCATCAGGTGTGCAGTACTCAGCATATATATCCTCAGGGATTGCAAACGCAGTCATAACCTCAGGTTTCTTTCCTCCTTTCTGCGGCTTCTTACCATCTGCCATATTCTTCAGCTGAGGAATTTGAACAATTGAATTCTCTGAAGAAGTATGCATTTTTTTTCTTCAAGGAACGCTGCAAATGAGTTAAGTTGATGAGAACCTAGTGATTCAGCAGCGGACATGAGTACCTGTGAACAGAATATAGTTGCGAGGAATTTGGAGAGGTCATATGCGTTCTCAGATGGTTTTTCAAAAAGAACAAGTTTGAGGAATTTGACCAAGTGCGTCTTGAAGAATTTCACTAAGCATGCTTTGTCTTAGGTTCCAGAGTTGTATAGATCGGAGATCCACACAATTGAGGAATCTTGAAGAAAATAAAGCTTAGAGAAATGAATCAAGAACAGAAGATTTGTGAGGTGTTTGGTGTGTGAGGATTTGAGAGATAAAACACCTTTTGAAGATTTTGTAGAAAAGTTTCGAATCAAAGAGGGCAGTAAAAGTAACTTATAATTACCCTGAATGAAGAACACGACAAACAGTGAGGTGAAATAGTGAAGTTCGTTGGTGTAGATCTTCCACGCCCTAACTCGGCGGAGGAAGACGTCTACGGCGGCAGCGGAGGTGAAGATTTCCGCGGTCGGCGCGAGTACGACGGCGACGAGGTCGAGGCAGTGAAGCTCTTCCTCACCGGCGACGATGGAGTAGCGGTGGCGCTAGGGTTTGGGAAGCTCGAGCGGGAGAGAGAGATCGAGCAGAGTAAAATAAGTGAGGAAGGGGCGAGGGGTATTTATAGTGGCAGTGAAAAACTGTTCGCCCGAAGATTTGGGACGAACGTGCCCCAGACCTTTCTCCTTCGCACGACATGTGTCACCCACGTACTGTGGAGTGGAGATCGTGTTAGATCGTGGGTGAATAGAAAATTCATCGTGGGATGCGGAACAGATTGAGTGGAAAAACCGAAAATTTGGATAAGATTAGTTTTAACGTTTCGTTCGCAATTTCTTCAACTGATAAGGACACAGTGAAGAGTTTGAACGAGTTTCAAATAAAACGCACATGAAGAATTTGTGAATAGATTGGATTGAGTATAGCATAGAGGGGAAGGGTCCGATCACATTCACTTAGCAGAGAACACCAACTTGAAGAGATAGCTATAAGTGAATGTTGTAGAGGACATAAACTCACACACACACACACACACACACACACATATATATATATATATATAGCCAATGAAGAAAAACGACGGAACACCGTGAAGATTTTGCAAAGTTGAAGAATTTGAACAACTGAGGAATTTCAAAACTGAGGAAAAACTCAAATTGAAGATTTTCAACTTTTGTGGTGGCGTGACCCACCGTATAATAATGATGATTTCATACACCGCGTACAATTGTTGTAGGGTTCTGAGAATCAAATTCTTCATTAATTTCTTCACATTTAGAGTGTTATTCTTAATTGATTGAAGAAAAACGTTTCTTCATGTGTTGCACATCTAAGTCATCAATTTTGCATAAGTGTTAGGATGAGTGCCTTTTCAAAGTACATTCGATGACTCTAAGATATTTAGCTCACACCGCAACTTGCTAAATCTCTTCTCATCCAAGGGCTTAGTGAAGATATCGGCTAGTTGTTCTTCAGTCTTCACATGCTCAATAGTAATGTCGCCCTTCAACACATGATCACGAAGAAAATGATGACGAATTTGAATGTGCTTTGTCTTCGAGTGCTGAACCGGGTTGTGAGCAATCTTGATGGCACTCTCATTGCCACAGAGGAGAGGCACATTCTTCACGTTGACGCCATAGTCCTTGAGTGTTTGCTTCATCCACAGCAGTTGAGCACAGCAAGAACGAGCAGCAATGTACTCAGCTTGAAGATGAGACGGTGATACAGTTACATTTCTTCGAGGACCAATAGACCAAGGATCGTCCGAGGAAATGACAAGTACCAGATGTTGACTTGTGGTCCACACAATCACCAGCATAGTCAGAGTCAGAATATCCAATGAGATCAAAATCCGAGACCTTGGGATACCATAATCCTAGTGTTGGTGTGTGAGCTAGATATCGAAGAATATGCTTCACAGCCTTATGGTGTGATTCCTTCAGTGCAGCTTGAAATCGGGCACACATGCAAACACTAAGCATTATATCTGGCCTAGATGCACATAAGTACAATAAAGAGCCAATCATGGAGCGGTATACCTTATGATCGAAGTCAATACCATTTTCATCGATTGCATAGATGACCATTTGTGGGCATAGGAATTTTGATGCCTTTGCAATCTTGCATGCCGAATTTCTTCAGGACATCCTTGAGGTATTTCTCCTGAGATATGAATATGCCATTGCGCTGTTGACGAATCTGAAGACCTAAGAAGAATTTCAACTCTCCCATCATAGAAATTTGATATTATTCACTCATCATATAGGCAAATTCATCACTATAATGTTGGTCAGTACAGCCAAAGATGATATCATCGACATATATTTGGCACACAAACAGTTCACCATCATAAGATTTAGTAAAGAGAGTGGGATCGAGTGAACCGGGTGTGAAGCCTTTTTTCATGAAGAATTCCTTCAAAGTATCATACCACGCCCGTGGGGCCTGCTTGAGGCCATAGAGGGCCTTATTGAGTCTGAAGACTTTGTCAGGATGTTTTGGATCTTCAAAACACAGGGTTTGATCAACATATACTTCTTCCTCAAGCTTACCATTGAGGAATGCACTTTTCACATCCATTTGATATAAGATGATATCATGATGGTTAGCATAAGCAAGTAAAATGCGAATAGCCTCAAGTCTAGCAACAGGTGCAAAAGTTTCGTCGAAATCAATTCCGTCAACCTGTGTGTAACCTTGAGCTACTAAACGTGCCTTATTCCTCACCACAACACCATTTTCATCTTGCTTGTTGCGGTAGATCCACTTTGTGCCAATGATGTTATGCTTGCGAGGATCTGGACGATTGACCAGTTCCCAGACGTTGTTGAGCTTGAACTGATGTAATTCTTCTTGCATGGCCTGAATCCACTCAGGCTCCAGAAATGCTTCATCTACCTTAGTGGGCTCTGTGATAGAGACAAAAGCAAAGTGCCCACAAAAGTTAGATAGATGTGAAGCTTTTGAGCGGGTGAGAGGACCTGGTGCTCTAATGTCATCGATGATCTTTTCCACTTGCACTTCTTTTGCAACGCGAAGATGAGCTGGTTGTTGTTGAGGAATTTGATAAGCATTTTCTTCAACATCAATTTCCTCAGCATTTTCTTCAGGTACATCAGCTCGACGTTCTTCACGTTCTGGAAGCCTTGTGCTTGATAGAATCCTCAGGTGCTGGTTCATCTAACACAGAAGGTAGGTGCTCTCTTTGCGAGCCATTAGTTTCATCAAACCGCACATCTACATTTTCAACAATCTTGTGAAGAACATTGTTGAAGACTCAGAGGTGTCTGCAGTCCTTCTTGTAACCAAGCATAAAACCTTCATGTGCTTTTGGTGCAAATTTAGAGTTGTGATGTGGATCTCTAATCCAGCATTTAGCACAAAAGACTTTGAAATAACTCACATTGGGTTTCTTGTCAGTGAGGAGTTCATAGGCAGTATTCTTGAAGAATTTGTGAAGATATACTCTGTTGATGATGTGGCACGCAGTATCAATTGCATCAACCCGAAGCAGACGAGGGTTTTGTACTCATCGAGCATAGTGCGAGCCATCTCAAAGCAAGAGTCCTGTTCTTGCGCTCCACGACGCCATTACATTGAGGAGTGTAAGGAGCGGATAACTCATGAGTAATACCAAGTTCATCAAGATAATCATCGAGACCCAAATTCTTGAACTTCGATTGCCATTGTCACTTCTGATGTGCTTGATCTTCACACCAAAGTTGGTTGAAGCCCTCGAGAAAAATCGTTTGAAGACTTCCTGCACTTCATGTTTGTAAGAAACAAGGTGTACCCATGTGTAACGAGAGTAATCATCAACAATAACAAAGCCATATTGAGATGCTTCATTTGAAACAGAGGAATAGTGATTAGGACCGAAGAGATCCATGTGAAGCAATTCGAATGGACGAGTAGTGGTCATAATGGTCTTCGTTGGATGCTTGGCCTTGGTCATCTTTCCAGCTTCACAGGCACCGCATGAGTGATCCTTGAGGAATTTGACATTCTCAATGCCAATGACATGCTTCTTCTTTGCAAGCGTGTGCAAATTCCTAATGCCTGCATGACCAAGTCGTCGATGTCATAGCCATCCTTCTGAAGCTTTTGCAAGTAGGCACACGGCTGGTTGTGAATCTGCAGAGAAATCAACAATATACAAGTCTCCTCTCCTAAAGCCTTGAAGACTTTGGATTTGTCACTTCCATAATCACAACACAACGATACTTGCCAAAGGCAACAACCATATCAAGATCACAAAGCATTGAGATAGACATAAGGTTGTATCCTAAGGACTCAACAAGCATGACTTTGTCCATGTGTCGATCCTTTGTGATAGCAACCTTACCTAGACCCAATACATGACTTTTGCTTTTGTCAGCGAAGATGATATGCTTCAGATGTGATGACGATAAGGGAGCATCCATCAATAGATTCCTGTCACCAGTCATGTGATTTGTACATCCACTATCAAGGACCCACTCAGTGGCTTTGGGTTGATCATCCTCCAGATGAATTAGTGCAACTTACGAACCTCATATACTTCGGCAGTGAAGAATATGATATCACAATTCATCAGATCAATTTCATCAAGCAGTAAGACAGATAAAGCAGTGTGAGGACGTGAGAAATGAAAATTCATTTCCTCATGATTAGCCTGCGTCCTTTCAGGCAATTTGTCATGTCCCCAGCAAATTCTTCAGACGTTAAAGTGCGTTTGGAGACCTGACCCTGCAAAAGAGATTAGTTCTTTTTCTTCACCACCCACATCTGAAGGGGTGGCAAAGAGTTCATCACTCTGCGAGCTCCATATGAGAATGGTGGCATAGAAGCCAAACCATTTCGTTTCACATAAGAGGGATTAGGGTAAGCATATGAATAGCAGAGAAATTCTTCGAGGACTTATGAACATAATGATTAGAAGAATAATGCTCATATTCATAGCCCTTGGCTCTTCCCTGCGAAACAGAGTTGTCAGCACGATGATGTTCATATGAGAAATTTGATCCTTTTGAGGAATTTGATCCACGTGAGGAATTTGGTCCGTATGAGGACTTGGATCCATATGAAGAATTTGGTCCATATGAAGAATTTGATCTGGGGTTCCTTTTCTTCATAGGTGGTGTCATGAGGACATTCACCTGAAGACTTTCAAGGCACCTTTTGGGAACCCCGATTTTCTTCATAGGGGAACCGTTCCTGTAGTTAGTGCCAACATATCTAGCAAATACTTCACCATTCTCATTTTTGAACAGTTTATAGTTGGAGTCAAATGACTCATCAGAAGAATGAGAAGATTCACATGTATAGCGGATAAATTAGATGGGTCAACTGGAGGTCCCTTTGCAGCAACCCATGAGGTTTTGGGGTACTACTCGGGCTTCCGGTATGTACCATCAAGATTGAGTTTCCTCTCAAAGGCAATACCCTCTTTCCTAGGGTTCCTGTTGAGGATCTGCTTTTTAAGCACATCACAGAGAGCCTGATGCCCTTTGAGGCTTTTGTACATGCCTGTCATGTACAATTCCTTCAGCCCTGCATCGTCAGTGATACTAGCAATGTCCTCAGATGAGAAATTAGTTATAGCAGAGGCAGGTGAAGAATTTGTAACATTAGAAGCATTTGAACATTCAGGTGAAGAATTAGCAGATTCTCGTTTAATGCATTTTAGACAAGGAGGAATAAATTCTTCCTGAGCAGCGCTGATTTGTTGAGCAAGTAATGAATCGCGCTCCTTCTAAAGATCTTCATAACTCACTCTTAGCATCTCAAGATCTTGCTTTCTTTGAAGAAATTCATAAGAAAGCTTCTCATGATCAGACAAGAGAGTGTTATGATGACCTTGAAGGTTGTCAAACCTGGTCTGAAGTCTCTGAAGATTTTCATTCAAGGCTTTAATACGATCCATTTCTTCACCCAACATATCATCACTTTTGTCTAGCATGTTTTGAACCTTTTCAAAAGCCTTTTGTTGTTTCACAGCAATCTTAGCAAGTTTAGAGTAGCTAGGCTTAAGATTGTCATCTGATTCATCTTCACTAGACTCAGAGGAGGTATATCTAGGTACCTTGGCACCCTTTGCCATGAAGCAATAGGTGGGAGCATAGTCATCGTTGCCTTCATCAGCCTTGTTGGTGAGATCATTTTCTTCAGAGTTGAAGATAGACTTGTTGATGAATGCAGTAGCGAGGGCTAGGCTCGCCACACCAGACTCAGAGTCCTCAGAAGCCTCCTCTTCCTCTTGTTCCTCAGATTCAGCTTCAGAGTCCATTTCCTTGCCAATGAATGCCCGAGCCTTCTTGGAGCTGCTCTTCTTGTGAGATGAAGACTTTGAGGATTTTGACGATGAAGATTTTGATGACTTCTTCTTTTCTTTGCATCATCGAATCAGTAATCCTTGTATTTCTTCTTCTTTGATTCCTTTTCCCACCGAGGACAATCTTGAATGTAATGTCCTGGTTTCTTGCACTTGTGACAAAGCCTCTTCTTGTAGTCACTGGATGAGGAATCATTGCTCCTTGAGGGTTTTCCAAAGCGACCACGTCTTTAGAACTTCTGGAATATCTTCACAAGCTGTGCTAGATCATGACTCAGTTCTTCAGGGTCACCAAGGCTGCTACCAGAGTCTTCATCTTCGGATTCTGATACTGCCTTGGCCTTCAGTGCACGTGATCTGCCATAGCTCAAACCATAGAGATCTCTCTTTTGACAAGCTGGAACTCATGAGTATTTAGCCTCTCGAGGATATCGGTGAAGTCAAGTGACTTGTAATCAGCACGCTCTTGTATCATCAGTGCCAGAGTATCAAATGAGGAATCAAGCAATCTCAGCAATTTCTTCACCACCTCATGGTCGGTGATGTCAGTGGCACCAAGTGCTTGAAGCTCATTTGAGATGTCAGTGAGGCGATCGAAGGTTTGCTGAACATTTTCATTGTCGAGTCTTTTGAAGCAGTTTAAGAGATTGCGAAGAACATCAACTCGAGAGTCACGCTGAGTTGAAACCCCTTCATTGACTTTGGACAGCCTATCCCAGATAAGCTTAGTAGTTTCCAAAGCACTCACTCTAGCATACTGTCCTTTACTCAGATGGCCGCATATGATATTCTTCGCTTGGGAATCGAGTAGCTTGAATCTCTTCACATCGGTAGCGTTTAGTGAGGGTGAGACGGAGGGAACACCATTTTCCACAACGTACCAGAGATCGTTGTCAATTGCCTCAAGATGCATGTGCATCTTGTTCTTCCAGTAGGGGTAGTCCGTCCCATCAAAGGTAGGACACCCAGCAGAGACCTTGATCATACCTGCGGTCGACATAACTAATACTCCAAAGCGGTTAAACCAAAATCACACGTAACAAGGGAGTACCTTGCTCGATACCAATTGAAAGTGCGTTATATCGACTAGAGGGGGGTGAATAGGCGATTTTTATGAAATTCTTCACTGAGGAATTTGCTAGTGAGGAAATTCCTTAGCGAAGAACTACTTCCAGCGGAATAAGTACTCAGAAGTAAACATAAAAGAATGCATGCATGGTCATCATGATGAAATGAAGACAAACACAGAGTACAGAAAGCATAAGCACAGGATAGCACAAGATGAAGACAAACAGACTAAAGAAATTGAACTGAGGAAATAGAGAAAGTCTTCAGTCAAAGTCTTCAAACACAGATATGAAAAAACACGCAACACAGTAATGAGGAAATGAAAGTGTTGAGGAAATAGAACCAGTTGGCTTGGTGAAGACAATGATTTGGTAGACGAGTTCCAACTGCTGTCTCAGTTGTACATCTGGTTGGAGTGGCTAGGTATTTAAACCTGAGGACACACAGTCCTCACCGTATTCTCCTTGAGCTAAGGACACACAGTCCTCGCCCATTCACTTGTGGTAAGTCTTCAAGTGACTTCCGAACCTTCACAAACTCGGCCACTCGGCGATCCACAATTCCTCTTGGATGCTCTAGACCATGACGCCTAACCGTCTGGAAGAAGCACAGTCTTCAAAGGTAACAAGCGTCGGATCCATGCAGGATCAATCTCTTCAGTGATGCTCAATCACTTTGGGTTTGTAGGTGTTTGGGTTTGGGTTTGGATTTTCCTCACTTGATGATTTTCGCTCAAAGTCCTCGGAGGATGGGATGGTCTCAAATGACAAGTGTCAGTTTCTCGCGGAGCAGCCAACCAGCTAGTGGTTGTAGGGGGCGGCTATTTATAGCCTAGGGAGCAGCCCGACATGATAAGACATAAATGCCCTTCAATGATATGACCGTTGGATGGATAAGATATTTTGGGACAGTGGCGTATACGACAATCGTCGGAAATTTGAGGTACAAATTCCTCAGGGCTATCACGTTCCTCACTGTGTAGGCAATCCGCACTGGCGAATTCCTAACTCCTCAGTCAGAACAAAGTCCTCAGTGACCAGAAGAACTGCGTCTCTATCACTGAAGAAATTGACTGAATCAGTATGAGATTTCCAATGGCTTCACTCGAAGGGATTGGTAGGTGTAGGATTTGAGTTGAGCATCACATGGAAATTTTCTCCTTAGTATTTCCTCGACCCCTTTAACAGTACGGTGTTTCCTATGACTCAAGAAAGAGAAAATGAAACTACGAAAACAAAATTCTTCACGCTTCATGTTCCTCGAATGAATACCAAGTCTTCAGGGTTACACCAATTTCTTCACTTTCAAAGTCTTCAGAATATCAAAGTCTTCAGTCGAAGAACTTCATTTTTAGGGGTCGACTTTCTCTGTAAATATCAAACTCCTCATAGACTTATAGACCTGTGTACACTCATAAACACATTAGATCCTTAACCTATGAGTCTTCAATACACCAAAATCACTAAGGGGCACTAGATGCACTTACAAATATTCGCCTCCGCGATCAGATCGTAGAAACTTTATTTTCTTGTTATGATGATTCTCTACTTCACTCTGAAATTATTTGAACTTTTCAAATGTTTCATACTTGTATTTCATTAAGCAGATATACCCATATCTGCTCGAATCATCTGTGAAGGTGAGAAAATAAGGATTCCTGTCGCATGCCTCAACGCTCATCGGACTGCATACATCGGTATGTATTATTTCCAATAAGTCATTGGCTCGATCCATTGTTCCAGAGAACAGAGTTTTAGTCATCTTGCCCATGAGGCATGGTTCGCAAGTATCAAATGATTCATAATCAAGTGATTCCAAAAGTTCATCCGCATGGAGTTTCTTCATGCACTTTACACCAATATGACTTAAATGGAAGTGCAAAAAATATGCTGCACTATCATTATCAACTTTGCATCTGTTGGCATCAATATTATTAATATGTGTATTACTACGATCGAGATTCAATAAACCATTTACATTGGGTGTATGACCATAGAAGGTTTTATTCATGTAAACAGAACAACAATTATTCTCTGACTTAAATGAATAATTGTATCGCAATAAACATTATCCAATCATATTCATGCTCAACGCAGACACCAAATAACATTCATTTAGATCAACACTAATCCCGAAGGTAAAGAGAGTGTGCGATGGTGATATTATCAACCTTGGAATCACTTCCAACACACATCGTCACCTCGCCCTTAACTAGTATTTGTTCATTTTGCAACTCCTATTTTGAGTTACAAATCTTAGCAACTGAACCGGTATCAAATACCCATGGGCTACTATGAACACTAGTAAAGTACACATCAATGACATGTATATCAAATATACATTTGTTCATTTTTCCATCCTTCTTATCCGCCAAGTTTTTGGGGCAGTTTCGCTTCCAGTGACCATTTCCTTTGCAGTAGAAGAACTCAGTTTCAGGTTTGGGTCTAGCTTTGGGCTTCTTCGCGGGAGTGGCAACTTGCTTGCCCTTCTTCTTGAAGTTCCCTTTATTTCCCTTGCTTTTTTCTTGAAACTAGTGTTCTTGTTTAACCATCAACACTTGATGCTATTTCTTGATTTCTACATTCGTCGATTTCAGCATTGCGAAGAGCTTGGGAATCATTTTCGTTATCCCTTGCATATTATAGTTCATCACGAAGTTCTAGTACTTGGTGATAGTGACTAGAGAACTATGCAATCACTATCTTATCTGGAAGATTAACTCCCACTTGATTCAAGCGATTGTAGTACCTAGACATTCTGAGCACATGCTCACTAGCTGAGCTATTCTCCTCCATCTTGTAGGCAAAGTACTTGTCAGAGGTCTCATACCTCTTAACATGGACATGAGTATGAACTATCATTTTCAGCTCTTGGAACATCTCATATGCTCCATGGCATTCAAAACATTTTTGCAGTCCCGATTCTAAGCCGTAAAGCATGGTGCACTAAACTATTAAGTAGTCATCATACCGAGCTTGTCAAACGTTCATAACGTCTGCATCTGCTCCTGCAATAGGTCTGTCACCTAGCGGTGCATCAAAGACATAATTCTTCTGTGCGGCAATGAGGATAATCCTCAGATCACGGACCCTATCCGCATCATTGCTACTATCAACTTTCAACTTAGTTTTCTCTAGGAACATATCAAAAATAAAACAGAGGAGCTATTGATAACCCACAAGTATAGGGGATCGCAATAGTTTTCGAGGGTAGAGTATTCAACCCAAATTTATAGATTCGACACAAGGGAAGCCAAAGAATATTTGAAGGTATTAGCAGCTGAGTTGTCAATTCAACCACACCTGGAGATTAATTATCTGCAGCAATGTGATCAGTAGCAAACTAGTATGATAGTTTTGATAATAGTAACAACAGCAACGGTAACGGTAACAGTGATAGCAACAATTTTGCAGCAAGTGTAACAGTGATGATAGCAGTAGTAACTTAGCAAGAAAAATATAAGATAAATTCGTAGGCACTGGATCGGTGACTTGTTGTATGATATTCATCATGAGATAGTTATAACCTAGGGCGATACGGCACTAGCTCCAGCTCATCAATATAATGTAGGCATGTATTCTGTAAATAGTCATACGTGCTTATGGAAAGAACTTGCATGACGTCTTTTGTCCTACCCTCCCGTGGCAGCCGGGTCCTATTGGAAACTAAGGGATATTAAGGCCTCCTTTTAATAGAGAACCGGAACAAAGCATTAACACACGGTGAATACATGAACTCCTCAAACTACGGTCATCACTGGGAGTGGTCGAGACTATTGTCACTCCGGGGTTGCTGGATCATAACACGTAGTAGGTGACTATAACTTGCAAGATCGGATCTAGAACATGGATATAATGGTGATAACATAAACGGTTCAGATCTGAAATCATGGCACGTGGGCCCAAAGTGACAAGCATTAAGCATGGCAAAGTCACAGAAACATCAAGCTTAGAACATAGTGGATACTAGGGATCAGGCCCTAACAAAACTAACTCGATTACATGATTAATCTCATCCAACTCCTCACCGACCAGCGAGCCTACAAAGGAATTACTCACTCCCGATGGGGAGCATCATGGAATTGGCGATGGAGAAGGGTTGATGATGACGAAGAACGAAGATCCCCCATACGGACTCCAGATCTGGCCTCTCGATGAAGAACAGGAGGTGACACCGGCTCCGGCTCGTGTATCACGAAAATTCTCTCTCCCTGATTTTTTCTGTAAAAATAGGATTTTATAGCGTCAGTTTCAGGGTCTGCGGGGCACCAGGTGGGGACAACCCACCTGGGCGCGCCAGGAGGTGGGCGCCCTGGTGGGTTGTGCCCCCCTCCGGTGGATCTTGGCTCCAGAAATTTTTATTTATTGAATAAAAAATCTTCGCAAAGTTTCGTTCCATTCAGAGAACTTTTATTTCTGCACAAATACAACACCATGGTAGTTCTGCTGAAAACAGCGTCGGTCTGGGGTTAGTTTCATTCAAATCATCTAAATTAGAGTCCAAAACAAGAGGAAAAGCTTTAGGAAAAGTCGATACGTTGGAGACGTATCAGCTATACGCGAGCTATTGATCTACAACATAGATATACAAATACTATCAGGATTAAGTTCATGATAAATTAAAGTTCAATTAATCACATTACTTAAGAATTCCCACTTAGATAGACATCCCTTGAGTCATCTAAATGATCACGTGATCCATATCAACTAAACCATGTCCGATCATCACGTGATATGGAGTAGTTTTCAATGGTGAACATCTCTATGTTGATCATATCTACTATATGATTCACGTTTGACCTTTCGGTCTCCAAAGGTTCCGAGGCCATGTGCATACATGCTAGGCTCGTCAAGTTTAACCCGAGTATTCCGCATGTGCAAAACTGTCTTGCACCCGTTGTATGTGCACGTAGATCTTATCACACCCGATCATCATGTGGTGTCTCAGCACTACGAACTGTTGCATCGGTGCATACTCAGGGAGAACAGTTATACCTTGAAATTTTAGTAAGGGATCATCTTATAATGCTACCGCCGTACTAAGAAAAATAAGATGCATAAAAGATAAACATCACATGCAATCAAAATATGTGACATGATATGGCTAACATCATCTTGTGCCTTTGATCTCCATCTCCAAAGCACTATCATTATCTCCATCGTCACCGGCTTGACACCTTGATCTCCATCGGAGCGACGTGGTCGTCTCGCCAACTATTGGTTCTACAACTATCGCTAACACATAGTGATAAAGTAAAGCAATTACATGGCGTTTGCATTTCATACAATAAAGCAACAACCATAAGGCTCCTGCCAGTTGCCGATAACTTCTACAAAACATGATCATCTCATACAATAACGTATATCACATCATGTCTTGACCATATCACATCACAACATGCCCTGCAAAAACAAGTTATACGTCCTCTTATTTGTTGTTGCAAGTTTTACGTGGCTGGTACGGGCTTCTAGTAAGAACCGTTCTTACCTACGCATCAAAACCACAACGATGATTTATCAAGTTTGCTGCTTTAACCTTCAACAAGGACCGGCCGCAGTCAAATTTGATTCAACTAAAGTTGGAGAAACACACACCCGCTAGCCACCTTTATGCGAAACTAGTTGCATGTCTGTCAGTGGAACTGGTCTAATGAACGTGGTCATGTAAGGTTGGTCAGGGCCGCTTCATCCAACAATACCGCCAAATAAAAATAAGACATTGGTGGTAAGAATTATGACGATCACTGCCCGCAACTCTTTGTGTTCTACTCATGCATATCATCTACGCATAGACACAGCTCGATTCCACTGTTGGGGAAAGTAGCATGCAATTTCAAAAAAAATCCTACGCTCACGCAAGATCTATCTAGGAGATGCATAGCAACGAGAGGGGGAGAGCGTGTCCACGTACCCTCGTAGACCGAAAGCAGAAGCGTTTGACAACGTGGTTGATGTAGTCAAACTTCTTCTCGTTCGGACCGATCAAGCACCAAACGTACGGCACCTCCGAGTTCTGCACACGTTCAGCTCAATGACGTCCCTCGAACTCTTGATCCAGCAAAGCGTCGAGGGAGAGTTTTGTCAGCATGACGGCGTGGTGACGGTGATGGTGAACGGGTCCGCTCACGGCTTTGCCTAAGCACCACGTGAATATGACCGGAGGCGTAAAATGTGGAGGGGCGCCGCACACAGCTAGGAACCAATGTTGTGTGTTCTAGCGGTGCCCCCCCCCACACATATATATAGGTGGGAGAGGGAGAGGGGCTGCAAGGGGCGCCCCAAGTAGGAGTAATCCTACTTGGGCACCTCCTCCAAGTCGGCCTCCCCCCTTCCATATCCATCGGAGGGAAAGGAAAGAGAGGGGGGAGGGGAAGGAAAGGGGGAGGCCAAACCCTCCCCTTTCTTTCTCCCTTCCCTTCCTTTCCTTCTCCTCCTATTTGGCCTATAGGGGGCGCACCAGCCCTTTTGGGGCTGGTGTGTCAAACTCTTGGCCCATTAGGCCCATATAGCTTGTCGGGGGTTGCCCAAAAACCCCTTCCGGTGACCCGATACGTACCCGGTACCCCCAGAACACGTCTAGTGTCTGAATACTATCATCCTATATATGAATCTTTACCTCTCGACCATTTTGAGACTCCTCGTCATGTTCATGATCTCATCTAGGACTCCGGACAACATTTGGTCATCAAACATTAAGCGTGTGGACCCTACGGGTTCGAGAACTATGTAGACATGACCGAGACACCTCTCCGGTCAATAACCTGTAGGAAATATGCCCTAGAGGCAATAATAAAATGGTTATTATTGTATTTCCTTGTTCATGATAATTGTATATTGTTCATGCTATATTTGTATTAACTGGAAACCATAATACATGTGTGAATACATAGACCACAACATGTCCCTAGTGAGCCTATAGTTGACTAGCTCGTTGATCAATAGATGGTTATGGTTTCCTGACCATGGACATTGGATGTCATTGATAACGGGATCACATCATTAGGAGAATGATGTGATGGACAAGACCCAATCCTAAGCATAGCACAAGATCGTGTAGTTCGTTTTGCTAGAGCTTTTCTAATGTCAAGTATCGTTTCCTTGGACCATGAGATTGTGCAACTCCCGGATACCGTAGGAATGCTTTGGGTGTACCAAACGTCACAATGTAACTGGGTGGCTATAAAGGTGCACTATAGGTATCTTCGAAAGTGTCTGTTGGGTTGGCACAAATCGAGACTGGGATTTTTCACTCCATATGACGGAGAGGTATCTCTGGGCCCACTCGGTAATGCATCATCATGATGAGCTCAATGTGACTAAGGAGTTAGTCACGGGATCATGCGTTACGGAACGAGTAAAGAGACTTGTCGGTAACGAGATTGAATGAGGTATGGGGATACCGACGATCGAATCTCGGGCAAGTAACATACCGATGGACAAAAGGAATTGAATACGGGATTGATTGAATCCCCGACATCATGGTTCATCCGATGAGTTCATCGTGGAACATGTGGGAGCCAATATGGGTATCCAGATCCCGCTATTGGTTATTGGCCAGAGAGGTGTGTCGGTCATGTCTACATGGTTCCCGAACCCTAAGGGTCTACACACTTAAGGTTCGGTGACGATAGAGTTGTTATGGGAAATTGTATGTGGTTACCGAAGGTTGTTCGGAGTCCCGGATGACATCCTGGACATGACGAGGAACTCCGGAGTGGTCCAGAGGTGAAGATCGATATATTGGACGAAGGGTATTGGAGTCCGGAATTGTTCTCGGAGTACCGGGTGACGACCAGCGTGACCGAAAGGTGTTTCGGAGGCGCCGGCAAGCATTGGGGGGGGCCTTATGGGCCAAGGGGAGGGGGCACACTAGCCCACTAAGGGGCACTGCGCCCCTCCCAACCCCTCTCACATAACATGGAGAGGTGGGGGCGCCTCCCCTAGGGCAGCCACCCCTCCCGGCTTGGGGGGCAAGTTTCCTAGGGGTGGGGGCGCCCAAACCCATCTAGGGTTTCCCCTGTGGCCGCCGCCCCTCCCCTAGGGAACCCTAGGGCGCCTCCTCCACCCCATTCCCCCTATATATAGTGAGGAAGAGAGAGGGCAGCCGCACCCCTTCCCCTGGCGCAGCCCTCTCATCCTCCAACTCCTCCTCCTCCTCCTCCGTAGTGCGTAGTGAAGCTCTGCCGGAGAACCACGAGCTCCATCGCCACCATGCCGTCGTGCTGCTGGAGTTCTCCCTCAACTTCTCCTCTCCCCTTGCTGGATCAAGAAGGAGGAGACGTCCCCGGGCTGTACGTGTGTTGAACGTGGAGGCGCCGTCCGTTCGGCGCTAGATCGGATCTACCATGATTTGAATCGCCGCGAGTACGAATACATCAACCGTGTTCTTTGTAACGCTTCCACTTAGCGATCTTCAAGGGTATGAATATGCACTCCCTCTCTCTCTCATTGCTAGCATCTCCTAGATTGATCTTGGTGACTGATACGTCTCCAACGTATCTATAATTTTTGATTGCTCCATGCTATATTATCTACTGTTTTGGACCATATTGGGCTTTATTTTCCACTTTTATATTACTTTTGGGACTAACCTATTAACCGGAGGCCCAGCCCACAATTGCTATTTTTTGCCTATTTCAGTATTTCGAAGAAACGGAATATCAAACGGAGTCCAAAGGGAATGAAACCTTCGGGAACATGATTTTCTCAACAAATATGATCCAGGAGACTTGGACCCTCCATCAAGAAAGCCACGAGGCAGTCACGAGGGTGGAGGGCGCCCCCCTAGGGCGCGCCCCCTGCCTCGTGGGCCCCCCGAAGCTCCACCGACGTACTCCTTCCTCCTATATATACCTCACGCACTTCAAAGCGATCAGACACGGAGCCAAAAACCTAATTCCACCGCCGCAACCTTACATGCCACGAGATCCCATCTTGGGGCCTGTTTGAGCTCACTTAAGGAAGGAATCCACCATGGAGGGCTTCTACATCATCACCATAGCCCCTCCGATGAAGTGTGAGTAGTTTACCTCAGACCTTCGGGTCCATAGTTAGTAGCTAGATGGCTTCTTCTCTCTTTTGGATCTCAATACGGTGTTCTCCCCTCTCTCGTGGAGATCTATTTGATGTAATCTTCTTTTTGCGGTGTGTTTGTTGAGACCTATGAATTGTGGGTTTATGATCAAGATTATCTATGAACAATATTTGAATCTTCTCTGAATTCTTTTATGTATGATTTGTTATCTTCGCAAGTCTCTTTGAATTATCAGTTTGGTTTGGCCTACTAGATTGGTTTTTCTTGCAATGGGAGAAGTGCTTAGCTTTGGATTCAATCTTGCGGTGTCCTTTCCCAGTGACAGTAGGGGCAGCAAGGCACGTATTGCATTGTTGCTTACCGTTAGTAGTCTTATCTTGATTTGGCGGCATTGTGGGATGAAACGGCTGGGACCGACCTTACACGTACTCTTACGTGAGACAGCTTCCACCGACTGACATGCACCTGATGCATAAGGTGGCTAGCGGGTGTCTATCTCTCCCACTTTAGTCGGATCGGATTCGATGAAGAGGGTCCTTATGAAGGGTAAATAGCAATTGGCATATCACCATTGTGGCTTTTGCGTAGGTAAGAAACGTTCTTGCTAGAAACCCATAGCAGCCACGTAAAACATGCAACAACAATTAGAGGACGGCTAACTTGTTTTTGCAGTGTATGCTATGTTATGTGATATGGCCAAAATGATGTTATGAATTATATATATATATGTGATGTATGAGATTGATCATGCTCTTGTAATAGGAATCACGACTTGCATGTCCATGAGTATGACAACCGGCAGGAGCCATAGGAGTTGTCTTAATTTACTGTATGACCTGCGTGTCAATAAAAATGCCATGTAATTACTTTACTTTATTGCTAACCGTTAGCCATAGTAGTAGAAGTAATAGTTGGCGAGACAACTTCATGAAGACACGATGATGGAGATCATGTTGTCATGCCGGTGTGAAGGTGATCATGCCGCCTCAAAGATGGAGATCAAAAGGCGCAAGATGATACCGCCATATCATGTCACTTTATGATTTGCATGTGATGTTTGTCATGTTTACATCTTATTTCCTTAGAACGACGGTAGCATAAATAAGATGATCCCTCACTAAAATTTCAAGAAAGTGTTCCCCCTAACTATGCACCATTGTGAAGGTTCGTTGTTTCGAAGCACCACGTGATGACCGGGTGTGATAGATTGTAACACTCGCATACAACAGGTGTAAGCCAGATTTACACATGCGAAACACTTAGGTTGACTTGACGAGCCTAGCATGTACAGACATGGCCTCGGAACACAAGAGACCGAAAGGTCGAACATGAGTCGTATAGTAGATACGATCAACATGAAGTTGTTCACCGATGATGACTAGTCCGTCTCACGTGATGATCGGACGCGGCCTAGTTGACTCGGATCATGTATCACTTAGATGACTAGAGGGATGTCTATCTAAGTGGGAGTTCATTAAATAATCAGATGAACTTAATTATCATGAACATAGTCAAAAGTTCTTTGCAAATTATGTCGTAGCTTACGCTTTAGTTCTACTGTTTAAGATATGTTCCTAGAGAAAATTTAGTTAAAAGTTGATAGTAGAAATTATGCGGATTGGGTCCGTAAACTGAGGATTATCCTCATTGCTGCGCAGAAGGCTTATGTCCTTAATGCACCGCTCGGTGTGCTGAACCTCGAGCGTCATCTGTGGATGTTGCGAAACATCTAACATACACGTTTTGATGACTATGTGATAGTTCAGTGCGTAATGCTAACGGTTTAGAATTGTGGCACCAAAGACGTTTTTGAAACGTCGCAGAACATTTGAGGTTCCAAAGACTGAAATTGGGAGTTCAGACTAGTGCCCACGTCAAGAGGTATGAGACCTCTGACAAGTTTCTTAAGCCTGCAAACTAAGGGAGAAAAGCTCAATCGTTGAGCATGTGCTCATATTGTCTGAGTACTACAATCGCTTGAATCGAGTGGGAGTTAGTCTTCCAGATGAGATAGTGATGGTTCTCCATAGTCACTGCCACCAAGCTATTAGAGCTTCGTGATGAACTATAACATATCAGGGATAGACATGATGATCCTTGAGCAATTCGTGATGTTTGACACCGCGAAAGTAGAAATCAAGTAGGAGCACCAATTGTTGATGGTTAGTAAAACCACTAGTTTCATGAAGGGCAAGGGAAAGAAGGGATACTTCATGAAACGGCAAATCGATTCTTTGCTCTAGTGAAGAAACCCAAGGTTGAACCCAAACCCGAGACTAAGTGCTTCTGTAATGAGGGGAACGGTCACTGAAGCAGAACTACCCTAGATACTTGGTAGATGAGAAGGCTGGCAAGGTCGACAGAAGTATTTTGAATATACGTTATATAATTGTGTAGTTTACTAGTACTCCTAGTTGCACCAGTGTAACATCCCAAATTTTCAATTTGGAATGTAATACATAGATAATTCATGCATATCATATTTTATTGCATTTTCGTTCCGCAATCCTCGAAAATCCTAAGCAACTCAAGGACCCTCGGAGAGAGTTGGGGATTTTCCCGGTTTTCATATTTGATTTTATCAAATAGTGAAGCGAGAATTTTGATTTTAATTATTTTTCTCTCCAAAAAATATTTCATATTAAATTAAATGAGAGGGGATAATATGACTTCTCCAAAATAATTGAAATATTGGGGGAAAATATTAAAATCATTTATTTTATTTTATTTGGACTTTATTCGCATTAGAAAAATTGCACGTTCTCAAAATTGCATTTTAGGGCCAAGAAAATGTTCATCTCGTTCTAAATATTTTATTTAGATGGTGAAAATTTATTTTGGCATTTTTAGATTTTTATTTATTTTTTTTCTAGGATTTTATTTCTGTCGGTGAAATTATTTAAAAAGTTCCCAGCATCGGGCCTCTGTTATTAGAGCAGGCCAAGGCCCGTCGCTGCCCGCCGACTCGGACTTGGAGTCCGAGCCGGACTCCTCTCCGTCGCCGCGCCTTGCCCCCTCCTCCAAGACGCCGCCGCCCCACCCCCCCTCTTATAAGCCGCCACCCCCGCCGCCCAAACCCACACCACCACAGCCGCCAACCCCACCGCCTGCTTGCACCAGAGTTCGCCAGTCATGCCGCCATGCCACCCATTGTCTTTGTCGCCGCCGCTAGCCACCGTCGCCCCGGAAGCCGCCGCCCCGCAGCCCCTCCTCGCCGGAGGTATCCGTCAGAATCTGAGCCGCCGGTTTTTTTAGAACCGTTCGGTTTTTTTTAAAAACCCTAGATTCGTTTTTTTGGATCGCCGGTTTTTCTCGGTTTTTCTAGTTAGCGGACGTTCGTCCGTACGTTCGTTTTAACGAACAGTTTTCGCCCGTTAGTTACAGCTAACGAATGCTCGTTCGTTAGTCTGTTCGTCAGTTTTCTTTTATCGGATTTATCCGCGGTTATTTTGATCGCGATTTCTGATCCGATCTTAGTTTCTGTTTATCTTTTCGCTCGTTAGTCGGAATCAGGCGATTCAAGCGCCTAGATCTTCGTCTCGAGACCCTTGCTACCTCTTGAGCTTGCGTTGGTTTTCCCCGAAGAGAAGAGGATGATGCAGTAGAGTAGCGTAAGTATTTCCCTCGGTTTTTGAGAACCAACGTATCAATCCAGTAGGAGGCCACGCTCAAGTCCCTCGTACCTGCACAAAATGATAGCTACTCGCAACCAACGTGGTTAAGGGTTGTCAATCCCTTCACGGTCACTTACAAGAGTGAGATCTGATAGATAGTATTTTTGGTATTTTTGGTATAGGGATGCAAAGTGAAAAGTAAAAGACAAAGTAAAAAAGCAAAGCAACATTAAAGTGATGGAGATTGATATGATGAGAATACACCCGGGGGCCATAGGTTTCACTAGTGGCTTCTCTCAAAAGCATAAGTATTTTATGGTGGGTGAACAAATTACGGTTGAGCAATTGACAGAATTGAGCATAGTTATGAGAATATCAAGGCATGATCATGTATATAGGCATCACGTCCGTGACAAGTAGACCGAAACGATTCTGCATCTACTACTATTACTCCACTCATCGACCGCTATCCAGCATGCATCTAGAGTATTAAGTTAAAAACAGAGTAACGCCTTAAGCAAGATGACATGATGTAGAGAGATAAATTCATGCAATATGAAATAAACCCCATCTTGTTATCCTTGATGGCAACGATACAATACGTGCCTTGCTGCCCCTTCTGTCACTGGGAAAGGACACCACAAGATCGAACCCAAAGCTAAGCACTTCTCCCACGGCAAGAACTACCAATCTAGTCGGCCAAACCAAATGGATAATTCGAAGAGACTTGCAAAGATAACCAATCATACATAAAAGAATTCAGAGAAGATTCAAATATTATTCATAGATAGACTTGATCATAAACCCACAATTCATCGGTCTCAACAAACACAACGCAAAAAGAAGATTACATCGAATAGATCTCCACGAGACGGGGGGAGAACTTTGTATTGAGATCCAAAAAGAGAGAAGAAGCCATCTAGCTAATAACTATGGACCCGAAGGTCTGAGGTAAACTACTCACACTTCATCGGAGAGGCTATGATGATGTAGAAGCCCTCCGTGATGACGACCCTCTCCTGGAGCTCCTAACAGGCCCCAAGATGGGATCTCGTGGATACGTAAAGTTGTGGCGGTGGAATTTGGTTTTGGCTCCGTGTCTGCTCGCTTGGGGGCGTGAGGTATATATAGGAGGAAGAAGTACGTCGGTGGAGCTTCGGTGGCCCACGAGGGTGGGGGGCGCTCCTGGGGGTATAGGGCGCGCCCCCCTACCTCGTGCCCACCTCGAAGCTTCCTTGGCGTAGGGTCCAAGTCTCTTGGGTCATATTCGGTGAGAAAATCATGTTCCCGAAGGTTTCATTCCGTTTGGACTCCGTTTGATATTCCGTTTCTTCGAAACACTGAAATAGGCAAAAAAAACAGCAATTCTGGGCTGGGCTTCCGGTTAATAGGTTAGTCCCAAAAATAATATAAAAGTGGAAAATAAAGCCCAATATAGTCCAAAACAGTAGATAATATAGCATGGAGCAATCAAAAATTATAGATACGTTGGAGACGTATCAGGCATCCGCAAGCTTAATTCATGCTCGTCCTCGAGTAGGTAAATGATAAAAAGAGAATTTTTGATGCGGAGTGCTACTTGGCATAATTTCAATGCAAATCCTCTTTATTGTGGTATGAATATTCAGATTCGAAAGATTCAAGACAAAAGTTTATATTGACATAAAAATAATAATACCACAAGCATACTAACAAAGCAATTATGTCTTCTCAAAATAACATGGCCAAAGAAAGTTATCCCTACAAAATCATATAGTCTGGCTATGCTCTATCTTCACCACACAAAGTATTTAAATCATGCACAACCCCGATGACAAGCCAAGCAATTGTTTCATACTTTAATATTTTCAAAACTTTTTCAATCTTCACGCAATACATGAGCATGAGCCATGGATATAGCACTATAGGTGGAATAGGATGGTGGTTGTGGAGAAGACAAAAAGAGGGGAAGATAGTCTCACATCAACTATGTGTATCAACGGGCTATGGAGATGCCCATCAATAGATATCAACGTGAGTGAGTAGGGATTGCCATGCAACGGATGCACTAGAGCTATAAGTATACGAAAGCTCAACAAAAGAAACTAAGTGGGTGTGCATCCAACTCGCTTGCTCATGAAGACCTAGGGCAATTTTGAGGAAGCCCATCATTGGAATATACAAGACAAGCTCTTTAATGAAAAATTCCCACGTGTATATGAAAGTGACATAACGAGAGACTCTCTATCATGAAGATCATGGTGCTACTTTGAAGCACAAGTGTGGTAAAAGGGTAGTAACATTGTCCCTTCTCTCTTTTTCTCTCGTTTTTTTATTTGGGCCTTTTCTCTTTTTTTATGTCCTCTTTTTTTATCTTTCGTCCGGAGTCTCATCCCGACTTATGGGGGAATTATAGTCTCCATCATTCTTTCCTCACTTGGGACAATGCTCTAAAAATTGATGATCATCACACTTTTATTTTTCTTACAACTCAACAATTACAACTCGATACTTAGAACAAATATGACTCTATATGAATGCCTCCGGCGGTGTACCGGGATACGCAATGAATCAAGAGTGACATGTATGAAAGAATTATGAACGGTGGCTGTGCCAAAATACGATGTCAACGACATGATCATGCTAGCAATATGACAATGATGGAGCGTGTCATAATAAACGGAACGGTGGAAAGTTGCATGGCAATATATCTCGGAATGGCTATGGTGGCTGTTTTGAGGAAGGTATATGGTGGGTGTATGATACCGGTGAAAAGTGTGCGGTATTAGAGAGGCTAGCAATGGTGGAAGGATGGGAAAGAGTGCATATAATCCATGGACTCAACATTAGTCATAAAGAACGCATATACTTATTGCAAAAATCTAGAAGTTATCAAAGCAAACTATTACGCACATGCTCCTAGGGGGGTAGATTGGTAGGAAAATACCATCGCTCGTCCCCGACCGCCACTCATAAGGAAGACAATCAATAAATAAATTATGCTCCGACTTCATCACATAACGGTTCACCATACGTGCATGCTACGGGAATCACAAACTTTAACACAAGTATTCTTTAAATTCACAACTACTCAACTAGCATGACTCTAATATTATCACCTCCATATCTCAAAACAATTATCATGCTTCAATCTTTTTCTTAGTATTCAACGCACTCAAAAGAAAGTTTCACAAATCTTGAATACCAAGCATATTATTATTAAGCAATTTACCATGCTATTTAGAGACTCTCAAAATAATTTAAGTGAAGCATGAGAGATCAATAGTTTCTTTAAAACAAATCCACCAAAGTGCTCTAAAAGATCTAAGTGAAGCACATAGAGCAAAATTATAATGCTCAAAAGATATAAGTGAAGCACATAGAGCAAAACTACATAGCTCAAAAGATATAAGTGAAGCACATAGAGTATTCTATCAAATTCCAATTCATGTATGGCTCTCTCAAAAGGTGTGTACATCAAGGATGATTGTGGCACACTAACAAACAAAAACACAAATAATGCAAGACGCTCCAAGCAAAACACATATCATGTTGGTGAATAAAAATATAGCTCCAAGTAAATTACCGATGGAAGTAGACGAAAGAGGGGATGCCTTCCGGGGCATCCCCAAGCTTTGACTTTTTGGTCTCCTTAGGTTATCTTGGGGGTTTCATGGGCATCCCCAAGCTTAGGCTCTTGCCACTCCTTGTTCCATAATCCATCAAAAGAATTCACCCAAAACTTGAAAACTTCACAACACAAAACTCAATAGAAATCTCGTGAGCTCTGTTAGAGAAACAAAACAAAAGACCACTTCAAGGTACTGTAATGAACTCATTCTTTATTTATATTGGTGTTAAACCTACTGTATTCCAACTTCTCTATAGATTATAAACTATTTTACTAGCCATAGATTCATCAAAATAAGCAAACAACACACGAAAAACAGAATCTGTCAAAAACAGAACAGTGTGTAGTAATCTGTAACTAACACAAACTTCTGGAACTCCAAAATATCTCCCAAAATTGTACGACCTAGACAATTTGTTTATTGATCAGCAGCAATTGGAATCAGTATTTTCTCACGTTCTGATGATTTTTAATAATTCGGGCACTGAACGCAAAGTTTCTGGAAATTACAGCAAGATCAAATAACTATCATCCAAGAAGATCCAATAGGTCTAACTTGGCACAAACACTAATTAAAACACAAAACCACATCCAAACAGAAGGTAGATGGGTTATTTATTCCCTAACATAAGAAAAACACAAAAAACTAAAAATAAAATTGGGTTGCCTCCCAACAAGCGCTATCGTTTAACGCCCCTAGCTGGGCATAAAAACGAGGATAGATCTAGGTATTGCCATCTTTGGTAGGCAATCCATAAGTGGATCTCATGATAGTTTCATATGGCAATCTTATTTTCTTTCTTGGAAAGTGTTACATGGCCTTTTTTAATGTAAATTGGAATCTAATATTCCCTTCCTTCATATCAATAATCGCACCAACCGTTCTAAGGAAAGGTCTACCAAGAATAATAGGGCAAGAAGGATTGCAATCTATATCAATAACAATGAAATCTACGGGCACATAATTCCTATTTGCAACAATAAGAACATCATTAATCATTCCCATAGTTTTATTAATAGTAGAATCCGCAAGATGCAAGTTTAGAGTGCAATCATCAAAATCGCGGAAATCTAGCAAATCACACAAAGTCTTGGGGATAGTGGAAACACTAGCACCCAAATCGCACAAAGCATAAAACTCATGATCTTTAATTTTAATTTTAATAGTTGGTTCCCACTCATCATAGAGTTTTCTAGGGATAGAAACTTTCAACTCAAGTTTTTCTTCATAAGATTGCATCAAGGCATCAACAATATGTTCGGTAAAGGCTTTCTTTTGACTATAAGCATGAGGAGAATTTAGCACGGATTGCAACAAGGAAATAGAATCAATTAAAGAGCAACTTTCATAATTAAATTCCTTGAAGTCCAATATAGTGGGTTTAGCAACATCTAGGGTTTTATTAGAAGATCTTTCAGTATGCCATTGAGAATAATTAACCACAATATTATCTAGGAGTGTAGTAGCATCTCCTAAGGTGATTTCCATAAAAGTGCCTCCCGCGGCCGAATCTAAAAGATTTCTAGAAGCAAAATTCAATCCGGCATAAATTTTTTGTATAATCATCCATACGTTCAAACCATGAGTAGGGCAATTACGTATCATTAATTTCATTCTCTCCCAAGCTTGTGCAACATGTTCATGATCGAGTTGCTTAAAATTCATAATATCGTTTCTAAGAGAGATGATCTTAGCGGGAGGAAAATACTTAGAGATAAAAGCATCTTTGCACTTGTTCCAAGAATCAATACTATTTTTAGGCAAAGACGAAAACCACGCTTTAGCACGATCTTTAAGCGAAAAAGGAAATAGCTTCAATTTAACAACATCATTATCGACATCTTTTTTCTTTTGCATATCACATAAATCAACGAAGCTATTCAGATGAGTAGCGGCATCTTCACTAGGAAGGCCCGAATTGATCTTTCATAACAAGATTCAACAAAGTAGTATTGATTTCACAAGATTCAGATGTTGGCGAGAGGAGCAATCGGAGTGCTAAGGAAATCAATATTATTGGTATTGGTGAAGTCACACAATTTGGTAGTATCTTGAGCCATCGCGACAAACAAGCAATCCAACACACGAGCAAACAAAAGGCAAACGGAGAAAGGGAAGCAGAAGGAGAGGGAGAAGGAGAGGGCGAATAAAACGGCAAGGGTGAAGTGGGGGAGAGGAAAACGAGAGGCAAATGGCAGCTAATGTAATGCGAGACATAGGGATTGTGATGGGTACTTGGTATGTTGACTTTTTGCATAGACTCCCCAACAACGACGCCAGAAATTCTTCTTGCTACCTCTTGAGCTTGCGTTGGTTTTCCCCGAAGAGGAGAGGATGATGCAGCAGAGTAGCGTAAGTATTTCCCTCAGTTTTTGAGAACCAAGGTATCAATCCAGTAGGAGGCCACGCTCAAGTCCCTCGTACCTGCACAAAACGATAGCTACTCGCAACCAACGCGATTAGGGGTTGTCAATCCCTTCACGGTCACTTACGAGAGTAAGATCTGATAGATAGTATTTTTGGTATTTTTGGTATAGAGATGCAAAGTGAAAAGTAAAAGACAAAGTAAAAAAGCAAAGCAAGATTAAAGTGATGGAGATTGATATGATGAGAATAGACCCGGTGTAGCGACCCGACCCGAATGGATCAAGTCTCTGTGCTTATGTGTCATCCCTGGATCGGTATGCTGACACACACAGTACTCGAGGATTTATAACAGAGGTAAATCACATGTATAAATAACGTAAATACTATTACCTCAATCCAAAAGATAGCAGAAGCAACAAGGTTGTGGATTCCCATCAACACCGGTAACAAAGTTGAGTATAGGAAATCGTAACCCTAACGTATCACTTACTCGTCGTCTGAAAAGTCTGCAACATGAAACGTTGCAGCCCGAAAACGGGTCAGCACATGGAATATGCTGGCAAAGTAACACATAGAGAATAATGAAGGAATAAGCCTATACTACATGCATATATGGCTGGTGGAAAAGCTCTATGGTTACAGTTTTTGCGAAAAAGCCAATGTTTCCCTACATCAAAGGAATAAATTTTAATTTAACTATCATGGTGGTTGAAACATCATTGAGAAGGTATAACCCCAACTAAATCCCAATTAAGGTATTAAACAACCCAACAATATTAATTTAGAGTGATGAGATACATGTGAATACTCAAGTACTAGATACTCAGAATTGTCCATAACCGGGGACACGGCTAACCATGATTAGATTGTACACTCTGCAGAGGTTTCATGACTTTTCCCCACAAGACTCGATCGCCTCCGTTGGTTTCTCGCACTACATGGTGTTTGAGAAAGCGGATGACCGAGACACAATCTTTCGTAAACATTAACTCTCTACCCGGATAGATCATACCAAACCTATAAAACCCACTACCTGTGATCTACCTCTTCAAGAGCTTCACGTAACTTACTCAACTATGCTAGAGCCCATAATAGCTTGTGGCTGCACACGGAAGTTTCTAGCATGAATAATCTCAGTTCCTTTGAGCCTGGTGGCGGTCCATAGGAAGATCACACGGGTACCCAGGATTTCCAAAAACTAAAAGCAGACAACCTTTGGGTTCCCCAGTGCCTCAATCCACCCAGATGTGTATTTAAGTTGCCACCTTAAAGTAAACCATTAATTAATAATCTCACATCTGTCGTGAATATCTCTCAAACCCAAACCACGTCTCACGAGCATAGCATGGCAATATAAGCATAATGTAGAAGTAACTCCCAAGGGTTTGAAAGTAACAGGGCAATAGGTTCCTACCTCTTCATCTACTTCCCAACCCACAAATTAATGCCATCCTAATCATGCAATGTTGGAGGGTTGAGCTAATGCATAAAAACTGGGTATGAAGAGATATGATCAAGTGTTACTTGCCTGCAAAGTTGATGAAGATGATTCGCACTCAAAACTCTTGATAGTTCTACTCGTCACACTCCGGTCAATCTATCGTAAGCAATCAACAGTAGCCACACATAAGCAATCACTCAAAACATCAGAAAGAACGAAGAAACAATTCGGAAAACATCAAAACCAATCAAATAACTATCGCAACATAAAACAATTTCTAACAGTACCAAAATTGTGTGTATTTGGCCTTATCAGAAAGTTTATGTCAAGAGCTCTAATTTGCAAAAAGAATCAACTAAATCGGAGTTACGAAATTCAAGTTACGATCAAACGAAGTTTGAATGCAAATCTGTTTGAATTCAAATTTTAAAACTTTCAAAAACATGTTTGAGTTGGATTACTGGATAGAGGGGATCGTAACAAAGAAGTGAGCGTTGGTTTCGTTGGATTTGGATAAACGAGTGAAAAGTTATTAACGTTTGAAAACTAGGGGCTATTCTGTAAAAGAACTACTACAAATAGGTCCCTGGATAGAAAATAAAAAAAGAAAAGAAAAAAAAACTATCGAGTGAACGCTCGCTACCGAGACCTAATGAACGAAAGCGTTCACTAACAGATCTAACCTAGCGATCATTCACTAAATAACTAGGTTAAAAAAAACAAAACCGGGTTTTAAAGAAAACGAAACAGGAAAATAAACCGGATCGGACCTGGCGGTTTTTACCCGGCCACGGCGGGTTCGACGCCGGCGGCAGTTTCTGGCGAGACAGGACGGCGGCGGCTCGGGTCCGGCCGGGCGGCGCTCCGGTTTCCGCGTGGCGAGAACGCGAAGTGCGGCGTGGAGCGGCGCGTCTCGAGGTGGGGTCGGCAGCGGCCGGGAGCGAGGCGGGGGGCGGCGACGGCGACGGCTTTCAACGGCGGCGATGGCTCGATGCGGCGAGATGCGGGAGAGAGAGAGGGAAACGGGGCCGGGGCTGCGGCTTAAATAGGCGGGGAGGCGGCCTCGGGAGGCGTGGAGGAGGGGCAAAGGCGGCGGGGAGAGTCCGGCCAAGACGGACGCCGAGGCGGCGGGCGGAGTCGTCTGATCCGCCTCAACATGAGGTCGGGACGGGCGCGGCGCTACTGGCCGCTGGCCGGGTCAAGGCGGCCGCCGTCATTGGCCGGGCAGTGGCTCGCCTCGGCGCTGGGCTTGGGAGGGAGGCGGCGCGAAGCGAGGCCTTGGCACTGCTTCTAGTGGGCAGGTCCAAAGCGGAGAAACTTTGTTTTTTTTAAAAGGTTTTCCAGTCAAACAAAAATAATTAAAACTAAATAAACAGAAATGTAATATAGGCATATAATGTACCAAAATTTGCAGAAAAAGATTTCCTACATGATGAACATTATTCTAGTTTCAAATAAAATCCACAAAAATTCTAATAATTCAAACAGTGCTACTGGTCCAATTAAAATCCAATAAAAATCATTTTTAAAATACCAAATTTAATTCAAATTTATTTCTCTCCAATTTTCTGATGTAGGGAATCATGTTACCCTATTTTTCATATATTTTATTTTTGAAGAAAAATAATTTGAATAAAACTCAAATAACTCCAAATTGGAAATAAATTCAAGAGAACTTTGAACTTATTTCTTTTAAAACTCCCAACTCATATTTCATATAATTTGAAGAAGTCATTTTATCTTCTCTCGTGAAATCATTGAGTTGCATAAAGTTTCAGAATTGGAAATATTCTCAAATGAAATTCAAATATTTTCAACACCCCTTGTCATTTAAATAATGGAAGAAGTCATGTCATCTTCTCTCCAGGGTTTTGTGATGAAAATAATTTGAATTCCCAAAAATCATAAAAGCAAAATGAAAGTTTGGGAAAGTCCTTTTATTCCCTCTCATTTAACTTTCAAAAAGGTTTGGAATTCCACTCACTTTCAGTCAATCAATCACACAACAATCAAACAAACAATCAAATCTATCTATTTATTATAACATTCCAAAATTTAGAATTTTGGGATGTTACAAACCTACCACCCTTAAAATGAATCTCGTCCTCGAGATTTGGAGAGGCTAGAAAGAAATAGGTTAGGTTTGGGGTCTTCTCAAAAATCCATCGATCGTCTCCGGGGTCTCGGGTGCTACCACCCTTAGAAGCATTGTTATGGTTCCAACAAAACTCATATACTCCATCCTTATTGTTGACAGTGTCGGTCTTCTCAGATCTTTCAGGAAAATTCCTTCTCTGGGCTCTTCCGGTAGTGGCATAACCTTTTCCTCAATTCCTTTGTCCTTTCCTCTTGGTAAGGTTATTCCAAGACTAGGTCTTCATAGCTGATGGGTCTGGCGCCAATTCTAAACAACTATCGGTATCTCATGGTGGTCAACGATTTATGATTTCTCCTGCAGAAAACAGGTCTGGGTTGAACCTCACCGTATTTCCTACGGTTGGCAACAACTGCCTTGTACAAGGGGAAAAGAAATACCTATACCGTTCTAAGGTTTAAACAAGGTTTAATATCGTCGTCTCTCTGCTATAGGTAAGTCACTCAGATTTACCATCCAGTATAGCAAGGCGAATAATAAGAGTAAGTCGGTATGGTGATCAATCCATCCCGCACCCAAATCATTACCTTGTACAAGGTTTAGCGAATCTCGCATTCTAACACTCGGTCATCCTCACAAGCATTGCAGAATTTCTCATGTCGACGAACCAAGTTCAGAAAATCCATTGATTTCTGCAAGCCAAACAAACATCTATCGTTTCTTCACAACACTCAGGTTTTGCGTAAACTCCTATAGAATCGTCGGTTGATAAAATCATATCCTCTTCTTCTAGAGTTTCTCCTTCAGCAAGAGTGTGCTTGCTTCTTGGCAGGTCATGGGGCCTGTGGGTTATGGCCCATCTCATCACTTAAAGTCCTTGAACACATCATCTGGGCAACTGATCATTATCCCAACATCCAACTTCCCGCATACTTAAATCCATCCAATTGTACTGTCTTCCTTCCTTCTATTGGCACCAAACTAGGACATGATTACTCAGACTCATCATGAAATTTTACCTTGATCCATATTTCCAATATCATACCTCCTTTATATCCAATAGTATTTCATCTCTTCATCCTCATGGGATATCCCACATTCCATGATAAAAACTTATACTTATGAAGTCCATACTCCACTTCATGGAACATCATTATCCTTTCCAGGGTCAAACGTCCTTACAGGGGATTATTGGCCATTTCTGCATGGCACTTCTTCAACTGGGAAACGTGAAACACCTCATGAACTCCTGACAGTCCTTCGGGGGACTCCAACTTGACACACGAAGACATGCTCCGTATCCAATTTCATAGATTACCTCCTTGCGTTTTGAGTCTGCATAACTCTTCTGCCTGGACTAAGCTATCTTCAGTCTATCTTGAATCAACTTATCATTCTCTTCCGATTCCTTGATCACATTTGGTCCAAACAACTGATGGTCTCCAACGTCATCCCACACTCTCTTGGGGTATCAAACATATCGAGACAAAACTCATAGTCATTTTGTCTGAAATCCATTCAGTGGGTATCCTTATCTTTTCCAGGGTCAACGGTTCTTACAGGTACTACCACCCTTAAAATGTTCCAATATTCCATAGACCATATTTCTCATATCCTCGAAATTGGTCAACATCTTTCCTCATAGGGTAACTCATAAAATCCAAAGCAGTACCAACACCGCTAACTTTATTGATTCTTAAATTATTACAATCATCTCGCTTTTCCATTACATGTCTCAACTTAACACCTCAATATAAAAGAAAGAGCTCTCACTTCTACTACTACATTTATTCTGTTACAAATTCAACTATATATCACCAGTCTCCTTCTCCTTCGGACAATCTCTGGCAAAGTGCCCTGCTACATTACAATGGAAACATATTACTTCTGACGGGTTTCGAGGTTTCCTCATGATCACATAGCCTCCTTGGGTCCTCGGCTTCCATTTTGGGCAAGTGTTGATGTAGTGCCCTGACTCCTTGCATTTGTAACATGTGACATGACTCAGGTCCTTCCTGGAATCCAATCTATTCCTCTTCCTGGACCTTTCTGTTCCAATCAGGGCTTGTATTTCCTGTGGGTTATACTCTACTTCCTCTATCGGGAATTCTACTAGATCTCCATTCAGACAATCTTGGGAGATGTGTCCCTCTTCTCCACATGAATAGCATGACTTGGTGCGGGCTTTAATTTTGTTTCCTTTGTGTGTGTCCTCAACATCTTCCTTCACACAGGTTCTTCTAACATCTCCATGAGGGCTCCTTTCATTTCTTCTTTCTTCTTTGGATGGTTCTCTGTACCATAGTGTAAATGTGACCTTTGGCGAGGGTAGTGGGTAGTTCCTTCACACAAGAAACAAGTAATCTGTCTAGTTGGGCATTCTTCAGTTGGGTGACTTCCTTCACAATTAGGGCATTCATCCTTGTGTTCCTTATGGGTGTGTCCTATTTCTCCACAGAGCTTGCATGCACAAGGTTTCTTCATATCCTTTCCGAAGGCTTCAATTTATGGGACACAAACCGAGACATTAGCAAAGTCAACTTAAATTCTCCCCAAGTGGTTACTCCTTGCCATCCATTGATCGTTTGGTACATCTTCCACCAAGTAGCAACACCTCTTTCAAAGCACTGAAGAGCAGGCTGGGCCATATCCTTTCTGACTATAGGGTTGTTCTCCATGTGATCCTCCATGTTCTGAATCCATCGGTCCGTCTTCAATTGACTCATCGGTCCCGAAAATACGAGCTCATCTCCATTCATCATCTATTGGGTCCATGGGTTATGGGGTGAGATAAGAGGGATCGAGAGGGATGCACACAGAGCAAACAAAAGTTTTGAAAGACAGGTTTTATTGTGGCTGTCGGAAAAACATCAACAAATGACATCTCACAATCGTCGCATCTAACGCAGGTATATAATAGGGTTGGGTATTCTAAAGGTCAACGCCGCCAAACTCTTCCAGTCTTGTTCATGTCTTCGATGGGCTTCTTCTGATCATGTTGTCCTTCTCAAGTTCTTTTTGCCAGATCAACTCTGTTGTCGCGAAGTCTCTCGCGACGTCCTTTAATATTTCTGGAGTTGCATTCCAAACTTCTGGTTTCAACTTCCTTGACATGAACCATGATCCTACTATCTTTCAGCTCCTGACGAATCTCCGGTATCTCGAGGTTTTGCTCCTCCAGCTTGGCTACTTTCAGCTCCTGGGCCCTAAGTTCTTCATGAACTACTTCCTTGCCAAATACAACTTCCTAGAGGTCCATCTTAAAACTCTTGATGTAATAATCCAATTCCTGGCGATACACCAGCTAAGGTTAAAACTGCATCTTTTACTGATTGGTGCTCCATCAGCCTTCTACCATCCAATCCTTCCATGCATATGCATGCTTAACTCAGCACGGTGACAATAACATAAGCGGGCGATAACATCATGGATAGCGTGTTTCTGCTCTTGTCATTTCCATGAGCTATCTCTCCATAGTTGATATCTCCTGCCTTAGGGTTTTCCTGACAAAACTTTGAGTTTCTAGCTCTCCATGTTCCGGTCTTTCTCCGATACACCTTGATCTCGGGTATTGACAACTTCCTTAGTCTGTCAAATTCCATAAGCGTAACCTTCCTAGGTCATAAAAATATGGGAATTCTTCAGAGCCTTCAAAATCTCATAGTCTTTGGAGTCTTCAACAGTTGTAGTTTCCATTTACACGGTAAAATCCTCTTCATTCCAAATGGTCTGAGTTGTCCAATATCTTATCTCCTTGGAGTGGTCTCATCAGCCGAATCTTCATGTGGTCAAAAGGGGAAAAGGGGTATGGTCTCACTAAAAATAATTTTTTGAATAAGTTCAGAAGAGAAGAGAGGTAAAAGATCTTTTTGAAAATTAAGTTGTAGAGAAAAAAAATCTTTCCTATGGGCTTGCCAGTTTCTAGGGTCACGTCCTACAGTCAACATGTGCTCTGGTACCATCTTGTAGCGACCCGACCCGAATGGATCAAGTCTCTGTGCTTATGTGTCATCCCTGGATCGATATGCTGACACACACAGTACTCGAGGATTTATAACAGAGGTAAATCACATGTATAAATAACGTAAATACTATTACCTCAATCCAAAAGATAGCGGAAGCAACAAGGTTGTGGATTCCCATCAACACCAACGGCAAAGTTGAGTATAGGAAATCGTAACCCTAACGTATCACTTACTCGTCAGTCAAAAGTCTCGCAACATGAAGCGTTGCAGCCCGAAAACGGGTCAACACATGGAATATGCTGGCAAAGTAACACATAGAGAATAATGAAGGAATAAGCCTATACTACATGCATATATGGCTGGTGGAAAAGCTCTATGGTTACAGTTTTTGCGAAAAAGCCAATTTTTCCCTACACCAAAGGAATAAATTTTAATTTAACTATCATGGTGGTTGAAACATCATTGAGAAGGTATAACCCCAACTCAATCCCAATTAAGGTATTAAACAACCCAACAATATTAATTTAGAGTGATGAGATACATGTGAATACTCAAGTACTAGATACTCAGAATTGTCCATAACGGGGACACGGCTAACCATGATTAGTTTGTACACTCTGCAGAGGTTTGCGCACTTTTCCCCACAAGACTCGATCGCCTCCGTTGATTTCTCGCACTGCATGGTGTTTGAGAAACGGATGACCGAGACACGCCTTTCAGAAACATTAACTCTCTACTCCGGATAGATCACACCAAACCTATAAAACCCACTACCTGCTGATCTAACTCTTCAAGAGCTTCACGTAACTTACTCAACTATGCTAGAGCCCATAATAGCTTGTGGCTGCACACGGAAGTTTCTAGCATGAATAATCTCAGTTCCATTTGAGCCTGGTTGGCGGTCCATAGGAAGATCACACGTGTACCCAGGATTTCAAAAATAAAACAGACAACATTGGGTTCCCCAGTGCCTCAATCCACCCAGATGTGTATTTAAGTTGCCACCTTAAAGTAAACCATTAATTAATAATCTCACATATGTCGTGAATATCTCTCAAACCCAAACCACGCCTCACGAGCATAACATGGCAATATAAGCATAACGTAGAAGTAACTCCCAAGGGTTTGAAAGTACCAGGGCAATAGGTTCCTACCTCTTCATCTACTTCCCAACCCACAAATTAATGCCATCCTAATCATGCAATGTTGGAGGGTTGAGCTAATGCATAAAAACTGGGTATGAAGAGATATGATCAAGTGTTACTTGATTGCAAAGTTGATGAAGATGATTCGCACTCAAAACTCTTGATAGTTCTACTCGTCACACTCCGGTCAATCTATCGTAAGAAATCAACAGTAGCCACACATAAGCAATCACTCAAAACATCAGAAAGAACGAAGAAACAATTCGGAAAACATCAAAACCAATCAAATAACTATCGCAACATAAAACAATTTCTAACAGTACCAAAATTGTGTGTATTTGGCCTTATCAGAAAGTTTATGTCAAGAGCTTTAATTTGCAAAAAGAATCAACTAAATCGGAGTTACGAAATTCAAGTTACGATCAAACGAAGTTTGAATATAAATCTGTTTGAATTCAAATTTTATAACTTTCAAAAACATGTTTGAGTTGGATTACTAGATAGAGGGGATCGTAACGAAGAAGTGAGCGTTGGTTTCGTTGGATTTGGATAAACGAGTGAAAAGTTATTAACGTTTGAAAACTAGGGGCTATTCTGTAAAAGAACTACTACAAATAGGTCCCTGAATAGAAAATAAAAAAAGAAAAGAAAAAAACTATCGAGCTAACGCTCGCTACCGCGACCTAATGAACGAAAGCGTTCACTAACAGATCTAACCTAGCGATCATTCACTAAATAACTAGGTTAAAAAAACCGGGTTTAAAAAAAACGAAACAGGAAAATAAACCGGATCGGACCGGGCGGTTTTTACCCGGCCACGGCGGGTTCGACGCCGGCGGCGGTTTCCGGCGAGACAGGACGGCGGCGGCTCGGTCCGGCGGGCGGGCGGTGGGTTTCAACAGCGTAGGGCACGGGTGCGGCGTGGAGCGGCGCTGCTCGAGGTGGGGTCGGCGGCGGCCGGAGCGAGGCAAAGGGCGGCGACGGCGACGGCTTTCAACAACAAGCGGTGGCTCGGATGCGGCGAGATGCGGAGAGAGAGAGAGGGAAACGGGGCCGGGGCTGCGGCTTAAATAGGCGGGGAGGCGGCCTCGGGAGGCGTGGAGGAGGGGCAAAGGCGGCGGGGGGAGTCCGGCCGCGGCACGGACGTCGAGGCGGCGACGGAGTCGTGCGGGATCCGGCCTCCATGAGGTCGGGACGGGCGCGGCGGCTGGGCCGGGCCGGGCAAGGCTGGGCCGGGCTGGCCGGGCCGGGTGGCCTGGCCTGGCGCGGTCGGTGGGCTTGGGAGGGAGGCGGCGCGGAGCGAGGCCTTGGCCTGGCTTCGGCTGGGCCGGTCCAGGCGGCGGAGAAACTTTTGTTTTTTTTAAGGTTTTTGAGTCAAACAAAAATAATTAAAACTAAATAAACAAAAATGTAATATAGGCATATAATATACCAAAATTTGCAGAAAAAGATTTCCTACATGATGAACATTATTCTAATTTGAAATAAAATCCACAAAAATTATAATAATTCAAACAGTGCTACTGGTCCAATTAAAATCCAATAAAAATCATTTTTTAAATACCAAATTTAATTCAAATTTATTTCTCTCCACTTTTCTGATGTAGGGAATCATGTTACCCTATTTTCCATATATTTTATTTTCGAAGAAAAATAATTTGAATAAAACTCAAATAACTCCAAATTGGAAATAAATTCAAGAGAACTTTGAATTTAATTCTTTTAAAACTCCCAACTCATATTTCATATAATTTGAAGAGGTCATTTTATCTTCTCTCGTGAAATCATTGAGTTGCATAAAGTTTCAGAATTGGAAATATTCTCAAATGAAATTCAAATATTTCAACACCCCTTGTCATTTAAATAAATGGAAGGAGTCATGTCATCTTCTCTCCAGGGTTTTGTGATGAAAAGAATTTGAATTTCCAAAAATCATAAAAGCAAAATGAAAGTTTGGGAAAGTCCTTTTATTCCCTCTCATTTAACTTTCAAAAAGGTTTCGAATTCCACTCACTTTCAGTCAATCAATCACACAACAATCAAACAAACAATCAAATCTATCTATTTATTATAACATTCCAAAATTTAGAATTTTGGGATGTTACACCCGGGGGCCATAGGTTTCACTAGTGGCTTCTCTCAAAAGCATAAGTATTCTACGGTGGGTGAACAAATTACTGTTGAGCAATTGACAGAATTGAGCATAGTTATGAGAATATCTAATCATGATCATGTATATAGGCATCACGTCAGTGACAAGTAGACCGAAACGATTCTGCATCTACTACTATTACTCCACTCATCGACCGCTATCCAGCATGCATCTAGAGTATTAAGTTAAAAACAGAGAAACGCCTTAAGCAAGATGACATGATGTAGAGAGATAAATTCATGCAATATGAAATAAACCCCATCTTGTTATCCTCGATGGCAACGATACAATACGTGCCTTGCTGCTTCTCACATCTTTGGGAAAGGACACCGCAAGATTGAACCCAAAGCTAAGCACTTCTCCCATGTCAAGAACTACCAATCTAGTCGGCCAAACCAAACGGATAATTCAAAGAGACTTGCAAAGATAACCAATCATACATAAAAGAATTCAGAGAAGATTCAGATATTATTCATAGATAGACTTGATCATCAACCCACAATTCATCGGTCTCAACAAACACACCGCAAAAAGAAGATTACATCGAATAGATCTACACGAGAGAGGGGGAGAACTTTGTATTGAGATCCAAAAAGAGAGAAGAAGCCATCTAGCTAATAACTATGGACCCGAAGGTCTGAGGTAAACTACTCACACTTCATCGGAGAGGCTATGATGATGTAGAAGCCCTCCGTGATGACGGCCCTCTCCGGCGGAGCTCCTGAACAGGCCCCAAGATGGGATCTCGTGGATACGTAAAGTTGCGGTGGTGTTATTAGGTTTTGGCTCAGATCTGCTCGCTTGGGGGTACGTAGGTATATATAGGAGGAAGAAGTACGTCGGTGGAGCTTCGGTGGGCCCACGAGGGTGGAGGGTGCGCCTGGGGGTATAGGGCGCGCCCCCCTACCTCGTGCCCACCTCAAAGCTTCCTTGGCGTAGGGTCCAAGTCTCCTGGGTCATATTCGGTGAGAAAATCACGTTACCGAAGGTTTCATTCCGTTTGGACTCTGTTTGATATTCCGTTTCTTGAAACAACTTTGAAATAGGCAAAAAAAACAGCAATTTGGGCCTCCGACTAATAGGTTAGTCCCAAAAATAATATAAAAGTTGAAAATAAAGCCCAATATAGTCCAAAACAGTAGATAATATAGCATGGAGCAATCAAAAATTATAGATACGTTGGAGACGTATCAACCCTCTTTCTGTTTAATCAACTTAAACATGGTTTTGATACTGTAAAATTTGACCCTAGTTCAGATTAGTAAACGGATCTTGTTTCTTTCGCCGTTTGAGTTTCGTTGTTCGCTTGATTTGATTCTTTTTGCGAACCGGAGTTCTTAAGTTGAACTTTCTGGTCAACCTCTTTTATTTGAGTTTTTCTTGTGCATCTTTGCTTGTTTCTTATGTATGTTATTGTCTGTTTGCGATAGAATTCCCGGAGTGCGAAGCGTGCTACTACGAGTCTCTAGGTTTCATAGATCGTCAGCAAGGCAAGTAACACATTGATCATACTCTTTTCATACCCAGTTTTTATGCTTTAGTTCCAATCCTAAAACATTGCATGATTAGGATAATATTAACTTGTGGGTTGGGAAGTAGTTGATGAGGTAGAACCTATTGCCCTGTTATATTCAAACCCTTGGGAGTTACTTCTACGTATTGCTTATATTGCTAGGCTATGCTCATAGACGTGGTTTGGGTGAGTGAAATCCATGACAGATGTGAGATTGTTAATCAATGGTTCAACTTAAGGTGGCAACTTAAATTAACATCTGGGTGGACTGAGGCACCTGGGGTACCCAGTGTTGCTTGTACTTTTGGAAATCCCGGGGTTCCGTGTGATTTTCCTATGGACCGCCACCCAGGCTCAAAGGGAACTGAGATTATTCATGCTAGAAAATTCCGTGTGCAGCCACAAGCTATTATGGGCTCTAGCATAGTTGAGTAAGTTACATGAAGCTCTCGAAGAGGCAGATCAGCAGGTAGTGGGATGTAGGTTTGGTATGGTCTGTCCGGAGTAGAGAGTTAATGTTTACGGAAGATCGTGTCTTGGTCATCCGTTTCTCAAACACCATGGAGTGCGAGAAATCCAACGGAGGCGATCGAGTCTTGTGGGGAAAAGTGCGCAAACCTCTGCAGAGTGTACAATCTAATCATGGTTAGCCGTGTCCCCGGTTATGGACAATCTTGAGTAACTAGTTCTTGGGTTATCACATGTATCTCATCATTCTTAATTAATATTGTTGGGTTGTTAATCACTTTAATTGGGATTGAGTTGGAGGAACCTTCTCAATGTTTCAACCACCATGATAGTTAAATTAAAATACTTTCCTTTGTTGTAGGGAAAAATTGGCATTTCGCAAAAACTATAACCATAGAGCTTTCCATCAGCCAAATATGCACGTAGTGATAGCATTATTCTGTTCATGCTCTACTGTGTTATATTGCCAGCATATTCCATGTGCTGACCCATTTTCCGGTTGCAACATATTATGTTGCAGACTTTTCAGACGAGGAGTAAGGTTCGTTAGGTCATTGTCGTGCAGCTCAGCTATGCCGTTGGAGTTGATGGACTCACTTTATCTTCCAAGCCTTCCGCTGTTACCGTATTAGATGGCCTTAAGCCATATTATTGTAATAAGTTCTCTCTTGAGACGTTCGATGTAATAAGTGTGTGATTGCTACTCTGTTATAAATCCTTGAGTAATCGTGTGTGTCAAGATTACCGATCCGGGGATGACATGTATACGTAGACTTGACCATCTGAGGTCGGGTCGCTACAACCAGGGTAATAAATACCGGTTCGGTTGCTAAGTGTTAGTAACTCAAAATAAAAGGCTACGGAGACTAGCTAAAGGTGAGATGACGATATGTGTTGGAAGTGTTTCCAAGGTTGATGTGATCAAACATCGCACGCTCCCTCTACCATCGGGATTGGTGTTAAACCTAAATAATTGTTATTTGGTGTTTGCGTTGAGCATGGACATGATTGGATTATGTTTATCGCAATACGGTTATTCATTTAAGGAGAATAATGGTTACTCTGTTTATTTGAAAAATATCTTCAATGGTCTTGCACCTAAAATGAATGGTTTATTGAATCTCGACCGCAGTGATACACATGTTCATGCCAAAAGATATAAGATAGTAATGATAGTACCATACTTGTGGCACTGCCATTTGAGTCATATTGGTATAAAACGCATGAAGAAGCTCCATGTTGATGGATCTTTGGACTCACTCATTTTTGAAAAGATTGAGACATGCGAACCATGTCTATTGGTATATATGCATGAAGAAACTCCATACAGATGGATCGTTTGGACTCACTTGATTTTGAATCACTTGAGACATGCAAATCATACCACATGGGCAAGATGACCGAAAGGCCTCGTTTTCGAGAAGATGGAACAAGAAAGCAACTTGTTGGAAGTAATACATTTTGATGTGTGCCGTCCAATGAGTGTTGAGGCACGCAGTGGATATCGTTATGTTCTTACTTCACAGATGATTTGAGTAGATGCTGAGTATATTTACTTGATGAAACACAAGTCTGAATTATTGAAAGGTTTAAGTAATTTCAGAGTGAAGTTGAAGATCGTCGTGACAAGAGGATGAAATGTCCATGATATGATCATAGAGATGAATATCTGAGTTACGAGTTTGGCACACAATTAAGACATTGTGGAAATTGTTTCACAACTAATACTGCCTGGAACACCAGAGTGTGATGGTGTGTCCGAACATCATAATTGCACCCTATTGGATATGGTGCATACCATGATGTCTCTTATCGAATTACCACTATCGTTTATGGGTTAGGCATTAGAGACAACCGCATTCACTTTAAATAGGGCACCAAGCAATTCCGTTGAGACGACACTGTATGAACTATGGTTTAGAGAAACCTAAGTTGTCGTTTCTTAAAAGTTTGGGGCTGCGACGCTTATGTGAAAAAGTTTCAGGCCGATAAGCTCGAACCCAAAGCGGATAAATGCATCTTCATAGAATACCCAAAACAGTTGGGTATACCTCCTATTTCAGATCCGGAAGCAAAAGTGATTGTTTCTAGAAATGGGTCCTTTCTCGAGGAAAAGTTTGTCTCGAAAGAATTGAGTGGGAGGATGGTGGAGACTTGATGAGGTTATTGAACCGTCACTTCAACTAGTGTGTAGCAGGGCACGTGAAGTTGTTCCTGGCACCTACACCAATTGAAGTGGAAGCTTATGATAGTGATCATGAAACTTCGGATCAAGTCACTACCAAACCTCGTAGGTCGACAAGGTTGCATACTACTTCAGAGTGGTACGTAATCCTGTCTTGGAAGTCATGTTGCTAGACAACAATGAACCAACGAGCTATGGGGAAGCGATGGTGGGCCCGGATTCCGACGAATGGCTCGAGGCCATAAAATCCGAGAGAGGATCCATGTATAAAAACAAAGTATAGACTTGGAAGAACTACTTGATGGTCGTAAGGCTGTTGGGTGCAGATGGATTTTAAAAGGAAGACGGACAATGATGGTAAGTGTCACCATTAAGAAAGCTCGACTTGTCGCTAAGATGTTTTCCGACAAGTTCAAGGAGTTGACTACGATGAGACTTTCTCACTCGTAGCGATGCTAAGAGTCTGCTGAAATTATATTAGCAGTTACTACATTATTTATGAAATCTTGCAGATAGGATGTCAAAACATTGTTTCCTCGATGATTTTCTTGAGGAAAGGTTGTATGTGATACAACCAGAAGGTTTTGTCAATCCTGAAAGATGCTAACAAGTATGCAAAGCTCCAACAATCCTTCTAAGGACTGGAGTAAGCATCTCGGAGTTGGAATGTACGCTTTGATGAGATGATCAAAGATTTTGGGTTTATACAAATTTTATGAGAAACTTGTATTTCCAAAGAAGTGAGTGGGAGCACTATAGAATTTCTGATGAGTATATGTTGTTAACATATTGTTGATCAAAAATGATGTAAAATTTCTAGAAAACATACAGGGTTGTTTGAAAAGTGTTTTTCAATGGAAAACCTGGATTAAGCTACTTGAACATTGAGCATCAAGATCTATAAGGATAGAGCAAAAACACTTAATAGTACTTTCAAATGAATACATACCGTGACAAGATTTTGAAGGAGTTCAAAATAGATCAGCAAAGAATGAGTTCTTGGCTGTGTTACAAGGTGTGAGTATTGAGTAAGACTCAAGACCTGACCATGGCAGAAGAGAGAGAAAGGACGAAGGTCGTCCCCTATGCTTTAGACGTAGGCTCTACAAAGATGCTATGTTGTGTACCGTACCTAAAGTGTGCCTTGCCATGAGTTAGTCATAGTACAAGAGTGATCCAGGAATGGATCACATGACAGCGGTCGAACTTATCCTTAGTAACTAGTGGACTAAGGAATTTTCTCGATTATGGAGGTGGTAAAAGAGTTCGTCATAAAGGGTTACGTCGATGCAAACTTTGACACTAATCTGGATGACTCTGAGTAGTAAACTGGATTCTATAATAGAGCCGTTATTTGGAATAGCTCCAAGTAGCGCGTGGTAGCTGCATCTACAAGATGACATAGAGATTTGTAAAGCACACACGGGTCTGAAAGGTTCAGACCCGTTGACTAATAACCTCTCTCACAAGCGAGATATGAACAAATCCCATGGGTGTTGGATTCTTTACAATAACTTGGTGATGTGAACTAGATTATTGACTCTAGTGCATGTGGGAGATGATACGTCTCCAACGTATCTATAATTTTTGATTGCTCCATGCTATATTATCTACTGCTTTGGACATTATTGGGCTTTATTATTCACTTTTATATTATTTGTGGGACTAACCTATTAACCGGAGGCCCAAATTTAATTGTCTGTTTTTGCCTATTTCAGAGTTTCGCAGAAAAGGAATATCAAACGGAGTCCAAACGGAATGAAACCTTCGGGAACGTGATTTTTAGGAAGATTATGATCCGAGAGACTCGGACCCTACGTCAAGAAACAAAAGAGGAGGCCACGAGGTAGGGGGCGCGCCCTCCACCCTCGTGGGCCCCCTATTGCTCCACCGACGTACTCCTTCCTCCTATATATACCTACGTACCCCAAAACGATCAAATACGGAGCCAAAAACCTAATTCCACCACCGCAACCTTCTGTACCCACGAGATCCCATCTTGGGGCCTGTTCCGGAGCTCTGCTGGAGGGGGCATCCATCACGGAGGGCTTCTACATCAACACCATAGACTCTCCGATGAAGTGTGAGTAGTTTACTTCAGACCTTCGGGTCCATAGTTATTAGCTAGATGGCTTCTTCTCTCTTTTTGGATCTCAATACAATTTTCTCCACCTCTCTCGTGGAGATCTATTCGATGTAATCTTCTTTTTGCGGTGTGTTTGTTGAGACCGATGAATTGTGGGTTTATGATCAAGATTATCTATGAACAATATTTGAATCTTATCTGAGTTCTTTTATGTATGATTGGTTATCTTTGCAAGTCTCTTCAATTATCAGTTTGGTTTGGCCTACTAGATTGATCTTTCTTGCAATGGGAGAAGTGCTTAGCTTTGGGTTCAATCTTATGTGTCCTTTCCCAAAGGATGAGGGGCAGCAAGGCATGTATTGTATTGTTGCCATCGAGTATAACAAGATGGGATTTTTATCATATTGCATGAATTTATCCCTCTACATAATGTCATCTTGCTTAAGGCGTTACTCTGTTTCCATGAACTTAATACTCTAGATGCATGCTGGATAGCGGTCGATGAGTGGAGTAATAGTAGTAGATGCAAAAGGAGTCGGTCTACTTGTCTCGGACGTGATTCCTATATACATGATCATACCTAGATATTCTGATAACTATGCTCAATTCTGTCAATTTCTCAACAGTAATTGTTCACCCACCGTAAAATACTTATGCTCTTGAGAGAAGCCACTAGTGAAACCTATGGCCCCCGGGTCTATCTTCGTCATATTAATCTTCCAACACTTAGTTATTTCCTTTGCTTTTTTACTTTGCTTTTATTTTACTTTGCATCTTTATCACAAAAATACCAAAAATATTATCCTATCAAATCTCACTCTCGTGAAGGGATTGACAACCCCTTATCGCGTTGGTTGCGAGGATTTATTTGAAATGTGGAGGTGCGAGGGACTCGCACGTAGCCTCCTACTGGATTGATACCTTGGTTCTCAAAAACTGAGGGAAATACTTACGCTACTTTGCTGCATCACCCTTTCCTCTTCAAGGGAAAACCAATGCAATGCTCAAGAGGTAGCAAGAAGGATTTCTGGCGCCGATGCCGGGGAGGTCTACGCAAAAGTCAACATACCAAGTACCCATCACAATCCCTTATCTCCCGCATTACATTATTTGCCATTTGCGTCTCGTTTTCCTCTCCCCCACTTCACCCTTGCCGTTTTATTCGCCCTCTCTTTTTTTTCGTTCGCCTCTTTTTCGCTTGCTTTTTGTTTGCTCGTGTGTTGGATTGCTTGTTTGTCACGATGGCTAAAGATAATACCAAATTATGTGACTTTACCAATACCAACAATAATGATTTCCTTAGCACTGCGATTGCTCCTCTTACCAATACTGAATCTTGTGAAATCAATGCCGCTTTGTTGAATCTTGTCATGAAATATCAATTCGCCGGCCTTCCTAGTGAAGATGCCGCTACTCATCTAAATAGCTTCGTTGATTTGTGTGATATGCAAAAGAAGAAATATGTTGATAATGATATTGTTAAACTGAAGTTATTTCCTTTTTCTCTTAGAGATCGTGCTAAAGCTTGGTTTTCGTCTTTGCCTAAAAATAGTATTGATTCTTGGAACAAGTGCAAAGATGCCTTTATCTCTAAGTATTTTCCTCCCGCTAAGATCATCTCTCTTAGAAACGATATTATGAATTTTAAGCAACTTGATCATGAACATGTTGCACAAGCTTGGGAGAGGATGAAATTAATGATACGTAATTGCCCTACTCATGGTTTGAATTTGTGGATGATTATTCACAAAATTTATGCCGAATTGAATTTTGCTTCTAGAAATCTTTTAGATTCGACCGCGGGAGGCACTTTTATGGAAATCACTTTAGGAGAAGCTACTAAACTCCTAGATAATATTATGTTTAATTATTCTCAATGGCACACTCAAAGATCTACTAATAAAAAAGTTCATGCGATAGAAGAAATTAATGTTTTGAGTGGAAAGATGGATGAACTTATGAAATTATTTGCTACTAAGAATGTTTCTTATGATCCTAATGATATGCCTTTGTCTACTTTGATTGAGAATAATAATGAATATATGGATGTGAATTTTGTTGGTAGGAATAATTTTGGTAACAACGCCAGATAGAGGAAACTTCAATCCTAGGCCTTATCCTAGTAATTCCTCTAATAATTATGGTAATTCCTACAACAACTCTTATGGAAATTTTAATAAGATGCCCTCTGAATTTGAAACTAGTGTTAAAGAGTTTATGAATTCGCAAAAAAAAATTAATGCTTTGCTTGAAGAGAAATTGCTTAAAGTTGATGAATTGGCTAGGAACGTTGATAGAATTTCTCTTGATGTTGATTCTTTAAAGCTTAGATCTATTCCTCCTAAGCATGATATCAATGAGTCTCTCAAAGCTATGAGAATTTCCATCGATGGGTGCAAAGAAAGAACCGCTAGGATGCGTGCTAAGAAAGATTGCTTTATAAAAGCGTGTTCTTCAAATATCTATGAAAATAAAGATGAAGTCTAAAAGTATTGATGTGTCCCCTATTAAATATTTGTTTTGCATATGAATCTTGCTAATGATGAGACTGAATATGATCCACCTTTGCCTAGAAGGCGTTCCAAGAATTCGGAGTTTTTAGACCTTGATGCTAAAATTGATAAAAGTGGGATTGAAGAAATCAAAACCCTAGATGTTGATAAACCCACTATTTTGGATTTCAAGGAATTTAATTATGAAAATTGCTCTTTGATAGATTGTATTTCCTTGTTGCAGTCCGTGCTAAATTCTCCTCATGTTTATAGTCAAAATAAAGCGTTTACTAAACATATCGTTGATGCCTTGATGCAATCTTATGAAGAAAAGCTTGAGTTGGAAGTTTCTATCCCTAGAAAACTTTATGATGAGTGGGAACCAACTTTTAGAATTAAGATTAAGGATCATGAGTTCTATGCTTTATGTGATTTGGGTGCTAGTGTTTCCACTATTCCCAAAACTTTGTGCGATTTGCTAGATTTCCGTGATTTTGATGATTGCTCTCTAAAATTGCACCTTGCGGATTCCACTATTAAGAAACCTGTGGGAAGAATTAATGATGTTCTTATTGTTGCAAATTGGAATTATGTGCCCGTAGATTTTATCGTTCTCGATATAGAGTGCAATCCTTCATGTCCTATTATTCTTGGTAGACCTTTCCTTAGAACGATTGGTGCAATTATTGATATGAAGGAAGGGAATATTAGATTCCAATTTCCATTAAAGAAAGGCATGGAACACTTCCCTAGGAAGAAAATAAAATTACCATATGAATCTATCATGAGAGCTACTTATGGATTGCCTACCAAAGATGGCAATACCTAGATCTATCTTTTCTTTTATGCCTAGCTAGGGGCGTTAAACGATAGCGCTTGTTGATAGCGCTTGTTTAGGAATAAATATTTGTTCTAGCCTCTGGTTGGATGTGTTTTTATTTTTTAATTAGTGTTTGTGCCAAGTTAAACCTATAGGATCTTCTTGGATGATAGTTATTTGATCTTGCTGTAATTTCCAGAAACTTTCTGTTGACTAAAACAATTGTTAAAAATCACCAGAACGTGATAAAATACTGATTCCAATTGATTATGATCAATAAAAAAATTTCCTAGGCCGTCCTATTTTGTCTGAATTTGTGGAGTTCCAGAAGTTTGCGTTAGGTACAGATTACTACAGACTGTTCTGTTTTTGACAGATTCTGTTTTTCGTGTGTTGTTTGCTTATTTTGATGAATCTATGGCTAGTAAAATAGTTTATGAACCATAGACAAGTTGGAATATAGTATATTTAACACCAATATAAATAAAGAATGAGTTCATTACAGTACCTTGAAGTGGTCTTTTGTTTTCTTTCGCTAACGGAGCTCACGAGATTTCTATTGAGTTTTGTGTTGTGAAGTTTCCAAGATTTGGGTGAAAGATTTTGATGGATTATGGAACAAGGAGTGGCAAGAGCCTAAGCTTGGGGATGACCATGGCACCCCAAAGATAATCTAAGGACACCAAAAAGCCAAAGCTTGGGGGTGCCCCGGAAGGCATCCCCTCTTTCGTCTACTTCCATCAGTAACTTTACTTGGAGCTATATTTTTATTCACCACATGATATGTGTTTTGCTTGGAGCGTCTTGTATGATTTGAGTCTTTGATTTTTAGTTCACCACAATTATCCTTGCTGTACACACCTTTTGAGAGAGCCATACATGATTTGGAAATTATTAGAATACTCTATGTGCTTCGCTTATATCTTTTGAGTTATATAGTTTTGCTCTAGTGCTTCACTTATATCTTTTAGAGCACGGTGGTGGATATTTTATATAGAAACTATTGATCTCTCATGATTCACTTAGATTATTTTGAGAGTCTTAAATAGCATGGTAATTTTCTTAAATAATCCTAATATTCTTGGTATTCAAGATTAGTAAAAACTTTCTTATGAGTGTGTTGAATACTAAGAAAAGTTTGATGCTTGATAATTGTTTTGAGATATGAAGATGGTGATATTAGAGTCATGCTAGTTGAGTAGTTGTGAATTTGAGAAATACTTGTGTTAAAGTTTGTGATTCCCGTAGCATGCACGTATGGTGAACCGTTATGTGATGAAGTTGGAGCATAATTTATTTATTGATTGTCTTCCTTATGAGTGGCGGTCGGGGACGAGCGATGGTCTTGTCCTACCAATCTATCCCCCTAGGAGCATGCGTGTAATACTTTGCTTTGATAACTTGAAATTTTTTGCAATAAGTATATGAGTTCTTTATGACTAATGTTGAGTCCATAGATTATACGCACTCTTCTACCTTCCACCATTGCTAGCCTCTCTAAATATCACGCGCTTTTCGCCGGTATCATACGCCCACCATAAACCTTCCTCAAAACTGCCACCATGCCTACCTATCATGGCATTTCCATAGCCATTCCGAGATATATTGCCATGCAACTTTCCACCGTTCCATTTATTATGACACGCTTCATCATTGTCATATTGCTTTGCATGATCATGTAGTTGACATCGTATTTGTGGCAAAGCAACCGTTCATAATTCTTTCATACATGTCACTCTTGATTCGTTGCATATCCCGGTACACCACCGGAGGCCTTCATATAGATTCATATTTTGTTCTAAGTATCGAATTGTAATTGTTGAGTTGTAAGAAAATAAAAGTGTGATGATCATCATTTTTACAGCATTGTCCCAAGTGAGGAAAAGGATGATGGAGACTATGATTCCCCCACAAGTCGGGATGAGACTCCGGACGAAAAATAAACAAAAAAAGAGGCCATAAAAAAGAGAGAAAAGGCCCAAATAAAAAAATGAGAGAAAAAGAGAGAAGGGACAATGTTACTATCCTTTTGAAGGAAATATGCCCTAGAGGCAATAATAAAGTTATTATTTATTTCCTTATATCATGATAAATGTATATTATTCATGCTAGAATTGTATTAACCGGAAACATGATACATGTGTGAATACATAGACAAACAGAGTGTCACTAGTATGCCTCTACTTGACTAGCTCGTTGATCAAAGATGGTTATGTTTTCTATCCATAGACAAAGAGTTGTTATTTGATTAATGGGATCACATCATTAGGAGAATGATGTGATTGACATGACCCATTCCATTAGCTTAGCACACGATCGTTTAGTATGTTGCCATTGCTTTCTTCATGACTTATACATGTTCCTATGACTATGAGATTATGCAACTCCCATTTACCGAAGGAACACTTTGTGTGCTACCAAACGTCACAACGTGAATCGGGTGATTATAAAGGTGCTCTCTGTGTGTCTCCAAAGGTACTTGTTGGGTTGGCGTATTTCGAGATTAGGATTTGTCACTCCGATTGTCGGAGAGGTATCTCTGGGCCCAGTCGATAATGCACATCACTATAAGCCTTGCAAGCATTTCAACTAATGAGTTAGTTGTGGGATGATGTATTACGGAACGAGTAAAGAGACTTGCCGGTAACGAGATTGAACTAGGTATTGAGATACCGACGATCGTATCTCGGGCAAGTAACATACCGATGACAAAGGGAACAACGTATGTTGTTATGCGGTCTGACTGATAAAGATCTTCGTAGAATATGTAGGAGCCAATATGGGCATCCAGGTCCCGCTATTGGTTATTGACAAGAGAGGTTTCTTGGTCATGTCTACATAGTTCTCAAACCCGTAGGGTGCGCACGCTTAAAGTTCGTTGACGATATAGTACTATGAGTTATGTATGTTGGTGACCGAATGTTGTTTGGAGTTTTGGATGAGATCAAAGATATGACGAGGAACTCCGGAATGGTCCGGAAGTAAAGATTGATATGTGGATAGTAGTATTTGACCTCAGGAAAGGTTCCGGAATCCATCGGAAGGAGTTCCGAATGTTTCCCGAAATGCTTGGGCACGAGAACACTTTATCTGGGCCAAAGGGGAAAGCCCACGAGGCTTTTGGAAAGTGCAAAAGGAAGTTTTGCAGAGACCAGAGGCTAGACGCCAGGAACCCTGGCATCTAGGGGGTAGACGCCGGGAACCCTGGCGTCTAGCCCTGGAGTCCGAGAAGGACTCTTGCCTTTCGGGCAAAACCGACTTTGAGGAGGCTTTTACTCCAAGTTTCGACCCCAGTGCTCAACATATAAATAGAGGGGTAGGGCTAGCACCCAAGACACATCAAGAAACACCAACACCGTCACCACGCCGTCGTGCTGCCAGAACTCATCTACTACTTCGCCCCTCTTGCTGGATCGAGAAGGCGAGGACGTCACCGAGCCGAACGTGTGCGTAACTCGGAGGTGTCGTGCTTTTGCATTTGGATCGGTCGGATCGTGAAGACGTACGACTACATCAACCGTGTTGATATAACGCTTTCGCTTTCGGTCTATGAGGGTACGTAGACAACACTCTCCCCTCTCGTTGCTATGCATCACCATGATCTTGCGTGTGCGTAGGTAAATTTTTGAAATTACTACGTTCCCCAGCAGTGGCATCCGAGCCAGGTTTTATGCGTAGATGTCATATGCACGAGTAGAACACAAGTGAGTTGTGGGTGATATAAGTCATACTGCTTACCAAAGATGTCATACTTTGGTTCGGGCGGTATTGTTGGATGAATCGCCCGGACCGACATTACGCCAGACGCTTACGCGAGACTGGTTCTACCGACGTGCTTTGCACACAGTGGCTGGTGGGTGTCGCTTTCTCCAACTTTAGTTGAACCGAGTGTAGCTACGCCGGTCCTTGCGAAGGTTAAAACAGCACCAACTTGACAAACTATCGTTGTGGTTTTGATTCGTAGGTAAGAACGGTTCTTGCTAAGCCCAGGAGCAGCCACGTAAAACTTGCAACAACAAAGTAGAGGACGTCTAACTTGTTTTTGCAGGGCATGTTGTGATGTGATATGGTCAAGACATGATGCTAAATTTTTTTGTATGAGATGATCATGTTTTGTAACCGAGTTATCGGCAACTGGCAGGAGCCATATGGTTGTCGCTTTATTGTATGCAATGCAATCGCCCTGTAATGCTTTACTTTATCACTAAGCGGTAGCGATAGTCGTAGAAGCATAAGATTGGCGAGACGACAATGATGCTACGATGGAGATCAAGGTGTCACGCCGGTGACGATGGTGATCATGACGGTGCTTCAAAGATGGAGATCACAAGCACAAGATGATGATGGCCATATCATATCACTTATATTGATTGCATGCGATGTTTATCTTTTATGCATCTTATCTTGCTTTGATTGACGGTAGCATTATAAGACGATCTCTCACTAAATTTCAAGATAAAAGTGTTCTCCTTGAGTATGCACCGTTGCCAAAGTTCGTCGTGCCCAGACACCACGTGATGATCGGGTGTGATAAGCTCTACGTCCATCTACAACGGGTGCAAGCCAGTTTTGCACACGCAGAATACTCGGGTTAAACTTGACGAGCCTAGCATATGCAGATATGGCCTCGGAACACTGAGACCGAAAGGTCGAGCGTGAATCATATAGTAGATATGATCAACATAGTGATGTTCACCATTGAAAACTACCTCATTTCACGTGATGATCGGTTATGGTTTAGTTGATTTGGATCACGTGATCACTTAGATGATTAGAGGGATGTCTATCTAAGTGGGAGTTCTTAAGTAATATGATTAATTGAACTTTAATTTATCATGAACTTAGTCCTGGTAGTATTATCATATCTATGTTGTAGATCAATTGCTCGCGTTTAGCTCCCCTGTTTTATTTTTGATATGTTCCTAGAGAAAACTAAGTTGAAAGATGTTAGTAGCAAAGATGCGGATTGGATCCGTGATCTGAGGTTTATCCTCATTGCTGCACAGAAGAATTATGTCCTTGATGCACCGCTAGGTGATGTAACCTATTACAGAGCAGATGCAGATGTTATGAATGTTTGGCTAGCTCAATATGATGACTACTTGATAGTTTAGTGCACCATGCTAAACGGCTTAGAATCGGGACTTCAAAGACGTTTTGAACGTCATGGACCATACGAGATGTTCCAGGAGTTGAAGTTAATATTTCAAGCAAATACCCGAGTTGAGAGATATGAAGTCTCCAACAAGTTCTATAGCTAAAAGATGGAGGAGAATAGCTCAAGCAGTGAGCATGTGCTCGATTGTCCGGGTACTACAATCGCTTGAATCAAGTGGGAGTTAATCTTCCAGATAAAATAGTGATTGACAGAATTCTCTAGTCACCATCACCAAGTTAGTAGAACTTCGTGATGAACTATAGTATGCAAAGGATGAAAAAAATGATTCCTGAGCTTTTCATGATGATGAAATCGATGAAGGTAGAAATCAAGAAAGAGCATCAAGTGTTGATGGTTGACAAGACCACTAGTTTCAAGAAAAGGGCAAAGGGAAGAAGGGGAACTTCAAAAAGAACGGCAAGCAAGTTGCTGCTCAAGTGAAGAAACCCAAGCCTGGACCTAAGCCTGAGACTAAGTGCTTCTACTTCAAAGGAACTGGTCACTGGAAGCAGAACTGCCCCAAGTATTTGGCGGATAAGAAGGATGGCAAAGTGAACAAAGGTATATTGGATATACATGTTATTGATGTGTACTTTACTAGTGTTTATTACAACCCCTCGGCATTTGATACTGGTCCAGTTGCTAAGGGTAGTAACTCGAAACGGGAGTTGCAGAATAAACAGAGACTAGTTAAGGGTGAAGTGACGATGTGTGTTGGAAGTGGTTCCAAGATTGATATGATCATCATCGCACACTCCCTACACTTTCGGGATTAGTGTTGAACCTAAATAAGTGTTATTTGGTGTTTGCGTTGAGCACGAAAATGATTCGATCATTTTTGTTGCAATATGGTTATTCATTTAAGTTAGAGAACAATTGTTGTTCTGTTTACATGAATAAAAACCTTCTATGGTCATACACACCAACGAAAATGGTTTGTTTGATCTCGATCGTAGTGATACTCATATTCATAATATTGAAGCCAACAGATGCAAAGTTAATAATGATAGTGCAACTTATTTGTGGCACTACTGTTTAGGTCATATTGGTGTAAAGCGCATGAAGAAACTCCATGCTGATGGGATTTTGGAATCACTTGATTATGAATCACCGATGCTTTATGTAACCATGCCTTATGGGCAAGATGACTAAGACTCCGTTCTCCGGAACAATGGAGCGAGCAACTGACTTATTGGAAATAATACATACTGATGTATGCGATCCGATGAGTGTTGAGGCTCGCGACGGGTATTGTTATTTTCTGACCTTCACAGATGATTTGAGAAGCTTTTGTAACTAATCGTGTAGGGGATTTTGGTCTATTATTAGGAATTTTAGGTTTTTTTTAGATATGGGTATATCTACTTGATGAAACACAAGTCTAAAACATTTGAAAAGTTCAAAGAATTTCAGAGTGAAGTGGAGAATCATCGTAACAAGAAAATAAAAGTTTCTATGATATGATCGCAGAGGTAAAATATTTGAGTTACGAGTTTGGCCTTCAGTTAAAACAATGTGAAATAGTTTCACTACTCACGGCACCTAGAACACCACAGTGTAATGGTGTGTCTGAACGTCATAACCGTATTTTATTAGATATGGTGCGATCTATGATGTCTCTTACCAATCTACCACTATCGTTTCGGGGTTATGCATTAGAGACAGCTGCATTCACGTGAAATAGGGCACCATCAAAATCCGTTGAGACGACGCCTTATGAACTGTGGTTTGGCAAGAAACCAAAGTTGTCGTTTCTTCAAGTTTGGGGCTGCGATGCCTATGTGAAAAAGCTTCAACCTGATAAGCTCGAGCCCAAATTGGAGAAATGTGTCTTCATAGGATACCCAAAGGAAACTGTTGGGTACACCTTCTATCACAGATCCGAAGGCAAGACATTCGTTGCTAAGAATGGATCCTTTCTAGAGAAGGAGTTTCTCTCGAAAAAAGTGAGTGGGAGGAAAGTAGAACTTGATGAGGTAACTGTACCTGCTCCCTTATTAGAAAGTAGTTCATCACAGAAACCGGTTCCTGTGACGCCTACACCAATTAGTGAGGAAGTTAATGATGATGATCATGGAACTTCAGATCAAGTTGTTAATGAACCACGTAGGTCAACCAGAGTAAGATCCGCACCAGAGTGGTACGGTAATCCTGTTCTGGAGGTTATGTTACTAGACCATGACGAACCTACGAACTATGAAGAAGCGATGGTGAGCCCAGATTCCGCAAAATGGCTTGAGGCCATGAAATCTGAGATGGGATCCATGTATGAGAACAAAGTATGGACTTTGATTGACTTGCCCAATGATCGGCGAACAATTGAGATTAAATGGATCTTCAAGAGGAAGGCAGAATGACGATAGTAGTGTTACTATCTACAAAGCTAGAATTGTCGCAAAAAGGTTTTCGACAAGTTCAAGGTGTTGACTATGATGAGAGTTTCTCATTCGTATCTATGTTTAAGTCTGTCCTAATCATGTTAGCAATTGCCGCATTTTATGAAATCTGGCAAATGGATAAACAAAACTGCATTCCTTAATGGATTTATTAAAGAAGAGTTGTATGTGATGCAACAAGAAGGTTTTGTCAATCCTAAAGGTGCTAACAAAATATGCAAGCTCCAGCGATCCATCTATGGACTGGTGCAAGCATCTCGGACTTGGAATATACGCTTTGATAAGTTGATCAAAGCATATAATTTTATACAGACTTGCGTTGAAGCATGTATTTACAAGAAAGTGAGTGGGAGCACTACAACATTTCTGATAAGTATATGTGAATGACATATTGTTGATCAGAAATAATGTAGAATTATTCTGCAAAGCATAAAAGGAGTGTTTGAAAGGATTTGTTCAAAGAAAGACCTCGGTGAAGTTGCTTACGTATTGAGCATCAAGATCTATAGAGATAGATCAAGACGCTTGATATGTTTTTTTCAATGAGTACATACCTTGAAAGAGTTTGAAGTAGTTCAAAATGGAACAGTCAAAGAAAGAGTTCTTGCCTGTGTTACAAGGTGTGAAATTGAGTAAGACTCAAAACCCGACCACGGCAGAAGATAGAAAGAGAATGAAAGTCATTCCCTATGCCTTGGCCATAGGTTCTATAAAGTATGTCATGCTGTGTACCAGATCTATTGTATACCCTACACTGATTTTGGCAAGGGAGTACAATAGTGATCTAGGAGTAGATCACTGGACAGTGGTCAAAATTATCCTTAGTGGAATAAGGATATGTTTCTCGATTATGGGGGTGACAAAAAGGTTCGTCATAAAGGGTTATGTCGATGCAAGTTTTGACACTGATCCAGATGATTCTAAGTCTCAATCTGGATACATATTGAAAGTGGGAGCAATTAGCTAGAGTAGCTCCGTGCAGAGCATTGTTGACATAGAAATTTGCAAAATACATACGAATCTGAATGTGGCAGACCCGTTGACTAAACTTCTCTCACAAGCAAAACATGATCACACCTTAGTACCCTTTGGGTGTTAATCACATGGCGATGTGAACTAGATTATTGACTCTAGTAAACCCTTTGGGTGTTGGTCACATGACGATGTGAACTATGGGTGTTAATCACATGGTGATGTGAACTATTGGAGTTAAATCACATGGTGATGTGAACTAGATTATTGACTCTAGTGCAAGTGGGAGACTGAAGGAAATATGCCCTAGAGGCAATAATAAACTTATTATTTATTTCCTTATATCATGATAAATGTTTATTATTCATGCTAGAATTGTATTAACTGGAAACATGATACATGTGTGAATACATGGACAAACAGAGTGTCACTAGTATGCCTCTACTTGACTAGCTCGTTGATCAAAGATGGTTATGTTTCCTATCCATATACAAAGAGTTGTTATTTGATTAATGGGATCACATCATTAGGAGAATGATGTGATTGACATGACCCATTCCGTTAGCTTAGCACACGATCGTTTAGTATGTTGCTATTGCTTTCTTCATGACTTACACATGTTCCTATGACTATGAGATTATGCAACTCCGTTTACTGTGAGGAACACTTTGTGTGCTACCAAACGTCCACAACGTGAATCGGGTGATTATAAAGGGGCTCTACAGGTGTCTCCAAAGGTACTTGTTGGGTTGGCGTATTTCGAGATTAGGATTTGTCACTCCGATTGTCGGAGAGGTATCTCTGGGCCCACTCGATAATGCACATCACTATAAGCCTTCCAAGCATTTCAACTAAAGAGTTAGTTGCGGGATGATGTATTACGGAACGAGTAAAGAGACTTGCCGGTAACGAGATTGAACTAGGTATTGAGATACCGACGATCGAATCTCGGGCAAGTAACATACCGATGACAAAGGGAACAACGTATGTTGTTATGCGATCTGACCGATAAAGATCTTCGTAGAATATGTAGGAGCCAATATGGGCATCCAGGTCCCGCTATTGGTTATTGACAAGAGAGGTGTCTTGGTCATGTCTACATAGTTCTCGAACCCGTAGGGTCCGCACGCTTAACGTTCGTTGACGATATAGTACTATGAGTTATGTATGTTGGTGACCGAATGTTGTTTGGAGTTTTGGATGAGATCACGGATATGACGAGGAACTCCGGAATGGTCCGGAAGTAAAGATTGATATGTGGATAGTAGTGTTTGACCTCAGGAAAGGTTCCGGAATCCATCGGAAGGAGCTCCGAATGTTTCCCGAAATGTTTGGGCACGAGAACACTTTATCTGGGCCAAAGGGGAAAGCCCACGAGGCTTTTGGAAAGTGCAAAAGGAAGTTTTGCAGAGACTAGAGGCCCTGGCGTCTAGGGGGTAGACGCCGGGAACCCTGGCGTCTAGCCCTGGAGTCCGAGAAGGACTCTTGCCTTTCGGGCAAAACTGACTTTGAGGAGGCTTTTACTCCTAGTTCGACCCTAGGGCTCAACATATAAATAGAGGGCTAGGGCTAGCACCCAAGACACATCAAGAAACACCAAGTCGTGTGCCGGCAACCCCGTCTCCTCTAATTGATCCTCCGTCATAGTTTTCGTAGTGCTTAGGCGAAGCCCTGCAAAGATTGTTCTTCACCAACACCGTCACCACGCCGTTGTGCTGCCGGAACTCATCTACTACTTCGCCCCTCTTTATGCATCGAGAAGGCGAGGATGTCACCAAGCCGAACGTGTGCAGAACTCGGAGGTGCTGTTCTTTCGGTATTTGGATCGGTCGGATCGTGAAGACGTACGACTACATCAACCGCGTTGATATAACACTTCCGCTTTTAGTCTACGAGGGTACGTAGACAACACTCTCCCCTCTCGTTGCTATGCATCACCATGATCTTGCGTGTGCGTAGGTAAAATTTCCAAATTACTACGTTCCCCAACACCTTTTACCACACTTGTGCTTCAAAGTAGCACCATGACCTTCATGATAGAGGGTCTCTCATTTTGTCACTTTCATATACTAGTGGGAAATTTCATTATAGAAATTGGCTTGCATATTCCAATGATGGGCTTCCTCAAAATGCCCTAGGTCTTCGTGAGCAAGCGAGTTGGATGCACACCCATCGAGTTTCCTTTGTTGAGCTTTCTTATACTTATAGCTCTAGTGCATCCATTGCATGGCAATCCCTACTCAGTCACATTGATATCTATTGATGGGCATCTCCATAGCCCGTTGATACGCCTAGTTGATGTGAGACTATCTTCTCCTTTTTGTCTTCTCCACAACCACCATTCTATTCCACATATAGTGCTATGTCCATGGCTCACGCTCATGTATTGCGTGAAGATTGAAAAAGTTTGAAAATGTCAAAAGTACGTAAACAATTGCTTGGCTTGTCATCGGGGTTGTGCATGATCTAAATACTTTGTGTGGTGAAGATAGAGCATAGCCAGACTATATGATTTTGTAGGGATAACTTTCTTTGGCTATGTTATTTTGAGAAGACATGATTGCTTTGTTAGTATGCTTGAAGTATTATTATTTTTATGTCAATATTAAACTTTTGTCTTGAATCTTTCGGATCTGAATATTCATACCACAATTAGGAAGAATTACATTGAAATTATGCCAAGTAGCACTCCGCATCAAAAATTATCTTTTTTATCATTTACCTACTCGGGGATGAAGAGGAATTAAGCTTGGGGATGCCTGATACGTCTCCAACGCATCTATAATTTTTGATTGCTCCATGCTATATTATCTACTGTTTTGGACACTATTGGGCTTTATTATTCACTTTTATATTATTTTTGGGACTAACCTATTAACCGGAGGCCCAGCCTAGAATTGCTGTTTTTTGCCTATTTCAGAGTTCCGCAGAAAGGAATATCAAACAGAGTCCAAACGGAATGAAACCTTCGGGAGCGTGATTATTAGGAAGATTATGATCCTGGGGACTTGGACCCTACGTCAAGAAACAAAAGAGGAGGCCACGAGGAAGGGGCGCCCTGTATGCGTGCCCTCCACCCTCGTGGGCCCCAGTTGCTCCAATCGACGCATTCTTTCTCCTATATATACCCACGCATTCCCAAATGATCGACACGGAGCCAAAACCTAATTCCACCACCGCAACCTTCCTGCCACGAGATCCCATCTTGGGGCCTATTCCGGAGCTCCACCGGAGGGGGCATCCATCACGGAGGGCTTCTACATCAACACCATAGCCTCTCCGATGAAGTGTGAGTAGTTTACTTCAGACCTTCGGGTCCATAGTTATTAGCTAGCTGGCTTCTTCTCTCTTTTTGGATCTCAATACAATGTTCTCCCCCTCTCTCATGGAGATCTATTCGATGTAATCTTCTTTTTGCGGTGTATTTGTTGAGACCGATGAATTGTGGGTTTATGATCAAAATTATCTATGAACAATATTTGAATCTTCTCTGAATTCTTTTATGTATGACTGGTGATCTTTGCAAGTCTCTTCGAATTATCAGTTTGGTTTGGCCTACTAGATTGATCTTTCTTGCAATGTTAGAAGTGCTTAGCTTTGGGTTCAATCTTGCGGTGTCCTTTCCCAGTGACAGTAGGGACAGCAAGGCACGTATTGTATTTTTGCCATCGAGGATAACAAGATGGTTTTTTTTTATCATATTGCATGAATTTATCCCTCTACATCATGTCATCTTGCTGAAGGTGTTACTCTGTTTCCATGAACTTAATACTCTAGATGCATGCTGGATAGCGGTCGATGAGTGGAGTAATATTAGTAGATGCAGGCAGGAGTCGGTCTACTTGTCTCGGACGTGATGCATATATACATGATCATACCTAGATATACTCATAACTATGCTCAATTCTGTCAATTGCTCAACAGTAACTCGTTCACCCACCGTAAAATACTTATGCTCTTGAGAGAAGCCACTAGTGAAACCTATGGCCCCCGGGTCTATATTCATCATATTAATCTTCCAACACTTAGTTATTTCCTTTGCTTTTATTTTACTTTGCATCTTTATCACAAAAATACCAAAAATATTATCCCATCATATCTATCAGATCTCACTCTAAGTAAGTGACCGTGAAGGGATTGACAACCCCTTATCGCGTTGGTTGCAAGGATTTATTTGTATTGTGCAGGTCACGAGGGACTCGCGCGTAGCCTCCTACTGGATTGATACCTTGGTTCTCAAAAACTGAGGGAAATACTTACGCTACTTTGCTGCATCACCCTTTCCTCTTCAAGGGAAAACCAATGCAGTGCTCAAGAGTTAGCAGGAGACTGTTGGAAATATGCCCTAGAGACAATAATAAAATGGTTATTATTGTATTTCCTTGTTCATGATAATTGTCTATTGTTCATGCTATAATTGTATTAACTGGAAACCGTAATACAAGTGTGAATACATAGACCACAACATGTCCCTAGTGAGCCTCTAGTTGACTAGCTCGTTGATCAATAGATGGTTATGGTTTCCTGACCATGGACATTGGATGTCATTGATAATGGGATCACATCATTAGGAGAATGATGTGATGGACAAGACCCAATCCTAAGCATAGCACAAGATCATGTAGTTCGTTTTGCTAGAGCTTTTCTAATGTCAAGTATCGTTTCCTTAGACCATGAGATTGTGCAACTCCCGGATACCGTAGGAATGCTTTGGGTGTACCAAACGTCACAATGTAACTGGGTGGCTATAAAGGTGCACTATAGGTATCTCCGAAAGTGTCTGTTGGGTTGGCACAAATCGAAACTAGGATTTGTCACTCCATATGATGGAGAGGTATCTCTGGGCCCACTCGGTAATGCATCATCATAATGAGCTCAATGTGACTAAGGAGTTAGTCACGGGATCATGCGTTACGGAACGAGTAAAGAGACTTGCCAGTAACGAGATTGAACGAGGTATGGGGATACCGACGATCGAATCTCGGGCAAGTAACATACCGATGGACAAAGGGAATTGAATACGGGATTGATTGAATCCCCGACATCGTGGTTCATCCGATGAGATCATCGTGGAACATGTGGGAGCCAACATGGGTATCCAGATCCCGCTATTGGGTATTGGCCAGAGAGGTGTGTCGGTCATGTCTACATGGTTCCCGAACCCGTAGGGTCTACACACTTAAGGTTCGGTGACACTAGAGTTGTTATGAGAAATTGTATGTGGTTACCGAAGGTTGTTCGGAGTTGGAGGGGGGCACACCAGCCCACTAAGGGGCTGTGCGCCCCTCCCATCCCCTCTCACGTAACGTGGAGACGTGGGGGCGCCTCCCCTAGGGCAGCCACCCCTCCCGGCTTGGGGGGCAAGTTTCCTAGGGGTGGGGGCGCCCAAACCCATCTAGGGTTTCCCCGGTGGCCGCCGCCCCTCCCCTAGGAAACCCTAGGGCGCCTCCTCCACCCCCTTACCCCTATATATAGTGAGGGAGAGAGAGGGCAGCCGCACCCCTTCCCCTGGTGCAGCCCTCTCATCCTCCAACTCCTCCTCCTCCTCCGTAGTGCTTAGCAAAGCTCTGTCGGAGAACCACGAGCTCCATCGCCACCATGCCGTCGTGCTGCTGGAGTTCTCCCTCAACTTCTCCTCTCCCCTTGCTGGATCAAGAAGGAGGAGACGTCCCCGGGCTGTACGTGTGTTGAATGCGGAGGCGCCGTCCATTCGGCGCTAGATTGGATCTACCGTGATTTGAATCGCCGCGAGTACGACTCCATCAACCGCGTTCTTTGTAACGCTTCCGCTTAGCGATCTTCAAGGGTATGAAGATGCACTCCCTCTCTCTCATTGCTAGCATCTCCTAGATTGATCTTGATGACACGTAGGAAAATTTTGAATTATTGCTATGTTCCCCAACATAACCAACAGCGGAACCTGGATGCTCATATTGGTTCCCACATATTCTACGAAGATCTTTATCGGTCGTACCGTAATGACAAGATATGTTATTCCCTTTGTCATCGGTTTGTTACTTGCCCAAGATTCGATCGTCGGTATCTCTATACCTAGTTCAATCTCGTTACCGGCAAGTCTCTTTACTCGTTCTATGATGCATCATCCCGCAACTAACTCATTCACATTGCTTGCAAGGCTTATTATGATGTGCATTACCGAGAGGGCCCAGAGATACCTCTCTGATACTTGGAGTGACAAATCCTGATCTCGATCTATGCCAACCCAACAAACACCTTCGGAGATACCTGTAGAGCATCTTTATAATCACCCAGTTACGTTGTGACTTGATAGCACACAAGGTATTCCTCCGGTATCTGGGAGTTGCATAATCTCATAGTCAAAGGAATATGTATATGACATGAAGAAAGCAATAGCAATAAAACTGAATGATCAATATGCTAAGATAACGAATGGGTCTTGTCCATCACATCATTCTCCTAATGATGTGGTCCCGTTCATCAAATGACAACAGATGTCTATGGTTAGGAAACTTAACCATCTTTGATTAACGAGCTAGTCTAGTAGAGGCTTACTAGGGACACGGTGTTTTGTCTATGTATCCACACATGCATCAAGTTTCTGTTAATACAATTCTAGCATGAATAATAAACATTTATCATGATATAAGGAAATATAAAATAACAACTTTATTATTGCCTCTAGGGCATATTTCCTTTAATGTCCACCTTTTTCACACGACTATAGCGGCGTAATCGTTTGGGATGTCTCTCGAATCAGAAATGTAACATCGAGACGTAACGTGTGGGACTGGGGCGACTTCTCGTTCGTTTATTCTATTGCGATCGACAGTAGTCATTCGGCTATCCTCGACGGTTTCTGGGTCGTGTGGGAAGGACACCCCCTATCGCAGTCACTCACTTGGCGACGGTTCGGAATGTCATCACGGAAAGGGGTCAAAACCGTTTGTATAGCACCTTACGGTACCAGTGGAGCCAACTGCCGCTGATACAGAGAGATTTTTGGTGATCAATGACGAGAGGGGCTTTCCGGGCATGCTTGGTAGTATTGATTGTATGTACTGGAAATGGAAGAACTATCCATTTGTTTGGCAGGGGCAAAGGGCATCTGAAAGGTGCCACTGTCATACTTGAAGCGGTGGCTTCACAAGATCTATGGATATGGCACTCTTTCTTCGGCATGACTGGTTCTCACAATGATATCAATGTTCTTCAGTGTTCTTGAAGGAAATATGCCCTAGAGGAAATAATAAAGTTGTTATTTATATTTCCTTATACCATGATAAATGTTTATTATTCATGCTATAATTGTATTAACCGGAAACTTAGTACATGTGTGAATACATAGACAAACAGAGTGTCCCTAGTATGCATCTACTAGACTAGCTCGTTAATCAAAGATGGTTAAGTTTCCTAGCCATAGACATGTGTTGTCATTTGGTGAACGGGATCACATCATTAGAGAATGATGTGATGGACAAGATCCATCCGTTAGCTTAGCATTATGATCGTTTAGTTTATCGCTATTGCTTTCTTCATGACTTATACATGTTCCTATGACTATGAGATTATGCAACTCCCGAATACCGAAGGAACACTTTGTGTGCTATCAAACGTCACAACGTAACTGGGTGATTATAAAGATGCTCTACAGGTGTCTTCGATGGTGTTTGTTGAGTTGGCATAGATCGATATTAGGATTTGTCACTCCGATTGTCGGAGAGGTATCTCTGGGCCCTCTCGGTAATGCACATCACTATAAGCCTTGCAAGCAATGTGACTAATGAGTTAGTTGCGGGATGATGCATTATGGAACGAGTAAAGAGACTTGCCGGTAATGAGATTGAACTAGGTATGATGATACCGATGATCGAATCTCGGGCAAGTAACATATTGATGACAAAGGGAACAACGTATGTTGTTGTGCGGTTTGACCGATAAAGATCTTCGTAGAATATGTAGGAGCCAATATAAACATCCAGGTTCCGCTATTGGTTATTGACTGGAGATGTGTCTCGGTCATGTCTACATAGTTCTCGAACCCGTAGGGTCCGCACACTTAACGTTCGATGATGATGCATATTATGAGTTTTTGTGATTTGATGTACCGAAGATTGTTCGGAGTCCCGGATGAGATCACGGAAATGACGGGGAGTCTTCAAATGGTCGAGACATAAATATTCATATATTGGAAGGCTACATTCAGACACCGGAATGGTTCAGGTAGTTTCGGATAAGTTTCGGAGTACCGATGGGTACCGGAACCCTCCTCCCCCCTCCCGGGAAGTTATTGGGCCTCATGGGCCTAGTGGTGGAAGAGAGGAGGCAGGCCAAGGTGTGGCGCGCGCCCCCCTTGCCCGAACCGAATTTGACTAGGGCTAGGGGGCGCCCCCCCTATCCTTCTCTCCTCCCTCTCCTTCTCCCCTTCTCCTTGTGGAACTAGGAAGGGGGGCAAATCCTAGTTGGAGTAGGACTCCCCCCCTTGGGCGCGCCTCCTCCTGGCCGGCTCCTCCTCCCTTCCTCCTTTATATACGTGGGGAGGGGAGAACCCAAAGGCACAACAGACAATCTCTTAGCCGTGTGCGATGCCCCCTCCACAGTTTTACACCTCGGTCATATCGTCGTAGTACTTAGGCGAAGCCCTGCGCCGGTAACTTCATCATCACCGTCACCACACCGTCATGCTGACGAAACTCTCCCTCGGCTTCAGCTAGATCAAGAGTTTGAGAGACGTCACCGAGCTAAACGTGTGCAGATCGCGGAGGTGTCGTGCGTTCGGTACTTGATCGGTTGGATCGCGAAGACGTTCGACTACATCAACCGCGTTACTAAACGCTTCCGCTTTCGGTCTACATCAACCGTGTTATGAACTTGATCGTTTGGATCGCGAAGACGTTCGACTACATCAACCGCGTTATGAACTGTGGTTTGGCCAGAAGCCCAAGTTGTTGTTTCTTAAAGTTTGGGGTTGCGATGCTTATGTGAAAAAACTTCAACCTGATAAGCTCGAACCCAAATCGGACAAATGTGTCTTCATAGGATACTCAAAGGAGACTGTTGGGTACACCTTCTATCACAGATCCGAAGGCAAGATATTCGTTGCTAAGAATGGATCCTTTCTAGAGAAGGAGTTTCTCTTGAAACAAGTGAGTGGGAGGAAGGTAGAACTTGATGAGGTAATTGTACCTGCTCCCTTATTGGAAAGTAGTTCATCACAGAAATCAATTCAAGTGATTCCCACACCAGTTAGTGAGGAAGCTAATGATTATGATCATGAAACTTCTGATCAAGTTACTACCAAACCTCGTAGGTCAACCAGAGTAAGATCCGCACCAGAGTGGTACGGTAATCCTGTTCTGGAAGAAATGTTACTTGACCATGACGAACCTACGAACTATGACGAAGCGATGATGAGCCCAGATTCCGCGAAATGGCTTGAGGGCATGAAATCTGAGATGGGATCCATGTATGAGAACAAAGTGTGGACTTTGGTTGACTTGCCCGATGATCGGCAAGCCATAGAGAATAAATGGATCTTCAAGAAGAAGATCGACATCGATAATGTTACCGCATCTACAAAGCTCGACTTGTTGTGAAAGGTTTTTGACAAATTCAAGGAGTTGACTAGGATGAGACCTTATCACCTGTAGCGATGCTTAAGTCCGTCCGAATCATGTTAGCAATTGCCGCATTTTATGATTATGAAATTTGGCAAATGGATGTCAAATCTGCATTCCTTAATGGATATCTTAAAGAAGAGTTGTATATGATGCAACCAGAAGGTTTTGTCGATCCGAAAGGTGCTAACAAAGTGTGCAAGCTCCAACGATCCTTTTATGGACTGGTGCAAGCATCTCGGAGTTGGAATATACGCTTCGACAGTGTGATCAAAGCATATGGTTTTATACAGACTTTTGGAGAAGCATGTATTTACAAGAAAGTGAGTGGGAGCTCTGTAGCATTTCTGATATTATATGTAGATGACATATTGTTGATCGGAAATTATACTGAATTTCTGGATAGCATAAAAGGATACTTGAATAAGAATTTTTCAATGAAAGGATACTTATATATTGGGCATCAAGATCTATAGAGATAGATCAATACGCTTAATTGGACTTTCACAAAGCACATACCTTGATAAAGTTTTGAAGAAGTTCAAAATGGATCAAGCTAAGAAAGGGTTCTTGCCTGTGTTACAAGGTGTGAACTTGAGTCGGACTCAATGCCCGACCACTTCAAAAGATAGAGAGAAAATCAAAGTCAATCCCTATGCTTCAGCCATAGGTTTGATACGTCTCCAACGTATCTATAATTTTTTATTGTTCCATGCTATTATATTACCTGTTTTGGATGTTTAATGGGCTTTACTAAGCACTTTTCTATTATTTTTGGGACTCACCTACTAACCGAAGGCCCAGTGCAAATTGTTGTTTTTTTGCCTATTTCAGTGTTCCGTAGAAAAGGAATATCAAACGGAGTCCAAGCGGAATAAAACCTTCGGGAGAGTTATTTTTGGAACAAACGTGATCCAGAGGACTTGGAGTGGACATCAAGAAAGAATCGAGGAGGCCACGAGGCAGGGAGGCGCGCCTGGGCGTGCCCCCCACCCTCGTGGGCCCCTCGCAGCTCCACCGACCTACTTCTTCCTCCTATATATACACATATACCTCAAAAACATCCAGGAGCACCACGAAACCCTATTTCCACTGCCGCAACCTTCTGTACCCATGAGATCCCATCTTGGAGTCACGGAGGGCTTCTACATCAACATCATAGCCTCTCCGATGATGTGTGAGTAGTTTACCATAGACCTTCGGGTCCATAGTTATTAGCTAGATGGCTTCTTCTCTCTCTTTGGATCTCAATACAAAGTTCTCCTCAATTCTCTTGGAGATCTATTCGATGTAATTCTTTTTGCGGTGTTTTGTCGAGATCCGATGAATTGTGGGTTTATGATCAAGATTATCTATGAACTATACTTGAATCTCCTCTGAATTCTTTTATGGATGATTTGTTGTCTTTGCAAGTCTCTTCGAATTATTAGTTTGATTTGGCCTACTAGATTGATCTTTCTTGCAACGGGAGAAGTGCTTAGCTTTGGGTTCAATCTTGCGGTGTCCTTTCCCAGTGACAACAGGGGCAGCAAGGCACGTATTGTATTGTTGCCATCGAGGATAAAAAGATGGGGTTTATATCATATTGCTTGAGTTCATCCCTCTACATAATGTCATCTTGCCTAATGTGTTACTCCATTCTTATGAACTTAATACTCTAGATGCATGCTGGATAGCGGTCGATGTGTGGAGTAATAGTAGTAGATGCAGAATCGTTTCGGTCTATTTGTCGCATACGTGATGCCTATATACATGATCATGCCTAGATATTCTCATAATTATGCACTTTTCTATCAATTGCTCGACAATAATTCGTTCGCCCACCGTAATACTTATGCTATCTTGGGAGAAGCCACTAGTGAAACCTATGGCCTCCGGGTCTATTTTCCATCATATAAGTTTCCAATCTATTTTGCAATCTTTACTTTCAATCTATATAATAAAAATACCAAAAATATTTATCTTATTATCTCTATCAGATCTTACTTTTGCAAGTGGCCATGAAGGGATTGACAACCCCTTTATCGCGTTGGTTGCAACGTTCTTAATTATTTGTGCAGGTATAAGGCGACTTGTGTGTAACCTCCTACTGGATTGATACCTTGGTTCTCAAAAACTGAGGGAAATACTTACAGTACTTTGCTGCATCATCCTTTCCTCTTCAAGGGAAAAACCAACACAGTGCTCAAGAGGTAGCAACAAGGATTTCTGGCGCCGTTGCCGGGGTGGTCTACGCCAAGTCAAGTCAAGATTTGATCTTCCAGCATCAAGCCATCTCTGGCGCAGTTGCCAAGTCAAGTCAAGACATACCAAGTACCCATCACAACTCTTATCCCTCGCATTACATTATTTGCCATTTGCCTCTCGTTTTCCTCTCCCCCACTTCACCCTTTGCCTATTCTTCGCCCTCTTCCAATATGTCTTTTTGTTTGTGTTTCCACGTGCCTTCTATTTGCTTGCATCTTTGCTTGCTAAAAATCTATTGAAATTGATCCACTTAAAGTGTACTTGGATCATCTTCGGTCCTTATCTTTCGTCTTTGAAACCCCAACTAGCCTAGTTGATGGGAAATCTTTAGATGAGCATGCTCATTTTGTGCGTCATCGTTTGTCTGAAAAAGGGAAACTTTTATGGGATCAAATAAATAGATTGTTGTGTTATGCTTGGAATCTTTGTGAAATTTATGATTTTACTTGTTGCTCTAAGAACCCTAAAAACACCTCCCCTACCTATGTGAGTTTAATGAAAATGAAATCGTATCGTCTTATGCAAAGGGTGTTTATAGTTACTACGATATCAAACAAATTGAAGAATTTGTTGCTTTTAAGGGTGCCTATTAAGTTGCTTCTTTGATTGAAAAGTATGATACTACTCTCTACGAATCTGAAAATTTTGACATACTTAAATATTGCTATGAAAACTATGCTCATAATGTCTATGCCAAAGAATTCATTGAGAGAATGACCGTTGCTTCGGAAGAAAATAATGATATGCATGAATCTACAGATAATGATGATTCTGATGATTTGATTGAAATATCCCTTGATGAACATGATGCTTGCTACTCTTGTGGCCATGATGCCAATATTCATGAAGACGAATTTGCTATAGTTCCTTATGTTAAACATGAGATCGTTGCTATTGCGCCCATACTTGATAGTTCCTTTGATGAAAAGCATGATTGCAATGATGTTATTATAAATTCTATTGATGTAAATTGTGTTAATAATATGCAAAACCCTAAGCTTGGGGATGCTAGTTTTGCTATGTCTACTACTTGTTGCAATGATCATGATTGGGGTGATTCTTCTTATGATCTTGAAACTTTATTTAAGCCCCATGATGAATATGAGATTGAAGAGTGTTTGCAGTAATATTGAAAGTGGGTTTGGAAGAGTGTCAACTTTAGATCCCACATATTTGGATAATGCTCAATCTTATGAAGTTTTTGATAAAAGTGGGTTTGGAGAGGTCATGACTTTAGTTAATGATATTCCCACTATTTTGGGAGAGTGTCAACTATGCATGCATGTGGATCATGTAGAGAAAATTTTATGTGAGAGCTATATTGTTGAATTTGAATATGATCCCACATGTAATTATTATGAGAGAGGAAAATATGGTTGCAGAAATTTTTATGTTACTAAATTACCTCTCGTTATGTTGAGATTGCTATCGTCTCTTTCTTCTTCCTTGCATATGCTAATTTTTGCTTGCTATGATAATTTGTTTGCTTATAAGATGCCTATGCATAGGAAGTATGTTAGACTTAGATGTGATTTTCACATGCTATATGATGTTCTTTTTGTGCTTCAATTTTTGTCTTTCATGTGAGCATCATTAAAATTATCAATGCCTAGCTAGGGGCGTTAAACGATAGCGCTTGTTGGGAGGCAACCCAATTTTATTTTTGTTTCTTACTTTTTGGTTCTGTTTTGTAATAAATAATTCGTCTAGCTTCAGTTTATATGTGGTTTTATGTTTTTATTAGTGTTTGTGCCAAGTAGAACCTTTGGGAAGACTTGGGTGAAGTCTTTTTGATCTTGCTGTAAAAAACAGAAAAGTTAGCGCTCACGAGATTAGCTACAACTTTTTACTGGAGAGTGCTATTTAGTTGATTCTTTTTGCAGATGATTAACAGACAAATTCCTACGTCCAAAAATTTATTTTAGAATTTTTGGAGTTCCAGAAGTATACGTTTGATACAGATTACTACAGACTGTTCTGTTTTTGACAGATTCTATTTTTCGTGTGTTGTTTGCTTATTTTGATGAATCTATGACTATCGGAGGGTATGAACCATAGAGAAGTTGGAATACAGTAGGTTTAACACATATATAAATAATGAATGATTTCATTACATTACCTTGAAGTGGTGGTTTGTTTCCTTTCGCTAACGGATCTCATGAGATTTTCTGTTAAGTTTTGTGTAGTGAAGTTTTCAAGTTTTGGGTAAAGATTTGATGGATTATGGAATAAGGAGTGGAAAGATCCTAAGCTTGGGGATGCCCAAGTCACCCCAAGGTAAAATTCAAGGACAACCAAAAGTTTAAGCTTGGGGATGCCCTGGAAGGCATCCCCTCTTTCGTCTTCGTTCATCGGTAACTTTACTTGAGGCTATATTTTTATTCACCACATGATATGTGTTTTTCTTGGAGCGTCTTGTATGATTTGAGTCTTTGCTTTTTAGTTTACCACAATCATCCTTGATGTACACACCTTTTGGGAGAGACACACATGAATCGGAATTTATTAGAATACTCTATGTGCTTGACTTATATCTTTTGAGCTAGATAAATTTCTCTAGTGCTTCACTTATATTTTTTTAGAGCACGGTGGTGGTTTTATTTTATAGAAATAATTCATCTCCCATGCTTCACTTATATTATTTTGAGAATCTTTTAGAACAGCATGGTAGTTTGCTTTGGCTATAAAATTAGTACTAATATGATGAACATCCAAGATAGGTATAATAAAAACTATCATATAAAGTGCATCGAATATTATGAGAAGTTTGATACTTGATAATTGTTTTTGAGATATGAATATGGTGATATTAGAGTCATGCTAGTTGAGTAGTTGTGAATTTGAGAAATACTTTTTCTAAAGTTTGTGATTCCCGTAGCATGCACGTATGGTGAACCGTTATGTGATGAAGTCGGAGCATGATTTATTTATTGATTGTCTTCCTTATGAGTGGTGGTCGGGGACGGCGATGGTCTTTTCCTACCAATCTATCCCCTAGGAGCATGCGCGTAGTACTTCATTTCGATAACTAATAGATTTTTGCAATAAGTATGTGAGCTCTTTATGACTAATGTTGAGTCCATGGATTATACGCACTCTCACCCTTCCACCATTGCTAGCCTCTCTAATACCGCACACTTTTCGCTGTTATCATACACCCATCATATACCTTCCGCAAAACAGCCACCATACCTACCTATTATGGCATTTCCATAGCCATTCCGAGATATATTGTCATGCAACTTACCACGGTTCCGTTTATTATGACACGCTTCATTATTGTCATATTGCTTTGCATGATCATGTAGTTGACATCGTATTTATGGCAAAGCCACCGTTCATAATTCTTTCATACATGTCACTCTTGATTCATTGCATATCCCGGTACACCGCCGGAGGCATTCACATGGAGTCATATTTTGTTCTAAGTATTGAGTTGTAATATTTGAGTTGTAAGTAAATAAAAGTGTGATGATCATCATTATTAGAGCATTGTCCCAAGTGAGGAAAGGATGATGGAGACTATGATTCCCCCACAAGTCGGGATGATACTCCGGACGAAAAGAAAAGAAAAAAAGAAAAAAAAAGAGGCCATAAAAAAAGAGAAAAGGCCCAAATAAAAAATGAGAGAAAGAGAGAGAAGGGACAATGTTACTATCCTTTTGCCACACTTGTGCTTCAAAGTAGCACCATGATCTTCATGACAGAGAGTCTCTTATGTTGTCACTTTCATATACTAGTGGGAATTTTACATTATAGAACTTGGCCTGTATATTCCAATGATGGGCTTCCTCAAAATGCCCTAGGTCTTCGTGAGAAAGCGAGTTGGATGCACACCCACTTAGTTTCTTTTGTTGAGCTTTCATACACTTATAGCTCTAGGGCATCCGTTGCATGGCAATCCCTACTCACTCACATTGATATCTATTGATGGACATCTCCATAGCCCGTTGATATGCCTAGTTGATGTGAGACTATCTTCTCCTTTTTGTCTTCTCCACAACCACCATTCTATTCCACATATAGTGCTCTGTCCATGGCCCACGCTCATGTATTGCGTGAAGATTGAAAAAGTTTGAGAACATCAAAAGTATGAAACAATTGCTTGGCTTGTCATCGGGGTTGTGCATGATTAAATACTTTGTGTGATGAAGATAGAGCATAGCCAGACTATATGATTTTGTAGGGATAACTTTCTTTGGCCATGTTATTTTGAGAAGACATGATTGATTTGTTAATATGCTTGAAGTATTATTATTTTCATGTCAATACTAAACTTTTGTCTTGAATCTTTCGGATCTGAACATTCATGCCACAATAAAGGAAATTACATTGGGAAATATGCTAGGTAGCATTCCACATCAAAAAATCTGTTTTTATCATTTACCTACTCGAGGACGAGCAGGAATTAAGCTTGGGGATTCTTGATACGTCTCCAATGTATCTATAATTTTCGATTGTTCCATGCTATTATATTATCTGTTTTGGATGTTTAATGGCCTTTACTAAGCACTTTTATATTATTTTTGGGACTAACCTACTAACCGAAGGCCCAGTGCAAATTGCTGTTGTTTGCCTATTTCAGTGTTTCGCAGAAAAGGAATATCAAACGGAGTCCAAACGGAATGAAACCTCGGGGAGAGTTATTTTTGGAACAAACGTGATCCAGAGGACTTGGAGTGGACGTCAAGAAAGAATCGAGGAGGCCACGAGGCAGAGAGGCACGCCTGCCCCCCTGGCCGCGCCCCCCACCCTCGTGGGCCCCTCGCAGCTCCACTGACCTACTTCTTCCTCCTATATATACACACATACCCCGAAAACATCCAAGAGCACCACGAAACCCTATTTCCACCGCCGCAACCTTCTGTACCCGTGAGATCCCATCTTGGGGCCTTTTCCAGCGCTCCGTCGGAGGGGGAATCGATCAGGAGGGCTTCTACATCAACACCATAGCCTCTCCGATGATGTGTGAGTAGTTTACCACAGACCTTCGGGTCCATAGTTTTTAGCTAGATGGCTTATTCTCTCTCTTTGGATCTCAATACAAAGTTCTCCTCGATTCTCTTGGAGATCTATTCGATGTAATTCTATTTGCGGTGTGTTTGTCGAGATCTGATGAATTGTGGGTTTATGATCAAGATTATCTATGAACAATATTTTAATCTCCTCTGAATTCTTCTATGTATGATTTGTTATCTTTGCAACTCTCTTCGAATTATCAGTTTGGTTTGGCCTACTAGATTGATCTTTCTTGCAATGGGAGAAGTGCTTAGCTTTGGGTTCAATATTGCGGTCTCATCAAGGATAAAAAGATGGGGTTTATATCATATTGCTTGAGTTTATCCCTCTACATCATGTCATCTTGCCTAATGTGTTACTCCGTTCTTATGAACTTAATACTCTAGATGCATGCTGGATAGCGGTCGATGTGCGGAGTAATAGTAGTAGATACAGAATCGTTTCGGTCTACTTGTCGCGGACGTGATGCCTATATACATGATCATGCCTAAATATTCTCATATTTATGCACTTTTCTATCAATTGCTCGACAGTAATTCGTTCACCCGCCGTAATACTTATGCTATCTTGAGAGAAGCCACTAGTGAAACCTATGGCCCCTGGTCTATTTTCCATCATATAAGTTTCCAATCTATTTTGCAATCTTTACTTTCAATCTATATCATAAAAATACCAAAAATATTTATCTTATTATGTCTATCAGATCTCACTTTTCCAAGTGGCCGTGAAGGGATTGACAGCCCCTTTATCGCGTTGGTTGCAAGGTTCTTATTTGTTTGTGTAGGTATAAGGCGACTTGTGTGTAACCTCCCACTGGATTGATACCTTGGTTCTCAAAAACTGAGGGAAATACTTACACTACTTTGCTGCATCACCCTTTCCTCTTCAAGGGAAAAACCAACGCAGTGCTCAAGAGGTAGCAAGGTTCTATCATGTATGCAATGTTGTTTACCAGACCTGATGTGTGCCTTGCTATTAGTTTAGCAGGGAGGTACCAAAGTAATCCAGGAGTGGATCACTGGACAGCGGTCAAGAACATCCTGAAATACCTGAAAAGGACTAACGATATGTTTCTCGTTTATGGAGGTGAAAAAGAGCTCGTCATAAATGGTTACGTCGATGCAAGCTTTGACACTGATCCGGATGACTCTACGTCACAAAACAGATATGTATTTATATTGAATGGAGGAGAAGTAAGTTGGTGCAGTTCCAAGCAGAGCGTCGTGGCGGGATCTACGTGTGAAGCGGAGTACATAGCTGCTTTGGAAGCAGCAAATGAAGGAGTCTGGATGAAGGAGTTCATATCCGATCTAGGTGTCATACCTAGTGCATCGGGTCCAATGAAAATCTTTTGTGACAATACTGGTGCAATTGCCTTGCCAAAGGAATCCAGATTTCACAAGAGAACCAAGCACATCAAGAGAAGCTTCAATTCCATCCGCGATCAAGTCAAGGAGGGAGACATAGAGATTTGCAAGATACATACGGATCTGAATGTTGCAGACCCGTTGACTAAGCCTCTCTCACGAGCAAAACATGATCAGCACCAAGACTCCATGGGTGTTAGAATTATTACTATGTAATCTATATTATTGACTCTAGTGCAAGTGGGAGACTGAAGGAAATATGACCTAGAGGCAGTAATAAAGTTGTTATTTACATTTCCTTATATCATGATAAATGTTTATTATTCATGCTAAAATTGTATTAACTGGAAACTTAGTACATGTGTCATACATAGACAAACAGAGTGTCCCTAGTATGCCTCTACTAGACTAGCTCGTTAATCGAAGATGGTTAAGTTTCCTAGCCATAGACATGTGTTGTCATTTGATGAACGGGATCACATCATTAGAGAAAGATGTGATGTACAAGACCCATCCGTTAGCTTAGCACTATGATCGTTTAGTTTATTGCTATTGCTTCCTTCATGACTTATACATGTTCCTATGACTATGAGATTATGCAACTCCCGAATACCGGAGGAACACTTAGTGTGCTATCAAATGTCACAACGTAACTGAGTGATTATAAAGATGCTCTACAGGTGTCTCCGATGGTGTTTGTTGAGTTGGCATAGATTGAGATTAGGATTCGTCACTCCGATTGTCGGAGAGGTGTCTCTGGGCCCTCTCGGTAATGCACATCACTATAAGCCTTGCAAGCAATGTGACTAATGAGTTAGTTGCGGGATGATGCATTATGGAACGAGTAAAGAGACTTGTCGGTAACAAGATTGAACTAGGTATGATGATACCAACGATCGAATCTCGGGCAAGTAACATACTGTAACATCCCAAATTTCCCATTTGGAATGTTTTACAATTATAGCTAAGCATCTATGCATATTGTTTGAAATTGAGTGGCATTTGAATTATTTCAGAGGCTTTTGAGTTTGTGGAATTTGAATTCAAATTGGCAGTTGAAATTTATTTCAAAACAATGCTGACAAATACTTGAGAAAAAGTATGAGAGGAGTAAACATGACACTCCAAATATGTCAAGAAAACTTTGCCAAAAGTTTGAATTCAAATCTGATTTTATTTGGGATTTCTAGAAAATGATTTTTTAAGTTTGAGTTTTGCCCTGGAAAAATGTTCAAATTGTAGGAATATTCCCGATAATTTTGATATATATATGTCCTATATAAAAATATATATACTTAATATATTCTCTCTCTCCCTAATTCAAAAAAATAGAAAAGAAAACCCCAAGCGCCCGGCCCAGAATAACCCGGCCCAGCGCCGACAACCCACCAGTAGCAGCCACCAGTGAGCCAGCCCAGCGCAGCCCACCCGCCGCCGGCCCACGCCCGAGCCGACGCGAAACCCTCCCCTCGGTGGCCTGTCGCTCACCCTCCCCTCTCCCACTAACGCGCGGACCCCACCCCCTTCTTCTTCCTCTCCACGCCATCGCGTCGCCGCCTCGCCGGAATCCCGGAGATCGCGGGATCTCCTCCCCCGATCCGCCCCCTCCTCCAAGCTGGCCGCCCCTATAAATACCGCGCCCCCGCGACCCGGTCCCCATTTTCCCCTCGCCTAACCCCTCCACCTCGCCGCAATCCCTCGCCGAGCCCAGCGCCGCCCGCCATTGCCCTTGCCCGGCCACCTCCGACCCCAGGCTCCACCGACTCCACCTCGACCTCCCCTCGCTCACTTGCACCGCGGACGCCTCCGCCGTCTTCCCGACCACCCGGAGCGATCGCGCCCGTCGCCGCCGAAACGCCGTCGCCGTCGACCACCATGATAAACCACGGACTCCCCTCGCCGTCCGATCTAAAATCGACGCTTTAGATTAGATCCCCGAAGGGTATGGTTTATTTTAAAGATCCGGTTTTAGTTACGGTTTTTATTCGGTTTAGTTAGCGATTGAGTTAGACCGCCCGATCGGGTTATTTCCGATTAACGCGAAACACGTTTTAGTTATATAACGCTGGCGTTAGATAGGCCCACTAAGCGCCCGTTTTTCTTTTTAGTTTTATTTTTTCGTTTCTGTTTTTAACAGAATAGTTTCAGTTTTGTAAAATCCATATCTTTTAGGTTACTTAATATTTTTAGTTGATTCTTTTTTTGTTAGTTTGCAAATTTGTTGTAGTTTCTGTAGAAAATATGTTTAGTCATGTTTAAATTATTAGAAATTGTTTTATTTTAGTTTTAGACAGATTAGTATTTCTGCTATAAAATGAGTTAGGATTATTTTATTTTAGTGATTCTTTTGTCACTACTTTGTTTTGACCTTGCCTAACCGTAGGAATTTATTTGGGTATTCTAGATTTAATAAAAAAATAGTTTTAATCAAAATCATGTGTTTCTTATTTATTTAACTAGCTACTGTTTTCCTATTGTTTTATTTAGTAAATAATTTTATTTTACCTATGTCATAGTTTATTTTAGATTAGTTTCTGTAATTTAAGAACATGAACTTTTATTTACAGTAGAATAAATTTTTTACTTTATTTTTCCTTGCTAGGATTGTTATAGGCATAATAGGAGTTCTATAATAGCTTTTGATGTGATTCTTTTTGCTCCTAGTTTGTATGATGTTTTCCCTTCTATTAGTTAGCAAAACCCATGCTTAGGTTCTGTTAAGAAAAGTTTTAGTTGTGTAAAACTATTTCTTAGTTGTTGCTTGATGTGGTGAAAACCTTGATTTGATTTCTCCGAGTTTTTCTTTGGATTTTGGTTTGAGTGCTTGGGTGTTTTACTTCCAACTTGCTGTTATGTTATTTTGTGCCATACTTAATTGTGCTATTGTTTGATTCGATAGAATTTCCGGAGTGCGAAGCTTGCTATCACGAATCCCTAGCTTTCGAAGACCGTCAGCCAGGCAAGTCATTTGATCATGATTTCTATTACAATACCTATGATTTTATTGCATTAGAATTATATCTCCCCACCATGCATGCAGTAGGAGAATTTTAAGTTATGTTCTTGAGGAGGTAGGATGAAACCAATTCCCTTGTTACCATGGCCGGGACGAAGTAGTATAATTTTGCTATGCTCGTAGACGGGGTTGGTTGAGTGATTCATAAGGGAGATGTGAGAGTCAAGATGATGACAACCCCATGACTTCAAGCTCAAGATGGACTTCAAAATTCACTCTTTGGGTGGAGGGCGGTTGTGGGCACCTGGAGAATCCGGTGGTTGGCGGGATGCATGGAGAAGTGCCATGACATCTTGCGGAAAGCTTCACCCAGCCACGAAGAGGCGGATGGATACCCCATTGACCGGAAGCTTACATGTGCAGCCGCAAGCCATTATGGGATCTGGCTTGGTCGACCCTAGGTGTGACTCGGGCGGACGGTGCTCTGAGATGTAGAAGAACGGTAGGATTGGATGGGCACCGGCGGTGGCCCGGAAGGAACTCTTCGGAAGATCCTGTTTCGTTCATCCCGTCTTCAAACACCGGGAAGTGCGAAGACTTAAAAGGAGGAACGATTCTTGGGGGTAAAGTCATAAACCTCTGCAGAGTGAACATCTAATCGGTTAGCCGTGTCCCCGATTCTGGACAATTTGAGCCTCTGGAACTTGGAGTATTTCGGATATCTCAACACCGAACTTAATAAATTAATTGAGGGGTTTATTTAATAATTGGGAATGAGACATTGGTTGGCGGAACCATCTCGATAACTACCAACATTTTGTAGTAATTGCAAACAAGTCCTTGTTATAGGGAAAAAGCGGCTTTTAGCAAAACAATGAAACTTAGAGCCCCACAACCAAATTGCATATAGTGTTAGTATTTTTATTGTTGTTCTCTCTTTGACTTGCCGGCATATTCAAAATGTTGACCTACACGGCTGCAACGTCTTATGTTGCGGAGGAGTTTTCCGATCAGAGTGAGGCTACGATCCACGCTTGGCGATTGCCCTATGGAGTCGGATGGACTCGCTGTTCGTCTCACGCTTCGCAGCCTTTATTTAGTTTATTTCTCATGAGTTGGCCTTGACGAATTTATTCTATTGTAATAAAGACACGATATGAGAATAGTCTAATAAATTCAGGTGTGATTGAACTTTGATTATTTCATCAATGTCTTTGTGTGTGCCAAGATGATCTTGGGATGGTACAGCTACACGAGACTTGACCGATTTTGGGTCGGGTCGCTCTGAGAGATGGTATCGAGCACCTGTTGCCGTGGGGCGTAACCCCTAGGATCGGAAACCCATAGGAAGAGACTATTTATTTTATGTCCTTATCATTCCGTAATTCTCCCTGTTCATTTCGACTTCTCTCCGATTTTCAACATTCTAGATGGCGCTGAGTTCACCCCGGTTACGCTACGGAGTTTTGCCCGGCCAGATGAGACGATGCCTCTCGGCAAGAAGATGGTTCAGATCGTGAAGAAGCTGAAGATTGCTCTGCCCTCAATCACCGGAAGCCTACCAATGCACTCCCGACGGATACCCTTCTGAGGATTAAGGTGCACATTCCAGGAGGACCTTCGGAGGACATTCAGAGCCCATTGACTTTGAGTTTACCGATTTCAGTTGGATTCTCGGAAGAGACATGGCGATATATCGTGCACTTGGACATCTCCTAGAAGAGTACAGGGCCGAGCTCGACCCATCACACCTCGCCATGATTTCTCATGAGCTAGGAATGGAGATATCATCCGCATCGTGAAGACGACTCCATTCTCTCATATGTCCAAGACTTGGAGAGTCTCCTCAGAAGCAGGAAATCCAGACTCGCCAGAACGCCAAGGTACACAGGAGGCTGTTGTTCCGTGAACTGAACCTGAGGAGAAGGCACACGCGGACTTCCTTGACCATGAAGAAGAAATCAAGGATTTCATGGAGAGAGTCGACAAGCTGAAGATGGATGTTGCCGCATTAGAGGAGAAGATGGACCTGGGAGAAGACCTTTTTCCGAGTGGAGATGACGGACCCCTCGTAAGCAATGACCAGGATTATGAAGGGAGCTCCACCAAGAAAGCCGCAAGAGGAGGCGCCGCATCAGAGGACGCCCCACCGGAGGACGCCGCACCAGAGGACGCAAGGATTATTGATGAAGACATTTAGTCGACCGCCATGTTATTTTATTTTTCCGCGATCAGTTAGGCCGTTATTTTTGATTAGTCATGAGAATTTGTAATCCGAGATTGAACCATGTTTGAGATGATTGAATAAATGATTGGTGTGATTATGATTGTGCATTCATATGGGTAGTGATATTTTCTCATTAGACCCTTGTTCTATTTTAATTTTCTCATCCACTCCAAAACACCAGATGCCTCCGAGACGTGACCCGGTTTCAACTTTCCGCGGAGCTCACCCGGTGATCCAACAGCAGAATGCCCTCATGCAGATGCTCATCCGCAACTGCAACAACAACAACAACAACAACAACAACAACAACAACAACAACAACAACAACAACAACAACAACAACAACAGCAAAAACAACAACAACAACAACAACAACAACAACAACAACAATCCACCGCCACCACCCCCTGTTGACAACTTGACCCGCTTCCTAAGGCTGAATCCGCCAGTGTTCTCTTGCTGCACTGAGCGAATTGTTGCCGATGATTGGCTACGCAAGGTCTGAATGGAGTTAGCCACTGCTGGTTGCACGGATGCAGAGAAGTTGCGCTTTGCTGCACATCGCCGATGGACTGCGCAGCATCTTGGTGGGAGAACTACACCGCCACTTATCCCATCGCCACCATCACATGGGATCAGTTCCAAGAAGCTTTCACACCGCTCATGTCTCATTTGGAGCCATGAGTGCGAAGAAGCGTGAGTTCCGCAACTTACGCCAGGGAACCGTCTTGTGGGGCGATGCGTGGATGAGTTCAGCAAGTTAGCTCGCTATGCCCCGGATGATGTGGCAACAGATGCACAAAGCAGGAAAAGTTTCTCGAGGGACTCAATGACGAGCTGGGAATGCAGCTAATGGTGGCTACCTTCAACAACTACCAGGAGCTGGTAGACAAGGCCACCATACTTGAAGGCAAGCAGCAGCAGATTGATAGCCGCAAGCGGAAGTATGGCCAGGGGAAGTACAACTCCGGAGCTCAGCAGAAGCCCCGTTATGCCCCATACTGGAGGACATGCCCATCACACCCATGGAGGACATAACCATGGAGGGAATGGGAACAACCGCAACCATGACAACAAGTCGTGCAATGGAAACGGCAATGGTAACCAGCATCGTCACCTTACTCGGAAGGATCTGAGTCACATCACTGTTTCAAATGCCGTAAAAGCAGGGCACTATGCCACCGACTGCCCGGAGGCCAAGCGGAGGAATGGAAAGCGGCAATGGAAGCTCAGCAAAGAAGCCCAACCCTTTTCTCGTGCTCGGGTGAACCACATTGACGTGGAGGGCGTCTATGATCAACCCGGACAATCGTGGTTGGTAAGTTTTATTAAATTCACGTCGATATTGGTACTCTTTGATTACGGTGCAACGCATTCATTTATATCAAGGGTAGTTGTGGAAAAATGCAGGTTGCCCACTAGAACCCTTAGAAGCCCTCTTCACGTCGGTTCCGCAGGAGGAGAAATGATGGCGAGCTTAGGCTGTCATGCAACCCTTAACATCGGAAACCATAAATTTCCGCAGACCTCATAGTATTGGAAACCCGGACCTTGGATGTAATCCTAGGCATGGATTGGTTGACGAAGTTTGAAGGAAACATAGATCGTGCCCGCAAGTCAATTCTGCTCACCACTCCGGGCGTAAGAGGATCAAGTATGTATCGACGTATCGATGAAGGATCGGTGAATTCCCTCACGGGAGTTGTTCAGAGGAAGTGCCGATTGGTGCAAGATTTTCCCGATGTGTTTCGGAGGAATTACCAGAATGCCACCGACGAGACATTGAATTTCTGATTGAGTTATTGCGGCACAGCCCCAATATCCAAGAAACCCTATCGGATGCCCCGAGCGAATTGGAAGAGATCAAAAAGCAAATTAATGAGCTATTGGAGAAGGGATATATTCGGCCAAGCTCATCACCTTGGGGAGCCCCAGTTCTTTTGGTAGAGAAGAAGGACGGAAGCCTGAGAATGGTTGTGGATTATCGTTCGTTGAATGACGTGACCATCAAGAACAAGTACCCTCTGCCGATGATTAATGATCTATTTGATCAGCTAGTTGGAGCCAAGGTATTCTCCAAGATCGATCTTCGATCAGGGTATCATCGATTGAAGATCCGTGAAACGGATATACCCAAAACAGCATTTACCACTGGTATGGTTTATATGAGTATACCGTCATGTCATTCGGATTGACTAATGCCCCCTGCATACTTCATGAATTTGATGAACAAGGTATTTATGGAATATCTGGACAAATTTGTCGTGGTGTTCATCGATGATATACTGATTTTCTCCAAGAGCGAGGAAGAGCATAAGGAACATTTGCGTCTAGTTCGGGAGAAACTCCGAGAACATCGATTGTATGCCAAGTTCAAGAATGTGAATTTTGGCTGAAGGAAGTCGGATTCCTCGGACACGTTATTTCAGGAGAAGGAATAGCAGTTGACCCCACCAAGGTTGAATCAGTCACCGATTGGCAGTCACCCACCTCAATCAAGGAGATCCGCGGTTTTCTCGGACTCGCAGGATATTATCGGAGGTTTATTGATAATTTCTCGAAGATTGCCAAGCCCATGACTGAGCTGTTGAAGAAGGACGCCAAGTACATCTGGTCCGAGGATTGTGAAGCCGCCTTCGAGAATTGAAGAAAGCGTTTGGTTACAGCCCTAGTACTGATTTTGCGGACATACACAAGGATTACCGGTATATTGTGGCGCTTCTCGCCGAGGACTCGGAGGAGTACTCATGCAGGAAGGAAAAGTTGTAGCTTATACCTCCGGACAGCTACGACCTCACGAGATGAATTACGCCACACATGATTTGGAGTTAGCAGCCGTAGTGCATGCACTCAAGACACAGAGACATTTTCTTATCGGAAATAGTTGTGATGTTTACAGATCATAAGAGCTTGAAGTACATTTTCACGCAGAAAGAGTTGAACCTCGGTGCGGAGGAGATGGCTAGAGTTAATCAAGGACTATGACATGAGATTGCATTACCACCCAGGAAAGGCTAATGTTGTAGCAGATGCCTTGAGCCGTAAGAGTTATGTGAATACTATTATAGCGGGAGGATTACCCCAGGAGTTAGTCGATGGCCTCGGAGATCTCCGACTGGAGATAGTTCCGAGAGGATATGTTGCAGCTCTGGAAGTTCAGTCCACTTTGGCCGAAAGAATTCGTGAAGCCCAGAAGTCGGACAAGGAAATTGATGAGATAAAGAAAAGGATGAATGAAGGAAAGGCTAAAGGGTTCCGTAAGGATGAATACGGAGCTATATGGTACGAGGATTGTATTTATGTACCCAATCATCCCGAACTCAGGAAGCTAATTCTTCAGGAGGCTCATGATTCACCGTACTCGATTCACCCCGGTAACACCAAGATGTATCTGGATTTGAAGGAAAGTTTCGTGGGCGGTATGAAGAAGGATATTCTTTGAGTACGTAGCGATGTATCGATGTTTGCCGAGTAAAGCGGAACATCGAAGCCAGCTGGGTTACTTCAACCCTTGCCGATTCCCGAGTGGAAATGGGAAAAACTTGGAATGGATTTTATCACAGGATTACCCGGGACCCGTTCGTGTTATGATTCCATCTGGGTAGTGGTTGATCGATTGACCAAGGTAGCTCATTTCATTCCCGTGAAGACTACATATACCAGCGCTAAGTTAGCCAAGATATACATGACCAGGATCGTATGTCTGCATGGAGTTCCGAGGAGTATCGTGTTAGATAGAGGAACACAATGTACCTCAAAGTTTTGGAATCAGTTGCATGAAACTTTGGGTACGAGGCTGGAGTTCAGTACAACTTTTCATCCGCAGACAGATGGACAGACCGAGAGAGTCAACCAGATCCTGGAGGACATGTTGAGAGCTTGTGCGCTAGACTATGGATCTAGCTGGGATGATAATTTGCCATCTGCGGAGTTCTCGTGACAATAACAGTTATCGCACGATCGAAGATGGCCCCTTCGAAGCTCTATCACGGAAGGAGATCACGAGAACACCATTCTTTGTGGGATGGTGTTGGAGATCGAAAACTTTTCGGTCCCGATCTTATCAGAGATTCGAGAGAAAGTCAAGCTGATTCGAGATAGGCTCAAGGTGGCTCGGTCGAGGCGTAAGAGTTATGCCGACGATGGCGTAAAGGAAGTAACATACTGAAGCGGTGAGACCGGGCATATATTCGTGTGTCCCCACTTCGTAGAATCAAGAGGTTCGGTGTTAAAGGAAAGTTAGCACCCCGGTTCATTGGCCCCTACAAAATCCTCGAACGTCGTGGAGAAGTTGCTTACAAGTTGGAATTGCCGGAAGGATTGTCCGAGTTCACGATGTCTTCCATGTTTCTCGGTGAAGAAATGCCATGCCGAGATGGCCGATATTCCGTTGAGAGACACACGGTGCCCCTAGAGGCCATACAGCTCGACAAAGTGATCGACTTATGAGGACAAACCCGTCCAAATTCTCGAGGCTGAGCGAGTCACCCGCAGAAGATCATCAAGTTTTGCAAGGTGTTATGGAGTCATCATTCCGAGGAGGAAGCCACCTGGGAGCGAGAAGAAGACCTCCGCCGAGACCACCCGCACCTATTTGCTAGCCAACCCGAATCTCGAGGGCGAGATTCATCTTAAGGTGGGTAGGTTTGTAACATACCAAATTTCCCATTTGGAATGTTTTACAATTATAGCTAAGCATCTATGCATATTGTTTGAAATTGAGTGGCATTTGAATTATTTCAGAGGCTTTTGAGTTTGTGGAATTTGAATTCAAATTGGCAGTTGAAATTTATTTCAAAACAATGCCTGACAAATACTTGAGAAAAAGTATGAGAGGAGTAAACATGACACTCCAAATATGTCGAAGAAAACTTTGCCAAAAGTTTGAATTCAAATCTGATTTTATTTGGGATTTCTAGAAAATGATTTTTTAAGTTTGAGTTTTGCCTGGAAAAATGTTCAAATTGTAGGAATATACCCACGATAATTTTGATATATATATGTCCTATATAAAAATATATATACTTAATATAGTCTCTCTCTCTCCCTAATTCAAAAAAAATAGAAAAGAGAGAAAACCCAGGCACCAGGCCAATAGCCCAGCCAACAACCCCACGGTGACCCACCAGTGAGCCAGCCCAGGCGCAGCCACCCAGCGCCGAGCCACGCCGAGCCGACGCCCGAAAACCCTCCCCTCGGTCGCCGTCGCTCACCCCTCTCCCCTCTCCCAGCCAGCGCGGACCCCACCCCCTTCTTCTTCCTCTCCACGCCATCGTGTCGCCGCCTCGCCGGAATCCCGGACATCGCGGGATCTCCTCCCCGATCCGCCTCCTCCAAGCTGGCCGCCCTATAAATACCGCGCCCCCTCGACCCGTTCCCCATTTTCCCCTCGCCTAACCCCTCCACCTCGCCGCAATCCCTCGCCGAGCCAGCGCCCGCCCGCCATTGCCACTGCCCGGCCGCCTCGACCCCGAGCTCCACCGACTCACCTCGACCTCCCCTCGCTCCGCCGCACCGCCCGGACGCCTCCGCCGTCTTCCCCGACCACCGAGCAGCCAGCTGTCGCTGCCCGAGCCGTCGCCGTCGACCACCATGATGGTAAACCACGGACTCCCCTCGCCGTCCGATCTAAAATCGACGCTTTAGATTAGATCCCGAAGAAATATGGTTTATTTTAAAGATCCGGTTTTAGTTACGGTTTTATTTCGGTTTAGTTAGCGGTTGAGTTAGACCGGCCCGATCGGGTTATTTCCAGTTAACCCATGAAACGCGTTTTAGCTATATAACGCCTGAGCGTTAGATAGGCCCACTAGCGCCCGTTTTCTTTTTAGTTTTATTTTTTCGTTTCTGTTTTTAACAGAATAGTTTCAGTTTTGTAAAATCCATATCTTTTAGGTTACTTAATATTTTTAGTTGATTCGTTTTTTGTTAGTTTGCAAATTTGTTGTAGTTTCTGTAGAAAATATGTTTAGTCATGTTTAAATTATTAGAAATTGTTTTATTTTAGTTTTAGACAGATTAGTATTTCTGCTATAAAATGAGTTAGGATTATTTTATTTTAGTGATTCTTTTTGTCACTACTTTGTTTTGACCTTGCCTAACCGTAGGAATTTATTTGGGTATTCTAGATTTAATAAAAAAAATAGTTTTAATCAAAATCATGTGTTTCTTATTTATTTAACTAGCTACTGTTTTCCTATTGTTTTATTTAGTAAATAATTTTATTTTACCTATGTCATAGTTTATTTTAGATTAGTTTCTGTAATTTAAGAACATGAACTTTTATTTACAGTAAAATAAAATTTTTACTTTATTTTTCCTTGCTAGGATTGTTATAGGCATAATAGGAGTTCTATAATAGCTTTTGATGTGATTCTTTTTGCTCCTAGTTTTTATGATGTTTTCCCTTCTGTTAGTTAGCAAAAACCATGCTTAGGTTCTGTTAAGAAAAGTTTTAGTTGTGTAAAACTATTTCTTAGTTGTTGCCTGATGTGGTGAAAACCTTGATTTGATTTCTCCGAGTTTTTCTTTGGATTTTGGTTTGAGTGCTTGGGTGTTTTACTTCCAACTTGCTGTTATGTTATTTTGTGCCATACTTATTTGTGCTATTGTTTGATTCGATAGAATTTCCGGAGTGCGAAGCTTGCTATCACGAATCCCTAGCTTTCAAGACCGTCGGCCAGGCAAGTCATTTGATCATGATTTCTATTACAATACCTATGATTTTATTGCATTAGAATTATATCTCCCCACCATGCATGCAGTAGGAGAATTTTAAGTTATGTTCTTGAGGAGGTAGGATGAAACCAATTCCCCTTGTTACCATGGCCCGGGACGAAGTAGTATAATTTTGCTATGCTCGTAGACGGGGTTGGTTGAGTGATTCATAAGGGAGATGTGAGAGTCAAGATGATGACAACCCCATGACTTCAAGCTCAAGACGGACTTCAAAATTCACTACTGGGTGGAGGACGGTTGACGGGCACCTGGAGAATCCAGTGGTTGGCGGGATGCATGGAGAAGTGCCATGACATCTTGCGGAAAGCTTCACCCAGCCACGAAGAGACGGATGGATACCCCATTGACCGGAAGCTTACTCAGGCAGCCGCAAGCCATTATGGGCTCGGCTTGGTTGACCCTAGGTGTGACTCGGGCGGACGGTGCTACGAGATGTAGAAGAACGGTAGGATTGGATGGGCACCGGCAAAGGGCCCAGAGGAACTCTTCGGAAGACCCTGTTTACGTTCATCCCGTCTTCAAACACCAGGAAGTGCGAAGACTTAAAAGGAGGAAACGATTCTTGGGGTAAAGTGCAAACCTCTGCAGAGTGAAGATCTAATCGGTTAGCCGTGTCCCGATTCTGGACAATTTGAGCCTCTGGAACTTGGAGTATTTCGGATATCTCAACACCGAACTTAATAAATTAATTGAGGGGTTTATTTGATAATTGGGAATGAGACATTGGTTGGCAGAACCATCTCAATAACTACCAACATTTTGTAGTAATTGCAAACAAGTCCTTGTTATAGGGAAAAACTGGCTTTTTCACAAAACAATGAAACTTAGAGCCCCACAGCCAAATTGCATATAGTGTTAGTAATTTTTATTGTTGTTCTCTCTTTGACTTGCCGGCATATTCAAAATGCTGACCTACACGGCTGCAACGTCTTATGTTGCAGAGGAGTTTTCGATCGGGGAGTGAGGCTACGATCCACGCTTGACGATTGCCCTATGGAGTCGGATGGACTCGCTTATTCGCTCACGCTTCCGCAGCTTTATTTAGTTTATTTCTCATGAGTTGGCCTTGGCGAATTTATTCTATTGTAATAAAGACTCAATATGAGAATCGTGTAATAAATTCAGGTGTGATTGAACTTTGATTATTTCATCAATGTACTATGTGTGTCAGCATGATCTTGGGATGGTACAGCTACACAGAGACTCTTGACCGATTTTGGGTCGGGTCGCTACACATACCGATGACAAAGGGAACAACGTATCTTGTTGTGCGGTTTGACCGATAAAGATCTTCATAGAATATGTAGGAGCCAATATGAACATCCAGGTTCTGCTATTGGTTATTGACCGGAGATGTGTCTCGGTCATGTCTACATAGTTCTTGAAACCGTAGGGTCCGCACGCTTAACGTTCGACGATGATTCGTATTATGAGTTTATGTGATTTGATGTACCGAAGGTTGTTCAGAGTCCCGGATGAGTCACGGACATGACGAGGAGTCTCGAAATGGTCGAGACATAAGATTCATATATTGGAAGGCTACATTCGGACACCAGAATGGTTCGGGTAGTTTCGAAGTACGGGGGTTACCGGAACCCCCCCCCCCCCCCCGGGAAGTTATTGGGCCTCATGGGCCTAGTGGTGGAAGAGAGGAGGCACGCCAAGGTGTGGCGCGCGCCCCCTAGCCCAAACCAAATTGGACTAGGGCAAGGGGGGCCGGCCCGCCTTTCCTTCTCTTCTCCCTCTCCTTCCCCCCTTCTCCTTGTGGAAGTAGGAAAGGGGGGGCGAATCCTACTTGGAGTAGGACTCCCCCCCCCTTGGGGACGCCTCCTCCTGGCCGGCCTCCTCCTCCCTCTCTCCTTTATATACGTGGGGAGGGGCACCCAAAGGCACAACAGACAATCTCTTAGCCGTGTGTGGTGCCCCCTCCACAGTTTTACTCCTCGGTCATATCGTCGTAGTGCTTAGGCGAAGCCCTACGCTGGTAACTTCATCATCACCGTCACCACGCCGTCCTGCTGACGAAACTCTCCCTCGGCCTCAGCTGGATTAAGAGTTCGAGGGACGTTACCGAGCTGAACGTGTGCAGATCGCCGAGGTGTCGTGCGTTCGGTACTTGATCGGTTGGATCACGAAGACGTTTGACTACATCAACTGCATTACTAAATGCTTCCGCTTTCGGTCTACGAGGGTACGTGGACACACTTTCCCTGCTCGTTCCTATGCTTCTCCTAGATAGATCTTGTGTGATCGTAGGAAATTTTTGAAGTACTACGTTCCCCAACAGTTCTCTAGTGTTTGCAAGGCTTGCAGAAGGCCCCTCCCCGGAGGTCAACTTTGATGTCAATGGCCACCAGTACACCCAGGGATATTACCTAGCTGATGGTATCTATTCTCAGTTGTCCACTCTTGTGAAGACCACACCCAATCCGCAAGGAGAGAAGAGACAGAGGTTTGCCCAAATGCAAGAGTGCTAGGAAGGATGTGGAGCGTGCTTTCGGTATGCTTCAGTCTAGGCGGGGTATCGTTCGGAACCCTGCATTGACATGAAGCACTCAAAAGCTTTGGGAGGTGGTGACTGCTTGTATGATCATGCACAACATGATCGTGGAGGATGAGCATGATGATAGCATCTACGACCAAGGGTTTGATTTTCAGGGTGAAAATGTTGAGCCTGAGCAGCCACCTCTTGCAACTTTCGGACAGTTTGTCCATTTTCATCATGAATTGCGTGATTGGCATACTCATGTCCAGCTTCAGGATGACTAGGTTGAGCGCATGTGGACACACATTAGCAGGCAGTAGAGCTATCAGTTTAATTTCTTTTCATGCAACAACAAATTTCGATTGGGTTGTAAGAGCATCTATAGCCGGACGCCTCAAACCATCCCCCATATGCCCGCGGACGCGCCCGATCAGTGATCGGACAGGAGAGAGAAGGAAAAAAATGTGACCCAACCGGACCCCTCATATCATCCCTATACGCCCGGGCTGTCCGCGAACCCGCATATCCAACTCAAATATGCGAACGACATGAGGGCTTGCGGACGCGCCCGGGCGCGCCCGGGCATTCCGCCATGTAGGACGCGGCCCCATCCTGGACCACATTTTCTCTTTCATTATTCACTCTTTTATTTCTCTGTCTTCATCTTCACCAAGCACGTGCAAGTGACCGGACATATGAGAAGAAAAATGGGGAGTGTGGCTTCGCGGACGGATAAATAGGGGCTCAAAACGGAGCGTTTAAGAGTCATATTTGCTATGTCCAGTTGTAGATGCGCTAAGACTATTTGATATTGTTTTTATTTCAATTGGGTTGTAAGACTATTTCGGACGTGGAACTATTTGCTATGTTTGATTTCAACTATTTGCTATGCTTCATTTTAGTAAGCTTGTTGTCTCGAACAAACAAGATGCGGCCAAAATGCGGCAACGCGTTGGGCGCACGGCCCGTGCATCCACAAATCCGGATGGACGCGGTCCGATTGCCACCCCCGAACGGACGAAATGAACGTCCGTTCGGGGTCGTGTGTTGGAGTTGGCATAAAGCTCCCCATCAAGCTCCGGGTTGAAGGTGATCCGTCATTATTATTTTTGGTGGTTGTTGAGGTGGTATCATAGACAGGTGACGGGTGTTGACGTGCGTTCAAAGGATTTTTCATCTTAATTATAATTACTTTTTAACTGATGTTTTTTTGTGTAAGAGCTAGCGTTCTACTTTTTTCCAGTTTTGACCGGTCAGTGTGTACCTGACTTGTACTGTAATACTTTTGTAAACGACACAAGTATTATAACAGGAAAAAACGCGAAGGGATGACCGTAAGAGCAAGTATAAGGTACAGTCAGCAGGCTGTAAGGATTAAACTATTATATTTTGAGAGAATTCCTTATTTGGTCCTCTCTTAAAATTTGGTTCCCTTTTTGGCCCTAAAATATTTTTTTTCCTTTTTTGACACTCAAACTTCATTTTGTTCCCTCTATGACATTTCCGTCAGTTTTGCCAACTAACACCGTTAAATACAACATGAAAAGTCCATTTTACCCCTGGTGTATTTTGTGACCAAAATGGAATTCAAAACAGTGGCAATATGAACTGGAATATGTTACCAAATGAAAAAAAATCTGCAATTATCCCCTGTACAGTACAGTACACACATGCACAAATTTCAATTGAAAATTTGGACAGAGCCTCCCTTGTATTTTGGAGGCATATCCCTGTCTGATACACATATGCACAAAAAACACACATAATTGCTCCAGGTTCACATATATGCAAACATCCCACATAGCTGGTCATCTACACGCATTCAGGTTCACATAAAAGTGACATACAATAGTCCAGGTTCACATAAAGATGACATAATAGCTTAGGTTCACAACAGGTCGCATATAGCACGTAAAGAGGGTTCACAACAGGTCGCATATAGCACGTAAAGAGCCAAGGTCCACACATACATCACATAAACAGCTCAGTTTTCAAAATGAAACATGATACGGAAAGTAATGACATGAGAATCACAAACTAAGTCTCCTTTGCTTCGTGTGCTCATTGCAGGGCTAGCAGGGTTGAATTTCTTGCTGCGTGTGCCCATTGCAGGGCTGTCAAGAGGCACCATAGGAAGGTGCGGAGTAATTTCCGCAACCTCTTTGCTTTTTCTTTTGGCATGTACCTTCACAGCAACATGTGTTTTCTTTTTGGCGACATCATGTTCGCCACAAATGGGTCGTGTTCTTGATCTAGACATACACATACATGACATACAGGTAGCCCAAGTTAACAATAGAACAATGCATAACATGACATACAGGTAGCCCAAGTTAACCATAGGTTACCTTTTTGCTCCTCCGGATCCAGATTTACCACCTTTCCATTTTTCCTTGGTTGTTTTCTCCAAGATTTGGCTATGGTGAGAATAATGCACTTATAACACAAAGGCACAATTAATTATATTTAATTATGAGCATGGTTGTTGCTAACCTTGGCGGAAAACGCATGGCTGATGGAGCATCATCCTCGCAAGGCACAATTGATGATTGAGCTGATTTGGTGGTCTTTGTCCTCTTCTTTGGTGGTCCTCTACATGAGCAACAAAAAGTAGTTAACATGTATGGTTTTTACAAAAAATGCAAGTGATGCAATATACAATAAAATTCATTACCTCCACAGCTAAAATAGCAGCAATGTCATATGGGTTACCCTTCTTGCATTTGTGCCAATGATGCCCATAGTCCTTGCAAATAGGGCATAAGTGTTGGCCGCTTTTTCTTTTCTTCTCACTTCAGCCTTTATACCTCTCAGTTTTAGGCCTGCCCATTGTGGCTTTTAGTAGTGGTGGAAACATGAAGAATCCATGGTCTTATTTAGGCCACTGGTTCTTGTCAACCATGGCAGGGATTAGTTGGTCATAAGCTGCTCTAAATTTTTGAATGGAGTGACACGAGTCCACATAGTTCTCTATGCGTGCATTGGTAAGAGATGTGATAAATGCTAGACCATGTTTGCAAGGAAGGCCAGAAACTTCCCATTGTCCACAAGAACATGTCATGTCAAGCAAGTTGACCACAAACCTAAAGCCGCTGCCTCCCAATGCGGTTACTTCAAAGAACTTCTTCCGAGCTTTCAACCACCTCCAAGTTTAATTCTCTGGTCTTTGCATTCAACTTCTTAATTATGTGGGAAGAATCAACCCAACTAACTTTCTTGCTACCTTTCTCCTTCGGTTCCACATGATCATAATCAATTGCCTAAGCTTATCAAAGAAGTCGTCCAAGTTCAAGGACTTGTGATGCTTAATCCAATCATTGAAGCACTCAGCCAAGTTGTTTGTAACATAATCCACCTTGGAAATTGTTGAGAGGCGAGTGCAACTTCCAAATAGCGAGGCGAGTACTGCTCTACGATTGATTCAACCAAGTCCTTATAATTTGTTAAGTCGGAATCAATAAACTTATCATAACAAAAGCATTTGATATCCTTCCTAGTTTTTTTTGGGTTGCCAAGCAATTTGATTTTCAGCAAATATGTTGAATTTGGATCCATCCTGTAAAAGCAAAAGATCAATTGTGCATGAACATACTTGCTTCGTGTTTTAAATTAAAAAAAAGTGACATGTGTAAACAGATTATCCAATATAATATATTTGTTTTATATGAACATAATCCTTGTCTATTGTTTCATTGTAGATTTGGCAGCAACAAATATCCATCTCTAACTACTCTGTTGCATCTTCGATCCATCTCAAGTACACTGTTTAATATGAACATAGTGTTGCATTTTGAGAAAAAACATGTCAAGAAAGGTGAAGCAAATATGTTGCATTTTGGATCCATCTCTAAGTAATTTGTTCGTTCAAGGATTTATCATGGCAGCAAATACTCAAATATAGCGAAACCACACACTTACCCTTGTAGCCATGCCGGAGCACTTGCATCCGAGGCCGTCGCACCTGGACCTCCCTCTGCCTCCCTGCCATGGACGCCCTCAGGCGCCGCACCTGGACCTCCCTCCGCCTCCCCGCCATGGATGCCTCCTCGGTGGCGCTCGAACTCCCTCCGCCCACGCCATGGCCGCCGTCGCCTCCCACCATGGCCGCCTGTCGCCTCCCGCCATGGCCGATCGAGGCCGAGACGGCCGGCGTCGGCCACGCCCTCCACTGCCCGTCCATCCCGCCACCAAGATGGCAAGATCGGCCACGCCCTCCTCCATCCGCGATTTTTTTAGGGTTAGGGATCGAGGAAAGGGAATCGAGGAGAGTAGGGAGGGATCGGGGGGTTGATCCAGCAAGACGCTGACGGTTCGCTCAACCATTTTTTTCCAGCGTCCTAGCAGGGTAAGAACGACATTTCGATCCACGATTAACGTTGCTAACGGCAAAAACTGACAGATGTGTCAAAGAAGGAAGAAAATGAAGTTGTGGTGTCAAAAAAGGAAATATAAAATTTTTAGGGTAAAAAAGGGAACTAGATTTTAAGAATGGGTCAAATAAGGAATTCTCTCTTATATTTTAGCTGAGTTGGATGAAAGAGAATAGGAGAAAGAAGAGAAGCGGGCTGCAGAATAAGAGTCAGTAGCACGGGCTTCAAAAAACATTGTGAGGATGTAAAGTGAGCTATGTATTAATAAAGTATTACTTTTTAGCAACTTACTACTATACGTGTTGACTATTAGATCGACTATATGTGACATGGCAACTTCATATAGCCGGTAGTTGACTATACTATTAACCATGCTCTAAGATGCAGCGGTCCGCCCCGTGTGGTCCTCGGCTGGGATCCTCCAACCGCACTACGGATCCTGCTTGCACCCGGCCGTCTGCACTCACCCGTCCTGCCATCCCTCCAACCAAAGTCTGTCTGATACGCACGCCTCTTGTGACAAGCCACTGCAGCTAAGCCTAGCCATGAACTACGTCTACGATCCGGCCGATCAGCTACTCAGTGAGGAGTATTTATTTTTTATACACGTACGTACTAGTACCTCTAACTCTTACCCTTCTACGTTGCCAAAGCAAAGATAACTATGGCGCGGCTCCAGGGGCACGCAGTCAGTCAAGGAGGACCGGACCGAGTGGATAGACATGGGCGCGACCGCAAAGCCAAGATATGCGGGACGGACGGACGGAGAGGCGCGCGCACGTTTCTACGAGCATGCAAACATGCTGCCGCTGCTGCAGCGACCTACTGCTCCTTCTGCTGCTAGCTACTCTACCGCTGCGCTCTAGCACTGCAGGAGCAGCCTTGCCCTTGCGCGCGCGCTCGGAGTGCAGTGGCCAGGTCATGTGCCGTCCCCCGTGCCCGCTCTGCGCTTGTCCCGCTCTCCTCGCTCCTCTGCGCCAGCGAGTGCATGCGACGCGCTGGCTGGTCGACGTAACTGGCTGCACGCACCATGGCCAGGCACTACTGTGTACCATGGCCTGTACTCCATCGGAAGCGCTGTGCCGCCGCAGCGCGTGCCATGCCCACCTTATGCATATCCCAGGCTCAGGCTCGGACGTGTCCGCGGACGCGCGCTCGTCTCCGTACGTCCACCTGATCGGGGGTGCAGACGATTAGTAGATCGATTGACACGTGGCGTGCACATTGGCACGTTCCAATATCGTTCCTCCTGAACCATGAGCGTTTGCTCCGTACGTCATCGATGGTCGACGGCGAAATCCGGCCGGCAAGCCCCACGAACCCTGCACGATTCTGGGATCTCACCAACACGGGCTGAGCGAGAACAGAGGACAAGACACGAGATAGACAGGCAGCCTTAGTGATAATGACCTTACATTCATGGCATTAATAACCTGTACGTAACGGTAGGCTCTAAAGGCCCCGGATCCCTTCCTTTTAGGTAAGTCCAGCTTTTTGGCAGAAATTTTTCTTCAATTCATCAACGATCAAGCCTGCTCCAAACTGCTCATCACAATAGACGGCCTCACCCCAGATCCGGTACCATTTTAAAGTGAGATCGCAGGTGGTGGCATCTGCTTATTTGGTTCACTGATAGACTAGCTTGTCTGCGTTGGCAGAGCCATAGCACGAAGGAAAGAAGACTGACTCTAGCTAGTCTCCATTTTTTGCTCAGGGGATCTTCTTTACGAGTACTCTACATTGTTTGATCAGAAAGCCTTAGTTATATGCATGCTAAATTCTGTACCGTGGTACTTAAAAAAAACATTTGATCTATTCATTAATTGTCACATTGTTTGTAACATAAATCACATGCAGATTCAGAGAACATTTAGCAACGACTACAATCATTTGAGCAAGCTGAAGACATGCCGCCGCCCAACGGCGGATCTATGTGTATTCCTGGGGTGGTTGTGCCCCCCCCCCCCACCCCCTCCCCCAGCTTTGAACCAACTTGTGAAAGAAAATATTGGGAGGGCTTAGATGACAATTTTTTTAGCATCCCCCCCGCCCACCCCAAACACTCATATTTTTTGCTCTTCCCTCACTGCTGCCTAGCAAACTTTGTTATAGTAGACAGCATAAAATCGTCGTGCTAAGCCCTCACAGGACGAGCACACCAGAACATCAACCTTCACCATGAAGAGAAGCTAGATCGCCTTCAGGGAGCAGCCACCGCCTCGCCTTTCTTGAACAGAACACAAACCCTAATCGAGCTAAAAAAAACAAATAAAAACAAAGCAGATGCAGGGGCCTCCATGGACCTAAGGCCATGGGAGATGTGACTGTCCGGTGGCGGCGCCAACGGGAGGCAAGAAGCCCTTGTCGTTTGGGAGTCACCTTTTCTTGTGATTAACTAACTGAAGTACTCCTTCCGTAAAGAAATATAAGAGCATCTAGATCATTGGATTATGTATCTCCCAAGTTAGATGTGGAGACTGCATGTTAGCTCAAAATTCTTCACGAACGTGACAAATCTTGGATTGTCATGTGCCAGTTTAGCGAACCAGTACAACAAAGAAGAAGAAGATGTCGACAGCTTCTATACTGGCCAGCGCAAACGCCAGTCCACCTCCAACACGCAATGATTTGAACGTATCCACGCATGGCCACGGGCATACGGGCCGTCAATTTATTGCACAGTGACTGGAGCACAAGTGCAGAACATGCCGGCGGCACGAGCAATAGATGGCACTCGAGTAGGAGCGCACGTCGACGAAAATCGCCACGGAATTCCCGGTGGAAAAAGCCAGGTACCGTACACTCACATCGTCGGCACATTGCGCCCGATCCATTGACCCGGCCAGGGAGAAACATGTTGGAGCAACCGTCGGAACAATTTTACATTCTTGATTGATTGAAGTTACCAGCGTCGCAACAACATTGAGCACATGCGGTGACGATCGATGTGTCGCCCGTCTCTTTTTCGCCCTGGAAAGCAAAGCTTGCGGTAGCTGGCTGGCGTGCGTGAAATCGATTTACCGTGGACCCGGCAATTACCTTCCGTGCGGAAACCGAGCACTTGGGCCCACATGTAAGCCTGCTTTCGCAAAGCTCACTGCTGTTCCTACAGGCACGGTGGTCATGCTCGTGCCTGATGTCAAGAGAGCCGTTTGCGTCCACAGCGTTGGACAGATACGCACGCGTATACGGCGGCTTTCGAAAAACAGATACGCGTATACGCAGTGTCACGAGTAGCACCATGCACTCTTCGTAGTGGTAGTAGGAGTAATAGTACGTACGCATGGACGTCTACAGCGCCATGCACGCTGCATGCACGAGGCGGGAGAGCCAGGAGGAGGGACAGCGGCCCTGTGGCCACGTGGAGCCCATCTAGCGGAGGGTCTGCCCGTAAAGGTAAAGTATGGCAGCTGCTGCCCGTCTCCGTCCTGACACGTGGCATTTGCCCGTTTCTCAGTTGACCACCTTTTTTCTTATTTTCTTTCTTTCCATCCACTCATACGTATATCTACAGAGCCCAGTACCCTAGCCTACTGCTAGGGTTTTCTACCGGTACACGGAGATGAATTTCAACCTCAGATGTTTCCAGAACACTGGCAACTTCAACCTCCAAAATCTCACGTACCGCATGAAGACTTTTCAAAACAGAAGCGAGAAGAAAGAAAAGATCAGTAATGAGCACATGGTTTTGGTCTTATTTTGCAGCACTGAAACATTGTAGTTTACCACTACTCCACATCCCAATATATTCACCCACCAGCCTAGCATCTTTTTTTTTACGGGAAAATACGAGCCTAGCATCTGCTACTACCACGACTGCCGCAAAAATCACTTCAGAGAACAAAAGAAAAGCCAAGGGAAACAAAAAAAGCAATTAGTAAATGACAGCTACCACCACCGGTTCTCTCGAATCTGCATCGCTGCTTACTTCACCTCGAATCGAGAAGATTAAAATGGAAAAGAAATCGGAAAAGGTAAAAAAGAACAACAGGGCAAGAGTAAATTCCCGGCTCTTCCAGCTGTCGCGCCCCATGGGGTCCTGCCGCACCGCACGCCGCCTACCCCCAATGGGACTGGGAAGGTGGGCCCATGCATCGCTTCTTGGCATCGGCGACGTTGGCTGCCGATCCGACGGTCCGGTCGCTCTCCGAGCTGGCGCTGCGGTAGTGGCCGTGCCCGAGGACCGTCACCGGCGTCTCAGCGCTCGCCGCCGGTCCGACGCCGACGCCGACCACGCCGCAGACCGCCGCCATCACCTCGCCGCATTCCCGTAGCTTCTCCTGGACAGAGGGTTAATCATTGTGAGAGGAGCGCACGAAATTATCAACTCCGGCGAGAAAACAACAAAGCTTATCGGCAGTGCGGGTCAATCGCTGCGCTCGGGCGCGTTTCACGAGGAAAATAACTACGAAAAGGCGAACAGTTGGGGTGGCCAAGGTCTCCTCTCCCAAAGGATCTGGAGTGTGTTTGGCGTGGCATGACATGACAGGTGGTGGTTACTTGGGTGATTCGATTTAGTAGTGGAGAATTAAGGGGGGGTTTAGTGGGCAGTGGAGAACAAAAATGTGCGGTTTTATAAGATCATGCTCACGCTATTTACAAAGGGGCAAGCGGCCACGGCGGCTTGGAAGGCGGGGAGGTGGGCGACGGCGATCTCCCCGGCGGCGGCCAGCAGCGCCGACGCGGCCACCACGGACGGCGAGAACTCCGCCATCTTCACCTCTGCGGAAGGGAAGAGGTCAGCGGTTGAGCGGGCGATGAATCTGAGGACAAAGAGTTCGGGTTTGCTTGGCATTGGCATGCCGGGGGAGCGCGCGCACGTACCGGGCTGGGCGCGGAGGAGGAGGTCGACGGCGCGCTCCTTGACGGCGTCCAGCAGGGCCGGGTGCCGCGGCGGAGGAAGCACGCCGAGAGGAAGAAGCCGAGGAAGGCGAGCGGCGTGACGGAGCGCGCGCGCCACTCCAGCGCACCCAGCACCACCCGCTCCATGCGCCGGATGGTCACCGCGTCGAACATGAACTCCTCGTCCCTCTGCAACCCACGTACGCACGCCAACACACACTTGATTGACAACTAATCCCCATATGAACTCGCGACAGAGCAACCCAAAAGGAAAAGGGCAATAATCATCGTACTTGGATGTAGTCCATGGAGATTGCGTCGACGCGCTGCATCTTGGCGGCGATGGAGAGGCAGCTGATGGCGAGCAGCCGCGGCGCCCATGGCTTGCGCTCGAACTGCGGGGCAGAACCACGGGCTGTCAGATCAGACCGAAATATTGTGGATTCTTGAAAGAAAGACACCATCTTTCGCCTTCTTACCGGCAATTGGCCCTTGGAGAGGAAGCGATCCACGTAGTTCAGCGCGAGGTAGGCCACCCGCGGGTGCACGGCGAGCTCCCCGTCGTACCGCACCTGGGCCAACCGAGGCTGATCGGATCAGAAAGGGAAGGGGACGAACCGCTCGCGAGAAAGAACCCCATGAAGGAAGACCCGTACCTTGGAGATGAATCGGGCGGCGTCGCGGCGGACGGCGGAGGCGGCGGCGGACACGGAGGGCGCGTGGTGGGCCTCTGCGTCGAGGAGGCTGGCGATCGGCTCGTCGGCGGGGCTCGTGAAGGGGTTCTCCAGGTCGAACTCGTACTCGTAGCCGTAGACGTACTCGTCCTCCCCCGGCATGTCCATGGCGTCCGTACGAGGAAGGGGCAAGAACACGCCAAGAAGCGCAGGCTGTGGCTTTATGGGGGAGAGGAAGCCACCATTGCTGCCTGCTACGCAGTGTGCTAGTACTAGCTGTGTCTGGTTGGGAAGATGGCCTTTAATAAAGGGAACCGTCGGGGTCCGGGGACAATGGCACGAAAGGTGTGGATTTGGGGTTCTTTTGTAAAGATCGTGGAGACGGCGAGGCCAGAGACAGGAGGAAGGGGGAGGACGAGGAAGAAAGTTTCTGGTGGCGACCCACCTGTCATGGATGCGAAATGATCGCTGTGCTTGTGCGTGACCCTGTGAGACCCGACGAGTTACTCCGTGGCGGCCCCATGCGTTTTGTCTTTTGACAGCTCTCATCCATGTGAAGAAACGTGGTATAGTAATTCTTGCTAAAAATGTTGACGGCATTGTACAACACTAATCACCACATTTTTGGTGGACATAAGTAGAGATCCTTGTAACTTTTCCTTTTGCGGGTGAATTTTTTTTTGCGGGTGAGATCCTTGCAACTATGGCGCGTTTCCCCCTAAAAAATTCTATGGCAAATCGCTATTGCGAGATGATGCTAATTCTTAACATTTCAATCTTAAAAGAAGGAGATCACGCGGATGCAGCAACTGCTCACGATGGCGGTTTCAGAGGGAGGCGGCGAGATTTGCGGGAAGAGTCCTTCCTCTCTCTCCTCGCCTCGCCTTTGAAAGGGCACAGAGCTCAATCGTCAACTTAATCCAGTTGTTTGTAGTCAAGATCCATCCATCCACGTGCCGAAATCTAGGAGCCATAACGGGCGGCAGCGCAGTAACCACACGTTAACCCAGGCATCGTCAGGACGCGGCTTGCCTGCGGCCGCTGCGTGCGACCATCCGTGCGACGCACCGATCGCACGGCCCTGGCTCCACGCATGCCCCGCTCCACGTACGTAACGATCGATCCTGATTTTAAGTGGAAAAAACGAAATACGCATCGTAATACTGATTCATTTTCGTAATACTCTCGCCACTAAAATTGAACACAAGCCCTGCGGAAATAATGCAATCACCCGCCAAAAGAACCACAGAATACACAAAAGGGCGCCAAAATGCAGGATCTACATCTCATATGAGGCGGAAGTGACCTACAGCCTTAAAGCGCACAATTATTAATAGCGGCTTAACCAGGAATCAGGAAATTCTTCTCTTCAATTGAGCAGCAAAGGAATCCGCGCCCCTGATGTCTTCTCCGAGTCTTGCATCCATGACAACTTCTCCGAAGAGTGTTCTAGGGAACCAGGACACTGACGAACAATCTCATGCACCAAAAGTAAGAAATCTCACTCGGTTCTGACGATGAATCGGGCGGCAAATTCTCTAATTTCTTTGTTTTGAACCATTGCGGGAGGAAAAAGCAGTGTGCTGCACCCTTGTAGAACTTCTACAGGAATTTGTGACCGCATTCTGCAAAAGCCAAACAACAACGAAAAGTTAGTTTTTTTTTTAATTTAGAAAAACAAAGCAGTGTCATGTACAGTGCCAATTTCAGACGTTCTTGTACCATCTCTGATTTCATTTTTTGGAAAACATGCACTACAGTTTTTTTCTATTCCTTTTACAATACATATAGTTCATGGACAAACATAAGAGATAGTTGAATATACTTGCACAAACCGACAAATACGATTGCAAGAGATGTAAATCTGATTTATGATGCAGTTCATAAAAACTCATGATAGGCAAATATGATTGCTATATGTGTGTATTAACTAAATTGAATCCTAACTGATATAGGATCAAGAAACTGCAGTAGATCACACCGATGAAAGGGTACCAAAGCTTGGCATGAAATTTTTATCTGAAGAGGAAGCTTATTTATTTTATAACAAGTATGCTAAAACCGATGGTTTTAGCATCGTAAGAAGCGATGGTCATAAAGTGGTGAACTCTTCTACAATGCAGCAACGGACATTTACATGCTCTCGTCAAGGTATGGGTTATTTTCATTTTTAAATTATAATCACTTCTTTATGCTCTAAGATAATTACAACAACTTATAGGCCATCGCCGGAAGATAAAAGAGAGGAGACATTCACTTACGATGGGCACGAAACACGATGTGGTTGTGATGCCCGTATGAAGATTAGCCTTAGAGATGGATTTTATTATGTGTATGAATTGAGGCATCACATAACCACACTCTTGCTAATGGACTCATGGCCCAATACTTGAGATCCCGAGAGAAAAGTAGCGGAAGCACGTATAGCAAAAGCAGAGGTCATAAAAGTCGGTTGGTATTTCAAATAAAGCAACAATCGATTTGATGGCTAAAGAAGCGGTGGAAGTGAAAACCTTGGCTTTACACCTCAAGATATGAAAAATTGTTTGTACTCAAAGAGAACAATAAAAGCAAAGGTAGGTGACACAGGGGAGTATTAGAATACATGGAGAAAAGGTCTCGTAAGATGTCAACTTCTTCTATTCAATTCAAGTGGATGAGGATGAGTTGATAACTAATTTTTTTTGGGCCGACTCCAAAATGGTTTCAGACTATGCAATGTTCGGCGATGTTATATGCTTTGACACCACATACAGAAAACTAGATGATGGACGTCCATTTGGTTTGATTGTCGGGTGAATAATCATAAGAAAACTATTGTCTTTGGTGCTGCACTTCTCTATGATGAAACCGCTGCTAGTTTTGCTTGGCTTTTCGTAACTTTCCTAAAAGTTATGTCAGGAAAACATCCACGTACAATTCTCACCGATGAAGATGCGGCAATGGCGAAGGCAATTCGTGAAGTCTTCCTCATTCTCATCATAGGACTGTGTGTGGCATATGAATCAAAATGCTTGCAAGCACCTCACGGAGTTGTTGTGAATATAAGAAGTTCAATGTTGATTTTCATCACTATATATGATATAGAAGAGGAGGATGAATTTGTAGGTGCATGGGATAAAATGATTGACAAGTATGGACTGCGTGACAATGAATGGCTGCAAAGGCTATTTGAGAAAAAGAACACTGGGCACTAGTGTACGGTAAAAAATCGTTCTCTGCCCACATGAGCACTACCCAAAGAAGTGAAAGCATGAACAATGAACTGAAGAGATACATTAGTATTAAATATGACATGTTTACTTTCTTTGAGCATTTTGAGCAGCTAGTTTCGGATAAAAGATGTGAAGAGGTGAAGTATGACTTTAAAGCAACACAGACTACTCCCAAGTTGAAGGCTGAATCTAGCTATATGTTAAAACAAGCTGCAGCTACATATACTCCAAGAATATTCAAGATGGTTCAAGATCAAGTGCTTCGGACTCTGAACTACGACACAATGCTTTGTGATGAAAGTGACACAGTGCTTCAATGCAACCATCAATTGGTAATGCCATCCCAATGCCACCACAGACCCAACAACTGTTGGCTGGATTCCAACCATACAATACAGCAATGGTAGAAGCAGTCCACACTTTCATTTTCCTATTTTTTAAACTTTAGTGCAACTGAACTTTGCTTTCTCTCTGAGGTCATCCGACAAATAACATGTACACCTCGCTGTAGGGTACCATTGGGGCCTCTAACTCTGGTTTGATGACAGGAGAAAATCAAGACTTCCTCCATCAACCAAATCCAACATCTATCCTAAATGCTTCAATGCTGCAATCAAGTGGTCGTACGATCCCAATGCCACCGCAGATCCATGAACACGGCAATACTCCGATGGTATAAGCAGTCAGACTTTCATTTCAAGTATAGTTTCGTAACTTCAATGAAAATAAACTTCTCTAATTTTCTGCATGGGGTCATCCGACAAATCACATGTATACATATTTACAACGGCAACATTCCACGCAGAATCCCTCACCGCAAGGGAGCATTGGGATATCTGACTCTAGTTTGATGACAGGACAAAATCCATTCTTTCTCAATCAACCGAAGCCAACCTAATCTATTCTGTAAAAAGAATAGTTTTATCGCATGTGTGTTAGACTTCCAAGCTACAAGCGATTTTTATTTGAACTTGTATGTACCAGTTTTTTTTGAATGCTACTCCATCTCTCCACCAAATATACCCGTTCACGTAATTATCTATGCACAATGTCCGCAGCATCATGCTCATCGACATGTCGACTATCCTTCGATTTACATATGATGATAGGGATGCCAGAATCAATTTTAATTATATTGACAAAAGTGCAGACATAACCATTGTATCTATCCAAATGTCAAACCTAGAGGCATAGAGCAAGCGGACAACAGATCAATTGGTCCAAGACTACGAGTTTAGTAATGAGCATTGTGAGCACAAGATTGACAATTGCATGAAAATAATTTTATTTAAACAGAATGGATTTGCTCTCGGCTTTATCCCAATTCAATTTGCATTAGATGGGAGCAACACAAGAAGAAAAGCGAGATTTACCTATGTCTTGTGTAGGTGATGTTGAGTCCTGAACCGCAGCCCGCGGCTTTCTTGAGGACGGAAGTGATGACCCGAGCTGGAGCCAAAGATTGCAGTCCCTCTCCCCCCTCCAAGCATCCCCATCCCCCCTCTTCCTCTCCAAGGGCATATCAAATCCATGGCGCTCAAGCTGCGGTCCCCGACGTCCTTCATCTCGCGCCCTCGCCCCCTCCTCCAAGCTCCGCCACAAGCCCGGGCGCCCTCCTCTTGTGTAGTCGCCCGTCTTTGGCTCGCCAACCTCCGTGGCCTTTGGGTGGCGGCGTATTTGGTCCGCCGTCACGCCGATTTAGGCGCCCGCTTACAGCCAAGCTAAGGCATAGCGCACATGGGCGCGGCAGCCAAGCCTTGGTCGAGGCCGACCCGATGGGGGCTCGGTGCCGGCCAAGCTGCCGCGGCCAGGTCCGGCAAGCGCCGCAGCGCCTTGTGGCGGCGACCAGCCGGCGAGGGGCGGGGACGAGCTCGAGCTCTGTTCGAACCGAAGGGAAAGGTGTGGATAGAAGTGTATTGAAGAAGGGAATCTGTATTACGATGTGTATTTTGTTTGTTTTTTCCGCACAAATTCTGGAGCGGGGCATGCGTGGAGCCAGGGCCGTGCGATCGGTGTGTCGCACGGATGGTCGCACGCAGCGGCCGCAGGCAAGCCGTGTCCGGCATCGTCATAGCAATTTTCCAGCACGCACCAACGTACCCATCTGTCAGAATCTGCAATGCGCGAGTGCCGAGGAGATTGCGTTCTTCGTTGTCCAGTCAAATCCCACTATTTACGCGACTAAATCACTTTGGCAACACATAAAAGATTCGCCATGATGTCATTCACAGCACTACTCAGATTTCCCCTTAGTCGGGTAAAATATGAACCCTATTATGACAACTTGGTCAAATGTTTCGTGCCAATTCACAAAATAATCAATTCACAAAAATAATTAGTCGGCACAGATAAGTTTTGTAATCTAGGTGTTGTTAATCCATCTCACGAAGATTGCTAGATTACTCGGGGCGCCCTAAACGAGAGGAAATTTTGGTATCCTTTGTAGCATGGGTTAGGGCTTCAATACGGAACCAAGTCCTGAAATTCGCAAGTTAGGATCTGCTGAAGATGAATGAACGACTTTCCTCGGGGATACTGACTCGCATCTCCTCGAGAGAGTCAGACCAGGCGGCAACATCATCACTCGAATTATATGATACGCCCTCGGTTGAGCCGCAAGTCAGCCTCTCCCAAAAGATGATCAAGTATCACTGGTTCTTTTTTTCGTAACTTGTTTGAATTAACCATTTCCACGTGCTTTTGCCTTCTAGAGTCCATCAGGGTCTCTTCACAAGTAAACTAGCAGCGTCTCGAGTCCGAAGATCACTCGGAACATATGTTCAACTACGGATCCAATCGGAATCTAGTTCTTTTGAGGGTTTGGTCGATTTATGTATCGATACCCTGACAGACTCGAGTGCTAATGACAAGGCAATTCCCCACCACGTAGGCCCACAATGACATAAGGCCCGGCTAAGAGCCTAGGCAGGCCTAGGCCCATGTACGCTATGGACCCAGTCAGGATCAGGAATGGAGGACAGGCCATCAGTTAGAGTGAGCACGAGTTGGGGACCAACTATCCACTAGGTTGCCTGCTACTTGTGAGCTGGTTGGGATTTTCCTTGAAGATAAATGGTGGAGCAATATAGTAGCGGACAGTATTTCCCTCAGTAGAGAACCAAGGTTATCGAACCAATAGGAAGCTCACGCAAACAACCTTTAGCAGTACCTACACACAGAAGAGCAAATACTTGTACCCAACGCAGGCAAGAGGATTGTCAATCCTCTTGTGCTCGTTAATTGCAAGTATTAAATCTGATAATAGTAGATAGCAAATATGCAAAGTAAAATAAAAGTAATAAAGTTGTAGCAAGGTATTTTTGGTTTTTGTAATATGAGTAAAATAGATACGGGGGCATAGTTTTCACTCAAGGCATCTCTCTCATAAAAATAACATACGGTGAGTACACAAATTACTGTTGGACAATTGATAGAAAAGCGCATAGTCATGACGTTATTCATGCCATGATCATGTATATAGGCATTACGTCTGTGACAAGTAGACTGACTCCTGACTGCATCTACTACTATTACTCTACCAATCGACCGCTATCCAGCATGCATCTATGGTATTAAGTTCATGACAAACGGATTAATGCTTTAAGCAAGATGACATAATGTAGACAATAAAACCAAGCAATATGATTAAACCCTGCCGTTTTCCACTAATACAATACGTGTCACGCTACCCTTCATCCTTTGGATGAGGACACCGCAAGATTGAACCTACTACTATGCACCACTTCCATTGAAGATCAATGAATCAACTTGGCCAAAGAAAACCCATGGACCGAAAAGCATTACATAGCTATAACAGTTATACATAATAAAGTTCAGAAAAGACTCAATTACTTCCAATGAATTATCCAATCATAAACCCACAATTCATTGGATCCCAACAAACACACCGCAAAACAAGATTACATCGGATAGAACTCCGAGGAGAACATCGTATTGAAGATCAAAGAGAGAGAAACCATCTAGCTAATCACTATGGACCCGTAGGTCTATGGTATACTACTCACAGATAATCGGAGGTGCAGTAAGGTTCATATAGAAGCCCTCTCTAATCGATTCCCCCTCCATAGAGTACTGGAGAAGGCCTCCAGACGGGATCACGGAAGAAGAAAAGCTTGCAGCGGCAAAAAATTGTTTCGGGTGGCTCTCTGGGGATTTTGCAACATGTGGGAATTATAGCACTGGAATTAAGTCAGACGGATCCACGAGGGGCCCACAAGTCATCAGGGTGCGTGATTGCTTGTATCTGCGTTGGTATTTCCCCGAAGAGGAGAGGATGATGCTGCACAACAAAGGTAAGTATTTCCCTTAGTTATGAAACCAAGGTTATCAATCCAGTAGGAGAACCAAGCAACATTATGTAAAAAACTCCTGTACACAAACAACAAAAAACTTGCAACCCAACGCGTAAGAGGGGTTGTCATCCCTCCTCGGTATTGAGATAGATTAAATTGTATGAGATTTGATAAATATATCTAACTATAAAGAAAAAGTGCAGCAAGGTATGTTTATATTTAATATGATAGAAAATAGATCCGGGGGCCGTAGTTTTCACTAGAGGCTTCTCTCGAGAAAATAGCATACGGTGGGTAAAAAAATTACTGTTGGGCAATTGATAGAAAAGCGAATAATCATGACAATATCCAAGGCAATGATCATGCATATAGGCATCACATCCAAGATTAGTAGACCAACTCCTGCCTGCATCTACTACTATTACTCCACACATCGACCGCTATCCAGCATGCATCTAGTGTATTAAGTTCATGGAAAAATGGAGTAATGCAATAAGAACGATGCCATGATGTAGACAAGATCTATTCATGTAGGAATATATCCCATTTTTTTATCCTTAATAGCAACGATACATGCATGCCATGTCTCTTTCTGTCACTCAGATTGAGCACCGCCAAATCGAACCCATCACAAAGCACCTCTTCCCATGACAAGAAAAATCAATCTAGTGAGCCAAACCAAACCAAAATTTCGGAGAAGAAATACGAGGCTATAACAATCATGCATAAAATAGTTCAGCAAAGACTCAAATAATATTCATGGATAGAACTGATCATAAACTCACAATTCATCGGATCCTAACAAACACACCGCAAAAAGGAGTTACATCAAATAGATCTCCAAGAACATCGAGGAGAACATTGTATTGAAGATCCAAAAGAGAGAAGAAGCCATCTAGCTGTTGGGGAACGTAGTAATTTCAAAAAAAATCCTACGCACACGCAAGATCATGGTAATGCATAGCAACGAGACTGGAGAGTGTGTTGCTACCTCTTGAGCACTGCGTTGGTTTTCCCTTGAAGAGGAAAGGGTGATGCAGCAAAGTAGCGTAAGTATTTCCCTCAGTTTTTGAGAACCAAGGTATCAATCCAGTAGGAGGCTACGCGCGAGTCCCTCGCACCCTCATGAAACAAATAAATCCTCGCAACCAACGCAATAAGGGGTTGTCAATCCCTACGGTCACTTACGAGAGTGAGATCTGATAGATATGATAGGATAATATTTTTGGTATTTTTATGATAAAGATGCAAAGTAAAATAAAAGCAAAGCAAAAAGCAACGGAAATAACTAAGTGTTGGAAGATTAATATGATTAAAATAGACCCGGGGGCCATAGGTTTCACTAGTGGCTTCTCTCAAGAGCATAAGTATTTTACGGTGGGTGAACAAATTACGTTGAGCAATTGTGAATTGAGCATAGTTATGAGAATATCTAGGTATGATCATGTATATAGGCATCACGTCTGAGACAAGTAGACCGACTCACTGCCGCATCTACTACTATTACTCCACACATCGACCGCTATCCAGCATGCATCTAGAGTATTAAGTTCATAAGAACAGAGTAACGCTTTAAGCAAGATGACATGATGTAGAGGGATAAATTCATGCAATATGATAAAAACCCCATCTAATTATCCTCGATGGCAACAATACAATACGTGCCTTGCGGCCCCCTCATCCTTTGGGAAAGGACACCGCAAGATTGAACCCAAAGCTAAGCACTTCTCCCATTGCAAGAAAGATCAATTTAGTAGGCCAAACCAAACTGATAATTCGAAGAGACTTGCAAAGATAACCAATCATACATAAAAGAATTCAGAAGATTCAAATATTGTTCATAGATAAACTTGATCATAAACCCACAATTCATCGGTCTCAACAAACGAAACGCAAAAGAAGCTTACATCGAATAGATCTCCACGAGAGAGGGGGAGAACATTGTATTGAGATCCAAAAAGAGAGAGGAAGCTATCTAGCTAATAACTATGGACACGAAGGTCTGAGGTAAACTACTCACACTTCATCGGAGAGGCTATGGTATTGATGTAGAAGCCCTCCGTGATTGATGCTCCCTCCGGCGGAGCTCCGGAAAAGGCCCCAAGATGGGATCTTGTGGGTACAGAAGGTTGCGGCGGTAGAATTAGGTTTTTGGCTCCGTATCTTATCGTTTGGGGGTACGTAGGTATATATAGGAGGAAGGAGTACGTCGGTGGAGCAACGTGGGGCCCACGAGGGTAGAGGTGCGCTGAGGGGTAGGCGCCCCCTACCTCGTGGCTTCCTCAGCTTCCTTGACTTAGGGTCCAAGTCTCTGGATCATGTTCGTTCCAAAAATCACGTTCCCGAAGGTTTCATTCCGTTTGGACTCCGTTTGATATTCTTTTTCTGCGAAACTCTGAAATAGGCAAAAAACAACAATTCTGGGCTGGCCTCCGGTTAATAGGTTAGTCCAAAAAATAATATAAAAGTGAATAATAAAGCCCAATAATATCCAAAACAGAAGATAATATAGCATGAAGCAATCAAAAATTATAGATACGTTGGAGACGTATCATGTGTCCACGTACCCTCGTAGACCGAAAGCGGGAGCGTTAGCACAACGCGGTTAATAGGTTAGTCCCAAAAATAATATAAAAGTGAATAATAAAGCCCAATAATGTCCAAAACAGAAGATAATATAGCATGGAGCAATAAAAAATCATAGATACGTTGGAGACGTATCAAGCATCCCCAAGCTTAATTCCTGCTCGTCCTCGAGTAGGTAAATGAATAAAAACATAATTTTTGATGTGGAATGCTACTTGGTATAATTTCAATGTAATTCTTCTTAATTGTGGTATGAATGTTCAGATCCGAAAGATTCAAGATAAAAGTTCAATATTGACATAAAAATAGTGATACTTCAAGCATACTAACTAAGCAATTATGTCCTCTCAAAATAACATGGCCAAATAAAGTTCATCCCTACAAAATCATATAGTTTAGTCATGCTCCATTTTCGTCATACAAGAATGCTCTCATCATGCACAACCCCGATGACAAGCCAAGTTTCATACTTTAGTAATCTCAAACTTTTTCAACCTTCACGCAATACATGAGCGTGAGCCATGGATATAGCACTATGGGTGGAATAGAATATGATGATGGGGGTTATGTGGAGAAGACAAAAAAGGAGAAAGTCTCACATTGACGAGGCTAATCACTGAGCTATGGAGATGCCCATCGATTGATGTTAATGCAAGGAGTAGGGATTGCCATGCAACGGATGCACTAGAGCTATAAATATATGAAAGCTCAACAAAAGAAACTAAGTGGGTGTGCATCCAACTTGCTTGCTGACGAAGATCTAGGGCACTTGAGGAGGCCCATTGTTGGAATATACAAGCCAAGTTCTATAATGAAAAATTCCCACTAATATATGAAAGTGACAAAACAAGAGACTCTATCATGAAGATTATGGTGCTACTTTGAAGCACAAGTGTGGTAAAGGATATTAACATTGTCCCTTCTCTCTTTTTCTCCCATTTTTTTGGGCCTTCTCTTTTTTTATGGCCTTCTCTTTTTCTTATTCCTCACTTGGGACAATGCTCTAGAAAAATGATGATCATCACACTTCTATCTATTTACAACTCAATGATTACAACTCGATACTAGAACAAATTATGACTCTATATGAATGCCTCCGGCGGTGTACCGGGATATGCAATGAACCAAGAGTGACATGCATGAAAGAATTATGAACGGTGGCTTTGCCACAAATACTATGTCAACTATATGATCATGCAAAGCAATATGACAATGATGAACGTGTCATGATAAACGGGATGGTGGAAAGTTGCATGGCAATATATCTCGGAATGGCTATGGAAATGCCATAATAGGTAGGTATGGTGGCTGTTTTGAGGAAGATATAAGGAGGTTTATGTGTGAAAGAGCGTATCATATCACGGGGTTTGGATGCACCGTGAAGTTTGCACCAACTTTTTATGTGAGAAAGGGCAATGCAGTGCATCAAGAGGCTACCAATGATGGAAAGGTGAGAGTGCGTATAATCCATGGACTGAACATTAGTCATAAAGAACTCACATACTTATTGCAAAAATCTACAAGTCATCAAAAACCAAGCACTACGCCAAGATGCTCCTAGGGGATAGATTGGTAGGAAAAGACCATCGCTCATCCCCGACCGCCACTCATAAGGAGGACAATCAAAGAACACCTCATGTTTCAAATTTGTTATACAACGTTTACCATACGTGCATGCTACGGGACTTGCAAACTTCAACACAAGTATTTCTAAAATTCACAACTACTCAACTAGCACGACTTTAATATCACTACCTCCATGTCTCAAAACAACCATCAAGCATCAAACTTCTCTTAGTATTCAACACACTCATAAGAAAGTTTTTACTAATCTTGAATACCTAGCATATTAGGATTATTTAAGAAAATTACCATGCTATTTAAGACTATCAAAATAATCTAAGTGAAGCATGAGAGATCAATAGTTTCTATAAAACAAATCCACCACCGTGCTCTAAAAGATATAAGTGAAGTACTAGAGCAAAACTATATAACTCAAAAGATATAAGTGAAGCACATAGAGTATTCTAATAATTTCCGAATCATGTGTGTCTCTCTAAAAAGGTGTGTACAGCAAGGAATAATGTGGTAAACTAAAAAGCAAAGACTCAAATCATACAAGACGCTCCAAGCAAAACACATATCATGTGGTGAATAAAAATATAGCTCCAAGTAAAGTTACCGATGGAAGTAGACAAAACAGGGGATGCCTTCCGGGGCATCCCCAAGCTTTGGATTTTTGGTGTCCTTAGATTATCTTCGGGGTGCAATGGGCATCCCCAAGCTTAGGCTCTTTCCACTCCTTGTTCCATAATCCATCAAATCTTTCACCCAAAACTTGAAAATTTCACAACACAAAACTCAGCAGAAAATCTCATGAGCTCCGTTAGCGGAAGAGAACAAAAGACCACTTTAAGGTACTGTAATGAACTCATTATTTATTTATATTAGTGTTAAGCCTACTGTATTCCAACTTCTCTATGGTTTATAAACTCTTTTACTAGCCATAGATTCATCAAAATAAGCAAACAACACACGAAAAACAGAATCTGTCAAGAACAGAACAGTATGTAGTAATCTGTAACTAACGCAAACTTCTGGAGCTCCAAAAAATCAGCCAACATAGGAAGACCTAGACAATTTGTTTATTGATCAGCAGCAATTGGAATCAATATTGTATCACGTTCTGGTGATTTTTAACAATTATTTTCGTGATAAGAAAGTTTCTGGAAGTTTCTGCAAGATCAAATAACTATCATCCAAGAAGATCCTATAGGTTTAACTTGGCACAAACACTAATTAAAACATGAAAACACATCTAACCAGAGGCTAGATCAAATATTTATTCCTAAACAGAAGCAAAAAGCAAAAAACTAAAAATAAAATTGGGTTGCCTCCCAACAAGCGCTATCGTTTAACGCCCCTAGCTAGGCATAAAAGCAAGGATAGATCTAGGTATTGTCATCTTTGGTTTTTCAACTTTTAGCGGAATCAAGCTCGAATCCGGGAGGTTCTTTACGTTTCCCTTCATATTCTGAAGTTTTTAGATCTAAAGAATCCAACCGCTTATTGCAAAGAGTAATCAACATATTCATGCGGTGAATATTCCCGCTAACGTTCTTAAGAGGTTCAAGAGACTTCTGTAAAATCTTAGTTACTTCGCAAAAAATTTCAAAAACTTGTGTCTCTTCCTGGGTAGAATGAGGCCCCTTTTGTTGAGGTAGTGTTCCCACTATACCTTCTATAACTTCATGCGCAATATGGGGATCAATTTCAATAAAATTGCCTTTGGCAACGCAATCCAAGAGTTGTCTATGAGACATATTTAATCCAACATAAAAATTGCGAAGCAAAATTCTCAGGTTCACTTCAAAGGTACAATTACGGTAAGACTCCATTATTCTCAACCAAGCATCTTTTAAGTTTTCTCCTTGTCTTTGTTTGAAGTGAAAGACTTCAAACTCAGGGGACAACGGAGTAGATAAGGGACTAGCCATGACGACAAACAAACGAAAAAGAAGTGAGCGAAAAGAAAGAGGCGAATAAAGCGGCAATGGTGAAGTGGGGGAGAGGAAAACGAGAGGCAAATGGCAAATAATGTAATGCGGGAGATAAGGGTTTGTGATGGGTACTTGGTATGTTGACTTTTGCGTAGACCTCCCCGGCAACGGCGCCAGAAATTCTTCTTGCTACCTCTTGAACACTGCGTTAGTTTTCCCTTGAAGAGGAAAGGGTGATGCAGCAAAGTAGCGTAAGTATTTCCCTCAGTTTTTGAGAACCAAGGTATCAATACAGTAGGAGGCTACGCGGGAGTCCCTCGCACCTACACAAACAAATAAATCCTCGCAACCAACGTGATAAGGGGTTGTCAATCCCTACACGGTCACTTACGAGAGTGAGATCTGATAGATATGATAGGATAATATTTTTGGTATTTTTATGATAAAGATGCAAAGTAAAATAAAAGCAAAACAAAAAAGCAACAGAAATAACTAAGTGTTGGAAGATTAATATGATGAAGATAGACTCGGGGCCCATAGGTTTCACTAGTGGCTTCTCTCAAGAGCATAAGTATTTTACGGTGGGTGAACAAATTACTGTTGAGCAATTGATGTAATTGAGCATAGTTATGAGAATATCTAGGTATGATCATGTATATAGGCATCACGTCAAGAGACAAGTAGACCGACTCTGCTGCATCTACTACTATTACTCCACACATCGACCGTTATCCAGCATGCATCTAGAGTATTAAGTTCATAAGAACAGAGTAACACTTTAAGCAAGATGACATGATGTAGAGGGATAAATTCATGCAATATGATAAAAACCCCATCTTGTTATCCTTGATGGAAACAATACAATACGTGCCTTGCTGCCCCTCGATCCTTTGGGAAAGGACACCGCAAGATTGAACCCAAAGCTAAGCACTTATCCCATTGCAAGAAAGATCAATCTAGTAGGCCAAACCAAACTGATAATTCAAGAGACTTGCAAAGATAACCAATCATACATAAAAAGAATTCAAAATATTCAAATATTGTTCATAGATAAACTTGATCATAAACCCACAATTCATCGGTCTCAACAAACACACCGCAAAAGAAGATTACATCGAATAAATCTCCACGAGAGAGGGAGAACATTGTATTGAGATCCAAAAAGAGAGAGGAAGCCATCTAGCTAATAACTATGGACCTGAAGGTCTGAGGTAAACTACTCACACTTCATCGGAGAGGCTATGGTGTTGATGTAGAAGCCCTCCATCATCGATGCCCCCTCGTGAACTCGGAAAAAGGCCCCAAGATGGGATCTCGTGGAGTACAGAAGGTTGCGGCGGTGGAATTAGGTTTTTGGCTCCGTGTCGATCGTTTGGGGAATGCGTAGGTATATATAGGAGGAAGAATGCGTCGGGGGAGCACCATGGGGCCCACGAGGGGGGAGGGCACGCCTGGGGGGGGGGGGTATGCGCGCCCCCTACCTCGTGGCTTCCTGGAAACTTCCTTGACTTAGGGTCCAAGTCTCCTGGATCATGTTCGTTCCAAAAATCACGTTCCCGAAGGTTTCATTCCGTTTGGACTCTGTTTGATATTCTTTTTCTCGAAACTCTGAAATAGGCAAAAAACAGCAATTCTGGGCTGGGCCTCCGGTTAATAGGTTAGTCCAAAAAATAATATAAAAGTGAATAATAAAGCCCAATAATGTCCAAAACCGAAGATAATATAGCATGAAGCAATCAAAAATTATAGATACGTTGGAGACGTATCATGTGTCCACGTACCCTCGTAGACCGAACGCGGGAGGCGTTAACTGCTTAGCGGTTGATGTAGTCGTACGTCTTCACGATCCGACCGATCAAGTACCAAACGCACGGCACCTCCGAGTCCAGCACACGTTCAACTCGATGACGTCCCTTGAACTATGATCCAGCCGAGCTTTGAGGGAGAGTTCCGTTAGCACGACGGCCTGGTGACGATGATGATGTTCTATCGACGCAGGGCTTCGCCTAAGCACCACTGCGATATGACTGAGGTGGATTATGGTGGAGGGGGGCACCGCACACGGCTAAGAGATCCAAGGGATCAATTGTTGTGTCTCTAGGGGGTGCCTCCCTCCCCGTATATAAAGGAGTGGAGGAGGGGGAGGGGGCTGGCCACCCTTGGCGTGCCCCATGAGGAGTCCTACTCCCACCGGGAGTAGGACTCGCCCCTTCCATGTTGGAGTAGGAGAGGAGAGGGAAGGAGAGAGAGGGGGAAAGGAAAGGGGGGGGAGCCTTCCCCCTCCTTGTCCAATTCGGACTTGGGGGGGAGGGGCGCGCAGCTGCCCCTTGGCCGCCTCTCCTCTTACACCACTTGGGCCCATGAGGCCCAATAACCTCCGGGGGGTTCCGGTAACCCCCCGGTACTCCGGTATATATCCGATAACCCCCGGAACCATTCCGGTGTCCGAAATATAGTCGTCCAATATATCAATCTTCATGTCTCGACCATTTCGAGACTCCTCATTATGTCCGTGATCACATCCGGGACTCCGAACTACCTTCAGTACATCAGAACACATAAACTCATAATATAACCGTAATCAAACTTTAAGCGTGCGGACCCTACGGGTTCGAGAACTATGTAGACATGACCGAGACACGTCTCCGGTCAATAACTAATAGCGGAACCTGGATGCTCATATTGGCTCCCACATATTCTACGAAGATCTTTATCGGTCAAACCGCATAACAACATACGTTGTTCCCTTTCTCATCGGTATGTTACTTGCCCGAGATTCGATCGTCGGTATCTCAATACCTCGTTCAATCTCGTTACCGGCAAGTCTCTTTACTCATTACGTAATACATCATCCCGCAACTAACTCATTAGTTGCAATGCTTGCAAGGCTTATAGTGATGTGCATTACCGAGTGGGCCCAGAGATACCTCTCCGACAATCGGAGTGACAAATCCTAATCTCGAAATACGCCAACCCAACAAGTACCTTCGGAGACACCTGTAGAGCACCTTTATAATCACCCGATTCGTTGTGATGTTTGGTAGCACACAAAGTGTTCCTCCGGTATTCGGGAGTTACATAATATCATAGTCATAGGAACATGTATAAGTCATGAAGAAAGCAATAGAAACATACTAAACGATCAAGTGCTAAGCTAACGAAATGGGTCATGTCAATCACATCATTCTCCTAATGATGTGATCCCGTTAATCAAATGAAAACTCATGTCTATGGTTAGGAAACGTAACCATCTTCGATTAACGAGCTAGTCAAGTAGAGGCATAATAGTGACACTCTGTTTGTCTATGTATTCACACATGTATTATGTTTCCGGTTAATACAATTCTAGCATGAATAATAAACATTTATCATGATATAAGGAAATAAATAATAACTTTATTATTGCCTCTAGGGCATATTTCCTTCACTAGCTACTAGCTATGAACCCGTAGATCTATAGTAAACTACTCACGCATCATCGGAGGGGCAACACGGATGATGAAGAACCCCTCTGTGATCATTGCCCCCTCCGGCGGAGTGCTGGAAAAGGCCTCTAGATTGGATCTCGTGATTTTGGAACGTGCGGCGGCTAGAAAAGTGTTTCGTCGACTCCCCTAGGGTTTTCGGGATTTTTGAGTATTTATAGAGGTGGAAGTGGGTGGAGAAGCACTATAGGAATCATCTTATTTGTCGTCTGCCATGGCAGACGACAAAGGCACCAAAAGCAACGGCAAAGCTCTTTGCCTTCTGCCACCGACGGCAAACGTGCCCGGCAAAGAGAGTGACGGTAAACAGGTTCTTTGCCGTTGGCTTCTTCAAAGCGGACGGCAAAGGCCCTTTGCCGTCGATGGCGGACGGCTAAGAGTTTGGACGGAAAAAAGAGACGTTAGCCACGTTAGGTGGCTAACGGGAGGATTTGCCGTCTGCCAGCTGACGGCATAACGTGCTTTGACACGTCACCCCCATGTACCCGGCGTGACGTGTGGCATCCAACCGCGTCGTCCGGTCAAACCGACGTGTGTCGCCCAGTCAAAGTGCGTCGTCTGCCACCACCCAATGCCCCGTCCCGTCGACAGCCGCCTCGCCTTCCACCCTGTCCCATCGTCAAGCCCCGTCCCGAGGCGCCGGCATTAATGAGCAGTAATGCCGGCCGTTGGCCCGGCCGCCTGAGGGAGTCCTGGACTAAGGGGTCCTTGGGTGTCCGGGCTATTTGATATGGGCCGGACTGATGGGCCGTGAAGATACAAGGTAGAAGACCTTCCTCCGTGTCCGGGTGGGACTCTCTTATGCGTGGATGGAAAACTTAATGGTCGGATGTATAATTTCCTTTATCTGTAAACCGACTCTGTACAACCCTAGGCCCCTTCGGTGTCTATATAAACAGGAGGGTTTAGTCCGTAGAGGCTATCATCATCGTACATGCTAGACATCTAGGGTTTAGCCATTACGATCTCGAGGTAGATCAACTCTTGTAACCCCTATACTCATCCAAGTCAATCAAGCAGGAAGTAGTGTATTACCTCCATTAAGAGGGCCCGAACCTGGGCAAACATCGTGTCCCCTTTGTCTCCTGTTAACTTCGATCCTCAGACGCACAGTTCGGGACACCCTACCCGAGATCGGCAATTTTTGACACCGACATTGGTGCTTTCATTGAGAGTTCCACTGTGCCGTCGATAGAAGGTTTTATGGCTCGTTCTATCATCAACAACGATGCTGTTTCCGGGGAAACTTTCCTCCCGAGCCAGATTTTTGTGTTTGGCGGTTTCGTTCTGCATGCCAACTCGATTGGTCACCTTGAACAGATCGACAACTACGCCCCTGGTCATGAGATCAGTTTCAGGAACCTAAATTATGTCGCTGATATCCGAGGAGATTTGATCTTCGAAGGGTTCGCGGCCCCGACCACCGCTCTGGCCTTAGATCCGGAGCGAATTGCTGGGTCCGAAGATGGGAGTTTGAAGCCCGCAGGACCCTCAGCTGTGAAGCTCACAATCGGGGATCCGGAGGCAATTTTGTCTTCGGCCAGCCGGATTCAGGCCGGGTTCCCCCTACCATGGAAAGGCCGGATTCGCCCCCGGACTCTTGCTCCGAACTCTCCAAGCCCGCACCCAGCAAGCATGGCCAAGAGGCCTCTGTCCTGGCTAGCCCGGCGAGTTTCGTTTCCCCGTCCAGCCCTCGCCCTTAAGCGAGGCCCTAGACCTGATGCGGTCCCTCGCCATTACAGAGGAATCACCTCCGAACTATGCCCAACCAGGATTAGGGGCTGGAAGCAGGGAATTTTACGTCCCACCCACCACCCACTTCATAGCCACCATTGAGGACTTAACCGACGTGCTAGATTATACCTCCGAAGACATCGACAGCATGGACGACGATGCCAGAGACGAACAAGGCCAAGGCCCGCCGTTTACCAGACGCTGGACGGCCACCTCCACATACGACGTGTATATGGTGGATACACCCAAAGAGGATGATGGTGAAGGCAGGAAGGATCCGGTTGAGGACAAACCTGCTGAGGCCCCACCGAAGCATCGACGCCAGTGACGCCACTCAAAATCGCGTCGCGGCAAAGACAGTAATACCGGCATCGGAGACGATAACACTCTAGAGGATGCCGAAGACTCCGAAGCCCCCGCCGAGCCCACATCCGAACAGGATGATGTTGAGGAGGGGCAAGTTAACCCTGACGATCCGGTCGGGGACGAGGACTCAGAGGATAGTAACTATCTACCGATCTCCGAGGATGATGTGAGCCTCGCCGACGAAGACTTCATCGTGCCAGAGGAACAACTCGAGCAGGAGCGCTTTAAGAGCTAGCTAATCGCTACTGTGAGAAGCCTAAAAAAGAAGCAGCAACAGCTCCAAGCCGAACAAGATACACTCAACGACAGATGGACCCAGGTCCTAGCTGCCGAAGAGTATGGCCTTCAACGCCCAACAAAGAGTTATCCGAAGCGCCGGCTACTACCACAATTTGATGACGAGGCCCTCGAGCCCATACCGTCAAGACATGACCGTGCTGATGAACCAGACCGACCACCACGTGGGCGAGATAAACCGGCCACCTACGCCGAACACCAACCCGCACCACCTTGCCGTAGAGGCAGAGAGATAGCGGCTCGAGGATACACCTACGACCTACGACAGGACCTTGACAATAGAGCAGGCCAAGACATATCAATTTATGGATCAAGGGGGCGTGCCCCAATGTGAGAAGACGGCCATCAGGCCTGGCGCGACAGGAAAAACCTCACCCGGGCCGAAAACCGCATACGAACTTCACCCGAACTGCGTCGTGACATCGCCCGATACAGAGGCGCCGCACACCCCTTATGCTTCACCGATGAGGTAATGGAGCACCAGTTCCTAGAAGGGTTTAAACCTGTGAACATTGAATCCTACAATGGAATGACAGATCCCGCAGTATGGATTGAAGATTTTCTTCTCCACATCCACATGGCTCGCGGTGACGATCTCCATGCCATCAAGTACCTGTCTGCTACCTCTTGAGCATGTGTTGGTTTTCCCTTGAAGAGGAAAGGGTGATGCAGCAAAGTAGCGTAAGTATTTCCCTCAGTTTTTAAGAACCAAGGTATCAATCCAGTAGGAGGATACACGCAAATCGCCTAGTACCTGCACAAACAATCAAGAACCTTGCAACCAACGCTATAAAGGGGTTGTCAAGCCCTTCACGGCCACTTGCAAAAGTGAGATCTGATAGAGATAATAAGATAAATATTTTTGGTATTTTTGTTGTATAGATTGAAAAGTAAATATTGCAAAATAAGATAAATAGTAAACTAAAATTGTAGATCGGAAACTTATATGATGGAAAATAGACCTGGGGGCCATAGGTTTCACTAGTGGCTTCTCTCAAGATAGCATAATCTACGGCGGGTGAACAAATTACTGTCGAGCAATTGATAGAAAAGCGCATAGTTATGAGAATATCTAGGCATGATCATGTATATAGACATCACGTCCATGACAAGTAGACCGAAACGATTCTGCATCTACTATTACTCCACACATCGACCGCTATCCAGCATGCATCTAGAGTATTAAGTTCATAAGAACAGAGTAACGCATTAGGCAAGATGACATGATGTAGAGGGATAAACTCAAGCAATATGATATAAACCCCATCTTTTATCCTCGATGGCAACAATACAATACGTGCCTTGCTGCCCTAACATCCTTTGGGAGAGGACACTGCAAGATTGAACCCAAAGCTAAGCACTTCTCCCATTGCAAAAAAGATCAATCTAGTAGGCCAAACCAAACTGATAATTCGAAGAGACTTGCAAAGATATTTAAATCATGCATAAAAGAATTCAGAGAAGAATCAAATATTGTTCATAGATAGTCTTGATCATAAACCCACAATTCATCGGATCTCGACAAACACACCGCAATTTTTTTTACATCGAATAGATCTCCAAGGGAATCGAGGAGAACTGTATATTGAGATCCAAAGAGAGAGAAGAAGCCATCTAGCTAATAACTATGGACCCGAAGGTCTGTGGTAAACTACTCACACATCATCGGAGAGGCTATGGTGTTGATGTAGAAGCCCTCCGTGACTGATTCCCCCTCTGGCGGGGCACCGGAAAAGGCCCCAAGATGGGATCTCACTGCATGTAAGGTTCTTGGCCGGTGGAAATAGGGTTTTGTGGTGCTCTCGGATGTTTTTAGGGTATATGAGTATATATAGGCGAAAGAAGTAGGTCGGCGGAGCCACGAGGGGCCCACGAGGGTGGGGGGGGGGCGCCTACCCCCTGGGTGCGCCTCCCTGCCTCGTGGCCGCCTCGTTGCTTCCTTGACGTCCACTCCAAGTCTCCTTGATTGTGTTTGTTCCAAAAACGATCCTCGCAGAGGTTTCATTCCGTTTGGATTCCGTTTGATATTCCTTTTCTGCGAAACACTAAAATAGGCCAAAAAAACAACAATTTGCACTGGGCCTTCGGTTAATAGGTTAGTCCCAAAAATAATAAAAGTGTATAATAAAGCCCATTAAACATCAAAACAGATAATATAATAGCATGGTACAATAAAAAATTATAGATACATTGGAGATGTATCACTCCCAATAAAACTCAAGGGACCAACACAACACTGGTTAAACAGCCTCCTAGAAAACTCTGTTGGTAGCTGGGAAGATTAGGAAGATGCCTTTAGAGACAACTTCTAAGGTACCTATGTTCGGCTCCAGACGCCGATGACCTTAGTCACATAGTCCAGCAATCCGGAGAGTCGGCCCGGAAGCTCCGGACCAGGTTCTTAATTAAAAATAACCAAATTGTCGACTGTCCGGACGCCGAAGCCCTCACGGCCTTTAAACACAGCGTCTGAGACGAGTGGCTCACCCAACACCTCGGCCAAGAAAAAACGAAGTCCATGGCAGCTCTCACCGCACTTATGACCCGCTTTTGCACAGGAGAAGATAGCTGGCTAGCTCATAGAAGCAACAACACCAGCGACCCTAGCACCTCCGAAGCCAGAGATGGCAACGGCAGGCCACGACGCAATAAACACAAATGTCGAAGCAACAATGAAGATACCGAAGATATGGCAGTCAACGCCAAATTCAGTGGCTCTAAACCCGGTCAGCGGAAGAAGCCATTCAAAGGAAACAAAGATGGTCCATCCAGTTTGGACAGAATACTAGATCGGCCCTGCCAGATCCATGGCACCCCGGACAAGCCCGCTAATCATACCAACATAAATTGTTGGGTCTTTAAATAGGCCGGTAAGATAAACACCAAACATAAGGGGAAAGGTTCGCCTAGCGAGGATGATGACGAGCCTCGCCCATCAAACACAGGGGGGCAAAAGAAATTCCCCCCAAGGTAAAAACAATGAATATGATCTAAGTCACTCATATCCCCAAGCGGGAGCGCAAGCGCGCACTAAGGGACGTTTATGCCATAGAGCCAGTCGCCCCAAAATTCAACCCATGGTCGGCTTGCCCGATCACTTTTGACCGCAGAGACCACCCGAACAGTATCCGTCATGGAGGTTCAGCGGCATTGGTACTCGACCCAATCATCGACGGATTCCACCTCACACGAGTCCTCATGGATGGCGTCAGCAGTCTTAACCCGCTTTATCAGGACACTGTCCGTAAAATGGATATTTATCCGTCAAGAGTCAAGCCCACTAAAACTACCTTTAAAGGAGTAATACCCGGCGTAGAGGCCTGCTGCACAGGGTCCATAACGCTGGAGGTAGTCTTCGGCTCACCGGATAATTTCCGAAGTAAAGACTTGATCTTCGACATTGTCCCTTTCCGCCGAACCTATCATGCACGGCTCGGATGAACCGCGTTCGCCCATTTCAACGCACTCCCACACTATGCTTATCTAAAGCTCAAGATGCCCGGACCATGCAGCGTTATAACAGTCAATGGAAACATGGAGCGCTCCCTCTGTACTGAGGAGCATACCGCGGCCCCCGCAGCTGAAGTACAGGGTGGCCATATCAAGCCGAATACTACATCGGCAGTCAAGCCCCCGGACACTGTCAAACGAGTCCGGTCTATCTTGCAGAATGACAGTCCGGCTCGTCCAGAGCTAGATTAGCAATTCGGCCTCCGTCAGTACCCCAACCTGATTGCGGCATACGTACCGCGCATACATAATTACGCACTAAAGATACCATGGGCAAGGATGGAGGCACACTAAAAGCAAGGTCCACAATACGGCTCGACCCTATCCGGACCCTCATACTCTTCCTTTTTTCTTCTTATTTTTATTTTTCAGGTTCTTTACAACCCAAATCACTTTTTGATGGTACCAAGGTCCCTTTTCTAGGCCCCTTATGTATACTCGATCGTTGATCCTCTCAAAGGATCATACACCAAGGCGAAAAGCGGCGCATACGTGCGGCAGATTGTCCAAAGGATCTTCAAGACCACCTTTTACTTTTTTAGGACCTATATACAGCTTTCCCTTGTTCTCAAATTCTTGGCATGTAAAATAGCCTTGCTGATGATGGCATTCTCTGTAAGAGCACGTATCAATCAAAATGTAGCGGAAATAGTTTTGTCCTACCTTATTTGGTATTGGCCTATTCCATAATCTGTATTCCGTCTTCACGGCTGATTGACATATACACATTGGCATTAATTGCCAGAGGCTTTATTCAGCCACATATATTCAAAAACAAAAAGTCTGAGCACTTTCATAGTACACTTCGGTGCCCCGATTACCGCATTATATGCAACGGCTATGAATCATGTCTTTGGTCAATAGTTGGGTTGCCCGGCTCGTGTGGTTACCACCTTACGTTCCGCTTGTTCGGCTAAGGTAGTAAAGGGAGAACTACTGCGATTGTGTTTCTGGTTCGTCCGGTCAAAACACCTCAGTAGAGAAAGCCGAAAACTGACTGTCATGATATAGCGAGAGCGGGTCGACGGTTCGGTGACTTATTAAATCTTTCTTGATTTTCTCCGTATTATACGAAGGACTGGCCTCCACCTAGTCAGGCTTCTAAAGCACCCAAGTTCGGATAGCCGAACAAAACTAGGGGCTACGCCTATAATCCTATTGTCAAACTCCTATGGCTAAGTGAGAGTGGTAAAGCCGCATAGTCTGATTGCCTAGTTCGCCGCACGACCACCTCCTTTACGGACCAAGACATTGGAACAAGTGTGGTCATGTGCTACTCCGAACACGCCCGTAGTACCTACGTGAAATTTGAAGCCAACGGTAGCAAACTTTCGGATACAAAAAGGCCATACGGGAGTAAAATAATTTGAGTTAAACACAAAAGTACATTATACAAAGGCTTTGTTTCATAAACACAAAGTCTGGTCAGCCCGGATACATTCATTCAAATATCATATCCTTCGAGCATTGACCCTCTATTAAACGGGCTCCTTCTAGGACATCTTCAAAATAGCGCTACGGCTTGCGATAGTCCTTGCCTTCGGGCGGTCCTTCAACTGCTTTGATGGCGGCCTTCATCTTTATCCAATGCATCTTGACACGGGCAAAGGCCATCTGGGCACCCTCAATACATGAGGAGCACTTAATAGCTTCAATTCACGATAGGGCGTCGGTAAGCCGCCTGACCAAGCTGATGTAGCTGCCAGGTATGGGTTCGGCTGGCCATAGCCGGAGTATGATGTCCTTCATGGCCAGTCCAGACATCCTATGCAGTTCCGCCAGCTGCATCATCTAGTCGTTCAACAGCGCTGGACGCTCTGGCGCCAAGTACTGCGACCAGAAGAGTTTTTCCATTGTGTTCCCCTCTTGGGCCCGAAAAAACTTCGCGGCATCAGCGGTGCTCCCCGGAACATCCGCCAACACATCTGGAGAACTAAATAATCGAGTAAGCGGGGCATATTCTTGACTGCCGATTTACTCTGCAAAAGAAAGGGCTTACTAGCCGCTATCTGCTCAGCCTGCTTGATCTCCTCGCAAGCCGCCCGGGACTCAGTCCGCGCCTCCCTGGCCTCTTGAAGAGCCTTGGAGAGTTCGACTACTTGAACCTTATTTTGCTTCTCCAAGGCCTCACACTTGCGGGCAGCATCCTCGAGCTCTTGCTCGACCTCGGTCACCCTCTCCTCGTACTGGCGGCGGGTGGCCTGCTCGGCCTTTAAATTTACAGCCGCTTTATCATCTATCGCTCCACTCACTCTTGCCTGCTCTTGGGCTTGCGACAGGGCGCCCTTGAGAGTCTCAACCTCGGCCGCACTACCTGCAAATCATTTACACAAGAAAGTGTGTTAGCTTAAAACTCCACACTCGAATACAATTTTAATCATACAAGTACCTACCTTGTGCCTCATCGAACCGCTTGTTTATACGGTCGAGGTCATCATCGGCCAACTTCAGCTTCCGTTTGAGCTCGGAAACTTCAACGGCCTGGGCGGTCGCTGCCAACAGGGAAGCCTGTACGTCTAATAGATATGTACATCACCTTCTGCGATATTCATTTGATCCTATGTTCGGCTTTTTTCAAAACCGAACATAGTCTCAGGGGCTACTATCTGTATACAGGCACAAGTTTTTTCATATAAAAGGCATCTTACGTCGCATACCTCAAAGCGTGTCAGTAGGCTGGTAAAAGCTCCATTCAGCCGGCTCTTGGTGGACTGAATCTTCTCAACCACCAAACCCATCAGGGTACGGCGCTCCTCCACGAGGGAAGCATGTCGAAGTGCTTCCGTCAGGGTGTTCGGCGCCTCCGGATTAATGGAGGTTGCCGGTGGAGGCGGCGCTCCCCCCTCCTTCAAAGGGGACTGCCCGCTCGATTCTGGAACCGTACTGGTCTCCGAAATGGTGTTCGGCTGGGGGCCAGATTGGTCACGGCCCCCGTCGTCAGTCTCCATAAGGGTTGGTTCCCCAATGTTCTCGGCAGCTGAGGTTTTACCCTCTGGCGCCATCTGGACGACCTCCTGCACCTCCCCATGGCCTGGAGAGGCTTTTCGGGACAACACTTCGGTGTCGTCCATAGCGGTTGGCGGTGAGGCTCGTGGAGGCGTCTCGCTCTCCACCATCCCCGGCTCTAGCGAATTCCCCGAAGACGATGACTGGGGAAGATCGCGGGCCGGACTGAGGCACACAAAACAAATATGTTAGAATCACGATTATGAAACCAGACATGCGTATAGTATCCTTGGGTACTTACGATGCGGCCAGGGGCTTCAATCTGGGGCGCCATTCGGGGAGGGTGATACGTCCATTTTGCATCATGTTTTCCTACTATCATTTACAATGTTTTTATCCATAATAATGCTTTTTGGAGTAATTCTAATTCCTTTTCTCTCATAATTTGCAAGGTACACACCAAGAGGGAGAAATCCGGCAGCTGGAAATTTGGACCTGAAAAAGCTACGTCAGGCCGCCTATTCTGCACAACTCCAGATGTGCTGAAACTTCACGGAGATTTTTTATGGAATAAATAAGAAATATTTGAGCCAATAAGTACCAGAGGGGAGCACCAGGGGGGCACAACCCACCTGGGCGCGCCCTGGTGTGTTGTGCCCTCCTCGGCCCACCTCCAGTGCCCATCTTCTGGTATATAAGTGCTTTTGACCTAGAAAAGATAGAATAATACTTTCGGGACGGAGCGCAGCCGCCTTGAGGCGGAACTTGGGCAGGAGCACTTTTGCCCTCCGGTGGAGCGATTCCGCCGGGGGAACTTCCCTCCCGGAGGGGGAAATCATCATCATCATCATCACCAACAACTCTCCCGTCTTGGGGAGGGCAATCTCCATCAACATCTTCACCAACACCATCTCATCTCAAACCCTAGTTCATCTCTTGTATTCAATCTTGTTACCGGAACTATAGATTGTTGCTAGGGGGGTGACTAGTAGTGTTGATTACATCTTATAGTTGATTACTATATGGTTTATTTGGTGGAAGATTATATGTTCAGATCCATTACGCATATCAATACCCCTCTGACCATGAGCATGTTTGTTGATTGTGAGTATTTACTTTTGTTCTTGAGTTCATGGGAGAAATCATGTTGCAAGTAATCATGTGAACTTGATATGTCTTCGAGATTTTGATAGTATGTATGTTGTAATTCCCTTAGTGGTGTCATGTGAACGTCAACTACATGACACTTCACCATATTTGGGCCTAAGGGAATGCATTGTGGAGTAGTAATTAGATGATGGATTGCGAGAGTGACAGAAGCTTAAACCCCAGTTTATGCGCTATTCCGTAAGGGACCGATTGGATCCTAGAATTTAATGCTATGGTTAGGATTTATCCTTAATACTTTTCTCGTAGTTGCAGATGCTTGCGGGAGGGTTAATAATAAGTAGGAGGTTTCTTCAAGTAAGAACAACACGTAAGCACTGGTCCACCCATATATCAAATTATCAAAGTAGCAAACAGAAATCAAACCAACATGATGAAAGTGACTAGATGAAATTCCCGTGTACCCTCAAGAACGCTTTGCTTATCATAAGAAGTTGTTTTGGCCTGTCCTTTGCCTCAAAAGGATTGGGCTACCTTGCTTCATACTTATTGCTACTATCTTTACTTGCTCGTTACAAATTATCTTGTTATCAAACTACTCGCTACTTACAGTTTCAGCACTTGCAGACATCACCTTACTGAAAACTACTTGTCATTTCCTTCTGCTCCTCGTTGGGTTCGACACTCTTACTTATCGAAAAGAGATACAATTGATCCCCTATACTTGTGGGTCATCAAGGCTATTTTCTGGTGCCGTTGCCGGGGAGTGAAGCACCTTTGGTAATTGGAATTTGGTAAGGAAACATTTATATAGTGTGCTGAAATTTATTGTCACTTGCTACTATGGAAAACAATCCTTTGAGGGGTTTGTTCGGGGTATCTTCACCTCTTTCAGAACCACAATTAATTTCCCCTCAACCTACTGCACCTACTGAAAATATTGAATATGAAATTCCTTCGGGTATGATAGAACAACTGCTAGCTAGCTAATCCTTATATAGGAGATGGAACCGAACATCCTGATATGCACTTGATACATGTGGAACAAATTTGTGGATTGTTTAAGCTTGCAGGTTTACCCAGGGATGAAATTATGAAAAAGGTTTTCCCTTTATCTTTGAAGGGAAAATCATTGGCTTGGTATAGGCTATGCGATGAGATTGGATCATGTTGGAATCGTTTAGAACTGGAGTTCCACCAAAAAATTTATCCTATGCATCTAATTCACCGTGATCGGAATTATATATATAATTTTTGGCCTTGTGAAGGAGAAATTGTCGCTCTAGCTTGGGGGAGGCTTAAGTCAATGTTATATTCATGCCCCAATCATGAGCTCTCAAGAGAAATTATTATTCAGAACTTTTATGCTCGGCTTTCTCGTAATATCAAACCATGCTGGATACTTCTTGTGCTGGTTCTTTTATGAAGAAAACTATTGAATTCCGGTGGGATCTTCTGTAAAGAATTAAACACACCCTGAAGATTGGGAAATCAAGAAGTTAAAGAGTCAGATATAAAGCTTAAGTATGATTGTGTTAAATCTTTTATGGATACCGATGCTTTTCAAAAGTTTATCACTAAATATGGACTTGACTCTGAGATAGTAGCCTCCTTTGTGAATCATTTTTTATTCATGTTGAACTCCCTAAAGAGGAATGGCTTAAATATCACCCACCTACTAAAGAAGAAATTAAAGAACCGGTACCAATTAAAAAAGAAACTAATACTCTAGAATGTTAATCCAGTTGTCCCTACTGCTTATATTGAGAAACCACCTTTTCCTGTTAGGATAAAGGAACATGCTTAAATTGCAACTGTGGTTAACAAATGCTTTGTCAGAACACCTAAACCAGATGAAAAAATTAGAATTGAACCTAATATTGCTATGGTTAAAGATCTCTTAGAAGAAGATGTGGATGGACATGTTATTTACTTCAACAAAGAAGCTGCTAGAATTGCTAAACTTGATGAAAAAGATAAACATAGACCAGTTGTTGGCATGCATGTCATCTCAGTTAAAATAGGAGATCACTCTTATCATGGTTTATGTGACATGGGTGCTAGTGTGAGTGCTATTCCTTACAAGTTATATCAAGAGACTAGAGAAGACATAGCACCTACAGAGTTAGAAGACATATATGTTACTATTAAACTTGCTAATAGAGACACCATATCACCGCGTGGGATTATTAGAGATGTTGAAGTCTTGTGTGGGAAAATAAAATATCCTACTGATTTTCTTGTTCTTGGTACCCCGCAAGATGACTTCTATCCCATTATCTTTGGTATACCTTTCTTGAACACAGTTAATGCTAAGATATATTGCCAGAAACAAACTGTGGGTGTTAGCTTTGGTGATGAGTCTCATGAGTTTAATTTTTTTCAAGTTTAGTAGAAACCATCATGAAAAAAAATTGCCTAGTAAGGATGAATTAATTGGTCTTGCTTCTATTGTTGTGCCACCTACTGATCCTTTAGAACAATACTTGCTAGACCATGAAAATGATTTACATATGCATGAAAGAAATGAAATAGATAATATTTTCTTTGAACAATGTCCCCTACTTAAACACAATTTTCCTATTGAAACTCTCGGAGGTCCTCCTCCACCTAAAGGTGATCCTGTGTTTGAATTAAAACAATTGCCAGACACTTTGAAATATGCTTATCTTGATGAAAAGAAGATATATCCTGTTATTAGCAGTGCTAACCTTTTAGAACACGAGGAAGAAAGATTATTGAAAGTTCTAAGGAAGCACCGAGCTGCTATTGGATATACTCTTGATGATTTAAAGGGCATTAGTCCCACTCTATGTCAGCACAAAATTAATATGGAACCTGATGCTAAACCCGTTGTTGATCATCAACGTCGACTAAATCCGAAGATAAAAGAGGTGGTAAGAACAGAAATATCAAAACTTCTGGAAGCAGGTATAATCTATCCTATAACTGATAGTAGATGGGTAAGTCCTGTTCATTGTGTCCCAAAGAAAGGAGGTATTGCCGTTGTTCCTGATGATAAGAATGAACTTATTCCACAGAGAGTTGTTACAGGCTATAGAATGGTAATTGATTTCAGAAAATTAAATAAAGCTACTAGAAAACATCATTACCCTTTGCCTTTTCTTGATCAAATGCTTGAAAGGTTATCTAAGCACACACACTTTTGCTTCCTTGATGGATACTCTGGCTTTTCAGAAATACCTGTTTCTCAACCTGACCAAGAAAAGACTACTTTTACTTGTCCTTTTGGAACTTATGCTTATAGACACATGCCTTTTGGTTTATGTAATGCACCTGCTACCTTTCAAAGATTCATGATGGCTATATTCTCTGACTTTTGTTAAAAGATTGTTGAGGTTTTCATGGATGACTTCTCTGTTCATGGGAAGTCTTTTGATGATTGTTTAAGCAATCTTGATCGAGTTTTGCAGAGATGTGAACAGACAAATCTTGTCTTGAACTGGGAGAAGTGTCACTTAATGGTTAATGAAGGCATTGTCTTGGGTCATAAATTTCTGGAAAGGGTATTGAAGTGGACCAAGCTAAAGTTGATGCAATTGAGAAAATGCCATGTCCCAAGTACATCAAAGGTATTCGTAGTTTCTTAGGTCATGCTGGTTTCTATAGAAGATTTATGAAAGACATTTCTAGAATTTCTAGGCCTCTTACTAATATTTTGCAAAAGGATATTCCTTTTGTCTTTGATGATGATTGTCTTGAAGCCTTTGAAACACTCAAGAAAGCTTTAATCACCGCACCTATAGTTCAACCACCTGATTGGAATTTGCCTTTTGAAATTATGTGTGATGCTAGTGATTATGCTGTTGGTGCTGCTCTAGGACAAAGAGTTGGCAAGAAATTGAATGTTATTCATTATGCTAGTAAAACTTTAGACAATGCTCAAAGAAATTATGCTACAACTGAAAAAGAATTCTTAGCAGTGGTGTTTGCTTGTGATAAGTTTAGACCTTATATTGTTGATTCTAAAGTAACTGTTCACACAGACCATGCTGCTATTAAATATCTTATGGAAAAGAAAGATGCTAAACCTAGACTTATTCATTGGGTTCTCTTGTTACAAGAATTTGATTTGCATATTATTGATAGAAAAGGAGCTGAGAACCCCGTGGCTGATAACTTGTCTAGGCTTGAAAATGTGCTTGATGACCCACTTCCTATTGATGATAGTTTTCTTGATGAGCAGTTAGCTGCAATAAATGTTTCCAATAGCACTCATTGGTATGTTGACTATGCTAATTAGATTGTTGCTAAATATTTACCACCTAGCTTTACTTACCAACAAAAGAAAAAAAATTCTTCTATGATTTAAGACATTACTTTTGGGATGACCCACATCTTTATAAAGAAGGGGTAGATGGTATTATTAGACGTTGTGTACCTGAGCATGAACAGGGACAAATCCTACGGAAATGTCACTCTGAAGCTTATGGAGGGCATCATGTTGGAGATAGAACTGCTCACAAGGTATTGCAGTCTGGATTTTATTGGCCTACTCTCTTCATGGATGCTCGTAAGTATGTCTCATCTTGTGATGAATGCCAAAGAATAGGTAATACCGGTAAGCATCAAGAAATGCCTATGAATTATTCACTTGCTGTTGAACCATTTGATGTTTGGGGATTTGATTACATGGGACCTTCTCCTTCCTCTAATGGGTATACACATATTTTGGTTGTTGTTGATTATGTTACTAAATGGGTAGAAGCTATTCCAACTAGTAGTGATGATCACAACACCTCTATTGAAATGCTTAAGGAAGTTATTTTCCCAAGGTTTGGAGTCCCTAGATATTTAATGACTGATGGTGGTTCACACTTTATTCATGGTGCTTTCCGTAAAATGCTTGCTAAGTATGATGTTAACCATAGAATTGCATCACCTTATCATTCTCAGTCTAGTGGTCAAGTTGAACTTAGCAATAGAGAAATAAAGTTAATTTGGCAAAAGACTGTCAATAGGTCCAGGAAGAATTTTTCTAAGAAATTAGATGATGCACTTTGGGCTTATAGAACAACTTATAAAAATCCTATGGGTTTGTCTCTTTATAAAATGGTTTATGGAAAAGCTTGTCATCTGCCTCTTGAGTTAGAACATAAAGCATATTGGGCAGTTAAAGAACTCAACTATGATTTCAAACTTGCTGGTGAAAAGAGGCTATTTGATATTAGCTCACTAGATGAATGGAGAACCCAAGCATATGAAAATGCAAAGTTATTCAAAGAAAAAGTTAATAGATGGCATGGCAAAAGAATCCAAAAGCGTGAGTTTAAAGTCGAAGAATATGTTCTTTTGACAACTCTCGTTTTAGATTCTTTGCAGGCAAACTCCTCTCCAAATGGGAAGGCCCTTATGTCATCGAGGAGGTTTACCGGTTCGGAGCCATCAAAACAAATAATTTCGAAGGTACTAACCCGAAGGTTCTCAACGGGCAACGAATAAAGCATTATATCTCAGGTACGCCTATTAATGTTGAAAGCAATATTATCCAAACTTTGACACCGGAAGAATACATAAAAGAGTCATTCCGGAACACTCCAGAATCGTCAAAATAAGAAGGTACGTGGTACGGTAAGCAAACAGACTCCGAAAAATCTGCAAAAATATTTTCTGTCAGTTTTGGAATATTTTAGAATTTTGGAAATAAAGAAACTTCCAGGAAGCGTCCCCTTGTGGGCACAAGACACCAGGGCGCGCCAGGCTGCCTGGGACGCCCAGGTGGGTTGTGCCCACCTGGGATACCTCCCGTACTCTGTTTTTCTTCCGTATGCCTATCCTGCAAAATAAAAATTCTATTTATACTTCCTGAAATTGTTAACCACCGTATCGCGGAGAAAATCCTCTATTTTCTTTTCTTGCTGTTTCCGGTCAGATTTATCAAGTTAAGCATCATGTCTTCCTGCTCCTCCAACCACATGGAAGAAGATGCTTAGCTGATGAAGGTCGAAACGAAGCTGAAGGAAGCAAAGGGCAAATTACCTTCTTCATCACCACCACCATCTTCTTCACCACCAAAGGAGAACTTCGATTATCGGTATGGGCACTCCCTTGGCTTCCGCCAAGCTTGGGGAGGTGCCCGATATCATATCATCCCACTATCTTTTTGCTTTTACTTATTTTAGTTCAATCTTTTGCTTTTGATGAAATAAAGTTCAGTTTGATCCTTTTCTCTTTGAGAGTTTGCTTAGTGATCTATCATTGTTATCCTGTGCAAGTTATACAATAAAGTTTAGCTTGAGTTTTGCTTTGTCTACTTTCATGTTGCAAATAAAAGAAACAAAAAGGGAAAGAAAGCAAACGAAAGGAAGGAGATAAATTAATAAGATCACATACTAATCCTATGATAGGTGATAGCACCACATAAGGAAAAGTATAAGTAAGAAAATTTTATTAGAGATTGACAAACATAGCATTGGTCAGTGATGCAACTCATGAAAAAATTAATAAGGGAAGGGAAGATTCACATATAAATATACTATCCTAGAAATCTTTTGTGATTGCGAGCCCTCATCAAAATATTATATGCCAAAATTGTTGACGTTGGACAAGGAAGACAACGTAATGGTTTATGCATGTTTATATTCACATAGAAGTCATATTGTCATAGATCCTTCAACATGTGATGCTTGCTCCTATCTTTGCTAGACAAATTCCGCACTAAGTAGAGATACTACTTGTGCATCCAAAAACCCTTAAACCCAAATCTTCTTCAAGTGTCCACCATACCTACCTAGGGATTGAACAAGATTCCTCAAGTAAGTTGTCATCGGTGCAAAAAGGCAATACAAATTGTTTCTAAATATGTGAGATCGTTTAGTGAAAGAGAAAATTGAGCATTGCACGAACTTGGATGATAGCGAATAAAAGCGACAGACTGCATAATAAAGGTTGTCATCTTAAGGGGCAATGTAACGTGACATTCTTTGCACTAAGGGTTTGAGCATGCAAACAAATAAGCGCGTGGCAACCTCTGCTTCCCTCTGTGAAGGGCCTGTCTTTTACTTTTATGTATTTACTTTTATGCAAGGAGTCAAAGCTTTCCTTCTATTCCTTTTATTTTTCTCTTTTGGCAAGCATCATGTGGCGAGGAAAGATCTAGGCACATATGTCCAGTTGAATATAGATAGCATGAGTTATTCTTGTTGACATCACCCTTGAGGTGAGTATGTTGGGAGGCAAAACTATACGCCCCTATCTTTCTGTGTGTCCGGTTGAAACGTTTTGTTCATGAGTATAAGGTGAGTGTTAGGAATCATAGAAGACTATATGATGGTTGAGTATGTGGACTTGCCTAAAGGCTCCGATACGTGACCCTTCCTGAAAAGATGATGAATTGTAGTTGCAAAGTTGACTGAGAACATAGTTTGTTGACTTCTAATAGAGTTTTTGCTTTATACTTCGATTATGTGATGAACTATTACTTATTCGTAGGAAGTGTATGATGAACTTTCTATGATAAAAGTCCTATGTTTAAATTTGTTGCTGTTATAATAATCAACATGATGCTTCTATGTTCGTACTTTGTTTTTATCGACACCTCTCTCTCAAACCATGTGGACATGTTTTTCGATTTCGGTTTTGGCTTGAGGACAAGCGAGGTCTAAGCTTGGGGGAGCTGATGCGTCCATTTTGCATCATGTTTTCCTGCTGTTATTGACAATATTTTTATCCATACTGGAGTAATTTTAATGCCTTTTCTCTCATAATTTGCAAGGTACACACCAAGAGGGAGAAATCCGGCAGCTGGAAATCTGGACCTGAAAAAGCTACGTCAGGCCACCTATTCTGCACAACTCCAAAATGGGCGAAAACTTCACGGAGATTTTTTATGGAATAAATAAGAAATATTGGAGCCAATAAGTACCAGAGGGGAGCCACCAGGGGGGCACAACCCACCTGGGCGCGCCCTGGTGTGTTGTGCCCTCCTTGGCCCACCTCCGGTGCCCATCTTCTGGTATATAAGTTCTTTTGACCTAGAAAAAATAGAATAATACTTTCGGGATGGAGCGCCGCCGCCTCAAGGCGGAACTTGGGCAGGAGCACTTTTGCCCTCTGGCGGAGCGATTCCGCCGGGGGAACTTCCTCCCCCCCCCCCCCCCCCCCGGAGCGGGAAATCATCGTCATCATCATCACCAACAACTCTCCCATCTTGGGGAGGGAAATCTCCATCAACACCTTCACCAGCACCATCTCATCTCAAACCCTAGTTCATCTCTTTTATTCAATCTTGTTACCGAACTATAGATTGTTGCTAGGGTGGTGACCAGTAGTGTTGATTACATCTTGTAGTTGATTACTATATGATGTATTTGGTGGAAGATTATATGTTCAGATCCATTATGCATATCAATACCCCTCTGATCATGAGCATGTTTGTTTATTGTGAGTAGTTACTTTTGTTCTTGAGGTCACGGGAGAAATCATGTTGCAAGTAATCATGTGAACTTGATATGTGTTCGATATTTTGATAGTATGTATGCTTTAATTCCCTTAGTGGTGTCATGTGAACGTTGACTACATTACACTTAACCATATTTGGGCCTAAGGGAATGCATTGTGGAGTAGCAATTAGATGATGGGTTGCGAGAGTGACAGAAGCTTAAACCCTAGTTTATGCGCTATTTCATAAGGGACCGATTGGATCCTAGAATTTAATGCTATGGTTAGGATTTATCCTTAATACTTTTCTCGTAGTTGCGGATACTTGCGGGAGGGTTAATCATAAGTAGGAGGTTTGTTCAAGTAAGAACAGCACCTAAGCACTCAAAGTAGCGAACACAAATCAACCAACATGATGAAAGTGACTAGATGAAATTCCCGTGTACCCTCAAGAACGATTTGCTTATCATAAGAAACCATTTTGGCCTGTCCTTTGCCACAAAAGGATTGGGCCACCTTGCTGCATACTTATTGCTACTATCGTTACTTGCTCGTTACAAATTATCTTGTTATCAAACTACTCGCTACTTACAGTTTCAAAGACTTGCAGACATCACCTTACTGAAAACTACTTGTCATTTCCTTCTGCTCCTCGTTGGGTTTGACACTCTTAATTATTGAAAAGAGCTACAATTGATCCCCTATACTTGTGGCTCATCAGAGGGCTTCGGCGTCCGAATCCAAACAATCCAAGAGGGATATTTTCTCCATCTTGGACGCCTCCGCTCCTGGGTCTGTAGAGGCCTCCCTTTTCTTTTCCTCACGTTGGGGGGGGGATTGCTCTCTTCTTCCTGCTCATCGTCTTCGTCTCCCTGGTGGGAGGAGAGAGCTTCGGCGTTGATAGATCTCCAATGTATCTATAATTTATGAAGTATTCATGCTGTTCTTTTATCATTCTTGGATGTTTTACAATCATTTTGTAGCAACTTTATATCATTTTTTGGGACTAACCTATAGACCTAGTGCCCAGTGATAGTTGCTGTTTTTTGCTTGTTTTTTACATCGCAGGAAATCAATACCAAATGGAGTCCAAATGCAACGAAACTCCACAGAGATTTTTTATGGACCAGAAGGAACCCAATGGGCCAGACCTGCACCTGGGGGGGGGGGTGCCCCGAGGGGGGCACAACCCACCAGCGTGCGCCAGGCCCCCCTGGCGCGCCCAGGTGGGTTGTGCCCACCTCAGTGGCCTCCCACACCCCTTCTTTGCAATATAAATTCCCAAATATTCCGAAACCCATTGGGGTTAACCTAGATCAGAAGTTCCACCGGTGCAAGGCTTTGTAGCCACCGAAAACCAATCTAGACCCCGTTTCGGCACCCTGCCGGAGTGGAGAATCATCTCCGGTGGCCATCTTCATCATCCCGGCGGCCACCACGATGAGGAGGGAGTAGTCCACCCTCGGGGCTGAGGGTTTGTACCAGTAGCTATGTGTTTAATCTCTCTCTCGTGATCTATATCATGGGCTTTGTTAATATAGATGGATCATTTGATGTTTCTACCCTCTATACTCTGGTTATGATGAATTGAATCTTTACCCTTCGAAGTTTTGTCTTGCCGGATTGAATATTCAGAGATGAGAACACATGATATATGTCTTACGGTATGAATACTTGAGGTGACAATTCGGGTATCTTATCGATTCACTTGATATATGTTATGGCATTCAACTCGCGGATTCCCGCGGTGATATTGGGGTAATCTATGCATAGGGGTTGATGCACATTTTTCTCCGACGGAAACTTCGGGGTCTCTTTGTAGTTCTTTGTGTGGATTGAGTATTATGAATATGAATTTGCTTTGGTGATATCTTAGTACGAACTCTTGATTAGATCGATCGGAAAAAAAAGCTTGCGTTATTCTAGTATGAACTCTAGGATAGATCGAACGGAAATAATAGCTTTGAGTTGGTTTCGTACCCTACAAACAATTTCTATCTTTTATTCTCCGCTAATAGGAACTCGGGAGTGATTCTTTATTACACTTTGAGGGATAATCATATGATCAAACTATGTTAGTACTGTTGGGAGATTGCCCTAACGAAAGTACGGACCCTAGGCCTCATTTTTAAGCATTGAAATACCGTTTTTGTGCCCGTTTAATATTTGTTACCTTGCTGTTTTTATTTATTCAGATTATAAAAATATATTTCTACCATCCATATTACACTTTTATCATCATCTCTTCGCCGAACTAGTGCACCTATACAATTTGCCATTGTATTGGGTGTGTTGGGGACACAAGAGATTTCTTGTATTTGGTTGAATGGTCGTTTGAGAGAGACCATCTTCATCCTACACCTCTCAAGGATTTATAAACCTTAGGTCATCCACTTGAGGGAAAATTGCTACTGTCCTACAAAACTCTGCGCTTGGAGGCCCAACACGTGTCTACAAGAATAAAGTTGCGTAGTAGACAACAAGCTCTTTTCTGGCACCGTTGCCGGGGAGGTTAGGAAAGTGGCACTCACATCCCGTCAACCGAGCTCTTTTCTGGCATCGTTGCCGGGGAGGTGAGTGCATGAAGGTATATCTTTAGATCTTGCAATTGAATCTTTTAGTTTCTTGTTTTATCACTAGTTTGGTTTATAAAAGAAAACTATAAAAAATGGAATTGAGGTTGCACCATATTATTGATCATCTTTATAATATCTTTCTTGAAAATGATGGATTCGAAAATTGTGCTCAATTGTTAGAAGAAGAAGTCAATGAAATGCTTGGCACAATTTTTTTGAATGATGAGCATGATTTCAATGTTGTTAGTATGAATTCTTTGAATATCCATGATGCTAATGATATGCAAAGCCATAAGCTTGGGGATGCTATGTTTGATGAAGATGATATTCTTAGTCCCCAAAGATTTGATCTGCAAATTTGTTATAATGATTGCATGCCTCCTATTTATGATGATTATAATGATGAAAGGGGATTTGGAGAGGTCATGACTTTATTTAGTGATGAATCCACAATTTTGGAAGAGGTTGCAATTGATTATGACAACAAAGTTGCTATCTATGATGATAAAGGTGATGACATGTATGCTATATTGAATAATGATAACCATGAAACTTGTCATCATGATTTTAATTTTGAAACCCATGATAGTTATTTTTGTTGAGTTTGCTCCCACTACTATTCATGAGAATAAATTTGCTCATGTGGAGAGTGAGAAAATTTCTATGCTTATGCATCATGAAAAGAGTGCTTTATGTGATACTTATATTGTTGAATTCATTCATGATGCTACTGGAAATGTTTATGAGGGATGAACTTATGCTTGTAGGAATTGCAATAATATCAAGTTTCCTCTCTATGTGTTAAAAATCTTGAAGTTATGCTTGTTTTACCTTCCTATGCTAGTTGATTCTTGCTCCCATAATTTGTTTGATCACAAAATCCCTATTCATAGGAAGTGTGTTAGACTTAAATGTCCTAGTCATGTGATTCATGATGCTCTTGTTATGTTTCAATCCTTATCTTTTATGCGAGCATCATTGAAATCATCATGCCTAGCTAAAAGGCATTAAAGAAAAGTGCTTGTTGGGAGACAACCCAACACACTTACGTACTGTTTTTGTGCGTTCACATGATTATTCTACTGTATTGATCATGTTTTATAGCTTTTGTTACAATAAAGTGCCAAGTAAAGCCTTTGGGATCATGTTGGGTGATGGTTGATTTGACTCTGCTGAAAAGCAGAAACTTTTGCTCTCACGAAAATAATTCTTATTTTTAACAGAAGAGTGCTATTGAGTTGATTCTTTTTGCGGAAGATTAATATACAAATTTCTCACGTGGTCCAATTTGTTTCATAATCTTTGGAGTAGTAGAAGTATGGTTTGAGTACAGATTACTACAAACTGTTCTGTTTTGGACAGATTCTGTTTTCAATGCATAGTTTGCTTATTTTCTAGTTTCTATGGATTATATTGCTCAATATAAATTGTGGAAATTATATGCTACAGTAGGAATTGTGTGAGAACAATTACGAATCTTGTCTTTGACAGTACCAAAAGTGGAATCATTTGCTCTTTATCATACTAACCTATCTCATAAAGTTCCGTTAAGTTTTGTGTGATTGAAGTTTTCAAGTTTTGGGTGAGATGTCGATATGAGGAGAATAAGGAGTGACAAGACCCTAAGCTTTGGTATTCCCAAGGCACACCAAGTTAATATCTAAGGAATATCCAAGCAACTAAGCTTGGGGATGCCCCGGAAGGCATCCCCTCGTTCGTTTCCAACACTATCGGTAACCTCACTTGGAGCTATGTTTTCATTCGTCACATGATATGAGTTTTACTTGGAGTGTCAATTTATTTTGTTAGGATTTGATTTCTGTTATTTAGAATAATATTTTGCAACTTTTATTTCAATAAAAGTGGCATTGATAGCTTTGCCATGCTTATCTTGCAAATATACATGTTGCTGTTTGAAAACAGAAAGTTTATCGATGTTGCAAAAATTTCCTAGAAAAGTCAGAATGTGATAAAATGTTGAAACTTTTTGCATAATAAGCTCTGATAAATTTTCTACAGTTTGGTAGAATTTCATAATGTTTGGAGTTAGGGAAGTATTAATACTCTTGCATTCTTTACAGACTGTACTGTTTTGGCAGATTGCTGTTATGTTTGCATTGTTTGCTTGTTTAATGATTCTATTTGAGGATAGGAGTATTAAATATGCAAAGGCATTTAGTATGCAATGTTGAACAATAATTTTTTTATTTGCTACAGTAGAGTATGATAAGGTTTTTGCATTGGTTTATACTAACTTATCTCACGAGTTCTTGTTGAGTTTTATGTGGATGAAGCTTTTGAGATTTAGGAAAACCGTGATATGAGAAGAACTAAGGAGACACAAAATCTCAAGCTTGGGGATGCCCAAGGCATCCCAAGTTAATATTAGTTTCAAGCATCTAAGCTTGGGGATGCCCCGTAGGCATCCCACCTTTCTTCTTCAACGATTATCGGTTAGTATCGGTTGAGCCTAAGTTTTTGCTTCTTCACATGATGTGTACCATTCTTGGAATGTCATTTTGTTTTGCTTTTCTTGCTGTTTTAATTAAATACTTAGATTTGAAAGTTTTAAATAAGAGATAGTCCACACATAGCTATCTATTTACTTAACTACTCATTTGATATTCACTTATATCTTTTTGGAGTAGCTTGTCATTTGCTCTTGTGCTTCACTTATATCCTATGAGTAAATTGTTGAATAAATTGAATGTCATGAAGTTGAAATCATATCATGCCTAGTGGTAGCTTCACATTGGGTTTAGAAAATGAAACCTTTTGAGGCTTGACAATCACAATATTGGTCATACAAGAAATTCACAAATAATTAGTATAAGGAAGTGAACTTTCACATGCAAATACACTATCCTAGAAATCTTTTGTGATTGTGAGCCCCCATAAAAATATTATATGCCAAATTTTTTGACGTTGGACAAGGAAGACAACGTAATGATTTATGTTTATTCATATTCACATAGAAGTCATATTGTCATAGATCCTTCAACATGTGGTGCTTGCCCCCCATCTTTGCTAGCTGAAAATTCCGCACCAAGTAGAGATACTACTTGTGCATCCAAAAACCTTTAAACCCAAATCTTATTTTCAAGAGTCCACCATACCTACCTAAGGATTGAGCAAGATCCTTCAAGTAATTTGTCATCGGTGCAATAAGGCAATAAAAATTGCTTCTAAAAGTGTTAGATAATTTAGTGTAAGAGAAATTGAGCGTTGTACGTACTTGTGATGGCAAAGCAATACAAGCGACGGACTGCATAATAAAGGTTGCTATCATAAGGGGGAATATAATGTGACATTCTCTTGCACTAAGGGATAGAACATACAAACAACTAAGCGCATGGCAACCTCTGCTTCCCTCTGTGAAGGGCCTATCTTTTAATTTTCAGTATTTATTTTTATGCAAAGAGTCAAACATTCTCTCTATTCCTTTTTATTTTTCTCTTTTGGCAAGCATCATGTGGTGAGGAAAGATCTAGGCACATATGTCCAGTTAAATATGGGTAGCATGAGTTATTATTGTTGACATCACCCTTGAGGTGAATACGTTGGGAGGAAAAACAATAAGCCCCTATCTTTCTATGTGTCCGGTAGAAACGTTTTGCTTATGTGTATGCGGTGAGTGTTAGCAATCATAGAATACTATATGATGATTGAATATGTGGAGCTATTACTTAAACTCTGTTGAATAAGTTGAATTGCAATTGCTTGGTGACTAAGAACATAGGTTGTTGAGTTTCAAGAGAGTTCATTGTTTGAACCTTAACATGTGAATTGGTTGCTACTATAACATGCAAAGTTTTATAAGAAAGAATTGCTGTTATGATGCTAGAAAAAGTGATAGAAATTATCATTGCTCAAACTTATGCACTTTGCTAGCATTCACACTTCATAAATTATTTCTTTTATCATTTACGTACTCGAGGATGAGTAGGAATTAAGCTTGGGGATGCTGATACGTCTCCAATGTATCTATAATTTATGAAGTATTCATGCTGTTATTTTATCATTCTTGGATGTTCTACAATCATTTTATAGCAACTTTATATCATTTTTTGGGACTAATCTATTGACCCAGTGCCCAGTGCCAGTTGCTGTTTTTTTGTTTGTTTTTTACATCGCAGGAAATCAATACCAAACGGAGTCCAAATGCAACGAAACTCCACGGAGATTTTTTATGGACCATAAGGAACCCAATGGGCCAGAGCTGCACCTGGGGGGTGCCCCGAGGGGGGCATAACCCACCAGCGCGCGCTAGGCCCCCTGGCTCGCCGAGGTGGGTTGTGCCCACCTTGGTGGCCTCCCACACCCCTTCTTTGCAGTAGAAATTCCCAAATATTCTGAAACCCATCGGGGTTAACCTAGATCAGAAGTTCCGCCGTCGCAAGGCTCTGTAGCCACCGAAAACCAATCTAGACCCTGTTCTGGCATCCTGCCGGAGGGGGGAATTAGTTCTGGTGGCCATCTTCAGCATCCCGGTGGCCACCATGATGAGGAGGGAGTAGTCCACCCTCGGGGCTGAGGGTTTGTACTAGTAGCTATGTGTTTAATCTCTCTCTCTCTCTCTCGTGATCTATATCATGGGCTTTGTTAATATAGATGGATCATATGATGTTTCTACCCTCTATACTCTTGTTATGATGAATTGAATCTTTACGCTTTGAAGTTTTGTCTTGTCGGATTGAATATTCAGAGATGAGAACACATGATATATGTCTTGCGGTATGAATACTTGAGGTGACAATTGGGGTATCTTATCGATGCACTTGATATATGTTACGGCATTCAACTCATGATTCCTTGATGATATTGGGGTAATCTATGCATAGGGTTGATGCACGCTTTTCTCCGACGGAAACTTCGGGTCTCTTTGTAGTTTTTGTGTGGATTGAGTATTATGAATATGAATTTGCTTTAGTGTTATCTTAGTACGAACTCTTGATTAGATCGATCGGAAAGAATAGCTTGCGTTATTCTAGTACGAACTCTAGGATAGATCGAACGGAAAGAATAGCTTTGAGTTGGTTTCGTACCCTAAAAAAATTTCTATCTTTTGTTCTTCGCTAATAGGAACTCGGGAGTGATTCTTTATTACACTTTGAGGGATAATCATATGATCCAACTATGTTAGCACTGTTGGGAGATTGCACTAGCGAAAGTACGGACCCTAGGCCTCATTTTTAAGCATTGCAATGCCATTTTTGTGCCCGTTTAATATTTTTTACCTTGCTGTTTTTATTTATTCAGATTATAAAAATATATTTCTACCATCCGTATTACACTTTTATCATCATCTCTTCGCCAAACTAGTGCACCTATTCAATTTGCCATTGTATTGGGTGTGTTGGGGACACAAGAGATTTCTTGTATTTTGTTGCAGGGTCATTTGAGAGAGACCATATTCATCCTACACCTCTCACGGATTGATAAACCTTAGGTCATCCACTTGAGGGAAAATTGCTACTGTCCTACAAAACTCTGCGCTTGGAGGCCCGACACGTGTCTACAAGAATAAAGTTGCGTAGTAGACATCAGGCGTCTTCGGGCATAGAGTCCGAAATGCCTTTTCCGCGGAGGCCACCTTTGGGCTCCTTGCCCTTCTTCTTGGCCTTCTTCTCTAGCGCCTGATATGGCGCCGGGAGGAGCATCCTCGCTAATAGGGGAGTGGATGGGTTTTCTGGTAGCGGCGCCGGACACCTGATCCGCTCCGCCTTCGCTATCCAGCCCTGAATGAGTAATAGGTGTCTCAGTATACCCCTTGACTTATGGATCAATATTATGTTCGAAAGTAAGAGGCTTACCTCAGTAGCCGGATGCGCGCTATCAAGACCAATATCTTCGGTCTTCTACGGCCACGACTTCTGGGCTTTAAAAAGCAGTTTCCAGATCTCTTCATGCATTGTACCGAAGAAGTGCTGGAGGGTTTGGGGGCCATCCGGATAAAACTATCACATGCGGAGAGGTCGACATTGGCATGGGAGGATCCGGCGGAAGAGCATCACCTGAATCACGTCGGTGAGACTGGTGTGTTTCTTTATCATACTCTTGATGCGCTTTTGCAGCGTCATCACTTCATCGGTCGACCCCTAGTCCAGACCCTTGTTAGTCCAAGACACGAGCCACATGGGAGGCCCATATCTAAATTCCGGGGCGGCCGCCCATTTGGTACCGCGAGGCTCGGTGATGTAAAACCACTCTTGCTGCCACACCTTCACGGTCTCCACGAAGGCTCCCTTGGGCCAAGTGGTGCTGGGGAGTTTTCTCACCATGGCGCCGCTGCAGTCGGCGTGCTGCCCGTCAACCACCTTCGGCTTCACATTGAAAACTTTGAGCCACAGGCCGAAGTGGGGTGGAATGCGGAGGAGCGCCTCAAACACGACGATGAATGCCGAGATGTGAAGGAAGGAGTTTGGGGCTATATTTTGGAAATCTAGTCCATAATAGAACATCAGTCCGCGGACAAAGGAGTGAAGTGGAAACCCTAGGCCACGGAGAAAGTGAGGGATGAATACAACCCTCTCGCCGGGCTCTGGTGTAGGGATGATGTGCTCTTTGGCCGGGAGCCTATGTGCGATTTCCGCGGTCAAATACTTCGCCTCCCGGAGCTCCTTAATGTCCTTCTTCGTGATGGAGGAGGCCACCCGCTTGCCCTGAGAACCGGATCTGGACATGGCTGGGAGAGTTGGGCGGTGGGAAAGGTTGAGGCTTGGGCGCCGGAGCTCGAGGAAGGGAAGGCTGAGGAAGAAAGAAGGTGTGGGGTAAAAAGATGGATCTTTATCCGCTTATATAGGCAGCGAATATCAAGCGCCCCACTGACCTTAAAACTCACCTATTCCCAAGGGGCCATGCGTATGGCACGGTTGGATTACCCAGACCCGTATTGATGAAAATCCCGCAATAAGGGGCACGGTCTCTGCTTTGACAAGACGTGTCAATAGTGGCTGCGTCCCGAAACACGAAGCGGGAGGCCAAAAAAGGGCTCAAAATAATAAAGAGGCCAGACGCGACGTTTCATCGAAAAGGCCGTCGTTGGGTATACCTTATTAAGTATTGTATCCTTGTGGTTGAGGGTTGTGACTATTACACAGAGCCGGGTATAGTTCTCTTGTTCAGAAGACTGCTTTGTATGCGGAGAAGGAACCCGCCTTGCAATTCCGAAGACAATCTGCGTGCCGAACACATCGTCATTGAAGACTTGTTTTGGGGCTACTGAGGGAGTCCTGGACTAAGGGGTCCTTCGGTGTCCAGGCTATTTGATATGAGCCGAACTGATGGGCCGTGAAAATACAAGGTAGAAGACCTTGCCCCGTGTCTGGGTGGGACTCTTATGCATGGATGGCGAGCTTAATGATCGGATGTATAATTTCCTTTCTCTGTAAACATATTCTGTACAACCCTAGGCCCCTCCAGTGTCTATATAAACCGGAGGGTTTAGTCCGTAGAGGCTATCATCATCGTACATGCTAGACATCTAGGGTTTAGCCATTACGATCTCAAGGTAGATCAACTCTTGTAACCCCTATATTCATCAAAGTCAATCAAGCAAGCGTAGGGTATTACCTCCATTAAGAGGGCCCGAACCTGGGTAAACATCATGTCCCCTTTGTCTCCTGTTACCTTCGATCCTCAGATGCATAGTTTGGGACCCCCTACCCGAGATCGGCCATTTTTGACACCGACACCGCCCACCTCCCGTCGCCCGGACGGCTATAAGACCCTGCCCCGAAGCGACCCCGCCACACCCGACCTCACACCCTACATCCTTCCACCGACGAGAAAACCAGCGCAGCACCAGCGATGTCGTACCACTGCGGGAGCTGTGCTGGTACGGCCTCCTCGTGCCGGGCTGCCGCCTTCCCCGGAAGTGGAAGATCAGCGCGGACGGCTATCTGACGCTCGGCCCCGGTACGACGGCGGAGGAGCTCCGGACCCACATCGGCGGCCGCCACAACATTGCCGGCCGTCATGCCTTATGGAAAGGCAAGGTCTACGACGAGGTTATTGCCGCCTTCCGGTGGCGGCGTCGGCGTCACCCTGACCTCACGCGCGGCGCCGCCTTCTCGCCCTGGCACCGGTGCATGGCCTGGCCCCGCGGGAGCGCCGTCGTGGAGCTGCCGGCTGCCAGCTAGCGCCCCTGGCGGGTGCGCCCGCACGCGGACCAGCCGTTCCACCCGCCGTGGAGCTGCCGCCGGAACAAGTGTTCCTCCGCGAGGACGCCGATCCGGACGACACTCTGGGTTGGCACGTCGCCCTACGGGCATCGGAAGCGGCGACGGCTGCAGCTGCGAGGGAGGCCGCCGAGGTAGCAGCTGCAATCAATGCCGCCGCGACCATGGTGGAAGGGGAGGCCGCGATGGTGCCGGCGGAGGACGAGGAGGCGGCGCTGGAGCAGCAGGAGGATGACGGCCCCATCGACTGGGATGACGTCGCCGCCATGGACAGCAGCAGCGATGGCGACGGTGATGGCGAAGGCACCGTCATGATCGACCTAGCGGCTAGCGACGACGATTAATGTCATTCTAAGTTTTAATTTCATTTAAATTATGTTGGACTATGTAAAATATCTTTATATATGTTGAATTAAAATGCAATGAGAAAATATGTGTTTGTTTAAAATTTTACCCGGATGGCCGACGGAGTGCAGGAGTGGAGGGGCGTCGAGGCGGGGAGGGGAGCTGCGTGGGATGCCGGGCGGCGTCAGGAGCGGCGGGCGTCCCGGGAGGGAGGGCGTGGGGCAGGGGCCTTAGCGGTGGAGCATCGGTGGTGACGGGCGGCGCTCCGGGGCGGCGTGGGGTCAGGGGCGGCGGCGGGGTGTGGTCGGGGAGAGAGAGAAGGGGGTGGGAGACAAAGAGAGAGGATGGGTGGGGGGAGACAGGGTTAGGGTTGGGGGAGGGGGCGTTAGCGCCGTTAGGTAGATTTTTGTTTACCGTCCGCTAGCTGGCGGCAAAGTATCTTTGCCGTCAGCTAGCCGATGGCAAAGAACTGGCTAACGGCAAAAGCTACTTTGCCGTCCTCTAGCAGACGGCAAATGACTGGTTGAGGGCAAACTGCGTCTTTGCCGTCAGCCAATTCTTTGTCGTCTGGTTTTTGTGAGGTGACGGCAAAAACCTTCTTTGCCGACAAAGAATAAGCTGATGAAAAATTCTCTAATTCCAGTAGTGAAGGTTCCCGTGGGCTCCACTACCCACCAGGGCGCGCCCTGGTGCCTAGTGGGCCCCACAGCCTCCTCCCGTGCACTCCTTTGGCTCCCTGGGTGTCTTCTATATAGAAAAGAATCTCGAAAAAGTTTTTTTGCATTTGGACTTCGTCTGGTATTAATATTCTTAAAAAAACAAGCAAAAAACAGCAACTGGCACTGGGCACTATGTCAATAGGTTATTCCCAAAAAATGATATAAAGTTGCTAGTAAATGAATATAAAACATCCAAGATTGATAATATAACAACATGAAACAACCAAAAATTATAGATACGTTGGAGACGTATCAGCATCGTCAAGCTTAATTCCTGCTCGTCCTCGAGCAGGTAAATGATAAAAACAAATATTTTGATGTGGAGTGCTGCCTAACATGTTCATCTCATATTATTTTCCTTTTGTAGCATGGACATTTGGACTTTAGTTGATTCAAAGCAATAGTCTGTAATTGACATGACGATATCAATACTCAAGCATATCAACAAGCAACCATGTCTTTCAAAATATCAACGCTAAAGAAGGCTATCCCTAGCCCGTTATGCTCAATCATTAATCCATTCATGAAACACACTCAAATATTAGCTATGCCCAATGCACAAGTATGATAATAGTGTTCCCTAGTTGGTGCTTTACAAGAGAGGATGGAGACTCAATAAAAAAAAACTGCATAAAAGTAAATAGACAGGCCCTTCGCAGAGGGAAGCAGAGATTTCTAGAGGTGCCATAGCTCAAAGATTAAATTGAGAAAAAATTGTTTTGAGAGGAATGCTTTTCCTGTCAACGAAAATGACTGAGAATTCCCAATATCGTCCATGCTAGATAAATCATAGGCGGTTCCCAAGCATAAAATAAAGTTTATTTCCTTTTCCACCATTCTTTCACAATCCATGGCTAGCCGTATCCACGGGTGCCTTCCATACCAACACTCTCTACGGAATTTATTATTGACAACATAAATGATTTTTTTCTTCAGTTCGGGACTGGGCATCCCTATTACCTGCCACCATCTCATGCAATGACGAGTGATAAACACTCATCTTCAGGAGCGGTACAGGCACACAAAAAGGAAATTCATTTAAAAATTAGAGTTGGCACATACAAATTTACTTGGAACGTCATTGAAATACCACATATAGTTAGGTATGGTGGACTCATTGGCACAACTTGGTTTAAGGAGTTTGGATGCACAAGCAGTATTCCCACTTAGTACAAGGAAAGGCTAGCAAATAGATTGAGAAGCAACCAACCAAAAAACAAAACGATCATAAACGAGCATTAAACATAACTAACACCAAATAATGCACCACAATTAGGATGTAACTTCATTGCATAACTATTGACTTTCATGTTTGCATAGGGAATCACAAATCTTAACACCAATATTCTTATTAAAGCATAATTACTCACCAACATGTCTCACATATTACTATCTCCATATCTCAAAACTATTAGAAGGAATTAAGTTTATAATATCCAATAATCTTCATGGAACTTTTTATTATATCCCCCTTGAATATCTATCACTTTGGGACTAATTTCATATATTAACATTGCTACTAGCAAGCTCTCAAACAAATTTAAGTGAAGCACAAGGGCATAGATATTTCTTCAAAATTTTCAACTCTCAAAATAATATAAGTGAAGCATGAGAGTATTTCTTCAAATTTTTACTAACTCTCAAAATAATATAAGTGAAGCATGAGAGTATTCTTAAAAAATTAAGCCACCACCATGCTCAAAAAGATATAAGGGAAGTACTAGAGAAATTCCATAGCTCAAAAAATTTAAGTGAAGCACATAGAGCAATTCTAACAAATCATAGCATCATTATAGCTTTCTCAAATAGGTGTGCCCAGCAAGGATGATTGTGACAAACTAAAAAGCAAAAAAAGCAAAGACTCATATAATACAAGATGCTCCAAGCAAAACTCATGATATGTGATGAATAAAAATGTAGCTCCAAGTAAAATTACCGATGGTCGTTAGAAGAAAGAGAGGATGCCTTCCTGGGTATCCCCAAGCTTAGTTGCTTGGTACTCCTTGAATATTACCTTGGGGTGCCGTGGGTATCCCCAAGTTTAGGCTCTTTTCACTCCTGATTCCTTCACCCATCATGATCTCACCCAAAACTTGAAAACTTCAATCACAGAAAACTTAACAAAACCCTCATGAGATCCGTTAGTATAATAAAGCAAATCACCACTTTAAGTATTGTTCCAAACCCATTCATATTTTATTATTGCATTAAACCTACTGTATTCTAACTTTACCATGGCTTATACCGCCGATACAATCCATAGATTCATCAAAATAAGCACATAGTGCAAGAAAAACAGAATCTGTCCAAAACAGAACAATATGTAGTAATCTGTACTTTAACCATACTATAACTCCAAAAATTCTGGAAAATTAGGCCGACGTAGGAAATTCATATATGAAAAAATTCAGAATTTTATCTAACTATAGTGAGTTTAAACAATTATTCTACTAGACGCAAAAGTTTCTATTTTCCAACAAGATCAAATCAACTATCACCCAAACGATCCTGAAGGTTTTACTTGGCACAAACACTAACTAAAACATTAAAAAACTATCATAACAGTAGCATAAATGCATATTTATTGAAAAATAGAAAGGATAACTATTGGGTTATCTCCCAACAAGCTCTTTCTTTATAGCCATTAAGATAGGCTTGAAATTTTAACGATGCTCACATGAAAGACAAGATTGAAGCACAAAGAGAGCATCATAAAACTTGCGGCAAACACATTTAAGTCTAACATACTTCCTATGAATAGGAATTTTGTAGGAAAAATTATCAAGACAAGAAATATCTAGCATATGCAAGGAAGAAGAAAGAAATAATGGCAATCTCAACATAACGAGAGGTAATTTAGTAGCATGAAAGTTTCTACAACCATATTTTCCTCTCTCATAATAATTAGATGTAGGATCATAATCAAATTCAACAATATAGCTCATATAAAAGTTTCTCTCCACGATGCACATGCATAAAAGTTTTATATCTTCCAAGGTAGTGGGATTAACAACAACTAAAGTCATGACCTCTCCAAACCCACTTTTATCAAAAAATTCATAAGATTGCACACTCTCCAAATATTTGGGATTATTTTTAACTAAAGTTGACGCTCTTCCAAATTAACTTTAAATATTATTGCAAACATTATTATTAATATCATATTCATCTTGAGGCTTAAATAAATTTTCAAGATCATAAGAAACATTATCACCCCAATCATGATCATTGCAATAAGTACTGGACATAAAAAAATTATCATCCCCAAGCTTGTAGTTTTGCATATTATTAACATAATTGAAATTAATAGAATTTATAATAACATCATTGCAATCATTCTTTTCATTCAAGGAGCTATCATGAACCACTTCATAAATTTCTTCTTTTAACACTTCATCACGATTTTCAGATTCTTGATTTTCAAGCAAAACTTCATAGAGATAATCAAGTGCACTCAACTCACTAGCAATTGGTTCACCATAATTTGATCCTTTGAAAAGATTAGAAAGTGGATGAGGATCCATATCAATAGATTTTTAGCAAGCAAAGATGCCAGAAAATAGAAGGCACATGGCAACACAATAAAAAGATAGCAAAAAGGCAAACAGAAAATATTTTTGTATTTTTGTAAAACTTTTTATAAGTGGGGGAGATGAAAAAGAGAGGCAAATGAAAAATAAAGTAATTGCAAGGAGATGAGAGTTTATGCATAGGTACTTGATAGATGTTCATGATGTCTCCCCGACAACGGCGCCATAAATTCTTCCTGATTGCTTGTATCTACGTTGGTATTTCCCCGAAGAGGAGAGGATGATGCAGCACAACAAATGTAAGTATTTCGCTCAGTTATGAAACCAAGGTTATCAATCCAGTAGGAGAACCAAGCAACACTATGTAAACAACACCTGGACACAAACAACAAAAACTTGCAACCCAACGCGTAAGAGGGGTTGTCAATCCCTCCTCGGTATTGAGATAGATTAAATTGTATAAGATTTGATAAATAGATCTAACTAAAACACAAAATAAAATAAAAAAATTAAAAAATGCAGCAAGGTATTTTTAGATTTAATGTGATAGAAAATAGACCTGGGGGCCATAGTTTTCACTAGAGGCTTCTCTCGAGAAAATAGCATACGGTGGGTAAACAAATTACTGTTGGGCAATTGATAGAAAAGCGAATAATCATGACGATATCCAAGGCAATGATCATGTATATAGGCAACACATTGAAGATTAGTAGACCGACTCCTGCCTGCATCTACTAATATTACTCCACACATCGACCGCTCTCCAGCATGCATCTAGTGTATTAAGTTCATCGAAAAACGGAGTAATGCAATAAGAACGATGACATGATGTAGAGAAGATCTATTCATGTAGGAATAGATCCCATCCTTTTATCCTTAATAGCAATGATACATGCGTGTCATGTCTCTTTCTGTCTTTGAGATTGAGCACTGCAAGATCGAACCCATCACAAAGCACCTCTTCCTATGGCAAGAAAAATCAATCTAGTTGGCCAAACCAAACCAAAATTTCGGAGAAGAAATACAAGGCTATAACAATCATGCATAAAATAGTTCAACAAAGACTCAAATAATATTCATGGATAGAACTGATCATAAGCCCACAATTCATCGGATCCCAACAAACACACCACAAAAAGGAGTTACATCAAATAGATCTCCAAGAACATTGAGGAGAACATTGTATTGAGGATGAAAAAGTGAGAAGCCATCTAGCTACTAGCTACGGATCTGTAGGTCTGTGGTAAACTACTGACGCATCATCGGAGGGGCAACAAGGATGATGAAGAAACCCCTCTGTGATTGTTGTGCCCTCTGACAGAGTGCCGTAAAAGGCCTCTAGATTGGATCTCATGGTTCTGGAACTTTCGGCAGCTGGAAAAGTGTTTCGTCGACTCCCCTAGGGTTTTTGGGATTTTTTAGAGAATTTATAGAGGTGGTAGTCAGTCGAGAAGGTTCCCATGGGCTTCACTACCCACCAGGGCGCGCCTGGGGCCTCTAGCGTGCCCTGGTTCCTAGTGGGCCCTATGGGCATCCTCCCGTGTGTTCCTTTAAACTTCTTTGGGTGTCTTCTGTCCTGAAAAAAGCTCCAAAAAGTTTTGTTTCATTTGGACTTTGTTTGGTATCGATATTCTACAAAGTAAAAAACAAGCAAAAAACAACAGCTGGCTCTGGGCACTATGTCAATAGGTTAGTCCCAAAAAATGATATAAAATTGCTAGTAAATGAATATAAAACATCCATGATTGATAATATAATAACATGAAACAATCAAAAACTATAGATACGTTGGAGAGGTATCAGTGTGCCCTGTTGCCTTGCCATCTCCTCGGAGGTCTTCTGGTCCTCCCCCGAACGTCCTAGGGTCTCTGATGTCCAGAAAAAAATCGTCAAAAAGTTTCGTCGTGTTTGGACTCCGTTTGGTATAGATTTTCTATAAAACCGAAAACAAGCAGAAAAAAGCAACTGGCGGTAGGCACTGAGTTAATAGGTTAGTCCCCAAAAATGATCTAAAATTGCATAAGAAGTATCTAAGTTTCATAATATAATAGCATGAAAAAAATAAAAAAAATATACGTGAGAGACGTATCAGCATCCCCAAGCTTAATTCCTGCTCGTCCTCGAGGATGTAAATGATAAAAAACAAAAAATTTGATGTTGAATGCTACCTTGCATGTCTATCATGTAATATTTTATGGAATGAATCTTGAGAAATGATGAAGTAATTGATATCAACATAATAATGCCCATGAATACTTGAATCATTACTATTCAAATTATAAGATGCTTAACGAATGTTATCCCTACTCATTGAATTATGTAGGCATTGCTCCTCCTTCACCGCATAAATATAAATCATGAGCACCGCAGTGTCAAACCAGGCAATTGTATCATACTTTTTCACACGCTTCAACATTTTTAACTTTACTCAATACACGAGCGTGAGTCATGGACTTAGCACTACGGTGGTGTAGACTATGTTGGGAGAATATAAGGGAAGTCAAAAAGGAAGGAAGTCTCACATCAGATCCGTGGATCGATAGGCAATGGAGAGGCCTTTCAATCGATATCAATGCAAGGAGTAGTGATTGCCATGCAACGGATGCACTAGAGCTATAAGTGTATGAAAGCTCAATACTAAAACTAAGTGTGTGTGCATCTAACTTGCTTGGTCATGAAGACCTCGGGCATTTGAGGAAGCCCCTCATTGGAATACACAAGCCAAGTTCTATAATGAAAAATTCCCACTGGTATATGAAGAACATGGTGCTACTTTGAAGCACAAGTGTGGTAAAAGGATAGTACATTGTCCCTTCTCTCTTTCTCTCTCATTTTTTCTCTCTCTCTTTTTTTAGAACAATATCATGAACCTCATCCCCACATTTTGGAGGACTCGTCAATCTCCATCATTCTTTACCTCACTGGGACAATGCTCTAGTAATGATGATCATCACACTTTTATTTACTTACAACTCGCTAAACTGAAACAAGATGACTCTATATGAATGCCTCTGGCAAAGGTACTAAGATGTGCAATGATCGAGCGTAACATGTATTGAAATGATGAACGGATGGCTTTGCCCCAAATATTATGTCATCTCTATATGATCACGCAAAGCAATATGATGATGAACACACATGTCATAAGACAGAATGGTGGAAGTTGCATGGCAATATATCACGGAATGGCTATGGAAATGCCATGATAGGTAGGTACAGTGGTTGTTTTGACAAAGATATAAGGAGGCTTATGTGTGATAGAGCTAGCGTATCATATCACGGGGTTTTGATACACCGACGAAGTTTGCACCGACTCTCGAGGTGAGAAAGGGCAATGCACGATACCGAAGAGGCTAGCAATATGTGGATAGTTGGGAGTGTGGGAGTGTTGTATTATGCCATGAACTCACATTAGCCATAAAGAATTCATATATTTATTATAGAAGTTTTATTAGCCCTTGAAGCAAAGCATTACTCGCATGCCCCTAGGGAGGAGGTTGGTAGGAGTTAATCGCGTGCCCCCAATTCAAACAGTAGAAAGGATTTCTATCAGACATAAAAATGCTCAAACCTTCCCACCATGCCAAAAGGGACACTTAAATAAGTAATACATAACAAGCTTTAATAATTATATTTTTACTAACCAATGATCATGAACCAATACCCTTTCAGATTATTACATCAATATAATTAAATATCACATTTCATATTCAGTGATCTACATGAAAGTTTTTATTATACCACTCTTATATACCTATCATTTTTAGACTAGTCTTATAACCTATGCCTATTACCACTTCCTATTTAAGACTATGAAAAAGATTTAAATTAAGCATGAGAGTACAATCATTTCTATAAAATATATCACCACCGTCGTGCTCTAAGTATATAAGTGAAGCACAAGAGCAATTACGTAGCTCAAAAGATATAAGTGAAGCTCATAGATTATGCTAACAAATCATGATGAATGTGTGTCTCTCTTAAAAGGCGTGTCCAGCAAACAATGATAGTGGAAAACTAACAAGCAAACAAGATAAAACTATGGTACAATACTGTCGGGGCAGGCTGATCTGGCCCACGAACACCTATGGGACCGGCAGACCGAGCCCCTTTCGGTTCGGCGGGGAGCGGAAGTCGCACGAAGAGCAGATCGAGGCGAAGCACACGAGGTTTACCCAGCTTCGAGCTCTCTGAGAGATAACACTCCTCTGCTGCATGTCTGAGTGTATTGAGTTCTTGCTCAGGAGCGCTGAGTGCTACAGTACACTCAAGCTGCTAACGAGCTTCGGACCTTCTGAACCCCCTCTACGTTGCGCATGGGCCTCCTTTTATATGCTAAAGGGGTCTCCACAGTGGCAACGTAGACAAGGGTAAAAGTGGAAAAGGAGTGGTTGGTACAGCTACTTGTACAGTGTACAGTGTACAGTGTATCATACCTAACCCTGACGGCAGGGGACAAAGGCATTAAATGCCCGTCTACGTCGCCCTCACAGTGCAAACAGGGACCGTCAGGGGCGCCACCGCTTGCCACGATGGCAATCTTGCCACGCGCCGCTTGCCACCGCGCTTCACCGGGTCAGACGGCCTCTTGCCACGCTGGCGGAAAGGTCCTGGGCGACACGTTAGTGGATGTCCGGAGCGCAGGTCTGTGGTGGTGGTCTGCATGCAAGCGCCTTTGCCGCGATTGTTGTCTTGTCGGCGTCCGGAAGCTTGTCACTCACGGGCCTTCCCGCAAGCTCCTCTTGCCGGGCCTTGTCTCCTAGGTGCCTTGGGTGGCCTTCCGCAAGCTCCCCTTGCCGGGGCCTCGTCTCCTTGGCTTGAATACTTTGTTCTTGAATGGCTCCACAGGAACCACGGAGGACCTTGGCGGTCGCCCGGTAAGCCTTGCAGCGGAGGGCTGCAACTGCCCGTGCACAAGTTCGGGATACTAGGGTACCCCTACTCTAGTACACCGACAGGAGCCCCCGGGCCTGGGCCACACACGGTGCCGAGCGCTGTTGGGCCAGGCCCAAAACAGGGCACGGGCACACGCGGCCTGGGTCACGCCGTAACTCACCCCGGACCCACCACGCCCTCCACGAACGGCACGCGTCGAATGCGGCGTCGTGTGAGAGATCGTGGGCGAGATCGTGGGTGGTTTCTTTATTCGGAAAAGCGGAACGTCCGCCCCCTCCCTCTTTATAAGCAGGTGAAACAGGGGCAGGTCGCCCACCTTGCCGATTGTCTGTCCAATCTCGAAAAACTACCGCTGCTCCCCCTTCTTCCCAAGGTCAAGAGAGCAGGCGGCGCTCCACTTCCATCGCCACTAGCATCACCAACGCCGTCGAACTCCTCCACCGCCTCCGCCATGGCTCAAAGTCGACAAGGGAAGGCCGTGAAGTCGGCCGAGGCACAGCTCATGGGCTACCGCGAAGGAGCGGCAATCTCCCCCAGCTCGCCGCGAGGGAGCCGAGGGAGAACTACTACCTCTTACAGTCGACGGAGACGCGAGCGCATCTGCGCGAAGGTACTTCCATTGCTGCTGAACTAGCTCGAACGGATATCCCTTCTTCGCGCTCTTCTTCTCTGCGGGCTCTGCCCGCCTTTCTCTAATTTTCTGTGACATCATGAACACCCTACGGGTTCCGCCTCCTTGATTTCACCCCCAATGCTGTTCTGACCATGGCAGTTTTCGCACATCTCTGCGAAAACTTTGTCGGAGTCCATCCAAACGTAGCCCTTTTCCGCCACTTCTTTATGCCCCGAGTTGAGAGAGGAGAGCCTCTTGCCGGAGGAATCGCTTTGATCTCGGGGATCGCCAAGAAGGAAGCCTATCTGGAGGGAGAGCTCCGCAGCAAGTGGGAGGAGTGGAGGGCAGATTGGTGCTGGATTGTCGAGGAGAACCCGCAGCCATTTACCGCCCAGCGCCAAACCCCAATAGTGCGCGGCAACGATTGGAGCAACGTGGCACCGGGAGATGCTAGGTTGAAGATTGCCGTCACCCGGATCCTGCGCCTCAGGCTTGCCGGGCTCACCGTAGGCACCGTTGGCGCAGACTTTCTTCGCCGCCGTATCGCCCCCTTGCAGGAGAGGAGGAGACCCGCCTGGGAGTTTCAGAATGCGGCAGATATCATGAGGCTGCGCCCAGGCCTCAACTTCAACTTCACCGTCTTGGAACTTGACGCGATGCTCTTGGAGCTGTTCAAGCCCGATCCTGATCATCCAGAAATGTTTAGGTTGCCGAGGGGCGTCGTTCCGCTGTGCAACAATTCCTCGCTTGACCGCATCCGTGCAATGATGCCGTTGTGCGACTCGCATGGAATCGTTCCAACCTGGCAAGAGCCTGCAGATGACGTCGTGCGAGTGTTCTTTGACAGCCTGGTAGAAGTGCCGGTCCGCCCCGATGAACAGAGGGGCCTCACCCGCGACACCACCGATGATGAGATGCGCCGTGCGCCACCAGCTGGAAGAGGCGGCAGCGGCCGCTGGGCGAAGTTCAGATTCACAGTGGAGGAGGCAGAGGCAGAGGCGGCAAGCCTTGTCGAGCGAAGGGAGTTTGCCGGCGGAGGAGCTTGCCGAGCCTGAAGCTGAGTCGAGCGAGCCTACCAAGGCGCCTCCCCACCTTCAAACAGCTTGCCGCGAGCGGAGCCCCCAGCTCCACCAAGAAGGCGTCTCCGCAAGGCCGGAGAAGTAGCGGGGCGGCAGACGGGTCAACAGCCGCCGCGCCGCGCGACGCGCTCCACCGCGGCAAGCACTGTTGCCGCGGGAGCACCTCACGCTGCTGCGGCAACTGGAGCGGGGCCCTCGCAGACCACCGCTTCTGCTCCCGCCAAGCGGCCAAGGGAAACTACTCCTCCGCCTCATCGTACTGGAGGCGGGCCATAATTTGATCTCTCCGTGCTCAGCTCCGACGAGGAAGAAGAAGAGTAAGATTCTTTGCAAAATTTGTAGTTCTTCGGCTTGTTGCTTTGTCTTGTATCTGATTTGCTTCACTCTGAACCCATTCCTTTTCAGGACGCTGGCCCAGAGAGCGTCGAAGAGAGCCAAGGCCCCGGTGGTTGTCATCGAGGACGAACCCACCACGACAGCCAGGAGGCGCGTCCGAGACCACCTTGCCGGACGCGGCAACTCTTCCTCAAAGCAGCCCCAGCGCAGCCCCAGCCGTAAGTATATGGTTTACTTCCTGCTGTTAGGGCGTGCATGGGTGCCCTTTCTTTGCCGATATCGATCGCTGATTTGTGTAGGAGCAGAGCAGCCTTACCAGAGTGCCTCAAGCCGCCCCGACATGCCTTCTGCTTCGACTACACCGCCAAGGGAGGACTCCCCGGCAAGGGAGCATTCTCCGGCAAGGGGGACTTCTCCGGCAAGGGGCAGTTCTCTGGCAAGGGACAACACTAGCGATCCCCTGGCGGCGGAGACCATGACTGCAGACCCTAGCGCAGGTAATCCTCTTGCCGGAAAACTTTCCTTGTGTTCTTCTGATCTTCTTTTTGAATATTTGCTTGACTTTTCTTCATTTTCTGGTCGTCAGATCCATTCGCCACAGAGCCAATGGAGACCGAGGTCGCTGGCGAGGAGGACGCGCGCGGCAATACTGACGACGCCGCTGCCATCAGAGAAGAGGCTGGCGCTGACGATCCCGCCGACGAATGGGCCGCCAAAGCTGCCGCCGCACAAGCTGGCGAGGGATCCGGCGATCGCACTGACGACCCTGAGGCCGCAGGAGCTCCAGGCGCTACGCCGACCGCCGATCCCTCCGCCGCTGCGGCAGCGTCGGGCTCCGAAGAGCCCCAGCCCGGCGCCTATTTGAAGGCCGGCGATGGCGTCTTCATCAAGCTCCCATGGGCGTCGAGCTCCAGGGCGCCGGTCGAAGGAGAAACTTTTGATGAAGAGCTGCTCGCCTCCGCTGGACTGACGCTGGTCGACGCACCAAACAGCAGCGGCGGCGAGTCTGAGGAGGAGCAGCTGCTGCGGAAGCTGCTGTCGCTCTACCGCGCCCGACAAGCCAAGCTGGAATCCCGGGAAGCGCTTGTCGCGAAGGCGGGAGCAGACATCGAGAAGTGCACGGAGGAGCTCCGGGGCCTCAACCAGGAAGCTCTCCGGTCCCTGGCAGAGGAGCGGGAGCAACTCGCCGAGGAGCGCAAGGCCTTCCTCCTCGAGAAAGCTGAAGCTGAGGAGCAACAGCGGCTTGCCGCTGAGAAGCTATCTGCGCAGGAGGGCGAGTTGGCGCAGAGGAAGGTCAATCTTGACAGCCATGAGGAGGATCTTGCCATGCGCGAGCAAACATTCGACGGGGCTCTCAAGGAAGCAAAGGATGCTGCCGCAGCTGCCGAGGCCGCCAAGAAGGAGCTGGAGACGAAGGTGGCGCAGGTGGAGGCCAATCTCAAGGAGAGCGGCGAGGAGCTTGCTGCACTCAAGCACGAGCGCGAGAAGGACGCCTACACTCTTGGCGAGCTGCAGGGCCGTCTCGCCGAGAGGAGCAAGGAGCTCAGCGCCGCCAAGGACTCCAACGCAGATCTTGAGTTGAAGCTGACCACCTTGACTCAGACGCTGGACGGCGCCAGGGAGCAGGAGGTGGCCTTGAAGGAGAAGATCAAGGCCGACGAGGCGCCTTTGGCGGCCGCCGCCGCCTGTAACACCTTGAGGGAGAATGTGGAGCACCGGACCGAGGGTCTCGTGGATGTTGCTGCAGCCATCGACAGGAGTCATGGCGGAGCTGGGATGGTGGATCTTGGATATTCCTCCGATGAGCACCTCCAACCCAGCGCCAAGCTCAGCTTGTTTTTCAAGGGCGTGGTGACGCCCTCTAGCGACTCGGAAGAAGTCCCAAAGCAGCTGGCGAGGAGTCGCGCCGGATCTGCGCTGGAGCTCTTCAGAAGGTGCTGATGAAGGTGGCCTTCCGCAATCCAGGCCTCAACCTCACCAACGTCCTCAAATCCTTGCCGCCGGATGCTGATGTGGAGGTGCTCAAGACCCTTGTCACACCCATTGTGGACAGGGTGAGCGGGATCAAGAGGGTTGAGGGCGATCGCGTAGATTAGGCCGCCCGCTTTCTCTTTTTCTTGCCGCTGCTGATCATGTCATGAGAACAATCTATTAGAGCTGCGACAAGCTATCTTGTAATATAACTCTATTTCGGGTTGGCAATTGCTATGTTATTTCCTTTACTTGATTCCTTCCTTTGTATGTTTTTGCCCTCACGCTTTTAGGGAACTTCGTCTGCTTGAGGCACACAGGCATGGCGGCTGAGTCTTGACGTCAGCCTTCTTTGGCGGTGCCGCTTCCGACAAGTAACCTTGTCGCAACTAGTCGCAGCTCACTTAAGTTGTTGAGCGGACTCGAAACAAAGTAAGGGCGCGACTAGCTACGAGTTGGTTCCTCCGCGCACAGGTTTTCCATACAAAGTACGGTCGTTCGAGGAAGATAACTTAAAAATTTTAAAACTGATTGCTCAAACTTTAGCAACTTAGCTTTTCTGTCGTTTGCTTCCCGGCAAGGCTAGAGGCTAGACTTCCTTGAGCGACGCTTGGTCCACACCATTATCTTCTCCTCTCCCCCCGGCAAAATTGTGGGCGAGGGAACCTTCCTTTCGTTGAGAAAGGGAAAGAAGAGAAAATGAAGATATGGAGCCTTATGGCTCGTTATTGCTTACCGGGGGTAGGTGCTGCACAACGTGTCAGATAACGCATGCAAAATAGAAGTAAAAAGCATGAAATTGACAAGATGTGCGATACGCTAGCTTTACTTATGCACGGGTCTGCCCGGCTTTGTACAAAGGATTACATGCAACATCGGCAAGACTTGTACAAAAGGTGGTTGCGGAACAGGTTCGCAACCGCGCTTCTGAGTAAAACTTACGAAGATGCTCAATGTTCCAGGAGTTGCTCACCGAATGCCATCTTCGGTCTCAAAGCGGACAGCGCCGGGCCTAGTGACTCGTTTCACCCGGTAAGGGCCTTCCCACTTCGCGTCAACTTGTTGGAATTCTTGGCGGACTGAACGCTACCAAGAACAAGGTCGCCTTTCCTCGAGACTTCCGCATTAACTTTGCGGCTATGGTAGCGACGCAAAGCTTGGCTGTATCGAGCAGCTCGTCTGACAGCCTGAAGACGATCCTCCTCAAGGAGCAGCGCGTCATCTTGTCGCAGCTGCTCTTGCTCAAGCTCATCATAAGCGAGCACTCGAGGTGATCCGTGATACGAAGTTCCGTGGGGAGAACTGCCTCTGCTCCATAGACTAGAGCGAAAGGTGTCTGACCAATGGCTCGATTTGGCGTCGTCCTGATCGACCAAAGAACCACCGGCAGCTCCTCGATCTAGTTTCTTCCGCACTTGTGCAGCCTGTCGAAAGTCCTGGTCTTGAGCCCGCAGCACTTCAAGCATTTGCCCTCTCCGCTGACCGTTACTTCTCGGATGCGCAATGTAGCGAAGCGGGCGATCTTGGCGCCAAGATCTTGGACGTCTTCGCATGAAGGTGCGGCTTGTGAATTGCGTGCCGTTGTCGGTGATGATCCTGTTAGGGATTCCGAAACGACAAACAATCGACCTGAAGAACTTGACTGCTGACTGTGCTGTCACCTTCCTCACCGCTTCCACTTCCCGCCACTTTGTGAACTTGTCGATTGCAACGTACAAGTACTCAAAGCCCCCGACAGCTCGGGGAAAGGGGTCGAGGATGTCGAGCCCCCAGACCGAAAATGGCCAGGATAAAGGGATCGTCTGGAGAGCTTGAGCTGGCTGGTGTATCTGCTTGGAATGGAATTGGCACGCTTCACACTTGGTTACTTGTGCAGTTGCATCCTGGAGGGCTGTCGGCCAAAAGAAACCTTGCCGGAACGCTTTGCCGGCAAGTGCTCTGGCGCCAATGTGGTGACCACATATGCCTCCATGTATCTCTGCCAACAGCTTTTTTCCGTCTTCCCGGTGAATACACTTCAATTTCACACCGTTGAGTCTTCTTCTGTACAGTGTGTTGTCGACAAACTGGTACATACTTGACCGCCGGGCTACTCTTTTCCGCTTCTTCTTGCTCTTCGGGAAGTTCTCCTGTCTCAAGGAAATGGACAATCTCTTTGTGCCCATGCCGGAGCTTGCGGCTCGACAACAAGGACTAAAGGCACATCTCGCCGCTGCGGGAGCATCCGCTTCTCTGGCGAGAACCTCGTGGTTCAGCCGAGTTGACGTTCCCGACAAGCTTGCCGGAGCAAAACTTGGCGGGAGCGTCGCTTCAACGAAACAAACCCTGTGGCTTATCGGAGCAGACCGCTCCTCAAGATCAGCTGGTGTTGATCTTGGGGACCTTCTTGGCAGCGGCCTCGGGAGCTCTGCCGGAAAATAGTCACCGTAAATCAACTTCCTCTTCTTGCTCTGTCCGGTTGATGGTGTTACAGACGGTTGAGTCAGCTTGAGCACAAAGATCCCTGGTTCCACAGTAACTTAAGTGCGCGCGCACTTGACAGTGCCATCAACAATGTCGTTCTGAGCTGTTGGAATATATTCCATCTGTAGGCCGTCAAACTGCTCTTCTAACTTTCTCACTTCATCAACATAAGCTTCCATCAACGGACTCTGATAACTCTTGTTCACTTGGCGGATAACAAGCTGTGAGTCACCCCTGACAATGAGCTTCTTGATCCCAAGGTCTCATCATGATCTCGAGACCGGCAAGCAAACCTTCATACTGCAAGGTATTGTTTGTTGCTTGCTCCTTGGGAAAGTGCATCTGGACTACGTACTTGAGGTGCTCTCCGGTGGGTGCAACAAGTAGCACGCCTCAAGACCGGCGCCTTTGCAGCGAAGGCACCATCAATGTACATTAGCCACTCTTTGCTTGCTTCCTTGACGGGATGCTCGTTTCGAATTTCTTCATCTTGTGTTGGCGTCCATTCTGCTATGAACTCCGCCAATGCTTTGCTTTGGATAGTTGAAGTGCTCTCAAACTTGAGGCCAAACTTGACAGTTCCAGTGCCCACTCGACAATCCTGCCTGTTGCCTCTGGATTTTGCAGTATCCTCTTCAGCGGAAAACGAGTGACGACTGTGATCTCATGTGCCTGGAAGTAATGGCACAGCTTTCTCGAGGCCATGAGGAGGCCGAAAAGCAATTTCTGCACACCAGAGTACCTTGACCTAGCCCCCTGCAGAAGGGAACTGACAAAGTAAACTGGGCGATGCACCATTCTTTTTTTCGCATCTTCTCATGCGCTCAAGGCAGATCTATCCTTGTCGGGACCAGAGCTTGCCGGTGAAGCCCCTCGCCGCCGCCGGATGCATCTCGCCATGGTCGCCAATCATCATCCGCCTCCCTCTCCGCTACTAACGTAGCACTAACCACTTGATTGGTTGCCGCTATATATAGCAGCAACTTCTCTTGTGGCTTAGGTGCGACAAGTGTTGGAGTGGAGGATGTATCTCTTCACGCCCTGCAGCGCAGCCTCCGCTCGAGTCCATTTCATCGGACCTGCCTTTTTCAAAATTTTGAAAATGGCAGGCCGCCAGCAGACTCCAGAGATAAACCTGCCGAGAGCAGCTACGCAACCGCAAGTCTTCGTACATCCTTGACGCGCTTTGGTGCTTCAATCTGCTCAATGGCCTTGATCTTGTCGGGATTGGCTTCAATTCCCCGCCGAGACATCAAGAACCCGAGAAGCTTGCGGAAGGGACTCCAAACACACACTTCTCGTGGTTGAGCTTGAGGTTGATCTTGCGCAGATTTGCAAAGGTTTCGTCTAAATCTTGAATCGAGTCGCCTTGTCCTTGCTTTTGACCACTATGTCATCCATGTAGGCTTCCACATTTACGTGCATTTGCGGCTCAAAAGCGTCATGGACTACTCTTGCAAACGTTGAACCAGCATTCTTTAATCCGAAAGGCATCCGTAAAAACAAAGATGTGCCACATGGGGTGATGAATGCGGTCTTCTCCTCATCCTCTTCGCCATGAAGATCTGATGATATCCTCGAGTATGCATCCGTAAATGAAAGCAAATCACATCCGGCCGTGGAGTCAACAATCTGGTCGATGCGCCGCAAGGAAATGGGTCTCTGGGACAAGCTTTATTGCCATCGGTAAAATTGATACAAAGCCTCCATTTCCCGCTTGCCTTTATGCATAACTACAGGATTGGCCAACCACGTAGGATGGAGCACTCCTCCGACAAGGCCTGCTGCTTCCAATTTCTTGATTTCTTCTGCGATGAATTCTTGGCGCCCACCGCTCGCTTCCTGACTTTCTCGCTTGACGGGCCGCGATGAGGACAAACGGCAAGATGGTGCTCAATTACTTTCCGAACACCGGGATGTCGACGGTTGCCACGCAAGCATCGCCGACGTTCGCCGCAGAAAGCAACGAGCGCGCCTTCCTATTTAGGGTCGAGAGTGGCACCGATGGTGAAGGTACCACCAGTGCCGCCTCTCCTGGCGGACACCTTCGGGTCTCTGGTGGAGCTGCCATCGTCTTCTTACACTTGCCGGTGGAGCTCGATGGTGTGTCCTCGACGGTAGCGCAGCACTCCGAAGAGGTGCGCTTGCCGGAGTGGGCATCAGAGCTCTTGCCAGACTTGATCTTCTTCTTCGCCCCGGGAGCTTCAGCGGCAAGTGGCTTGCAATCTGTGCTTCCCGGTAGATCTTGTCGGCGCAGATAAGAGCATCCTTCTTGTCGCCAGGGACAGAGATGACACTTATCGGGCCTGGCATCTTCAGCATGTTGTATGCATAGTGAGAGGCTGCCATGAATTTGGCAAGTGCTGGACGGCCAAGTATCCCATTGACTCGCTGCCAAATGTCACCGGCAACGTGATCTTTCCCTTCAGCTTGCTCCTTCCCGGATTGATTCCTTGGAATGTGCCGGTCTCTTCGAGCTCGCCATTAGGGATCTGGAGTTTCTGGAGCACCGCGGAGGAGATCAGGTTCAAGCCGGCCCCGCCATCAACTAGCATCTTAGTGACCTTGAGGTTGCGGATAGTTGGTGAAACCAACATCGGCAAGCACCCGACCGCAGTTACGCGATCAGGGTGGTCCTCAATATCAAAGATGATAGGCATGTTGGACCATTTCATAGGCTTGCGTGACTCGATGGATGGTTCTGCCGCATTGACTTCCCGCATCCACTGCTTGAGCTGGCGGTGTGAAGTATGCAGAGAAGCACCACCGTCAACGCACAAGACCTCTGTGGCTTTCTGGAACTCCTGCTCATCGGTCTCGTCATCATCCATGTCTTCATCATCGTCGTCGTCTTCATCTTTGTCGTGGCCGTGGGGAGGTCTGTCTCCTTGCCGCTGCTTGGCTTTGCCGCGACGTCCTCCTCGGCCGGGACATTTCTTGCTAGCTCCTCCAGCACCTTCCTGGGACTTCTCCTTGTCGCGTCGTTCGTATTCAGCCTTCTGCTGCTCGACAAGCTGCTAGACCTTTTTGCAGCTCTGGAGGTCATGGCCCTTGGTGCAGTGGATCTTGCAGTACTGCTTGTTGGAGCCGTCCTGCTTGTCGGCGACTGCCACAGCCTGGCAGTTGGTGCCAGCGGCAACCTCCTTGCCGGAGCTACCAGCTTTGCTTTCTTGGCGCCACCTCCGTTGCCGGACTGCTCAACAACTAGCACATCTCTGCCTTTCTTCTTCCTGTTGTTCCGCCGCCGGTTTTTCTTTGCCGGGGCGGTTTCCTTACTATCAGATCCTCCTGCTTCAAAGATTCTCTCCGGGAGTCTCCTCCTTCCTCAAAGACGTGCACACTTGTCGGCAGGCATATAGCTCACCGACGCTCTCGATTTTGCACATCGCCATCTCCTCCCGTGATATCGCGGTTTCGCGACGCTCGATGGAACGCGCTGATTACCGCGGCAGGTGGACATCCGGGATGTTGTGTCTGTACGCGGCTGAATCTCTGGATGTATTTCGCGAGGGGCACTCCTTCCTTCCGGGCGGGCGAGATGAAGGTCGCTTTCTTGGCCATGGGGCTTGTGGCGCGTAAAGGCGCCGACAAACTGATGGCATAGATCTGCCCAAGAGGATATGGAGTTGTCCGGCAAGTGCATGAGCCAGATCCGACATTGGGCTTGAGCACCGCCGGGAAGTAGTTGGCGTGATCTTGTCGTCTCGCCCCGGCAGCTTGCACCGCGATGGTGTAGATGCCGAGGAACTCCGATGGATGCGTCTTGCCGCCGTACTTCTCGTACGTCTGGCTTGAAATTCTTCTTCTTTGGGCCATCGACTTGCCGCAGCTCACGAGTGAACGCAGGGCAACCTACCGCGTACGGCAAGTCACCTGGTTCCCCTGGCGCATGCATGTCGACAGAGGGCCCAGCGCGCTTGTCGGATTGACGCCGCGCTTCTCTTCGGCGCTCGATGCGAGTTCGAGTGTCTTCTTGCTGTCGTTCGTGAAGAACTTGGCGCTGATCGCGACGAGCTCGTGGATCCGATGATGCGGTGGAGTCGCTGTCGAGGTGGATCCGGCGAGTCGGCGATCTTGGCCTTCGGGGCGGAGAGTGCATGGTGAAGTTGCACCCCCCGCGGTTTAAATCGTCGCCACCGGCTCGTGTTTGGCAGGCCTGCCCGCGGCGGCGATGCACTCGGCTGCCGCGGGCGTCGCCGTTAGCAAAGCCGATGAGACTCTGAATGGTGGCCTCCATTCATCGACCTTGTCGGCTGTTGGAGGGTAATCCAGAGCGATTGAGCTCTCGCCAAAGCTTCGCCGGAGTGGTGGGTGGCGATGGCGAACGGCGTGAGGAGTGGGATATGCTCGGACTTCTAACTATGTTAGAAGGAGCAGTATCCCGTCCAGGCGACCGTGCCTCGCTCGCGCCAACATGTTGGCGTGCATGCTGGTCTTGAGCATCCCGAGATCCACCAACTCGATCTTGGTCCAACGAGCGTATGGCATTGTGAGTACCATGACGCTGTCGGTCCCGCGCCTCCTGAGACAGGCGCGGTGCATGTACGGACGCCGAGGTCTGCGCAGCCTTGTCCTTGGACTTGGCAGCACCGTGGGCTCCCCCGTCGACGTCCATTCTTCCGCCGGCGTCTACCCCACCACCCGCTTGCTCCGGTGGTGGTGGGTTCGACGCGGACGGAACATCTGCCGCCGAAGCCTTCTTCTTCGGTGGCATGTCGATGAAGATGATGAAGATCTAGCTCGTGTGGATGCCGGATCAGGTTCACACAATCTCGACGCCCCCCTACCTGGCGCGCCAAAGATGTCGGGGCAGGCTGATCTGGCCCACGAACACCTATGGGACCGGCGGACCGAGCCCCTTTCGGTTCGGCGGGGAGCGGAGGTCGCACGAAGAGCAGATCAAGGCGAAGCACACGAGAGGTTTACCCAGCTTCGGAGCTCTCCGGAGAGATAACACTCCTACTGTTGCATGTCTGAGTGTATTGAGTTCTTGCTCAGGAGCGCTGAGTGCTACAGTACACTCAAGCTGCTAACGAGCTTCGGACCTTCTGAACCCCCTCTACGTTGCGCATGGGCCTCCTTTTATATGCTAAAGGGGTCTCCGACAGGTGGCAACGTAGACAAGGGTAAAAGTGGAAAAGGAGTGGTTGGTACAGCTACTTGTACAGTGTACAGTGTACAGTGTATCATACCTAACCCTGACGGCAGGGGACAAAGGCATTAAATGCCCGCTTCACGCCGCCCTAACAAAGGCAAAATAAAGTGACCGTCGAAGCGCCACCGCTGCCACGCACCGCTTGCCATCACCGCTGGTCAAGACGGTTCTTGCCACGCTGCTACCGAAAGGTCCTGTAGCGACACGTTAGTGGATGTGCTGGAGCCTTGGTCTGAGGTGGTGGTCTGCGCTGGCAAGCGCCTTTGCCGCGGTTGTTGTCTTGTCGCGTCCAGACGCTTGTTGCTCACCGGGCCGTCCCGGCAAGCTCCTCTTGCCGGGGCCTTGTCTCCTAGGTGCCGTGGGTGGCCTTCCCGGCAAGCGCCTCGTGCCGGGGCCTTGTCTCCTTGGCTTGAATACTTTGTTCTTGAATGGCTCCAAAGGAACCACAGAGGACCTTGGCGGTCACCCGGTAAGCCTTGCCGCGGAGGGCTGCAACTGCCCGTGCACAAGTTCGGGATACTAGGGTACCCCTACTCTAGTACACCGACAAATACGTTCCAAGTAAAACTCATATCATGTGATGAATATAAATATTGCACGAAGTAACATACCAATGAATTGTGGACGAAAGAGGGGATGCTATCCGAGGCACCCCCAAGCTTAGAAGCTTGAGTCTTCCTTGAATATCACCTTTTGGTGCCTTGGGCATCCACAAGCTAAGGGTCTTGCTGCTCCTTGTTCCTTCATCCATCGTGATCTGACCCAAAATACGAAAACTTCAGCACACAAAACTCTCAACAGAAACTTCGTGAGATCCGTTCGTATAATCGGTAAATCATAAACCTTAGGTAGGCTTGTAAAGTCATTCATAATTATTCTTGCATAATACCTACTGTATTCTAACTTCTCCATGGCTTATACCCCCCAATATAATCTATAACATCATTAAAATAAGAACATTATGCAATAAAAACAGATTTTATCTAAAACAGAACAGTGTGTAATGATCTGAACAAAAACCATACTTATGTAACTCCATTTTTTTGAAAACTTAGGCCAACATGGACAATTTGTATATCAATCATGTGTAAAAATTCCGACCAGGATCACGTTCCGGTAAAAACAATCCTGCACTGGGCGCAAAAGTTTTTGTTTTTGCACAGAATCAAGTGAACAATCATCCAAATGATCCCATAGGATTTACTTGGCACAAACACTAATTAAAAGATAAAAACACAATCATTACAGTAGCAATAATCATGTCATCACACCAAAACATAAATAAAAAGAAAAAACTAAGATAACTATTGGGTTGCCTCCCAACAAGCGCTATTGTTTTATGCCCCTAGCTAGGCATAATGCATAGTTTCAAGTTTTATCATATTTTACGTAACCTTCCCTTGAAAAGAATATTTTCATAAGCGTTTCCCAAAAATTCCCTCTTCTCAGAATGTATTTCCTATTTGGGGAACTGAAATAGCGAAAGCTCTATGTTCTACAATCTTAATGTTTTCAATATCAATCTCTTTCGAAATATGATTACCATGTAGCCCTTCATAAGTAACGATAAATTTATCATCAAGAGTTTTCTTGCATTTATAAGACATTTCTCACCATACCCTTGCTGGTTTCCCTTAACATTCCAAGCATATTGATCATTAGTACTATTAAACAAATGTTTGATTAAAGCTAAAGGTGGGACCTTTTTCCTAGCATTCTCCTCAAATTCATAGCAATCCTTAGATTCAATCTTTTGAATAAAATCCTAATCATAAAGGAATTCATCAATTAAAGGCATTCATAATTCATATCATAATAATCAAAGGTTTCTCTAGCTTCTTATGTAGTCAAATTCATTCATAAGGATGATAATAGCAATTTTCTTAGGCTCGGGATTGTCAATGAGGGGGAGTGCAAAGAATTATTTTTGCAAAGTACGATGGGTACGAGTGAACTTCTTTTCAAGTTTACGTAGTAGCAGAACAATAGCATCAACATAGAAATTTGTTCATTTAAGAATAGGTCCTCCACTAGAAGGCAAGGCTCCAGTGCAAGTAAAAAAAATCTTGAATAACACTTTTACCAATAATGTTCCCACTACCAAAGAGAAAATCTTTTGTTTTACAAATTATATGAGGATCATCATTGTGTGATTCACTATCAAGATGGAACTTATGTGCGTCCTCATAAGTCTTACTAGAGCAATCCTTACTAGCACTTCCAATGATGATAAACTCCGAGATGATAGCAACCTCAAGGAAACAAGCAAAATAAAATATTTTTGTGTTTTTTATTTTTTAGAGAAGTGGACGGAGATGAAAAAGAGAAGGCAAATAAAAGAAAATACAAAGTAGAACAAGTAAATGATAATGTAAATGTAGGAACCTATAGTTGTTTGATAAATCTCCCCTGCAGCGGCACCAAATATTCTTTCTGCTACTTTTGAGCTGCGGTGGGATATTCCCCAAAGAGGAAGGGTGACACAATATAATCGCGAATACTATGTCCCTCAGTAGAGAACTAAGGTTATAGAACCAATTGGAGACTCACACAAATAACCTTTAGCAGTACCTACACACACAAGAGCAAATAACTGCACCCAATGCGGGCAAGAGGGTTGTCAATCCCCTTGTACTTGTTAATTGCAAGGATTAAATCTGATAGTAGTAGATAAATAAACTACAAAGTAAAATAAAAGTAATAAAATTGCAGCCAGGTATTTTTGGTTTTTGTAATATGATTAAGATAGACCCAAGGGGACATAGTTTTCACTAGAGGCTTCTCTATCATAAAAATAGCATATGATGGGCAGACAAATTACTGTTGGGAAATTGATAGAAAAGTGCACGGTTATGACGTAATTCATGGCATGATCATGTGTATAGGCATTACATCTCTGACAAGTAGACCGACTCCTGCCTGCATCTATTACTATTACTACACCAATTGACCGCTATCCAACATGCATCTATGGTATTAAGTTCATGACAAACAGAGTAACACTTTAAGCAAGATGACATAATGTAGACAGAATAAAACCAAGCAATATGATTAAACCCCTCAATTTTCTTCTTAGTAGCAACAGTAAAATATGTGCCTCGCTACCCTTGCCGTCACTGGGTGAGGACACCGCAAGATTGAACCTACTACTATGCACCACTTCCACCGAAGATTAATGAATCAACTTGGCCAAAGAAAACCTATAGATCGAAAAGCATTACATAGCTATAACAATCATACATAATAAAGTTAAAAAAATACTCAAGTACTTTCAATGAATAATCCAATCATAAACCGACAATTCATCGGATCCCAACAAACACACCGCAAAAGAAGATTACATCGACTACAAAAAAACACTTCCGTGATGATAAGTGTTTGTCACAGTAGGTCACATTTTCTGTCATGCATGTACATCTGTGACGATTTTATGACAGAATCAAGATAGTCATTCGTTTGCTATTGTAGAAGTGTTGCATGACAATACTCAAATTATCATCATGGAAGTGCTTTTGTCAAGGGTTACCGAGACGTGGTATCCGTCGTAACGGGTCGCAATTAAGCTATTGGGTTCCGATTTGGATCGATAACCCGCTAACATCCCTGACCAATGAGGATTTTCCACGTGTAAAATTTTCTTTGGCTAGAGGAACCACGTGTCAGCTTGACACCATGACAGATGTCGTTCATCCAATGGACGAGACGACCCTATGAAAAAGTGACACAAGGGACGACCCAACAGTCACCCATTTAGGTTAAAAAGGCCGGCCCAGTCAAAGTTAGCGGGCTGGCCCATTAATGGCCTGCTTGCAGACGACCCATTTTTAGTTAAGGCGTGTAGGAATAGTGTCAAATCAGCCCGTCACCGGCCCGTTTTAGATTTATCATCATTGCGGCCCATGGTCACTTCTGGTCTATTAAAAACCCACTAAGTGACGGCCCGTTTTAGATTTATCATCATTGCGGCCCATGGTCACTTCTGGTCTATTAAAAACCCACTAAGTATTTGGGCCCAATTACGGCCCGATGTGTTTCCGGTTTGTTAAAGGTCCTGCTACATTCATGCACATTTATTGCCCGGTGAAAGTTTCGTCCCATAAAAAGACCGTGATGGAATCGGGGCATTTTCGGCCAGGCCTGACATTCGGCCTGTCAATGACCCACTGTAGATTTGGGCCACTTCTGTCTTGTTGGGTTTTTCGGCCTGTTAACGGCCGGCGAAACTCACGGCCATGATACGTCTCCAATGTATCTATAATTTATGAAGTATTCATGCCATGTTTACAACAATTTTATATGATTTTGGTGTGATTCGACTAGAACTAACCCGGACTGACGATGTTTACAGCAGAACTACCATGGTGTTGTTTTTTGTGTAGAAATAGAAGTTCTCGGATTGGGATAAAAATTTATGGTGATTTTTCATGGACCAAAAGAGACCCCAGAAGCTTTGAGGAAGGACTACAAGCCTCATGAGGATGCGACAAGTCGGGGGGCACGCCGTGCGGGCTTGTCGCTTCCTCATGCCCCCCCCCCCCGACGTGAAACCGACGCAAAAAATTCCTATAAATTCCAGAAACCCCGAAACTTAACCTAGAACTTCCGCTCCACCGCCGCAAGCCTCTGTACCGAAGCGATCTCATCTGAAGGCCCACTCTGGAACCCTGCCGGAGGGGGCCACCATCATCCATTAGAAGTACAAAAAATTGATTGCATATTTTGGTTGCACCGTGCATGGAGCTACTGACCATGTGCTACTCTCATGACAGTAATACTAATGTTATTGTTTTGCATGTTAATCTAGTAATCGTTGATGTTTTGTGATGCTACTTCTTACTTAATGGCACTTTTTCATACTGTCAATGTAATGCCATTCCTAACACAAGAGATGATGTTGTTAATCAGATGCCACTACAAATAACTGTCAATGCTTAAATAACCTATCGGTGTCAAAAGTAGGGGTCCTTTTTGTACCCCTTTACTTGTGTGCGGGCAATCGCAACCACACGCCCGCGGCCACACTTGGCGGGGTAGAGGAAGCGAAGACACAAGACTACTAGAGCAACGCCAAGACAGAGGCATGAGGAGCGAAGGGACAAGGTGGGCTCTCCCCGGCAGGAGCCTTGCCGGGGCAGCTTACATAGCCTCGGATAGGGCCTTGTCGGGGCAACTTGCCCAACACCAGCAGAGCCGCCACCCTTGAGCCTAAGAGTTCCAACACCGTCGACAACATTGGAACCAAGGCTCGGGAGGCGCCTGCATGGAGGCATGCAGATCTTTGTAAATACCAAGGACATACGATACTAGATGAGAACCAGAAGACGGAAACCCCGGCAAGATCCTTGCCGGGGATGCTCACAAGACACCCGACAAGACCCTTGCCGTAGACGCCTGCGAGACCCTGGCAAGGCCATGCCGGGGCCCCGACAAGGCCCTTCTTTGGGGACACCAAGGGGCCACAGCTGTGCCCCCACCGCCAAGGCTCCACCGCTGCTCCAATACAGCAGTCAAACCCGCCAACAAGGCAGGCACCTGCGTGGCGACGTGCAGCTTCCAGGCCAACTCAGCAAGCACCTGTGTGGAGGCATGCAGATCTTTGTGAAGACTCTGCCACCACACCAACTCAGTAGCCAGCCAACCAGCGTGGCGCTGCATGCCTACTCAGCTTGGATGCGCGTCGGAGCGAGGCGAAGCGGCGGCGGACGGGACGAGTTTCTTTGCCGTCCCCGATAAAGTGAGAGGGCACGTCGGCAGTGCATTAAATGAGTTTGTCCTACGGTGCCAGGCGATAGACTTGTATATAGTGCAAACTTTCCACCTCCAAGCAGCACCGTATGCACCCCCTTAGGCTATAAAAGGAGGCCCGAGGCATACTGGAGGAGGATTTGAACTTTTTGGACCCTGCACGCTTTGTAGCTAGTCCAAGAACACCAGATAAACACAAACCAGCAGGAGTAGGGTATTACGCATCACTTGCAGCCTAAACCTAGATAAATTCCCCGTGTTGATCTTCTAAACCCGCTCTTTCCACAGCCCCGCACCCTCCAACCATTGAAGGGATTCCCTGTGATCCGATAGGTGTCGTTTCCACCGACATCTCTGGCGCGCCAGGTAGGGGGCGCAAGCTGTGAAAATTCGGTTTTGGAGTCAACTTACCGACTCCCTCGTCGCGATGGTCTGAGAAGAGAAGGCGACGTCAGTCAGCCGCACTCTGGTGCCATCCGCGGCTGCAACGACCACCCGTGTGGCGCAAAAAGCTAAGTCACGCACAACTTTGAACAAATTTTCTTAATATGAGGTTATTCTCCTCGAAAGGTCTTGCTCTTTGTACGGAAAACCTGCACGCAATGGGACCCTTCCATTATTAGGCAACACCCTTGTTCTGTTTCGAGTCCGCTCAACATTTCAAGCAGCCGCGCTGAGGATGGCAAGGTGGCCTGCCCGCTATTAGAACCGCCCTTGCTCTGTTTCAAGTCCGCTCAACAGTTCAAGCGGCCGCGCTGAGAACGGCAAGGTGGTTTGTCTGACAGCAAGCGCCCCCCGGGCAAGCTACTAAGGATCCATCCTCGGAGCGCCATAGCACGGGTTTATGCGCTGGCAAACCTATCCCACTGGGCGTAGGGTGTATACATACAAAGAAAGATCAACACAGGAAGATAGCGTGCTTCATCTTAAAGTACTGCAGAGTTATATTATATGAATTGTTGCTGCGGTTCTAAATTAAGATAAAATTGTCTTGGTCATGAACCTGCAGCGGCGATGAGAAACGGGGTGCCTAGTCCCAACGCTGGTGCTCCACCCTCTGGACTCCGTCGACGCAGCTGATGATGGGCTCGATACGATCCTCGAGCGCCGTGAGGTCCACGTCCTCCGACAGGCTCTCCAGCGCATGGGAGAAGTCGACGTTGGGGTTCCAGTACGCCACCTTGGTGAGGAGCTTGGTCAGGGCACCCCGGCAAAGCTTCCGGTCCTCATTGGCCAGAGAGGTCGCTCGGTTGGAGCGGAGCCGCTCCAGGGCTCCGAGGACGCCCTCGAAGAACAGGGTCAGTCTGGCATTGGGGCCCACGTTCGGCTCCTGGGAGTACCTGACATCCGGCACGCCCATGGCGGCTAGCTGCATGGTAAGCCTCCTCACGACGTCGACGAGGCGACTGATCCAGAAGTTTACGCCCTTCGCGTACTCCTCATACTCGGCGGCGCCATCCCTCCGCAGCCGCTTCTCCTCCTCCAGGGCCTTGTTCAGGGTCTCCTCATGAGCCCCGGCCTCCGAGAGCTTCCCCTCCAAGCCGTCTGCCTTCAGCTTAAGGTCGTTGATGGAGTCATTGGCCTTGGAGAGCAGCTTGGCCTTGTTGGAGACTGCGGCCTGGCATCCGCCAAAGAAAGGTTGGTCGTGTCCCTCTCCTTCGTCAGCTCCGAGGCCACCTTCTTCAGCTCCTCCCGCTCCAGCTCCAGTTCCTTCACCTTGCCGGCATGGACTAGGGCCTGAGTATTGAGTGCCACCTTGTGCCTCTGCTCCAGCTCCTGGGTCCACTGCGGGACAAGCTTCTCTACCTCCTCATCCTTGCCACGGAGTGTGGCGGTGAGCGCCTCCTCACGGGCGGCAAGCTCCTCTTCCTGGGAGTTCAGAAGAGCCTGGTGCTGTTGCCGAGCGGCCGCGTCCTTGGCGGCCTGTTCCTTCGCCACCTCCTGGGCCTTCTTGATGTCACCCTGCTTCAGGATGAGCTCCTGTTTGCGCTCAGCCAGCTTGTCCTAGGCAGCCTTCAGTCCTTCCAGAGCCTTGCAGAACCAGGCCTGCGTCTGAGCAACACGCTCCTCAAGATCTGCCTCCGCCTTGTCCGCTGCCGCCATCCTGTATTTTGCCTTGTCTAGGCGGGCACGGTGGAGCGCCTGGAGCTTCTGGAACTTGACGGTCATGGCCCGGAGAAGCTGTTCCTCTTCGGAACCGGCACCGCCGGCGCTCGGTTCATCAACAACCTGAAGCCCGACGGCGGCGAGCGCCTCATCGTCGAATACCTCCCCCTCCGTTGGCGCCCTGGTGCTCGCCGTCCCTTGGAGGTGGACGAACAGGTCATCGCTCACCTTCAAGTACTTGCCCGGGCCAGGGGCTGTAGGGGAGGAAGGATGGTTGTCAGCCGCCCCCTCCCCGGCAGGCCCCTTGCCAGCTCTCGGCAGCGGCCTTGCCGGCTTCCCCGGCAGGCCCCTTGCACTACAAAAGAAGACACTTCCATGAGGATACATGTTTGTCACGATGAGTCACGTTTTACATCATGCATGTACATCCATGACAAATTTATGACAGAATCAAGATAGTCATACCTGTGCTATCGTAGAAGTGTTCCGTGACATTACCAAAATTATCATCATGGAAGTGTCCACTTCCATGACGATAAATCACGCGTCATGGAAGTGCTTTCATCAAGGGTGACCGACACGTGGCATCCACCATAACGGAACACCGATAAGCTACCGGCTCCGGTTTTGGATCCGATAACCCGCTAACAGCCCAGACCAATGAGGATTTTCCACGTGTAAAATTCTCATTGGCCGGAGGAAACACATGTTGGCTCACCGTTGGGACAGATGTCATCCATTCATTGGACAGGAGGCGCCTATGATACGTCGACACATGGCACGACTGGAAGGATCGAGAAGAGGTGTCTAGAGGGGGGTGTCGGTGTCAAAACCGGCGGATCTCGGGTAGGGGGTCCCGAACTGTGCGTCTAGGCGGATGGTAACAGGAGACAAGGGACACGAAGTTTTACCCAGGTTCGGGCCCTCTTGATGGAGGTAAAACCCTACGTCCTGCTTGATTAATATTGATGATATGGGTAGTACAAGAGTAGATCTACCACGACATCAAAGAGGCTAAACCCTAGAAGCTAGCCTATGGTATGATTGTTGTATATTGGAGTTGTCCTACGGACTAAAACCCTCCGGTTTATATAGACACCGAAGAGGGTTAGGGTTACACAAAGTCGGTTACAATGGTAGGAGATCTGAATATCCGCATCGCCAAGCTTGCCTTCCACGCCAAGGAAAGTCCCATCCGGACACGGGACGAAGTCTTCAATCTTGTATCTTCATAGTCCAGGAGTCCGGCTGAAGGTATAGTCCGGCTACCCGGACACCCCCTAATCCAGGACTCCCTCAGTAGCCCCTGAACCGGGCTTCAATGACGATTTAGTCCGGCGCTAGCAGATTGTCTTCGGCATTGCAAGGCGGGTTCCTCCTCCAAGTTCTTCATAAAAGTTTGTAAACACCAAGGGTAGTGTCCGGCTCTGCAAAATAAGTTTCCACATATTGCCATAGAGAGAATAATATTAACACAAATCTAATCTGCTGACGTATCCCGTAGCGTGACATCACACTACGGCCAAGCCTTTATTCGAATCGTTTTTACTTCCCCACCTCAGCACGTTTTGCGAGGCGGTTTCCTTGGCACGCCTTGTCAAAGCGTAGATCGTGTCCCCATTTACGGATTCTCATCAATACAGACGTTGTCAACCCAACCGCGCCATTTATCCCGGCGCTTGGGAGATAAGCGAGTTTTACCAGGCTGGTGGGGACGCACAACCGCATCCGCCCATATAAGGGGATAAGGATCCACCTTTTTACCTACGCCTTCTTCCTCCTCTGCCTATCCATCTTCTGCGCACCCGAGCTCCAGCGCCCAAGCTTGCACTTCCCACCTCAGCCTTCTCCAGCCATGTTCGGAGCGGGAGGCAAGTGGATGGTCTCCTCCGTTACGGAGGGCCATATCAAAAAGCTAAGGAAGGCCGGATACTTGTCTAAAGACATCGCGCACCGGCTTCCTGAAAAGGGGCAGCTTCTCCCCACCCCAAGGCCCCATGAGAGGGTAGTATTCCTTCCCCACTTCCTCCGCGGACTGGGTTTTCCTCTCCACCCATTTGTCCGGGGGCTCATGTTCTACTATGGCCTGGATTTCCACGATCCGCCCCGAACTTCATCCTCAACATATCGGCGTTTATCGTCGTGTGTGAGGCCTTCCTCCGCATCCGCCTCCATTTCGCCTTTGGCTCAAGACTTTCAACGCTGTCAAGGTGGTGCTGCAGCCAAAGCGGAGTGCGGAAGCGCCATGGCGGGCAAGATGGCCAACGTCCTATGGCTCGAGGGCTCCTTTGTCGAGATCCTGAAGGGGTGGCAATCGGGGTGGTTTTACATCACCGAGCCGCGTGACCTTGAGTGGGTCGTAAACCCCGAGTTTCGGTCCGGACACCCTACGCGGCTCACGTCCTGGAAAGAGACGGGCCTGTAATGGGGCAACGAGGGAGAGGTGACTGGACTGCAAACATGCATCCAATCCCTGGTGAACAAGCAGCTCAGGCTTGTCAACGTAGTCCAGGTCATGCTCGTCCGCCGGATCCTCCCGTGTCAGCAACGGGAATTCAATCTGTGGGAATATGACCCGGCGCAGCACCCAACCTTGAACAGGCTCTTCGACACGACGTACGAAGATGCCTGGAAGGTGCTATTCAAGGGCGCCGAGGCTCCCGCATCCGCTTCCGAGGATCGCGGATTCAGCACGCAGCGTCAAGCTAGTGCGGTGAGTTATCTTTACCTTTTACAGGACTTCTGTTTCTCATAGTTTGACTCTATGCGGGATCTAAACTCCCTTACCTTTGACAGGATTGGCAGGCGAAGTCCGGACAGATTGACTGTCCGGCTCCATTGCCCGAAGACCCAGCCGATGCTCGTTTATCGAAGCTGCTGGCTGCGACACCTTACGTGGTGCCGGAGAAGAAGGTCAAGAAGAAGACCACAGGGACTCGAAAGAGTGCCTGGCGTCTGGAGGTGTCGGATTCATCATCCGACGAATCCGAGACGCACTCCTCCTATGAAGACGAGGAGGAGGAAGAAGAATCCTCTCCCCCTCCAGTGGGGGGAGGAAAGAAGAGGAAGGCCGCCCCAACAGGGGAGGCCGAAGGGTCCAAGAAGGGGAAGACCCTTCCCCCGGACTACTCCACCGACGCCGACGAGGGCGAAGAGGAGTGGCCGCAAAGGGTCATGCGCCCGGCGGGATCGTAAGTGTTCGGATACCAGAGTAACTCATGATATTCCTTTGTTGCACAGCTTTCCCTAATGTCGAATGTAATAATGCAGCCCGCCCAAGGACGGGCTCGACGAGTCGTCGAGCGGCTCCCTAGATTCATCGGACGTGAATTCAGTTCCACCCGCTGCCTCCCGCCACGCTGCGGACGACGCCTAAGTGGCGTCACAACAAGTTGCGGGCCAAGAGGGGGCGGTCCTGGAAGAGACGCGAGGCGACCTCCCGAACTCCGGGAGTAAAGGGGACAAGACCCCCCAGGGCTCCAAGTCCGGCTTTGCGCCGGACACCGCGCCGGAATCCTCAACGGTTCCGGACTGCGGCAGGCGACCTCCTTCTAAGAGGGGCAAGCCTACTGAGCCGGCGGCCTCCGTCCAACCGGAGGCGACGAAAAATCTACTGGAGGTGCTTAAGGGCGCCTCCATCGACGAGGAGCACCGTACTATCATGAGTACGGTGATCCAGAAGGTTCAGTCCGCCAAGAGCGGACTGACTGAAGCTTGTGCTAGCCTTCTAACAGGCTTCGAGGTAAGTAAAAATATGTAAAAATATTACCGCATAGACAGTAGCCCCTGATGCTCTGTTTGGCGTTCGGAAAGAAAAGCCGAATAGAGGATCTAATAAATTTCACAGGAGTCTAACAAAAAGAGTCAATATATGCGATGCAGGCTTGTTGCTTACACCGCGCACTAATCATGGAGGTGGGTGCCCTGAAGCAGGGCCTCGAGCGGTCCGAGCAAGAGCTCGGCCTTGCCAAGCGGCAGCTCGAGGAGAAGGAAGGTAAGAGATACCTTATAGAAAAATATATAAAAAAGATGCAATTGCAAAAAATGACAGGATTATGCTGCTTATTGTAGGGGCCATGGCGAGGTGGCAACCCTCAAGCAGGCGCTGTCCGAGGACGAAAAGAGAGCGGCCACGGAGCGCACCGAGCGAGAGAAATTTGAGGCGCAGGTCGGCGAGGCGCGGCAAGAGCTTCAGGCTCTCATGAAAAAACATGAGAGTTTGGAGCTTGACTCGAAGACGCAAGCGTCCGAGCTCGCGGCGGCCATCGAGGCTGCCAAGTCTGCCAAGGCCGAATCCCAGAAGGCCCTCCAGGAATTGGATGCGGTGAAAAAGATAGCGGCGGGTAAGGCATTCTTTATGCAAAGCAAACATACAAAAGTAAGCTACTTGTTACTTACCCGAATCTGGAGCTCTCCAGGGGCATTCGCAGATCTTCCCCGTGGCATGTCTGATGCCGCCGCATTCTACCGAGCCGAGGAGGGCAGCTCGACGGAGAAGGTGTTCTGGTCTCAGTATGCTGAGGCCGGACACCCTGTGCCCTTGAGCGACCAGCTGAAGCAGCTGGTCGAGCTCCACAAGGCGGCCGAACAGGCCATGAAGGGCTTCATAGTTCGGCTGTGGCCTGGAGAGGCCCTACCTGGGAGCTACTTCGGACTGGTGCGGTGGCTGGTGGAGGCCTGTCCAAGGCTCGAGGTCATCAAGCTCTCCGTCTGCATCGAAGGTGCCCGGAGGGCCCTTGCCCCCGCTAAGGTGCACTGGGGCAAGCTGGACGGCGAGAAGCTTGTGAAGGACGGGCCTCCACCGGGGAAAGAGCATCGCAAACCCGAGAACTATTATAAGGATGTTCTGAAGGGTGCCCGCCTCATGGCGGATGAATGTACCAAGGATGTAATTTTTGAATGAACTTCGCCATTATGGTCCTGGCATGAAAACTTGTTCATATGCGCTAAGCAATGCTTTTTGAATTTAAAATATTACTTTCTGTGCGGCCGTTTATCAAAAATTGAGAGATGGCCAGTCGTCGGCTTCTGCCCCCATGCCACTAGTGCTGGGGTGTTCGGGATAAACCTGAGCGCTCTTTTTCCCATGTTTGGGTCCTTCGAGGGAGGCGCTCAGCACAACGAACAAGGCAATCAGACTATAATGCTTGAACACTCTCACTTAGCCATAGAACTCTATAATTTTAAATTTCGGCAAAGCCCGTAGTATTCGGAAGACCGAGTTCGGGGCGCTATCCACGCCTTGGCCAGACAAAGCCGGCTCCTCTCTCTAAGCGACATAAGTCTTTAGGGACTCGAAAAACCTCTCGAACAGCGACCGGTCTCGCGCCTCATCATGACAGTCAGTTTTAGCTTTCTCTACTAAGGTGCTCAGCCCAGCTCAACTGGGGCACAATCGCAGTAGTTCTCCTAGTGCTACCTTAGCCGATATAGCGGAACGTAAGGCACCAAAACATAGGAGCCGGGCAAACCCAACTATTGACCCAAATCATGATTCGGAGCCGATGCATATAATGCTATAAGTTCGGGGTGCCGCACTTGTGAAAGTGTTCGGACTTCTCACACCATATTGAGGGGTACTGAAGCCCCTGGCGTATTTGCCGTACCATAGTGTACGGGTGCAACATGTCATTAATAAACATATATATAAAAAAGAGAGTAATGCAAAAAATAGACAAAAGCTATGCATTGTTTATAGAAAAGGCTGCGATCAAAGCAGAACGATACAAATAGTGCGAAGCAAAAGAAATTGGACTATTTAACATGTCCTGGCCAGGGGCAGGCAGCGGAATTGTATTCAAAACAGGTATACTGCTCGTAATAGAGATCACCTGGGAGTTCCATAATGTGGCATGGCTTGTTTGCTTCCCTGGTTCTTGCATCATTTGTGCGGCAGTTGAATTGCCGAACAGGTCGTCCGAAATATGGAGTCCTGAAAGTAAGAGAAAATTAAAGAAGAATTCGGCAGCCCCGAGTACGGTTTAAGTCGTGTTTTGGGCGTGCCGTGATGGTGCCCCTTCCCCAGCGCCCATGGTATTTCGAGAGCGTAGTTATGTACGCGAAGCCCTGGTTTCGCTATTTCGCGAGGGCTGAGGTTGAGGCCGCATTGCTACGCCTGCTCAGCACGTGCCAGGTAGTCTTGTGGTAGGTTACTCCGGGCGCGCTTGACAGTGTCCGGCCTTTTATTGGCCGGACTGGAGAACTGCCTAAAGAGGCTACTTTGTACTTCCGCTGCGAGGGCCGCCATGTGCTCCTCCGTTCGGAGGGAGCGTTCGGTGTTTCCATTGACCGTGATTACTCGTCGAGGGCCTGGCATCTTGAGCTTAAGGTATGCGTAGTGCGGTACCGCATTGAACTTTGCAAATGCGGTTCGCCCGAGCAGTGCGTGATAGCCACTGCAGAACGGGACTATGTCGAAGATTAACTCCTCGCTTCGGAAATTATCCGGAGATCCGAAGACCACCTCAAGTGTGACTGAGCCTGTACAGTTGGCCTCTACACCTGGTATGACGCCTTTAAAGGTCGTTTTGGTGGGCTTAATCCTCGACGGATCTATGCCCATTTTCCGCACTATATCCTGGTAAAGCAGGTTCAGGCTGCTGCCGCCGTCCATAAGGACTCTTGTGAGATGAAATCCGTCAATAATTGGGTCTAAAACCAATTCGGCGAACCGCCGTGGACGGATGCTAGTGGGAGTGGTCCCTTGATCAAAGGTGATCGGGCAGGAGGACCATGGGTTGAACTTTGGAGCGGCTGGCTCCATCGCAGATACGTCCCCGTAACGCACGCTTCCGCCTCCCTTTTGGGGATGTGGGTTGCGTATATCATGTTCACCGTCCGCACTTGTGGGGAAAACCCTTCGCCCATCGTTGTTCGGCGTCACCGGCTCCTCCTCGCCGTTGCTACGCAGCCCCTTGTCTCTATTTTCGCATTTAACTTGCTCTGCTGCTTGAACACCCAACAATCCCTGTTGGTGTGATTGGCTGGCTTTTCGGGGGTGCCATGTATCTGGCACAAGCGGTCGAGTATTCTGTCCAAACTGGAAGGGCCCTGAGTATTTCTTTTGAATGGCTTTTTCCGCTGACCGGATTTGTAGCCTCAGAATCCGGCATTGACTGCCGTATCCTCGTTGCTGTCGCTGTTAACGCAGCGTTTTTGCTTGTTCCTGCGCGACCTGCGACTTTTGTCCTTGGTATCCGAATTACCAAGGCTCTTGGTTAAGTTGTTGCTGCGAGCTAGCCAGCTGTCTTCTCCCGCACAAAAGCGGGTCATGAGTGTCGTGAGGGCTGCCATAGATTTCGGCTTTTCCTGTCCAAGGTGCCGGGCAAGCCACTCGTCGCGGATGTTATGTTTGAAGGCTGCTAGGGCCTCTGCGTCCGGGCAGTCGACTATTTGGTTTTTCTTTGTTAGGAACCGTGTCCAGAATTGCCTGGCCGATTCCGCTGGCTGCTGAATTATGTGGCATAGGTCATCAGCGTCCGATGGTCGCACATAGGTACCCTAAAAATTGTCGAGGAATGGAGCCTCCAGGTCTTCCCAGGAACCGATTGAATCTGCCGGCAAGCTGTTAAGCCAATGCCGGGCTGGTCCCTTAAGTTTGAGTGGGAGGTATTTGATGGCGTGTAGATCATCGCCGCGGGCCATGTGGATGTGAAGGAGATAATCCTCGATCCATACCGCAGGGTCTGTTGTGCCATCGTATGATTCGATGTTCACGGGTTTGAAACCCTCAGGGATTGTATGATCCATTACTTCATCTGTGAAGCATAGTGGGTGTGCGGCGCCTCTGTATTGGGCTATATCACGACGCAACTCCAATGAGCATTGTCTACTGTGTTCGGCCCGGCCGGATTTATTATGTCCGAAGTGACGATCCCCGTCACGTGCCGTAGGGCGCCCGCGCGATCCGTAGATCGATCTTGTTTGTCTTGCCTTGTCCTCCAGTATTTCTCGCAGGTCTGGCGCGTTTTCCCGTGCCTTAGCATGTTTGGAGCGGCGCCGGGGCACGGCTTGAGTGGAGGGCCGAGAGGCCTCTCTGTCACGGCCACGAGGTGGCCGGTCGGCCATGTCATGCGCTGGTGATGTAGGTGCTTCCTCCTCTAATCGGGGTAGCAGCCTGCGCTTTGGGTAACTCTTGGAGGGGCGTTCGAGTTCATACTCTTCGGCCGCAAGGACTTCAGTCCATCTGTCAGCTAGCAAATCTTGATCAGCTCTAAGCTGTTGCTGCTTTTTCTAGAGGCTGCTTGCCGTGGCTATAAGCCTGCTTTTAAAACGCTCTTGTTCGGCGAGATCCTCTGGCACGACGAATTCGTCGTCGTCAAGGCTTGCCTCGTCTTTGGAGGGAGGCATATAATTATCATCCTCAACCTCTCTGTCTGCCGCTCTCTCATGAGGGCTGGCTTCTCCATCCTCTGTGCGAATCTTGCTTGGAGGGGTGTTCTTCGGCGCTATCCGGAGTAGTATTATCTCCCTTGCCGGAATCGCCGTTTTTGCTTTGGCGGGATTTAGAGCGGCGCCGCTGACGCCGGCGTTTGGTCTGTTTCTTGGATGCGTCATCCTCCGCTGTTCCATCGCCATCTCCATCTTTTGGAGTGTGCACCATATATATGTCATATGACGAGGTGGCCTTCCAGTGCCCTACAGGTGCTGGTTCTTAGTCGTCTCCCGCATCGTCGTCCATACCGTCGATGTCTTCGGAGTCGAAGTCGAGCATGTCGGTTAAGTCGTCGACAGTAGCTACGAAGTGGGTGGTGGGTGAGCTTTGAATTTCTTCATCGTCCGTATCCCAACCTTGCTGATCGTAGTCCGGCCAGGGCTCTCCTGATAAAGAGAGAGACTTTAGGGACTTCAGGATGTCGCCGAAGGGAGAGTGCTGAAAGATGTCCGCGGCGGTGAACTCCATGATCGGCGCCCAATCGGACTCGATCGGCGGGTGCACGGAGGGCTCGGAGTCCGGAGAGGAATCCGGCTCCTCAGAGTCACGGGCCTTGCGGGGTGCGGGGCTGGTGTTCGGCTCGATCGCCTTTGAGATCGCAGCCCCCGAGGTGGCGTCCAACCACTCATCCTCGATCGGCGCAGTAGGCTCCGAATTAAGGGTCAGAACCAATGCGTGTGCGGCCTCGAGGACACTGTTCGGCGGCAGAGCTAGATCATGCCCATCGAGACAGTGCGGCGCGCTTGGTTGTGGCTCGAATCCGTCGAAGATCAAGTCCCCGCGGATGTCGGCCGTGTAGTTTAAACTTCCAAACCTGACCTGATGGCCAGGGGCGTAGCTTTCGATCTGCTCCAGGTGGCCAAGCGAATTGGCCCGCAGTGCGAAGCCGCCGAAGACGAAGATCTGTCCGGGGAGAAAAGTCTCACCCTGGACCGCATCGTTGTTGATGATCAAAGGAGCCATCGGGCCTAAAAGCGACGTCATAGAGGAACTCTCAATGAAAGCACCAATGTCGGTGTCAAAACCGGCGGATCTCGGGTAGGGGGTCCCGAACTGTGCGTCTAGGCGGATGGTCACAGAAGACAAGGGACACGAACCCAGGTTCGGGCCCTCTTGATGAAGGTAAAACCCTACGTCCTGCTTGATTAATATTGATGATATGGGCAGTACAAGAGTAGATCTACCACGACATCAAAGAGGCTAAACCCTAGAAGCTAGCCTATGGTATGATTGTTGTATGTTGGAGTTGTCCTACGGACTAAAACCCTCCGGTTTATATAGACAACGAAGAGGGTTAGGGTTACACAAAGTCGGTTACAATGGTAGGAGATCTGAATATCCGCATCGCCAAGCTTGCCTTCCACGCCAAGGAAAGTCCCATCCGGACACGGGACGGAGTCTTCAATCTTGTATCTTCATAGTCCAGGAGTCTGGCTGAAGGTATAGTCCGGCTACCCGGATACCCCCAGGACTCCCTCAGGGGGGGGGGGGTGATTAGATACCCAGTGCCAAAAGTTACAGTTTTCAATATTCTTAAGTTTAGGTGGAGTTTAAGCACAACTTTAACGAACACAATACATAGCAAGCAAGCATGCAATGAGTATATGAGCAGCAGAAAGTAAAGCATGCAACTTGCAAGAATGAAATGGGAAGGGTTTGGAGTATTCAAACGCAATTGGAGACACGGATGTTTTTGGCGTGGTTTCGATAGGTGGTGCTATCATACATCCACGTTGATGGAGACTTCCCACGGAGGGTAACGGTTGCACGAGTCCACGGAGGGCTCCACCCACGAAGGGTCCACGAAGAAGCAACCTTGTCTATTCCATCATGGCCGTCGCCCACGAAGGACTTGCCTCACTAGCGCTAGATCTTCACGAAGTAGGCGATCTCCTTGCCCTTACAAACTCCTTGGTTCAACTCCACAATCTTGTCGGAGGCTCCCAAGTGACACCTAGCCAATCTAGGAGACACCACTCTCCAACAAGTAACAAACGGTGTGTTGATGATGAACTCCTTGCTCTTGTGCTTCAAACGATAGTCTCCCCAACACTCAACTCTCTCTCACAGGATTTGGATTTGGTGGAAAGAAGATTTGAGTGGAAAGCAACTTGCGGAAGGCTAGAGATCAAGATTCATATGGTTGGAATGGAATATCTTGAGCTCAACACAAGTGTAGGTGGTTCTCTCTCAGAAAATGTGTATTGGAAGTGTAGGCATGTTCTGATGGCTCTCTCCGCGAATGAAGAGTGGGTGGAGGGGTATATATAGCCTACACACAAAATCTAACCGTTACACACAATCTGCCAAACTCGGTGGGACCGAATCGTTAAACTCGGCCAGACCGATTCAGCAAACCTAGTGACCGTTAGGATTTTCGGTGGGACTGAGATGCAACTCGGTAGGACCGATATGGTTAGGGTTAGGGCATAACGTAATCTCGGTGTAACCGATTACACAAACTCGGTGGGACCGATTTTGGTAATAAGCTAACCAGAGAGTTTGCATTGTAATCTCGGTAGTACCGATTGCTCAAACTCGGTGAGACCGATTTTGGCAATGGACATACACAGTGAGATTACAATCCCATCTCGGTGAGACCGAGATCCCTATCGGTGAAACCGAATTGCTAGGGTTTGTGGCAGTGGCTATGACATGTGAAACTCGGTTGCGCCGGATAGAAAGAATCGGAGGGGCCGATTTTGACTTTTGGTTTAGGTCATATGTGGATGTGGGAAGATAGTTGAGGGTTTTGGAGCATATCACTAAGCACATGAAGCAAGAGGCTGATTAAGCAACACCTCATCCCTCCTTGATAGTATTGGCTTTTCCTATGGACTCAATGTGATCTCGGATCACTAAAATAGAACATGTAGAGTCTTGATCCTGAAGCCTGAGCCAATCCTTTGTCCTTAGCATCTTGAAGGGGTTCCACATCCTTTAGTCCATGCCACTCCATTGTTGAACTTATCTGAAACATACTAGGTAAGAGTGTTAGTCCAACAAGAGATATGTTGACATTAATTACCAAAACCACCTGTGGAGCACTTGTGCTTTCAATCTCCCCCTTTTTGGTAATTGATGACAACATACATCAAAGCTTTAGATAAAGATATAGAGAATAGCAGTTAAAGCTTTGGAAAGACATGTAACATGCATAGGCTCCCCCTACATGTATGCAATCATGTGAATATTGAATATAGGAGCATGTGAATGTAAGCATGACAGAGTAAGCAATGTGTTACATGTATCTTGGCTATATGCATCAGAGCAAATGATGTGAATGTGAGAAATGAACCTTCATGATCATGAGTCCTTCTTGCAAACAGTATGTACATCAGCAAGAACTTCTCACTCACATGGCTGTGATGCATATACTTACCTTGTGGTCTTGAGTTGGCTTAGGGTGGGATGAACCTGCGCAAACAAGGTTAGATAACACAGATACACCTACTAATCAGAGCAAACAAGAGAAACCACAAGAGAACCAAGACTGGGATGACATGTAGAGTGAGTACTAAGTACTACATTGGATATAGACATGTCCCCAAAGATAAAGATATGCAGTAAAATCAGAGATTTCCTTCTCTTAGATGTCTTGCTCCCCCTGAATCTAACATGAGATATTGGGAGAAGATAGGGAACAGAAAATCAGAGCAATAGAAAAAAAACAGAGCTTGAGCTAAAGCAAGAAAACAAACAAACATGTCTTTCCCCTCTTAAAGACATGTGATATCTCTCCTCTTGAACACCAACCATCTGGGGTCATTGATGATATTACTTTCTCTCCCCCTGAGTATTCTCTCTTTCTCCCCCTATAGGAAAGATTTAAGCTTTGATGTGATCTCTCTCTCCCCCTTTGACATCAATTTCGAAGAAGGGTGTTTTGGACATGTGATACAAATGGGTTGGTCCTTGAGTCACAGAGCAAAGCAGCATATGTAACATGATGCTGGTAGAGGACAAGAATCATTGAGTGGAGCTAGAGCAAATAGAAATCAGGAATAAGTGGCAAGTTGGTTTTCCTGTGATGAAATCGGTGACTACGATTTGTGTGCTTCGGTTGCACCGAAAGATTTCGGTTAGGCCGAAGAAAACAAATCGGTGTGACCGAGTTCATCAGAGTGAAACTACTTGTCACCTCAGCTCACTAGACAGGTAAGATCTCACAAGGATTTGCAAGGAATTAACTGAAAGATTTGCAATGAATTGGATGCAGAAGATGCAGAACAAAAGGAAAGAAAAGAAACTAAAAGTTCTAGATGAAGTTTTATGCAAGGGACAAATGCAATAACACAGAAAAGAACACAAGAGAATTTCATCTAGAGTTGGGCAGCGACAAAGTCACCTATGTTAGAGTATATTGACTTAGGAGTCAAGTGAGATCACTTGATCATAGGTCATACTCGTCGTTTAAGCTCAAAATGGGGTTACCATTTTTCGTTTAAGCATCTTGATGTATTCACATCTTGTCGAGTTGCTTTGACTCATGACTTGGAGTAAAGCTTCTCTAAGATGGAATAACATACCTTGGGTGGTGGTGTGAATCTTGCTCATGTAGTTGAACTTGTGTGGGTTGCTCAAGGTTGATGTAGTTCATCAAGAGTTGGGAGCACCACTTGGAGTTTGAGTTCATCTACCTACATGGGTTAGTCTTGCAAGGAAGAGCACTTGTGTATCCAAAATGACAATTATAGGATTTAACATAGAATTTTTCAAAGGATATGTTTGAATGGCTTCGTGCTTCCTTGTCGTCAACCACCATTGTGTAGAGACTTGGTGATGTAGAGATTGCTCAAGATGTGAGTGAGTTGCAATCTCATAGAATTAGATTCAACCAAGTACCTGCACGGGTTAGATTACATGCAAGGTGCAAATATATCCAAGACATATGAATAGCATCATAAGAGAAATATCAAGGATTAGTCATATGCTCATGCCCCGCATGTATCAAATGGAGTTCCTACTCCAAGTTTGAAGCATCAATGATGTTCAATTCACCTCTCAACCTGCAAAACACTTTCTCATCAAGTGGTTTAGTGAATATATCTGCCAATTGCTTATCGGTGCGAACATGCTTAAGGTTAATGTCCCCTTTGGCAACATGATCTCGAATGAAATGATGACGAACTTCAATATGCTTAGTTCGAGAGTGTTGCACGGGATTGTGGGCAATCTTAATAGCACATATATCCCATAATCTTTAAGAGTTTGGGTCATCCAAAGTAATTGAGCACAACATGAACCAGCGGCAATGTATTTCGCTTCGGCGGTGGATAAGGATACCGAGTTTTGTTTCTTGGAAGACCAAGACACAAGAGATCTACCAAGAAATTGACAAGTACCCGAAGTGGACTTTCAATCAACCTTGTCTCCGGCATAGTCCGAATCGGAATAGCCAGCAAGATCAAAAGAGGACCTCTTAGGATACCAAACGCCAAAATTTGGTGTATGGATTAAGTATCTCACTATCCTTTTCACGGCCTTAAGATGACATTCTTTAGGAGCAGCTTGATATCGTGCACACATGCACACACTTAGCATAATATCGGGACGAGAGGCACATAGATATAGCAATGAACCAATCATAGAGCGATAAACCTTTTGATAAACCGGTTCACCATCTTTGGTAAAATCATGATGTCCACTAGTAGGCATGGGTGTAGTCATACCTTTGCATTCTTGCATATTGAACTTCTTGAATAAGTCTTTGGTGTACTTCGTTTGAGAGACAAATGTACCTTCCTTAGTTTGCTTGATTTGCAAACCGAGAAAGAATTTGAGTTCACTCATCATAGACATCTCAAACTTCTCCGACATTAGATTTCCAAACTTCTCACTAAAATGAGGGTTAGTAGAACCAAATATGATATCATCAACATAAATTTGGCACACAAATAGTTCTCCATTAACCCTTTTAGTAAAAGAGTAGAATCAATTTTACCAATTTCACAGCCTTTTTCAGTAAGGAACTTGGTCAAGCATTTATACCATGCACTAGGAGCTTGTTTAAGACCATAAAGGGCTTTGTGAAGTTTGTAAACATGATTAGGTTTCTTAGGATTGACAAAGCCGGGAGGTTGCTTAACATAAACTTCCTCCTCAATTTTGCCATTTAGAAAAACACTTTTAATGTCCATTTGGTACAACGTGATATCATGGCGATTAGCATAGGCAAGTAAGATGCGAATGGACTCAAGTCTAGCAACGGGAGCATATGTCTCACCATAGTCCATACTTTCAACTTGTGTGTAGCCTTGGGCGACGAGACGTGCTTTGTTGCGAACCACTTGTCCATCTTCATCTTGCTTGTTGCGAAACACCCATTTGGTACCAATGATGTTGTGGTTGTTGTCGGGCTTCTCGACCAATGTCCACACTTGATTTCTCTCAAAGTTGTGTAGCTCTTCATGCATAGTGTTTATCCAATCCAGATCCTTCAATGCTTCTTCAACCTTCATAGGTTCAATTTTAGAAATGAATGAGTAATGTTCACAAAAGTTAGCTAAGCGAGTTTTAGAGCGAGTGATTCTCCCGGTTTGGATATCATTGTAGATTTTCTCGACGGGATGATCTTTGGCAATTCTTGCTCGAACTCGTGAAAGCTTTTGCTTGGGTCGGGGTGGAACATCCTCTTCATCTTGTTCTTCTTCTTGGCCTTCTTCATTATTGACGTTGTCGTTCTCTTGTCGTGGTGGAGAAGGAGGTTGTTGATGTTCATCTTGGTGTACTTCCTCGCTTTTCTTCATCTTGACGTGTCCCACTTGTGGATGCTTCCGTATCAACTCTTGGTTCACCTTGTCGTGAGGTAGAAGCTTCCACTTGGACGGACGAGGTACTCTCCTTCATTTCCGTTGGACGAATCTTGCCAATGGACAAGTCTTGAATTGCTTCCGAAGGGTCTTTGTCTCCTACATCAATTGGCAATTGCTCTACTTGTGAGCTGTTAGATTCATCAAACTTCACATCTACCGTCTCTTCAACCTTTCGGGTGAAATTGTTGTAGACACGGTAAGTGTGAGAGTTTGAGCCATAACCAGGTAGAAAACCTTCATGAGACTTAGGAGCAAATTTAGAACGACGATGCTTATCAAGAATGTAGCACTTTGAGCCGAATACTCGAAAGTATCCAACTTGGGGTTTGTTACCGGTGAGGAGCTCAGATGTCGTCTTTGCCGAGTAGCTTGTGAAGATACAAGCGATTTGTTGGATGACAAGCTGTCTCAACCGCTTCCGCCCAAAAGTGCTTTGGCGTTTTGTACTCATCAAGCATCATTCTTGCCATCTCGATAAGAGTCCGGTTCTTCCTCTCAACGACTCCATTTTGTTGAGGTGTGTACGTAGCCGAGAACTCGTGTGAAATCCCTTCTTCGTCAAGAAAGGTGTCCACATTTGCGTTCTTGAACTCCGTTCCGTTGTCACTCCAAACCTTCTTGATCTTCACCTCAAACTGATTTTGGGCCTTCCTAGCGAAGTTTTTGAAGATCTTTTGAACCTGCGACTTGTCATCAAGAAAGAACACCCACGTAAATCTTGAAAAATCATCAACTATGACTAGACCAAATGAGTTACCACCGAGACTCTTGTATGCATTTGGACCAAAGAGATCCATGAGAAGTAGCTCGAGTGGTCTTCTTGTGGTCATGATGTTCTTCGTGCGGTGACTTCCTCCAACTTGTTTTCCTGCTTGACAAGCACTACAAAGTCTATCCTTGTCAAATATGACATCTTTTATTCCAAGGATATGATCACCTTTAATAAGCTTATCAAGATTTCGCATTCCAACATGACCTAGTCTTGTATGCCACAACCAGCCTTTAGAAGATTTAGCAATTAAGCAAGTTTTAGGTTGAGCCCTTTTAGTGAAATCAACAATGTAAAGATCTCCTCTACATATACCGGTGAAGACCATTTTATAATTGTCTCTACGAAACACTTGGCAACCTATTTCAGTGAATAAGACATTGAAACCGAAATCTGCAAATCTAGAGACTGAAAGTAAATTGTATCCAAGAGATTCAACGAGCATGACATTTTGTATGGAGCTATCATGTGAGATGGCCACCTTACCAAGGCCAACCACCTTACCCTTTGAATTATCACCAAAAGTGACATATTTTCGAGGGTCGTCGTTTTCAGCAAGCTCAAGGAACATATCTTCATCACCTGTCATATGATCAGTACATCCACTATCAAGGACCCATTCCTTTCCTCCAGCCATGTAGCCGCGAAGATTTGCCATATGACCAAAATGTCTCATTGCATCATCAAGATCATAGTCACTATCATCATCTTCATCATAGTATCCATGTTCAACATCATCTTGTGATTGATCAATTCCTAGAGAGGGTAATTCATTAGATAAATGATCATCAAAGTGGTTACCTTTATGAATTCTAATAGCTTCGGATATGATATCACTAATGATTCCAATGTTTCCTTTAGCACGCATGAGATTGGTGAGCTAAAAAAGACAATCACCAAAACTAGGATCACTAGAGTTCATCTTGCTCAAAGCAATAGACTTATGGAGAATTTCGTCTAAATTTTTTAAGGAATAATCGGGAAATCGTTCCTCAAGAAATTTCCATATAGTATAGGCACACTTGAGGGTAGGCAAACATCTAATCAAGTTTCTAGGCAAGCCACAAATGATGAGCTCAACAGTTCTAAGATTGCGAATCATGTCAATATCTTCATCTAGGGTAGGGTGCAAAGGATCAATATGAGGTGCACAAGGACTAGCAATGTATTTGTTCAAATGATATTCATTGAAAATCTCAAGCATTTCATTTTTCCACTCATGAAAATACTCTCCATCAAGAATGGGCACTTTATGTCTAAGACTCCCTAAAGTAGACACATCCATCTTACTCCAAAGGTGTTTAAACCAAGGCAATGGAGACCAAAGCTCTGATACCAATTGAAAGGATCGAGAAGAGGTGTCTAGAGGGGGGGGGGGTGATTAGACACTAAGTGCCAAAATTAGCAGTTTTTAATATTCTTAAGTTTAGGTGGAGTTTAAGCACAACTTTAACGAACACAATACATATCAAGCAAGCATGCAATGAGAATATGAGCAGCGGAAAGTAAAGCATGCAACTTGCAAGAATGTAAAGGGAAGGGTTTGGAGTATTCAAACGCAATTGGAGACACGGATGTTTTTGGCGTGGTTCCGATAGGTGGTGCTATCGTACATCCACGTTAATGGAGACTTCAACCCACGGAGGGTAACGGTTGCGCGAGTCCACAGAGGGCTCCACCCATGAAGGGTCCACGAAGAAGCAACCTTGTCTATTCCATCATGGCCGTCGCCCACGAAGGACTTGCCTCACTAGCGCTAGATCTTCACGAAGTAGGCGATCTCCTTGCCCTTACAAACTCCTTGGTTCAACTCCACAATCTTGTCGGAGGCTCCCAAGTGACACCTAGCCAATCTAGGAGACACCACTCTCCAAGAAGTACAAATGGTGTGTTGATGATGAACTTCTTGCTCTTTTGCTTCAAATGATAGTCTCCCCAACACTCAACTCTCTCTCACAGGATTTGGATTTGGTGGAAAGAAGATTTGAGTGGAAAGCAACTTGGGGAAGGCTAGAGATCAAGATTCATATGGTTGGAATGGAATATCTTGAGCTCAACACAAGTGTAGGTGGTTCTCTCTCAGAAAATGTGTATTAGAAGTGTAGGCATGTTCTGATGGCTCTCTCCACGAATGAAGAGTGGGTGGAGGGGTATATATAGCCTCCACACAAAATCTAACCGTTACACACAATCTGCCAAGCTCGATGGGACCGAATCGTTAAACTCGGTCAGACCGATTCAGCAAACCTAGTGACCGTTAGGATTTTCGATGGGACTGAGATGCAACTCAGTAGGACCGATATGGTTAGGGTTAGGGCATAACGTAATCTCGGTGTAACCGATTACACAAACTCGGTGGTACCGATTTTGGTAATAAGCTAACCAGAGAGTTGGTCAGGCAAACTCGGTGAGACCGATAACATAAACTCGGTGGGATTGATTTTGGTAATAAGCTAACCAGAGAGTTTGCATTGTAATCTCGGTAGTACCGATTGCTCAAACTCGGTGAGACCGATTTTGGCAATGGACATAGAAAGTGAGATTACAATCCCATCTCGGTGAGACCGAGATCCCTATCGGTGAAACCGAATTGCTAGGGTTTGTGGCAGTGGCTATGACATGTGAAACTCGGTGGCGCCGGATAGAAAGAATCGGAGGGGCCGATTTTGACTTTTGGTTTAGGTCATATGTGGATGTGGGAAGATAGTTGAGGGTTTTGGAGCATATCACTAAGCACATGAAGCAAGAGGCTCATTAAGCAACACCTCATCCCTCCTTGATAGTATTGGCTTTTCCTATGGACTCAATGTGATCTTGGATCACTAAAATAGAACATGTAGAGTCTTGATCTTGAAGCCTGGGCCAATCCTTTGTCCTTAGCATCTTGAAGGGGTTCCACATCCTTTAGTCCATGCCACTCCATTGTTGAACTTATCTGAAACATACTAGGTAAGAGTGTTAGTCCAACAAGAGATATGTTGACATTAATTACCAAAACCACCCAGGGAGCACTTGTGCTTTCAACGACCCAACAGAGGCCCATTCCGGTGAAAAGGCCGGCCTGTTTGACTTGGTCAAAAGGTAACGGGACGGCCCGCGGAAAGCGTTTTAACAGCCTGTTCGTAGATAGCCCATTTACGGCCCGCTAACTCACGACCCTTTACGGCCTATCCGAATGAAGCCCAGTAGCTTCATCTCGGCCTTCCAATATGATTCCAGCCCATTGTAACTTTCGTCCCATGTATGGCCCATGATGTCTTTCGGCCCATACGAGACCATTTGTAACTCTTGGCCCATTAACGACCCGTGGTGAATCTGGCCCGCAATGAACGGTGTACCCTTTATGCCCATTAACGACCCATTATTCCATTGGGCCGTTTCCAACCCGTGTTATCTTTCGACCTTCTCAGGGCCCATTTATTCTTGGGCTCATTTCAAGCATTCGGTTACTTACGGCCCGTCGTTGGCCTTTTCTTCCTATGGGCCAAATTCAGCCCGCGGTTACAATTGGCCTTTTGCGGCCCGTTACTCCGTTGGGCCATTTTCATAACATCATCAAATACGGCCGATTAACGACGACCTGTTATTGTCGGCCCATGAACAGACGATTCCAAATCTAGCCCGTTTACGACCCATAATGCGGTATGTTATTGGCCCATGTTTGGCCTATCGATCATACGACACGTAGAAGGACCATTGATGCTACGACCCGTAGAAGGCCCATTGATGCTACGGCCCGTAGAAGGCCCATTCTTTCAACGGCCCTAACACGGCCCATTGTTTCTACGGCCCATAGGAGGCCAATGGTAACTACAGTAAATATATAGCCCATGGTTATTGTGGCCTCGCTTTAAAAAATAGGTTATTGCGGCCACTAGCAAACCGCTGAAAAAGAACAACACTGACTACAAGCAAACAAATAAACAAGACAACAAGGAAATAAATAAGCAAGCAACTTACGCTAGGCTATCACGGCTATTACACATATTACATCCACTGGGCATCCAAGTTCGTCACCAGTGCAAATATAGGGAACAAAGCAGCATATCATATACACTGGTTGTCAAAGTTGGCGACCAGTGCAAATAAACGCCGCAACAAAACAAGTCCAGAACTGAAACCACTTCAGAAGATCTCAAGAAACAATATCCTGGGTACCCATAATGTTGGCAAGATGCTTAGCAAGCTTATTAACTTTCTCTTGTTTGGCGCTTAAATCCTCCAGCGCTTGCTGTTGCACTAGAAAGTATGCATCTGAATTCTGCAGGGACCTCCTCAGCCCTTCAGCTTCATGTCGCAACACATCTGGTCGATGTCTTTCAACTTGAAGTTGAGACTCAAGAAGACGAACTGATTCAGGCAGCGAGTTCGAAGAGCTTGTGCCAGCAGTAGTGGCCAGTAACTCGAACACTACATCAAGACATGACTTTTGGGTTCTCTCACTGTCGTCAAGGTAGCTTTTATCAGCTTTCTTGGAGACCAACAGGTATGTCTCACTATCTTGAACCTTATCTGCATTACTTCCTTTACCATTGCATAACGGGGTACTGCTCTCCAATATTTTGTCCGCATTCTAAAAGAGAAGCAAGTAGACACATCACAGTTTTACCATGTTGTATATGAAACTCATTTTGGTAAATCAGTTCAGTAGTAAAGTGCACAGGATAACAACATGAAACTAACATATATCTATGTACCATGGTCACTTTATGGTCTATATCATTCTAGTTTTTGTTGCCAAATCAAGATAGAGACACAGTTCAAATAATAGTTGTTCAAGACAAAGCAGAATAGACAGAATATAAGTGTGGAAACTATAGAGCAATAACAACACTTGTAATGTGCATGACATGAGAACATAACTGTTTATTCAATTGAAACTGAAATCAACATAGAGCAAGTTACAACAACAAACCAGTTAAAGAAAAAGGTTTAAAACATACCATTGCTATGCCATTGGAGTTTCAATTCCATCCTTCAAATTTGAAAATAGTTGGTCTGAGTAAATACAGTGATGCAAGAGCAAAGGAGTATGAACCATAGCTACAGAACCTGACCTGAGAACAATTCTTCTTCTCCTTTAAGCATTGAGTTGAGATTCAGAGTGGTGGTCCTCGTGCTTTGGGCATTGTAGTTCCCTTACTAACTGCTCATGTTTGGGTGCTCAGTGGTGGAGACGGTGCTGTGTCAACTGGAACTGGGTTACTATCTGCTGGGATTGGGGTTGGAAGGGGTGTAGGTGGTTCTCTGTCCAACTGGGTAGGTGTACAGTCTGCGAGAGTCTGAGTTATGTGTGGTGGGGCTGGTTCTTGGGCAAGTACAACCGTGGTTCTTTCTGCATCAGCTGGTAGCACTATCTTTTCTGAGGACCGGGTTGTTACTCCCTTATATACTGCCATCACCCACTCCAATTCAAATGGCTGATAAACAAGAAAAGTAATGGAATGTACATACATTTTATGATAGACAGGTGCAATGGATAGTGGGAAATAAAATAGGGCATGAAATAATTCACATTTATGTTGTCTAACCAAACAGGATAGCATGACACAATTTCACATATATGATGGCTAACTAAACATGATAGCATGACACAATTTCACATTATGATGGCTAACTAAAAAAGATGGAAAGACATAGTTCAAAATATGATGACTATGTAAACAGGATGACATGATATAACTATATAATGTGTTCATTAAATAGGTTGGCATGCCATAATTCACATACATGCCACCTATGGAAACATGATAGCATGATATAATTCCCGGATAGAATGACATAATTCAAAATATGATGACTGTAAACACTAAACGGGATGAGATGATATAACTATATGATGTCTTTATTAAATGAGTTGCCGTGCCATGATTCAGATAGATGTTGTTGGCATGATATAATTCAAATATATGATTTATATAGTAAGCAAGTAAGCAGATGGCAATCCATATATGATGTAAAAACTAAGCAATGCAAGACAACATGCATGACATGGGTAATATAACCCCGCCAAGTTTGAGCATAGACCTCGGGGAAATAGGACTAGTCATCGATCTCTGAATCCTACTCGAGGAGCTCTACGTATCCAAGAAGATGTCTGCTTCAGCAGGTAGCATTGTCTGCTCTAAATACCTTGTTTTCACTCCAGATACTTCCATCACCGCTTCAAATGGCTGATGCACAGGAAGAGTAGTTGAATATACAAACGTTGTCGACAAATGGAACACATAATACAAAAATATGATAGCATGATATAATTCACATACATGATGATTGGCTCAACAACATGGCATTGCATAATTCACATATATAATGCCTTTGCAACAAGATATCATTGCATAATTCACATATACAATGTCTTGCAAAAAGATGGCAATGCATAATTCACATATATGGTAATTACACAAAGAAATTGGCATTCACACAAAGCATGTCTAAACTAATTAAATGGCATAGCAATGCAAGACACCATACGCACGATATGAGCAACATAACCCTGCCAAGTTAGAGCATATACCTCGGGGGGGGGGGGAATAGGACTGGTCATCTGTCTACGAATCCTCCTCACGAGGAGCTATCCGTAACCAGCGAGATATGCGCTTCGTCAGATAGCATAGTCTGCTCTGAAGACCTTGTTTTCACTCCAGAGTTTTCCATCACCGTGTTAAATGGCTGATGCACACGAAGAGTAGTTGAATGTACTAACATTGTTGACATATGTAATACGTAACGAAAAAAAGGATGGCCTGATATAATTCACATATAAGATGACTGGCTAAGCAGGATGGCATTGCAAAATTCACATATATGATTCCTGGCTAAACAAGATGGCATTGCATAATTCACATAAACGATGAATAAACTAAACAGATGGCATTCACACAAAACATGTGTAAACTAAGCAGTTGAAATATTTGATGTATAAAGTAAGCAATGCAAGGCACCATATGCATTATATAACCAACATCAGCATGCCAAGTTAGAGCGAAGACCTCAGGCGGTAAATAGGAGTGGTCTTCTCCTTCTGAATCCCCCTCAGAACAAATATCTTCCTCTCGATTATAATCTGAAATGGGTGGAGGGGGGGCTGCCTTTGCGCCTACCATGGAGCAACGTCTGCATGAAATTTTATTGCCACACAAGGCTCGTCTCTTTTGCTCTACATGTTCAGTTCCATTGTGTACAATAACTGACATGCATAGGAATAAAACATAGTGAGATTATGTAAGGAGTGCATGCAGAAATCCAGAGTGATGGTAGCAACCTGTGGAGACCCAAAACCAATGATAGCAGGTAGATAATGGCTTCAGTTAAAAAATATAGATAATGGCTTCTTTACTGTTTGTTTCCCACCCAACATGAAACTCATAGTAGACACCAGAGATTAACCAGATAGTAGATAGATACTATTGATTGCGGCCCCGATATGTACCCAACAACTATTTAAAAACTCAAGTTTGACCATTAGTTTGGATCTGAGTCTAATCGGTGAATAGGACGATAAAGTAGCATGAAATATTAAGTGATGCATAACATAAGCAGACATGAAACATTGCGACCTCTCTTGCGGACCCGTGTAGTCCTCGAGGTAATCTACTCGGTTGATGAAGGTAATGCAGTTGTCATGGCTGCTGGCGGCGGGGAAGAAGATCTGAGGTGGCGAAAGACAGTTTGGAGCAGCTGAACTTGGGTGGACGACGGCGCAGCAGGAGCGGAACAAACCACACAAGGTTTTCTTTAACAACTATCTGTAAGAGAAGTAATTCTGTAAGGGCTCGTTAGAATTGGAGGATTCTAACAATGCAGCGATAGGAAATACACAGTAATAGGATAGGAATGCACGTGCAAAATAGAGAATTTAAAAACATAGGATTTCTGCCAATCTGGGTGTTTGGTTCACAAGATTAGGAAGATCACAAGATGCAAAGAAGCATGGTGAGATTAAGTCAAACCACAAGAAAATGTACGGTTATAATGCTATTATGCTACTATCTCTTAGTCTTGTCCTTCATGAATAGGAATTTGAAAAGGAGGACAAGTGGAAATTAAAATCCGTACGGTTTTTCTTTCAAGGAGACACTATAGGAACAAATCCTACAGTTTTCCTTTGCTCCATTCCTTTGAACCAAATGCATGAATAGTAGTACCTTAGGAGACTTTCCAATTCCTATGTTTTTCCTTCAATTTTCCATTCAAGCACTGTCGATTCTAGTAGGCAGGCTTGAGCAAGGGAAAGCTACACTAAAAAAATGTTTTTGTGCTACTTGCCTATTTCTACTACTTTGGACCCAGGCCACCGCTGTACTAGCTCAACTCCCAGGCCCATCGACAAATGCACAGCTCAAACACGCAGAGATAAATAATGATGGCGTTCAAGAGAGTCCATCACGGATAGCTAAGTTGACTGGTACCTCACTGCTTGTCATATAGTAGGAGAAACTGATCGTATTTCATGTTACTCGTGTGCTTAGTGGACAATATATATAACATGTAGAGTAAAAACAGATGCAACAAGTGTACAACCTCTTTGGCGAAGCCATGTCGATCTCAGCGTGATTGGGTTGGTCGGTGAGGATGATCCGGCTAACTTGGCTGTCGGAGGAGGGGAAGAAGATCTTAGGCGTCTGGAGATGGAGCCCGGGGTACTGCTCCGCTGTGATGGAGGGTTTCATCGTCGGAGCTGCTCCGGTGAGTTGTACGACACCGAGGCTGAAGCAGGACAAGAGAGACAACGTTAACCTGAGTGGAATTCTAATAGCATCTCCAATAGATGACGTAAAATACATAACCACAAAGTGCTAGATGTAAAATACATCAGCCGCTCATCTCTGAACTTAGCTGTCAAAACTGAATTTAACTGTAGAAACTGAACTTAACTGTCGAAACTGAATTTTTCTGGCGAAATTGAACGCACTAGTAGCAGAAAAGCAGTAGCAGCAGCGCGTGCGAGAGCCGGGGCAGCTGGTTGTGTAGCAGCATCAGGTGAGGTTACCCTGAGCCGCCAGCCACCACCGGCCAAACAGCCGCCCCCGCCCGCCCCGAAACCACTCCCCACCGCCGGTCCGCCGCTGCCCCGGCCATCCCTCTAGCCCCCCCCCCCCCCGTGCCGAGCTTTTTCTCCGGCGATCCCCACGCCACCGCCCCACCACCGCCGGCGACCACCGCCCCCACCCTGAACCCTAAGATAGATAGTGGGGTACCACTCCACCGAGCCCCCCACCCATTCTTGGCTGGTTCTTCCTTAACTCATGAGCCCCCACCTTCAAAATCGATCGACGCGAAAGTCAATTCAATGATCAAGTGTAGCTCATCGAGCAACATCGCAAGCAAGAGCAAGAGCGAGAGCAAAGAAAGGCAAGAGCAAGAGCAATAGCAAGAGCATACCAAGCAGGGGACCGAGAGCAAGAGCAGTGCAGCAGCGCGAGTGAGAGCTAAAGCAGCAGTAGCTCCTACTGATGTGGACGTTGCCGCCGAGGGAGCGATGCCATGAAGGAAGTGGCCGGCGACGCCGCCGTGGATGGAGCCGCGCCGTGTCGGCTCGGGACCGAGCGCCGACAGCACCGCGAGATCGAATCGGTCGGTGTTCTGGGAACGGGGGTCCCAGACTTGCCTGCCTGCGGCCGACGGCGTGGCTCTGCTAGGAGGCCCGTACGGCCCATCTTCATCAACAAGGCATCCATGACCCTCGCGAGGGCCCAAACCTTGCTAGGCAGACGACACAAGACCTCCTCAGGAGCGGCCTCGCCAGGCAGGCTCGCGAGGGGCGGAGATATCAAGGCAAGGCAAACCTCGCGAGGTTCCCATGACATGAGCCATGACGATCGAGACCAGGCGGGCGCTAGCACGCGCAGCGTCCTTGTTTCCTCTTTGTTGCTAAGGAAGCAAGTGTCGGTGGGAAACGACACCTATGGGATCACAAGAATCCCTACTACAGTTGCCGGGGCGCAGGGTTGCAAGAAGAGAAGGATTACTAATCAGCACAAGGATCGTTTAGCCAGGTTCAGGCCGCGAGGATGCGTAAAACCCTAGTCCTGCTTTGGTGGATGTATTGAGTGTTCGTGAGCCCTTGAACTAGCTATAGTGGCTGAGCCGTTTCAGGGAGCCTAATCCTTTTCCAGTATGCCATGGGCCTCCTTTTATAGTCGAAAGGGGCCGCCACAGTGGCACACAGGAGGTGGAAAGGCCTACGATTAGCATACGAGCTTATCGTCAGACATAAGACAAGATGCATTTAATGCATCGCCTAGGTGTCCCCTTGCTTTATTGGGGACGGGAACGAGGCCCGTCCCGTCCGTCGCCGCTCCTCCTCGCTTTGACATGCGCCCTAGCCAGCGCTGCATGCGGCGCCATGTAGGCAAGCAAACAACTGAGGTGGCGCGGCGGTAGGGTCTTCACGAAGATCTGCATGCCGCCACGCATGTGCTTGCTGATCTGGTCTAGGAGCTGCATGTTGCCACGCAGGTGCCAGCCCAGCTGGTTGGGCAGCAGGCATGCTGGCTAACGGCGGTGGAGACTTGGCTGGTGCGGGCCTGGAGGTGGCCGTGCTGGCGTCCTCGATGAGGGCCTTGCCGTGTGGCCTGGCAAGGGTCTTGCCGTGGCGCGCTGTCGTCCCTGGCAAGGATCTTGCCGGGGGTCTTGTGGCTCTCCTTGGCAAGGATCTTGCCGAGGATCGTTGTCTTTTAATCCTCATCTGATCTTGAATATTCCTTGTCTTCTCAAATATCTGCATGCCACGATGGAGGTGCCTCCCGAGCCCTGGCCCAATGTGGTTGATGGTGTTGGAGACTGTGGGCTCAAGGGTGGCGCGCTCCGCTGGTGTGGGCGAGCCGCCCCGGCAAGGGTCTTGTCGGGGTTGCTGAGGCTGCCCCCGGCAAGGGTCTTGCTGGGGGAACCTGCTTCGCCTCTCTGCTTCTTTGTGTTCTTGGCCTTGGCATTGCTTTGGCTGTCTTAGGCTTCGGTTTCACCTCGGTTCACCTCCCCTGATCTGCTTGGTGCGGCCGTGGGCGCGGCTCTGACTGTCCGTGCATAGGTAAAGGGGTACAAAGGTGCGCCCCTTCTTTTGTACACCGACAGGAGCACCCAGGCTTGGGCCACACATAAGCGTGGCATGTTGTTTGGCCAGGCCCAAAACGGTGCACGGGCAGGCGGGGCGGTTTTTAACGCGGTAAAACTTTTCGCGCGCTGCGCTTCCCACGACCCGCGTTGAATGCGCGGCGTGGAGGGGTGCGTGTGACGTGGGCGGCATGCATGGGGCGGTTCCTGCATGCATGGGGCGGTTCATGCACGCATGCGTCACATCGCAGTAAATGGGCAGCACGACCCGCACCTTCCCATAAAAAGGGATAACCGCGAGCGCACTGTTCCTTTACCCTCCGCGCAATCCCAATCTAGGTAGTCTCCGTTCGTCTTCCTCTTGTTCCCCAACCTTCGCTCTCGTTCACCGTCATCGTGTTCCCGCCATCCTCCATTTCTTGCCACCCTCCCCCAGCCGCCATGGCGCCCAAATCCACCAAGGGCAAGGCAGTGGCCAAGGATGTCGGAGCGACGGAGCCGCCAGAGAGTGCGCTGGTGGTGCAGCGGACGCAGTCCACCTACTTCCCCTCGAAAGTTGATGTGTTCGAGCTCCGGGAAGCTTTCAAGCCCCTGTGGGGGGTGAAGACGGGGCATCCAGCCACGCGAGTCATCCCCGCCAACTGTGCCGAGGCTGCCCTGAATCGGTACCCTTTCTTTGTCGACTATTTCTCCTGCAGGCTTTGTCCTCCCTTCTCCGATTTCTTTAGCGACATCATGCACACCTTTGGCTTCTGCCTCTTGGATTTTACCCCAAATGTTGTGGCGTGCATGGCCCTTTTCACGCACCTCTGTGAAGGTTTCGCCGGGGCGCACCCCAACACGACGCTTTTCCGCCACTACTTCTTCCCTCGGATCCAAACGAGGGGCGCCATCTCCGCTTGCATCGCCTGGATCCCAAGGTCCAAGGGGCGTACCCGGAGGGCGCCATGTAGGATAGGTGGGAAGAGTGGCGGGGCCGGTGGTGCTGGATTGAAGAGAAGGACCCGCCGGCATTCTGCAAAGTTCGCCGAGCGCTGCTGGTCCGCAGAAGCGATTGGAGCGACATTGATGCTGACGACGAGAAGCTCACGATCGCCACCACCAAGATCCTTCGGCTCACCGAGGCCGGGCTCACCCTTGAGATGATCGGGGCAGACTTCATCCGCCCCCGCATCGCTCCGCTGCACGACAAGGGGCGGCCGGCCTGGCTCTTCACGAAAGCCGCCGACATCATGCGGCTTCGCCCCGGCCTCGACCACAACTTCACAGTGATGGGGCATGCCCACTTCTGCCAATGGCTCTTTCAGCTCGACGTGCGCCGTGACGGCGAGGTCGAGCGGACCGGCAAGGCTGCAAGGGCCACCGCGAAGGCCGGCAAGGTTGCCAAGGGGCCTTTATTCCGGTTGCCGGCAGGAGTGGTCCTATTGAGAAACAACTCGCACTGGAACGACATCATCGCCATGATGCCGCTCTGCAACGCGCATGGCCCCGAGCCGGAGGACATCCAGGTGTAGCAGTTCTTTGACACCCTGCACGAGGGGTACGTCACTGACGAGCTGCGTCTCATCCAGGACACCACCCAGGTGGAGCTGGACTACATCGCCGCCCAGGCGGTGGAGGCGAAGCTCGCCGAGGAGGCCGACAGCGCCGTTGGCATAGAGGACAAGGCCGCGGCAGAAGCGGAGGAGAAGGAGCTCGCCCAGTGGGCGGAGGTCAGCCGGGAGGCCAGCAGCGCTGCACTGGGCTCCTCTCGTCGAAGACGTGGCCAGCAAGTCGTCGTCGTCGGAGGCCGCTGAAGGAAATATGCCCTAGAGGCAATAATAAAGTTATTATTTTATTTCCTTATATCATGATAAATGTTTATTATTCATGCTAGAATTGTATTAACCGGAAACATAATACTTGTGTGAATACATAGACAAACTAAATGTCACTAGTATGCCTCTACTTGACTAGCTCGTTAATCAAAGATGGTTATGTTTCCTAACCATAGACATGTGTTATCATTTGATTAACGGGATCACATCATTAGGAGAATGATATGATTGACATGACCCATTCCATTAGCTTAGCACCCGATCGTTTAGTATGTTGCTATTGCTTTGTTCATGACTTATACATGTTCCTATGACTATGAGATTAGGCAACTCCGTTTACTGGAGGAACACTTTGTGTGCTACCAAAGCGTCACAACGTAATCGGGTGATTATAATGGTGCTCTCAGGTGTCTCCAAAGGTACATGTTGGGTTGGCGTATTTCGAGATTAGGATTTGTCACTCCGATTGTCGGAGAGGTATCTGGGCCCTCTCGGTAATGCACATCACATAAGCCTCAAGTAAGCATTGCAACTAATGAGTTAGTTGCGAGATGATGTATTACGGAGCGAGTAAAGAGACTTGCGATAGCGAGATTGAACTAGGTATTGAGATGCCGACGATCGAATCTCGGGCAAGTAACATACCGATGACAAAGGGAACAACGTATCTTGTTATGCGGTCTGACCGATAAAGATCTTCGTAGAATATGTAGGAGCCAATATGAGCATCCAGGTTCCGCTATTGGTTATTGACCGGAGACATGTCTCGGTCATGTCTACATTGTTCTCGAACCGTAGGGTCCGCACGCTTAACGTTACGATGACAGTTTCATTATGAGTTTATATATTTTGATGTACCGAAGTTTGTTCGGAGTCCCAGATGTGATCATGGACATGACGAGGAGTCTCGAAATGGCCGAGACATAAAGATTGATATATTGGACGACTATATTCGGACACGGGAAGTGTTCCGGAGAAGTTTTGGATAAAACCGGAGTACCGGGGGGTTACCGGAACCCCCCCGGGGGTTAATGGGCCTTATGGGCCTAAAGTGGAGAAGAGGAGGGGTGGCCAGGGCAGGCCGCGCGCCCCCTCCCCCTCTAGTCCGAATTGGACAAGGAGGGGGGGGGCGCCCCCCCTTTCCTTCCTCTCCTCTCTCTCCCTTCCTTCCCCCTCTCCTACTTGGACAAGGAAAAGGAGGGAGTCCTACTCCCGGTAGGAGTAGGATTCCTCCCTGGCGCGACCCTCCTGGTCGGACGCCCCTCCCCCTTGCTCCTTTATATGCGGGGGCAGGGGGGCACCTCTAGACACACAAGTTGATCTTCGTGATCGTTCTCTTAGCCGTGTGCGGTGCCCCCCTCCACCATAATCCTGGATAATATTGTAGCGGTGCTTTGGCGAAGCCCTGCGACGGTAGAACATCAAGATCGTCGCCACGCCGTCGTGCTGACGGAACTCTTCCCCGACACTTTGCTGGATCGGAGTCCAGGGATCGTCATCGAGCTGAACGTGTGCCAAGAACTCGGAGGTGCCGTAGTTTGATGCTTGGATCGGTCGGATCGTGAAGACGACGACTACATCAACCGCGTTGATATAACGCCACGCTTCGGTCTCACGAGGGTACATGGACAACACTCTCCCTCTCGTTGCTATGCATCACCATGATCTTGCGTTAATGCGTAGGAATTTTTTGAAATTACTACGTTCCCCAACAAAGGGCATCCGAGCCTAGGTTTTATGTGTTGATGTTATATGCACGAGTAGAACACAAGTGAGTTGTGGGCGATATAAGTCATACCGCTTACCAAAGATGTCATACTTTGGTTCGGCGGTATTGTTGGATGAAGCGGCTCGGACCGACATTACGCCAGACGCTTCTACGCGAGACTGGTTCTACCGACGTGCTTTGCACAATGTGGTCGGGCGGGTGTCAGTTTCTCCAACTTTAGTTGAACCGAGTGTGGCTATGCCCGGTCCTTGCGAAGGTTAAAACAACACCAAATTGACAAACTATCGTTGTGGTTTTGATGCGTAGGTAAGATTGGTTCTTGCTTAAGCCCGTAGCAGCCACGTAAAACTTGCAACAAACAAAGTAGAGGACGTCTAACTTTTTTTTGCAGGGCATGATGTGATGTGATATGGTCAAGACATGATGCTAAATTTTATTGTATGAGATGATCATGTTTTGTAACCGAGTTATCGGCAACTGGCAGGAGCCATATGGTTGTCGCTTTATTGTATGCAATGCAATCGCCCTGTAATGCTTTACTTTATCACTAGGCGGTAGCGATAGTCGTAGAAGCATAAGATTGGCGAGACGACAACGATGCTACGAGGGAGATCAAGGTGTCGCGCCGGTGACGATGGTGATCATGACGATGCTTCGGAGATGGAGATCACAAGCACAAGATGATGATGGCCATATCATATCACTTATATTGATTGCTTGTGATGTTTATCTTTTATGCATCTTATCTTGCTTTGATTGACGGTAGCATTATAAGATGATCTCTCATTAAATTTCAAGATAAAAGTGTTCTCCCTGAGTATGCACCGTTGCCAAAGTTCGTCGTGCCTGGACACCACGTGATGATCGGGTGTGATAAGCTCTACGTCCATCTACAACGGGTGCAAGCCAGTTTTGCACACGTAGAATACTCAGGTTAAACTTGACGAGCCTAGAATATGCAGATATGGCCTCGGAACACTGAGACCGAAAGGTCGAGCGTGAATCATATAGTAGATATGATCAACATAGCGATGTTCACCATTGAAAACTACTCCATTTAATATGATGATTGGTTATGGTTTAGTTGATTTGGATCACGTGATCACTTAGAAGATTAGAGGGATGTCTTTCTAAGTGGGAGTTCTTAAGTAATATGATTAATTGAACTTAAATTTATCATGAACTTAGTACCTGATAGTATCTTGCTTTTTTATGTTTGATTGTAGATAGATGGCTTTGTCTTTGTTGTTCCGCTGAATTTTAATGCGTTCCTTGAGAAAGCAAAGTTGAAAGATGATGGTAGCAATTACACGGACTGGGTCCGTAACTTGAGGATTATCCTCATTGCTGCATAGAAGAGTTAAGTCCTGGAAGCACCGCTAGGTGCCAGGCCTGCTGCTGATGCAACTGACGACGTAAAGATGACAAAGGGAACAACGTATGTTGTTATGCGGTCTGACCGATAAAGATCTTCGTAGAATATGTAGGAACCAATATGAGCATCCAGGTTCCGCTATTGGTTATTGACCGGAGGCATGTCTCGGTCATGTCTACATTGTGCTCGAACCGTAGGGTCCGCACGCTTAACGTTACGATGACAGTTTCATTATGAGTTTATATATTTTGATGTACCGAAGTTTGTTCGGAGTCCCGGATGTGATTACGGACATGACGAGGAGTATCGAAATGGTCAGGACATAAAGATTGATATATTGGACGACTATATTCGGACACCAGAAGTGTTCCGAAGAAGTTTTAGATAAAACCGGAGTACCGGGGGGTTACCGGAACCCCCCGGGGGTTAATGGGCCTTATGGGCCTAAAGTGGAGAAGAGGAGGGGGGCCAGGGCAGGCAGCGCGCCCCTCCCCCTCTAGTCCGAATTAGACAAGGAGGGGGGGGGGGGGGGCGCCCCCCCTTTCCTTCCTCTCCTCTCTCTCCATTCCTTCCCCCTCTCCTACTTGGACAAGGAAAAGGAGGGAGTCCTACTCCCGGTAGGAGTAGGATTCCTCCCTGGCGCGACCCTCCTGGCCGGCCGCCCCTCCCCCCTGCTGAGGCTGCCCCCGGCAAGGGTCTTGCTGGGGGAACCTGCTTCCCCTCTCTGCTTCATTGTGTTCTTGGCCTTGGCGTTGCTTTGGCTGTCTTGGGCTTCGGTTTCACCTCGGTTCACCTCCCCTGTTCTGCTTGGTGCGGCCGTGGGCGCAGCTCCAACTGTCCGTGCACAGGTAAAGGGGTACAAAGGTGCACCCCTTCTTTAGTACACCGACAGGAGCCCCCGCGCCTGGGCCACACATAAGCGCGACACGTTGTTTGGCCAGGCCCAAAACGGTGCGAGGGCAGGCGGGGCAGTTTTTACCGTGCTAAAACTTTTCGCGCGCTGCGCTTCCCACGACCTGTGTTGAATGCGCGGAGTGGAGGGGTGCGCGTGACGTGGGCAGCATGCGTGGGGCGGTTCCAGCATGCATGCGTCACATCGCGCTAAATGGCAGCGCAGCCCGCACCTTCCCCATATAAAAGGATAACCGCGAGCGCACTATTCCTTTACCCTCCGCGCAATCCCAATCTCGGTAGTCTCCGTTCGTCTTCCTCTTCTTCCCCAAGCTTTGCTCTCGTTCGTCGTCGTCATGTTCCCGCCGTCCTCTGTTTCTTGCCCGAAGGTCACCATGGAGCCCAAGGTGGCGTCACCACCAGAGCCTTTTGCAAGCGAAGAACGCTTTTGTTAGGATAAGCTATACTAGCTGTGCCCTTTCAAATTGGCCAATGTTGGCTCCCTTCCCGCTCAATATTTGGGGAGAGGACCAGGGCCTCTATAAATAGGACTAGCCACCACAGTAGGAGGCAACTCGAACTCCAACTCGAACTCGAACGGAGCCTCAGGCATCTCATCTTGAGTAATCCTCACCCACACAAGTTCGCCAAGCACAAGTACACCTCATCCTCAGGAGGCTGTTCTTCCCCCTTTGTACTGTTCATCATCGGTGTGGGAATGGAGGTGGCACGAAAGACGAGGGGAATGTCGGGGCAGCTCCTTGAAGGTCTTGTCAGGGATGATGAGTTCGATGATGGATCCTCATCGGGTACGGTGGATGAGGGGCGTCGAGGTGCTACTGTGGACGACGTCGTCGGGGAAGAGGCTCCGGCTGGGTGGCGGGCGGAGGAGGGTGTGGGGCTTCGCGGGTTTTCGCGGCCTCGGTGTATGAATGGGTGGGCGGATGGGATGGAAGTGGGGAACCATGGCTTAGGGACGCGCTTGTCCGAAATGTGGGGTAAGTTACGAAGTTACCCCCACCGATTTTTGCTAGGCGGTTCTTTCGGTCCAGGGGTATCACAGGCATTTCGCATGTCGGGATTTCACAGGAGGTGGGAGTTTTCGCGCGCATTGTAATTTTGGAATAGGAAGGCGCGTGTTGAGATGGAGGGAGTTGTCGGAGCACAACGAGACAAAGATATTTCTTAAATATTTTGGGGTAACAAGGCGCGGGGTGAAATTTCCGGACAAGCCCCAACGTGTACTGTACCAAATCAATTCGCACTTCTGTCGACGAAAAAACAAAAAGAAATCAATTCACAGCACACAAGAGGGTCTAGTCCTGTGTACTGTACCAAATCAATTCACACTACAAATGTCATTCAAAACTTTGAATTCATGTTATGTTCAATTAAAATATTTTGCTACGTGTATAATTCATGCAACCTGCTACTCAAATGAACGTTTTAGTGCATTCCAAACCTATATACTACCGCTTCAATATGAACTAAATTTGAATTCGTTTCTCTATTTGAATATGGTCTACAATGATGATTGTTGTGAAGTCAAACCATTTGAATTCGTTTCTCTATTTTAATAAGATCTAAAATCATCATTATTATCAAGTTAAACCATCGTTTGTGTATTATCTTCATAGCACACCACATGATTACTCTCGAGTTAGATATGAACTATGTGTACTATATGAACTCGAACTCGATTTTTTGAATCCACTTTATGACGATTTCAAATCACAGTACATTTCAATCTCTAGCTAGATCTTCATAATCTAAACCATGTCTCATATGTATAATGTGTTTATCACATAATGTATGGTGCCCCACCCCCTACGCCTACAAGTATTTAGATGTGAGTTGCAAACACCACATTACCACAAATTCAAATAAAATGTGAGATTGTTCGATATATAGTATTGTTTAGATTGTTCGATATTTAGTTGTAAGCTGCAAACGCCACACATTATCACAAATTCAAATAAAATGTGAGATCGTTCGATGTATAGTATGATTTAGATTGTTCGACATTTAGCTGTGAGTTGCAAATGCCATGCATTATCACATTATGGTATAACATGTGCAAAACCACAGCACGCGTATCACCGCTACATTCATGCATGCAAATGTTTATAACACTATGATCTCCTATTCAAATATATGAATCCACTTTCATATCAAATTATGATCTTTGTTAGTCTCTTACACCCACACAATCCTCTAACCTTTGTAGCTAGCACTAACTTTCTCTCGTGCATGCACACGGCCCTCCCCTCCCTCAGTATTCTATCCATCGCGCACATTCATTTTTTTTCTTTAGGTCGTTCTCCCACAGTCTCCACAACTCCTTTCCTACACACACCGATCGATAAACCTCTCCAGCGTCTGCCTACGACATACGTACACACGCACCTTCCATATCCTCCTTTCTGTGTCCATGCCTCGTGTCTCTCATACGGTCCCACACACATGTAAACTCTCGCCCCTCTTTTCATCGATCTCACAACCGCACACTCCTCCCCCTATCTAGCTAGTAGCTCGGCCTCTCGCACCACCTCCTAGCTCCATTCTCTCTGTCTATCCGTCTCGCTGGGCCTTATTTGCCTCTAACAAATGCATGTACACCAACCGATCTCTCGCTATACATGTAGCTAGCTAGGTCCTTAATTATAACTCGTTTTCCCACGCGTCGATTTGATCTACCTCATTAGTTATGTCTCTGCCTTCCTCCGACAAACAACAATTGATCTAACGATCTAGTTAGGTTTGCTTAGCAAACACATGGTTCCCCTTCATCATCCATGCATGCGTCGCGACAGATGTATCACGCACAGACACACACAGAAACACATCCCACTCTTATTGATAATATTGCAGTTCTACCCTCTGTTTGTCTAGTAGGCCTCTCCCACCATCTTCGAGAAGCAACTCCATCACCCATCCAACACTCTACCCCTCTCCCCCCTCTCTCTCCTCTCTCTCTCTCTCTCTCTCTCTCCCAACCTATTTTCCGTCCTTCAGTTATGTATGGATGTCGACCCATCTCCCTCAAGACATAGTTGGGTCTTTCCTTCTCAACACATATACGAGTCGTTCTACCTCTTTAGTTAGGCCTCTGCCTCCCCCTCCCCCCCCACCCCCCCCCCCCCACACACCGATACATCGAGCGCTCTAGTCATGTCTACCTGGCACACACAAACTTGACCTGTGCCCTCTAACGTTCTGGTAGGTCAGTCGCCCTATATGTTTGACTTGCACACACACAATTTCGGTGGCTCTCTTCATCCATCTCGCACCCACCCACTTGATCCTCTCTTCAACTCTATCGATATCTATGACCCCTCCGTCTCTTCTCGTGGATCGCCCCCTCTGGCCCTCTATATATGATATGGATATGCCTCTATTTCACACACATTGCATGGAAAATTTTGTTTGAGATGTCATCGACACATATTCCCACAAATACATTCACGAAATCACCACCCCCACCCCCCCAAAAAAAACAAAAAACGCTCACGAACGCACACGCCATCTATCTAGGTTTGTATCTCTTTTACACACACCCACATAGGTGTGGACATGCACGAAGAGAAGAGGTGCATGCACGGCGCACGTACTCACGTCTCTTTCCCAACCACACCCACGCGGGTACACGATGGAGCTCATTTCTATACGAAAAGGCAGCCCATGTGGTAATTTGACACGTGTACTAGTTATCCACTTGATGGAGGATCGTCTACCATGGGTGAACAAACAAATTGCGACTTAACGTGTTATGTTAAAAAAGAAGCAAACCATGTGGGGCCTACCTTAGAGGCAAGGCTCTATACACTGATGTACTTTTGATGTGTCCCGTCAACCCGCAGAACGAGGAGAAGCTTGCTTTGTACGCCGTCTCCCCGCCCACGGGCGCGGTGGCTCGCAGGATGAGGTGAAGCTTGCTTACTAGTACGTACGCCTTACGCCCGCGCCATCGCCCACGCGCGCGGTGGTTCGCAGGACTAGGAGAAAATTTTACTAGTACTCCCTTCGTTTACTCCTTGTCCCTACCTTGGTTAGAGAGATTATAATATTGTTTGGAATATATGTCCTTTAGTAGATTTCAATATGAACTACTAGTACATACTCCAAACACTGATGTATATAGACGTATTTAGAAGTGTAGATTCACTAATTTTGCTCCGTATGTAGTCCATATTGAAACAGAAGTAATAGTACGCACTCTCCCTCACCCTCGACCCACGCCACATGGTGGACGTGCATCAATTCATTCAGTCTCATATAGCCAGAATGATATATACTGCAGTACCATTATTGCTTGACTTCTCGAAGAGGCGAAGAGCTAATCGCAAGGTTAATATTTTGGAGATGCCAAGTGCAAGGTTTATAGGAGAACGAGTAGTAGGTGCCGCGTCATTTATAAATAAAGTTTTTTCTTCAGTGGCACATAAGCAATATAAATAGGTTCATATGGAGAGAAGAGGAAACCGCTCCACTATATACATAGGCAGGACGAGCCTACACGGTTGCTTGCCGGGGATGCTCTCTTCAGTTTTCACAGTCTCTCGCACAAAATGACTATGGCCACATCTCTAACATCTCGGTGGACCACGTCCGCCGGGGGAAGGGGTGGATGCTTAGTGTAGATGCGGTAGCCGTCGCCGATGGCGAAAACCTACTATCGGTACGTCCCGATCAGGGGTCCCCGCCGTTCTCTCTCACAAAGCCGGTGAGGTTGCCTTTGTCCATTGCTCACTGCCGCGACGTGGGCAGTTGCCTCCTCCCGCCGCCCTCCTCTAGGTTGAGCTACGTCCCGACATCCCTCAGGTACAACTCCCTTTACAGCCGGCTTGCACCACCGCTCCAGCTGCCCACATCACTCCATGTGGATATTTCTCTACTTCGTTGCCCCGCGCATACCTCTATTGGCTTCTACGTACTGTATTTGTGATGAGTTTATGTCTCATCAACTAGTCCCAGTAATCTTATTCTAATCACGCTTCTTCAATTTCTTTGCCATAGGGATGCTCATCTCGGATTTGGTGAAACTGCACAAAATGATCCGATGGTCAAAGGGTTGCAAACTTCATTTCTTAGGAAGCTCCAACGTTGCCAGCAAATTAAAGCCTGGTTATCGTTTACGATTCAAGGGCTAGGGACTGCATGGATCGTTTATTTCTTTAGCTGTCTCTGTTCCAAAATAAGTGTCAACTTTAGTAGCAGTACAACTTTGTACTAAAGTTTGCATAAAGTTGAGACACTTATTTTGAAACGGAGGGAATACATATTGGCTATGATCTGTCAATCATTGAGATGCAATAGCATGCATGTTAGTCTCCTTTGTATTTTGATGAAATGTTGCAACAGGCAACCTTGGACGCAAGATACATGAAACAGAAGCTGGAAGCTTCATAGCATTGTACAAATTTATCTCGCTGATAAATTACAGTACGTACTATACTAGTACTATGTAAGGAGTTAGGTGTCGCACGGTGTCCAGAAAATACGGTGATAGTGTGAGGTGGGCCATGTAATCACTGAGCCTGCGTGTTTTCACTGCTCTCGCACTCTTCCGCTGAGAATGGAGAAAATTATAATCTAGTAGTACCTCCTTTCGCCGAAAGCGTGGGACATCCAGCAGTCCTACCACCTCAGTAATAATGACCAATGAGCCGTCAAATGACATAGACCCAGCAGTAAGTTGTACGGACGAAGCAACCATCACTCTTGAATCCGCTTCTCCCTTCAACACAGGCGCCCGTGAGAGGTCGCGTTCGCTCTGCCTGGGCATGAATGCGGCACCGATTCTTTGGAGCAGCGCTGACCGTTTCGGGCGGGAAGCACGCGCGGGCGATGAAGGGGCTTTGGGTGGGCCAGGCTGGTCAGGAGCAGGCGTGGCAGCTGTCCCGCCTATCCCGACCGGACACCCGGAAACGAGAGGATGCACCGACTCTCGCGGCTATATCGTACACTACACACCATCTCTCTGTAGGAGTAGGTCGATGTGTCGCTCTCTCTAACAGACACATGCTGTTAGACACACACACACACGCCAAGGTAAAATGAGTTTATATCTCAATTAATGAAGACTTGCATGTTACCATCCATATGTTACTACCAACTATGAAAGTAGTAACATAGACTAATGCTTTATATGCATGTTACTAGTCCAAGTTACTCACCACTATGACCAGCCTAGCAATGTAAACCAAACGCTCCTTACTCTGCCTTGTTATCTCCCCCGAAAACCCAATGCATGGAGCGCAACTACGCGTTGATGCATGTGAGTTAATATGTAGCCCTGCATGGTAGCTAAAACGACATCTCTTAGTTGTTGTGATTAATTATTGCGTTTAGAGACAGAAATCAGGGCTTTGATTGGAGGAAGGACCGGTCAAGTTTCTCCTTCTCCTCCAATCTGCTAGCACCTCGATTCGAAAAAAAATCTGGTTGCACCTTGGTCCCGCTGCACCTTCTAACGTGACTTATTACACCTAGACGGAGGGAGTAGTACGAGATACGGTGGCACACTGACTTAGGTCGAATACAAGTGCCCAAAATTCTGTGCATGTTACACTATGGATTCACTTAAAATAGTATCTGAGCGAACAGAGGGATCAATTGGACAATGTTCACGAGCAGTAGCGTGATGTGTGAGGTAGGATACACCGCTTTAAATCCCAATGACTCCCACGCAAAAAAAAACCCGGCATGCTTGTCACACCAATGTAGGAACGTATTAAATGATATTTTCCTCTCGTTAAACATAATGTGGGGGTGGTGTAGCTGGTTAGGATGTTCGCTCATCAAACTTGAGGTCTCGGGTTCGATAACTACACTTGAGCATAATTTTGTTTTTGTTCGACTTCTTTCTTCCACCCAATGACAGTTAGGCCCCGCATGACAGAGAGAGAAAGTGATCTGGGGCGGTGCCAGGAGGATTCTTTGACTGGTCAAAATGGATGGATACGGAGCTATACCATCTCGTAGTGACCGTATAGTCACCTCATCACGTATACGCTACAGCCTCGGTGCTTGTTTTCTAGGGTTTGCACTCTTCACACTCTCTCTCGAGTATATATATATACACGTTGGAGCCTCAACGCTTGTAGTTGCTCTCTTCACACTCTCTCACCCTCTCCAGATCTGAACAAGACTTCGTTTGCCTCTCTCTCTCTCTCCCCTCACTGCTGGTCAAATAGCCGGCAGGATCCGTCCGCCGGGAAGGGAAGGAGGCTTAACGCTGTCGCCGTCGGCAAGGAAGGGAATCCACTAACGGCGCAACTGTTCTCTTTCACCCAGCGGCAACGCGGGAGGGCCTCCGACCCCTTCTTCCTCACCGCCGTACATAGTGTGGGCTGAACAGCCTCCGGTCGCTCACCGAACCCCACCCCAAGAACCTTAAGGTATAATTTACTTATTCCACATGCATTGCTCTAGCTGCATGTGGGCTTTTTCCACTTCTGCACTCGAATCTAGGTGTTGGATCAAACATGAAAGTAGTGGGGAAAGTTGTATAGCATGAATCTAGGACGTGGTACAAATAGGAAAGGAAGGGGGAAAGTACTAGTACAGACTGGCTATCCAACACCTACGTTGGTCGAAAAGGGGAAACAATGACAAACGCAGTACGCACATATTTAACGAACTGATCTTTTGTTTTGGATGACAAGGCTGTAGAGTTTGAGCGGGACTATATTTGCTGCGCTCACATAGGGAAGGTGTCTAAAGATAACAAAACTGGGACAAACACAAATATGCTCGTTGGTTGTTTTTGTTTTTCGTTGCAACAGATTCTGCATCACCCCTTCATACATCGGTAGATGCACATGGTGCTGGTGCGTCCACTGTCCCGTGCAACTCTTTAGCTGTTGTTAATATAAGGCCCTGTTTGGTTAAAAACTCCCTAGTCCCTACCTGCTTGGTTCTAGGGAGTAAACATGGACTAGAGGTTATTAAATGACATCCTAAAATACCATGTTATCCCTAGTAATGAACTAATAGAGACAAGCTGCGATGCGGGGCAGGGGCAACTGTAGGAAAAAGTCCCAAAAAGACTCTCCATCAGGGTCTTCTTTCTTTAGTCCCTAAAAGTCCCTTCTGTTTGGTTTAGATGGGACTGACTCAGACTTTTTTTCGTCCCTACACCAAAATGTCCCTGTAAACAAACACCCTCTAATAATGCCGCTGGAAAATTGATGCAATGCCATAGTTAAAACAAAATTACATGTTTAACAAATTTTATTTTTAATATAATCTCTCTGTTAATATTAATCAATGTCACCATTTGAGAAATGCTACTGTCTTGCTTTCTTTCCCATTTAGATAAGTTAGATTCTTCTTTTTGTTGGCTTCTGTGTCATCCACTGTTATTGACCACTAGTTGTTTCCTTTGCACCTCTGTGTAAACAGGGTTATCTACTTCACCTCGTTGCTATTGTGACCTTTTGTTGTACTGCACAAAACACTTTTGTTTTAAGAGTGTTTTGTGAAGTTCAACCAAAATGTCACACCGACAACGTTGCTTGATTGCTTGATCTTAGTGGAACTGCACAAGAGGAGATCTTACTTCCTATCTGTGTTGGCAAATTTTGTTCAGATCTTCTTCTTGTGAGTTGTTTGAATTCCGCGTCATGAGAGGTCAGTACTAGCCTTCTTTCACATGATTGTGCAGTGTGCTTTCATATGTTGTGTTACTTGTACGCCAACGTTGCTTGATTTTAGGGAACTGCACATATGGAGACAAGACTTCCAATCTGTATGTGCACATTAATATCCCATTGAGGTAAGATAAGGATATTTCACAACTGTTGGCATGTACTTTGCCACTTTCATCTGAAAATTAACATCGTTGTTTAGTGCTATACTTGTGCTCCCTAATTGACATGCCAAATCTTACATTCAAGGCGAAGCTTGTCTGCTATTGAACCAAGTGATGAAGGGGAAGAACAAGCGGAAGAAAAACAAAAATCAACTCCCGGTGCTGTAATGAAGCACTGGAACTGTGGTGACACAAGTAATGATATAGTTTTGCATCTTAATTTATTGCTATGGCTAGAACGAGCAATTGTTTTGCCACTGGTTTGATGCCACTCTTAATGTAATATGTAATTATCTCTACTTGTGCAAAGAGGGATCTTCTTTGAAGATACCATATATTTTAGTGGAACTGCACAAGAAGATGTTGGAAACATTAAACTAATCGAGGAGTATATAGTAAGCATGGCAACCACAGTAGGTAACAACAGATGGTTCCGAAGAAGTGCTTGATCTGTATGCTCTACACAATAAGCCTCCTGACAAAGGTTGGTACTCGCCCACGGATTTCAGCCATATGATTGAGCTTTCTCATCACTATTGGTGTTGTGCTACTATTTAGATACTGTCATGACAAAGTGGTATTGTCCTTGATAAGTGCTTCATCTGTGTTGTTTTAAATATTTCCTTTCCTTTTTTTCGAGCAAACAGGGATGCTAGCATTTAGTTGTCCTCTTGTGTTTGCACAATAGGATCATCCTCCTCTGAAGAAGAATATGGAGTATGTGAAGTGCCTAGTTCCGATTATGCCAGGATAAAGAAGCCAAGCGTCTCTTCTTAAGAAGGGAGTAGTTGAAGGATGGTTACATTATTGCCCACAAGAACAAACTAAATTCAGCTCAGAAGGACTCACGGATCTGCATCTTTGTTTCTATGATGGCCAGTACAATGTTGTTTTACGATTCCTTCCGGTGAGTTCCATTTTTTAAATGTATGCTCTGCATGGATCATGTAGGTTGACTGTTTAAACTGTAAATTCATAGTACATTTTGCTTTATACTAATCACTTTTTTTTATTTATGCAAACAGGGGTGCTCAGCTTGATTTCAATGGGAACTGCACAAAATGTTCACGAATACATTGAATATTCTCGAATCATTCATTTCCACCACAAGAAAGGAGGTGCCGATATGTTCAAAGCGTTGCAACATATAAAGGCGAAATCATACAAGCTACGCATGAATTTGGTTGATTTTGGTGGAACTGCACAAAAAGAACAACTGGTTTATTTAGCACGAGGTGCCATGTCAATGTCCGAACTGATGCCAAACCCTGCCTATTCCACAATTGTAGGCATTTGATATTTTGGAATGGGAAAACCTTGTCAAAGTTTGCTCATTGATGTACGCAAAACCACACGCATTTGACATTTTGGAATGGGACAACCTTGTCAAATTTTGCTCATTGATGTTAGCTAGAAGACATGCGTTTGATATTTTCGAATGGGACGCCCTTTGCTGTTAGCAGCATCTATCAATTTTTCTTTATTCTTTAGTTGTGAAGTAAATATAGGCTCTGACATGTGAATCACTGAGATGCATAATCATCGATTGTTTTGAATGTTCTCTATGAATTGCCAGGCCTGTGTGTTGATCGCAATGTCTGAGAACGCTAAATTTTGTACTCCTCTCATTCCTTTTTACTTAGCATATTAGATTTCTTTCAAGTCAGTTGATTTTACATTGTGAATGTTGATACTTTTTTCTGTAAGATTGGTCAAAGTAGAGATACTTTGACTTCAGACAAAACTTATATGCAGACTAAAAAGGACCGGAGGGAGTACATGTGAAACTGCTGCAAACGAGGTGATCACCCTCGGAATAATGCTAGTACATATTGTTTTGCATGTTCATCCAATGCCAGTGATACAATAATTCAAACAAATCGAACTAAATTCATTCATACACTGCCGGATTTCATATAAGCATGCCGGATTTCATTACATTTCATACATTCTTCAACTAAAAACGGGTGGGCTAGAGGTATAATTAATTAACCATAGCACCCGTGTACGGCTGAGCCGAACAGAAGCTTCTTCTCCAGCGGACTGAGCTTCAGTGACATAACAGGAGGTGCAGTTGGGTCACTTACATGTGGGCCAGATGCCTCTTGGGCCCACATGCCAGTGACCCAACTGCACCTGCAGTTAAGTAACTGAAGCAACGCCTTCTCCAACATAGCTCTCCGACTCCACGTCGCCGCCAAGAAGCTAAACGACCGTCAATGGTCAACCTGCCTAGCTTAGCTTTAACCAGAGGGTAGTGATACGTCCATTTTGCATCATGCTTTTATATCGATATTTATTGCATTATGGGTTGTTATTACACAATTATGTCGCAATACTTATGCCTATTCTCTTTTATTTTACAAGGTTTACATAAGGAGGGAGAATGCTGGCAGCTGGAATTCTGGGCTGGAAGAGGAGCAAATATTAGAGACCTATTCTGCACAAATCCAAAAGTCTTGAAACTCCACGAAAGTTATTTTTGGAAATAATAAAAAATATTGAGCGGAAGCAGTACGTCAGAGGGCCCCCCACCTGGCCACGAGGGTGGGGGCGCGCCCTACCCCCCTGGGCGCGCCCCCTGCCTCGTGGGCCCCCTTTTGGCTCTCCGGTGTCCATCTTTTGCTATATGAGTTCTTTCGTCCGAAGAAAAATCATAAGCAACCTTTCGGGAAGAGACTCCGCCGCCATGGGGCGGAACCTTGGCGGGACCAATCTAGGGCTCCGGCAGAGCTGTTCTGCCGGGGACACTTCCCTCCGGGAGGGGGAAATCATTGCCATCGTCATCACCAATGCTCCCCTCATCGGGAGAGGTCAATCTCCATCAATATCTTCACCAGCACCATCTCCTCTCAAAACCCTAGTTCATCTCTTGTATCCAATTCTTGTCTCAAAGTCCGGGATTGGTACTAGTAGGTTGCTAGTACTGTTGATACTCCTTGTAGTTGATGCTAGTTGGTTTGATTCGTGGAAGATCATATGTTTAGATCCTTTATTCATATTAATACCCCTCTGATTATGAACATGAATATGCTTTGTGAGTAGTTACGTTTGTTCATGAGGACATGGGAGAAGTCTTGCTATTAGTAGTCATGTGAATTTGGTATTCTTCGATATTTTGATGAGATGTATGTTGTCTAGCCTCTAGTGGTGTTATGTGAACGTCGACTACATAACACTTCACCATTATTTGGGCCTAGAGGAAGGCATTGGGAAGTAATATGTAGATGATGGTTTGCTAGAGTGATGAAGCTTAAACCCTAGTTTATGTGTTGCTTCGTAAGGGGCTGATTTGGATCCACATGTTTCATGCTATGGTTAGGTTTACCTTAATACTTTTGTTGTAGTTGCGGATGCTTGCAATAGAGGTTAATCATAAGTGGAATGCTTGTTCAAGTAAGAACCACCGGCTCCACCACTCGTCCCACATCTCCTTCTGGGCGCCCTTCGGGTACATGCCCTTCTCCTAAGACCTCAGGATCAAGGTGATGCAGCCGGAGATGGCGCCCCCTGACTGGATGCGAGGTTAGAAGTAGTGGCAGAAGAGCGCCATGCTGGGGCGCACTCCAGCGAAGCCCTCACAGAGATGGGTGAAGAGGGCCATGCACGCCAAGGTATTCGGTGTAAAATCCAGAAGGCGAAAGCCGTAGGTGTGCATGACGTCGTTGAAGAAATCAGAGAAAGGGGGCAGAGCCCGCAAGAGAAGTAGCCAATGAAGAAGGGGTACCGATTTGGGCTGGCCTTGGCGAAATCGGCAGGGACGATGCGCGTGGCGGGGTGCCCGGTCGTCTCCCTCCCCCACACGGGCCTGAAATAGTCCCTGAGATGGACCGGATCGACCGCCTAGGGGAAGTAGGCGTGCTGCGTCCGCAGCACCGCCAACTCGCTCTCCGGCGTCTCCTTCTCCCCGACGTCCTTGGCCGCCCCCTTGCCTTTGCCTGTCTTGGGCGCCATGGCGACCGAGAGGGGATGGAGGATTAAGGGTAGTGAGGGCGCGGCGGCGGCGACCAAAGGCAAGGGCTTCAAGAGGAAGAAGGGAGCGACGGTTCCGAGATTAGGGAAGGCACATGGGGTAAATGAGCAGCTCGCCTACGGTTTTTCCTTTTTATGGGGAAGGGGTGGGCCGCCACTTTCCCCTTTACCACGATGTGACGCAAGCGTGCTCCAACCGCCCCACGCACGACCCCCACGTCACGCATTCAACACAGGTCATGGGGAAGCGCAACTGGCGAGGGAGATACTGTGGTAAAACTCTGCCACGCATACCCGCGCACCATCCTGGGCCTTGCCCAATAACGCTCCACGCTTATATGTGGCCCAGGCCCGGGGGCTCCTGTCGGTGTACAAAGTAGGGGTCCTTTTTGTACACCTTTACTTGTGCACGGGCAGTCACAGCCACACGCCCGCGACCACACTTGGCGGGGCAGAGGAAGCAAAGACACAAGACTACTGGAGCAACGCCAAGACAGAGGCACGAGGAGCGAAGGGACAAGGTGGGCTCTCCCCGTCAGGAGCCTTGCCGGGGCAGCTTACATAGCCCCAGCAAGGGTCTTGCCGGGGCAACTTGCCCAACACCAGCAGAGCCTAAGAGTTCCGACATCGTCGACAACATTGGAACCAAGGCTCGGGAGGCGCATGCATGGTGGCATGTAGATCTTTGTAAAGACCAAGGACATACAATACTAGATGAGAACCAAGAGACGGAAACCCCGGCAAGATCCTTGCTGGGGACGCTCACAGGACCCCCAGCTAGACCCTTGCTGGAGACGCCTACGAGACCCCGGCAAGGCCCTTGCCGGGGCCCCCTGCGGGGCCACAACCAGGCCCCCACCTGCCATCGCTCCACCGCCATTTCAATACAGCAGTCAAACCCGCCAACAAGGCAGGCACCTGCGTGGCGACGTGCAGCTTCCAGGCCAACTCAGCAAGCACCTGCGTGGTGGCATGCAGATCTTCGTGAAGACTCTGCCACCGCACCAACTCAGCAGCCAGCCAGCCAGCATGGCGCTGCACGCCTAGTCAGCCTGGACGCGCGTCGGAGCGAGGCGAAGCGGTGGCGGACGGGACGAGTTTCTTTGTCGTCCCCGATAAAGTGAGAGGGCACGTCGGCAGCGCATTAAATGTGTTTGTCCTACGGGTCTAGGCGATAGACTTGTATACAGTGCAAACTTTCCACCTCTTGTGTGCCACTGTGGCGACCCCCTGAGGCCCGAGGCATACTGGAGGAGGATACAGACTTTTTGGACCCTGCATGCTTTGTAGCAAGTCCAAGAACACCAGATAAACACAAACCAGCAGGAGTAGGGTATTACGCATCACTTGCGGCCCGAACATGGATAAATTCCCCGTGTTGATCTTCTAAACCCGCTCTTTCCACAGCCCCGCGCCCGCCAACCGTAGAAGGGATTCCCCATAATCCCATAGGTGTCGTTTCCACCGACATAACCATATACATATTTGTGCAAACAGGGACATCTATCTCCATATTTCTTCTATTTGTGCAATGAGAAGCACACACCTCAATTTTAGTAGAAAGGCTCAAATTTAGATGGTTGTTCCTACCTGCCGTAGTCTGGCCACCCGTTTTCTAGGTATTCCTATATTGGTAGTAACTAGGTAGAATGACCGTCGCAATCTAAAAGAAGTTGATTCATACATTTACTTCCTGCTTGCAGTGTAGGAATGCGCCTGTCATGTGTGGCGGAGAAAACAAGCACTGCATCCTTGTCAGAAATACACGCGTTCCCATATCAAGGATGACCAGAGGACTAGCTGGCACGCTACACAGAGGTTTTGGGGAGATGTGCACGGACAAGAGGCATTGTGGTCTACTTATTTCTACAAATAGTGGTACTTCAATTTAGTGGAACTACACAAGAAGTTCAGATGGTCAGTCCACTACAAGGTTTAGTTCAACATTCAAACTGAGAACACAATTATAATTTGATATTCTGGAATGAGAGAACCTAACCCTGGATGGTGGCGACAAGAACAACCAGAGTGAACCCCAGGAAATTAAAGCGTGCCTAGGAAGGCCCTTTGCTGAGAGAAGCATCACTTGATTTTTCCTGATTTGTAAGCATTCTCACAACTTTGTCTTTCGCTGTGAACTTGCAAATGTTAGTTATGTTCTATGAATCATTGAGATGTATAAAAATGCTAAACTTATGCTTTTGAAGTATTTTATGAAGCTGAATTTAATGTGAATGTTCCACATGAATCCTGGACTAGCGTGTGAACATTTGGAATGTACATTGTGGCCTTACTTAACTGCATAAACCACTATAACAAGATGCATAGTTGCATATATGTCAGACAACGGAGTATTGAGTGTGACCTGGTCGACAGCCAACTTTTCTAGTGTTGAAGCAAGCTAGGCCAATGTGTCGTGTTTGCACCAACTGCTTACAATTGGGGTAGCACAAACAGAGTTTACAAGTACTTAACGAGCATTACCTACCCTATGTATACATCAACGCACCAAGAGTTGTCAAACAAGTACTCTATTTCATAAAACACACATTGCTTGTATGATAAACATTGGCAACTGTTTGACCATGCCATATTACATGAAAAAACTCATGAGGATGCATCTATTTCGGAAAAACTTATGAGGGTTCTCACAAGATTCATAGGCAAACAAAAGTAGCAGTAGTTCCCATAGAGGGATTCAAACAGAGTACTACCCCCAGAGGGCTCGATATTACGCAAGGTTCAGGTAATTAAACACAATCCAAACTACTTCAAAACACAAGCTGGGCCAACTATTCCATGTCATCCATCTAATTGGCGATGGACACAAGACGAACCTTGCGATGAACATCCTCGAGGATGTCCAGTAGCAGCTCAATCCTGTCAACCTTCTTGAAGATAACCCTGTGGCCTTCCACTCATAAACTTGTTTTTCGAGGCTTGCCACGTCATGTTCCTGCATAAGCTTGACAAGAACATTATGCCTCACAAATGAAGGAGTAGCTTTGAACTTCTTGTTCTTCAGTACACCATGGATAACACGCGTGACAAAACTGTGGCTGGAATACATCTCGTCTTTGGTATAAGTACAAATGGCTTCTAGGATTGAACAACCTAAGAACTTTGTTTTCCCAGTGCGTATATCCAGGTCATCCACCTCATAGCGAGTGACATGTACAACCACACAATCCTTGTCTACATCAGGCCTTTAATTGTAACAAAAACAAATTCTGAATTACTTTCTGATATAAAAAAACACAAGTTATTGAAAGCACTATGTAGAGTCAAAAACATGCATGACAGGGAAGATAGCATGGCATTAGAGCTAATAAATCTTACATTATTTATCACCACATACTTTGATCAATAACCACAATCAAGATCGGCAAAGAAGACAATCACCTTGCATAGCTCAGCAGGGCGGCACATCCTCCAAGGCGGAAAACTACTCCTGCAGGGCCATGGGGTTGTAACCTCAAACTTGGCGTTGACCATCTCAGTAGTGGCCAGCGTATCTGGTTTTGGCTCGGTGGTGGCACTACAAAAAAATACACTTCCGTGATGATACGTGTTTGTCACAATAGTTCACGTTTTCTGTCATGCATGTACATCCATGACAAATTTATGACAGAATCAAGATAGTCATACCTGTCTTTGTCAGAGAAGTGTTCCATGACATTACCAAAATTATCATCACGGAAGTGTCCACTTCCATGACGATAAATCGCGCGTCTTAGAAGTGCTTTCGTCAAGGGTGACCGACATGTGGCATCCACCGTAACGGAACATCGTTAAGCTATCGGGTCCGGTTTAGGATCCGATAACCCGTTAACAGCCCCGAGCAATGGGGATTTTCCACGTGTAAAATCATCATTGGCTGGAGGAAACACGTGTCGGTCACCGTTGGGACAGATGTCATCCACTCATTGGACACAAAGCGCCTATGATACGTCGACACGTGGCACGGCCCAACAGAGGCCCATTCCTGTGAAAAGGCCGACCCGTTTGACTTGGTCAAAAGGTGGCGAGCCGGCCCACGACAAGCCTGTTAACGACATGTTCGCATATAGCCCATTTACAGCCCGCTAACCCAGGGTCCGCTTACGGCCTATCCGAATTAGGCCCAGTAGCGTCATCTGGGCCGTGCAATATAATCCTAGCCCATTTTAACTTCCGGCCCATGTATGGCCCATGACGTCTTTTGGCCCATATGAGGCCCTTAGTAACCCTCGGCCCATTAACGGCCCGTGGTAAAACTGGCCCGTAATGAACAGTGTATCACTTTATACCCATTAACGGCCCATTATTCCGTTGGGCCATCTCCAGCCCAGGTTATCTTTCGGCCTTCTCAGGGCCCATTTATTCTTGGGCTCATTTCCAGCATTCGGTTAATTACTTACAACTTTATTCGTAATTTTTCTCGCTTGGGCCAAATTCAGCCCGTGCTTACAGTCGGCCCGTTTGTCGCCCGTTAATACGTTGGGCCGTTTTCATAGCGTCATCAAATACAGCCGATTAACGACGGCCCATGAACGGATGATTCCAACTCTAGCCCATTTATAGCCATAAAGTGGTATCTTATTGGCCCATGTTTGGGCAATCGATCATATGGCCCGTATAATGCCCATTGATGATACGGCCCGTAGAAGGCCCATTGTTTCCACCCCCCGTAGAAGGCCCATTATTTCTACGACCCGTAGAAGGCCCAGTGTCACTACTGTAAATATGTAGCCCATGGTTATTGTGGCCTAGTTTTAAAAAATAGGTTATTGCGGCCACTTGTAATGTGCATGACATGAGAACATAACCGTTTATTCAATTGAAACTGAAATCAATATAGAGCAAGTTACAACAGCAAACCAGTTAAAGAAACAAGTTTAAAACATACCTGTTGCGCCATTGGAGTTTCAATTCCATCCTTCAAATTTGAAAATAGTTGGTCTGAGTAAATACAGTGATGCAAGAGAAAAGGAGTATGAACCATAGCTACAGAACCTGACCTGAGAACAATTCTTCTTCTCCTTTAAGCGTTGAGTTGGGATTCGGAGTGGTGGTCCTCGTGCTTTGGGTACTGCAGTTCCCTTACTAATGCTCGTGTTTGGGTGCTCTGTGGTGGAGACGGTGCTGTGTCAACTGGAACTGGGTTACTATCTGCTGGGGTTGGGGTTAGAAGGGGTGTAGCTGGTTCTCTGTCCAACTGGGTAGCGGTACAATCTGCGAGAGTCTGGGTTATGTGTGGTGGGGCTGGTTCTTGGGCAAGTACAGCCGTGGTTCTATCTGCATCAACTGGTAGCACTATCTTTTCTGAAGACCGTGTTGTTACTCCTTTAGATACTGCCATCACCCTCTCCAATTCAAATGGCTCATAAATAAGAAAAGTAATTGAATGTACAGATATTGTATGATAGACAGGTGCAATGGATAGTGGGGAATAAAAGAGGGCATGAAATAATTCATATTTATGTTGTCTAACCAAACAGGATAGCATGACACAATTTCACATATATGATGGCTAACTAAACGGGATAGCATGATACAATTTCACATTATGATGGATAACTAAAAAAGATGGAAAGACATAGTTCAAAATATGATGACTATGTAAACATGATGACATGATATAACTATATAATGTGTTTATTAAATAGGTTGGCATGCCATAATTCACATACATGCCGCCCATGGAAACATGATAGCATGATATAATTCCCGAATAGAATGACATAATTCAAAATATGATGATTGTAAACACTAAACAAGATGAGACGATATAACTATATGATGTCTTTATTAAATGGGTTTCCATGCCATAATTCAGATAGATGTTGTGTATGTAAACATGATGGCATGATATAATTCAAATATATGATTTATATAGTAAGCAAGTAAGCAGATGGCAATCCATAAATGATGTAAAAACTAAGCAATGCAAGACAACATGCATGACATGGGTAATATAACCCTGCCAAGTTTGAGCATAGACCTCAGGGGGGAAATAGGACTAGTCATCAGTCTCTGAATCCTCCTCTGAGTAGCTCTCTGTATCCAGCAAGATGTCTGTTTCAGCAGGTAGCATTGTCTGCCCTGAATACCTTGTTTTCACTCCAAATACTTCCATCACCGCTGATGCACAGGAAGAGTAGTTGAATATACAAACGTTGTCGACAAATGGAACACGTAATACAAAAAAAATGATAGCATGATATAAGCACATACATGATGATTCGCTCAACAGCATGGCATTGCATAATTAACATATATAATGCCTTTGCAACAAGATAGCATTGCGTAATTCACATATATAATGTCTTTCAACAAGATGGCAATGCATAATTCACATATATGGTAATTAGACATTAAACAGGTGGCATTCACACAAAGCATGTCTAAACTAATCAAATGACATCACAATGCAAGACACCATACGCATGATATGAGCAACATAACCCTGCCAAGTTAATTAGAGCATACACCTCGGGGAGGAAATATGACTGGTCATCTGTCTCTGAATGCTCCTGTGAGGAGCTATCCATAACCAGCGAGATATGCGCTTCATCAGATAGCATAGTCTGCTCTGAAGACCTTTTTTCACTCTAGAATTTTCCATCACCGTGTCAAATGGCTGATGCACACGAAGAGTAGTTGAATGTACTAACATTGTTGACAAATGTAATACGTAACGAAAAAAAAGGATGGCCTGATATAATTCACATATAAGATGACTGGCTAAGCAGGATGGCATTGCAAAATTCACATATACGATGCCTGGCTAAACAAGATGGCATTGCGTAATTCACATAAACGATGAATAAACTAAACAGATGGCATTCACACAAAGCATGTCTAAACTAAGAAGTTGACATATTTGATGTATAAAGTAAGCAATGCAAGGCACCATATGCATGATATAACCAACATGAGCATGCCAAGTTAGAGAGAAGACCTCATGGGGTAAATAGGAGTGGTCTTCTGCTTCTGAATCCCCCTCAAAACAGTTATCTTCCTCTTGATTACGATCCGAAATGGGTGGAGGGGGGCTGCCTTTCCGCCCACCATGGAGCGATGTCTGCATGAAATTTTATTACCACCCAAGGCTCGTCTCTTTTGCTCTACATGTTCAGTTCCATTGTGTAGAATAACTAACATGCATAGGAATAAAACATAGTGTGATTATGTAAGGAGTGCATGCACAAATCCAGAGTGATGGTAGCAAACTGTGGATAGACCCAAAACCAATGATAGCAGGCAGATAATAGCTTTAGTTAAAAAATACAGATAATGGCTCCTTTAATGTTTGTTTGCACCCAACATGAAACTCACAGTAGACACCCGAGATTAACCAGAAAGTAGACATATAGTACTGATTGCTGCCCCAATATGTACCCCACAACCATTTAACACTACAAAAAAAGACACATCCGTGACATTTTGGGCCGAACGAATTTTTTTTCTGTCATACATATGACACTTCTATGATGATAATTGTGACAAAACCCGATATCATCATAGATGTGGTGGGCTCCTACTTCTATGACAAAAAATCTTGACAGAAAATGGGCTTTTCGTCCTGGGCAGGCCGGAGACGCAGCTGCATGACATTATTTGGGCCGTCCATGACGGAAAAAACCGTGGTAGAAGCGAGGGGGAGGAAAATTTCGGGAGTTCCGGTTACGGTGGGAGGTCGGGGGCGGCGATGCTGCGTTTCTCGTGACACGTCTGCGGCGTGTGTGCGGCGTTGGCTCTAATCGAACCCGAGCAAGGCGTTGGGCTCTAATCGAACCCGGCGATTGGTAATCGCAAGCTACGACATTCGAACCCGAGCAATCGATCGATGGTATTAATCGAACCTGATCGAGCGATTCGCCAGCTACTGCTGCTAACTCAAGCCGATCGATGCCGGCTCTGGATGAACGATGGCGTTGAGGGGGGTTGGAGGAATAGGTCCCGGTGGGGTTGGATGAACAGGACCCCGTGGTGTTGCCTCTGGATGAACAGGACCCCGATCGACGAGCCGGTTGGGGCTGGATGAACAGGACCCGTGGAGGGGTGGATGAGCAGGACCACCCGTGGAGGGCGGGATGAGCGATGAGACGGTGGAGGGGTGCCCGTGGAGGGGTGGTTGAACAGGACCCCGTGGTGTGGAGGGTTGGATGAACAGTAGACGGTGGAGGGGTGGTTGAGCGATGGCGGTGGAGTAGCGCGCGGTGGAGGCTGGATGAACAGGAGCCCGTGGAGGCTGGAGGAGGTCGATGGTGGATGAACAGTAGCTTGTGGAGGCTGGAGGGGGTCGACGGTGGAGATGAATAGTATCCCGTGGAGTCCCCTTTTGCGGTACGCCACACCCCTCCCGATGAACAAGACCCCAGTTTCGACCGTAGCGCTGCAACACAAGTCCGTTTCCTCCGTTTTGCGGTACGCCACACCCCTCCCGATAAACAGGACCCCCATGTAACGCCCCAAGACCGACGCTTCAGATGCCTTCCTTGTTTTCCGAGATTCGTCATGCAATTTGTTTTGTTCATTGCATTCATCCTTGCATCATGTGCATTGCATCATGTCATTAATCTTTGCATCTCAACTCAACTAATAAATTGCATAGATCGTTGACCTATTTAAATCAAGGGAATTCACATGGTGATTCTCTTTAAAACATATCCTCTCGATATTTAGAGAGCTATAGTAAATATTCCAATTATTTGGATTTACCGCAAACACACTTAAAATATATCCCAATGCCTTTTTTATCTTAATTCTTGGTCTCCAACCTTGCCCATAATTTCTTTCATCATATTCCGGAGCTCCACCAAAAATCCGAACATTTTTGGACCTTCCCAACCCTCACTTCCTATTCAAATCATTTGAATTTAAATCAAATGAGTTTGAATTTAATCTTTCAATCATACCCACTTCCTTCTTACACTCATTTGAATTAAATTCAAATGAGTTTGAATTCAACTTCACGCCCATGCTCACTTTCTATTTTCTTGGATCAAGCTCATTTTTATGAGTCCGAGAAAAATACCCTCCTCCTCAAGCTCCACCCCTAACCTCTCTTTCTTTTCTTTCTTATCTATGTTTTGTTTTTATTTATTTATTTTTAGAGTGAGAGAGCCCATCAGCCAGGCCGGCCTGCTTCCCTCATGATCCTTTCGCCCAAGGCCCAGCCGCACCTCTAACCCTAGCGCTCGCCTCCACTCCTCTCGATCCTCGCTCTCTCCCTCGTTCCCCTCGCTTGCGCGCCAGAGAGCCTCGGCTCGATCCCCTTTTCCCCTTCACTCGTCTCCTCCTCACACACACGCGCCCTTGACAGGAGAGGGATCCCGATCCCATGGCGCCCGCTTCTGTCGCGACCGACCCCTCGCAGCCTCCACGCCTCCCCTCTCAGGCACCAGGCCACGACCGCGCCTCCTCCTTGCCAAATCCCGTCGCCCAAGCGCCCGAGGAGAGGCTCCTCGAGCACCTGCGCCAAGAGCCGTCGTCCTCCGCGCCCAGCAGAGCCCCAGCGCCGCTCGTTCCCTTCATTTTGGCGAGCTCATGGAGCCCCAAGACCGGTCGTCATCGAACCTCCTTCCCGCGTCCCCGCCTCTGGTGACCAAGTCCGCCGACAACCTCGACTTCCAAAGCAGCCGCCGTCCAGCTAACTGTCTCCTGCTCGTGCCCGAGGATCGAGCGCCTCCACCTCGCCCACCGCTGTTTCCGTCGCTCCACCTCCCATAAGCCCGACCCCGCTGCTCCTGCTCCGCTTGCCCTTCCGCCACGACCATCTCCTCCCCGACGCCTTCTTTGCTGCTGTAGCTGCAAGACCACCACGACACCGTCATGGAGCCCAGTCCGAAGATGACCACGACCGCGCATCTCTCCTTGTACCACTTTGGAGTTCGAGACCATCAAGTACCCCGACGCTCCTCACCATGCACGACTACAACACCAAGGGAACCACAACCCTCGACTCAGGGACGCCAAGTACCTCTACGACCCTATGCACGACTCACGTGATTCACCAAGTACCCCAAGTTCAACTACTTGGATACGACAAGTTCCTCTCCGGACATGTACGACTACCGTTGCCAAGATCGCGAGTACCTCTACCGTCGCCGTGAACGACTACTTCCACGACGTCCGTGAACCACTACTTCCACTACCGTCGCGAGAACGACTACTTCCACTACGGCCCGTGTACCACTACTTCCTTCGTCGTACTCGACCCGCTCCGAAAGGCACGCTTCGAAGGTATACCGTCGAGACGATCGCCCGTGAACGAATGCCTGTGTGTTGTATGAGATGCACCATTTTCTCCGTGTCCGAATTGTCACTCGTTTCGATGCCCCTAACCCGTGGGAACCCGGTAGTCGGGAGCACCCCACCATATCTAGCATGTTCCGCACATCCGCACGCTTCCTTTTGCACCGGTATCTCCATGAGCTACCGGAACCGATATGTTGCCGTGGCATCATTTTCGGATTCGCCGCCGTGGCACCCTTTTTGTTCCGCCATGGTGACAAATGCTTCATAACATGCTTATGTCAACATTTTCATAAAATTGCTTAAAACTTGCATATGTCATCCGCATCATGATAACAACAATTAAAATGTTTAAAATTGTTGTTGCATTAAATTGCTAAATGCATATGGGTATTTACCGGATTTGTTGTTTTTATGTCCGGCCCCATTTAAATTGTTTAGATGGTATAGTTTTGATATGCTTCACCACTTGCCATGTTAACCAATATTTAATATTGTTGGGTCCATCACCGAGAGAGAAACTAAATAATTGATGTGGTGTTTCGTCAATATGCAACTTCGTTGCATATTGAGCTTCACTTAACTTGTAGTGTTGTTTGTGCATATTGCCATGCCATGAATCATTAAACCGGACATGCATCATACTTGATTGTGCATCATGCCATGTTTATGATTGTGTGTTTACTATGTTGTTTGCTTCTTTCCGGTTTGCTTCTCGCTTAGCTTCGGTTTCGTTCCGGAGTTGTGAGGATTCGTTCGACTACATCCTTTTGTCTTCTTCATGGACTCGTTCTTCTTCCTTGCAGGATTTCAGGCAAGATGACCATACCCTCGAAATAACTTCTATCTTTGCTTGCTAGATGCTCGCTCTTTTGCTATGCCTATGCTGCGTTACCTACCACTTGCTATATCATGCCACCCATATTGCCATGTCAAACCTCTAACCATCTTTTCCTAGCAAACCTTTTGATTGGCTATGTTACCGCTTTGCTCAGCCCCTATTATAGCATTGCTAGTTGCAGGTGAAGATGAAGTTTGTTCCTTGTTGGAACATGGATATTTTGGGATATCACAATATCTCTTATCTTAACTAATGCATCTCTATACTTGGTAAAGGGTGGAAGGCTCGGCCTTATGCCTGGTGTTTTGTTCCACTCTTGCCGCCCTAGTTTTCGTCATACCGGTGTTATGTTCCTTGATTTTGCGTTCCTTACACGGTTGGGTGATTTATGGGACCCCTTGACAGATTCGCTTTGAATAAGACTCCTCCAAAGAAGGCCCAACCTTGGTTTTACCATTTGCCACCTAAGCCTTTTTTCCCTTGGGTTCTGCAGACTCAAGGGTCATCTTTATTTTACCCCCGGGCGGTGCTCCTCGAGTGTTGGTCCAAACTAGAGCACCGTCTTGGGACCATTCCTTGGCAACTTGGATTACGTCGGTACTGTCGCTCAGCTTATCCGGTGTGCCCCGAGAACGAGATATGTGCAGCTCCTATCGGGATTTGTCGGCCTGTGGGTGGTCTTGCTGGTCTTGTTTTACCATTGTCGAGATGTCTTGTAGTCCGGGATTCCGAGACTGATCGGGTCTTCGGTAGAAGGAATATCCTTCGTTGACCATGAGAGCTTATAATGGGCTAAGTTGGGACACCTGCAGGGTATTATCTTTCGAAAGCCGTGCATGTTATGAGGCAGATGGGAATTTGTTAATGTCCGTTGTAGAAAACCCAAAGTTGATCTTAATTAAAATACACCAACGGCGTGTAATCGTGATGGTCTCTTCTCGTGAGTCCGGGAAGTGAACACGGTGTTGGAGTTATGTTTGGCGTAAGTAGTTTCAGGATCACTTCTTGATCATAGTTGTTCGACCGTGCCTTGCTTCTCTTCTCGCTCTCTTTTTGCGAATGTAGCCACCAGATATGCTAGTCGCTTGCTGCAGCTCCATCTCACTACCTTCTCCTACCCATAAGCTTAAATAGTCTTGATCTCGGGTGTGAGATTGCTGAGTCCCGTGACTCACAGATACTTTCAAAACCAGTTTGCAGGTGCCGATGAAACCGTGCAGGTGACGCATCCGAGCTCAAGGAGGAGCTTGATGAAGATCTTGTTCATTGTGTTGTTTCGTTTCAGTTGATCAGTAGTGGAGCCCAGTTGGGACGATCGGGGATCTGTGTAGCATTTTGGGTAGTCTTCTTTTACTTTCGTTCCGTAGTCGGACCTTGATTGTATCTGTATGATGTAATGCTTTACTCATGTATTGTGTGAAGTGGCGATTGTAAGCCAACTATGTATCTGTTTCCCTTATGTATTACATGGGTTGTGTGAAGATTACCTCACTTGCGACATTGCTTTCAATGCGGTTATGCCTCTAAGTCGTGCTTCGACACGTGGGAGATATAGCCGCATCGAGGGCGTTACACCCCATTTCGACCGTAGGAGGTCCGTTTCCTCCATTTTGCGGTACGCCACACCCCTCCCGATCAACAGGACCCCCGTTTCGACCGTAGGAGGTCCGTTTCCTCCGTTGTGCGGTACGCCACACCCCTCCCGATCAACAGGACCCCCGTTTCGACCGTAGGAGGTCTGTTTCCTCCGTTGTGCGGTACGCCAGGCCTCGTTTCCATCGCCTCTTCCGTCCAAGCCCTCCCGATGAACACGACCGCATTCCGTTCCGACCCAGCCGTGTTACCTCCCGATGAACATGACGCATTTTGTTGCCTCCCCATGAACACGACGACGATGCTGTTTCTCCGTTCCGACCCAGCCATGTACACGAGCCTTGGTCTAACGTATGCGCGAGTAGGCGTTCGAGACCCCGCCCATATGTACACATACGTGGTCGTATTTTCTATCTTGCACCCTGGCCGCCTCTACTACGACACGTGCGCGCCTCTACATCCACCAGTATATATGTACGTACACGTTTGCGACCAGAATGACAACGCTACGTACGCTTCGACCAGGTGCGTCCTGACTGTCACGCACTTCCTTGCCTGCGAAGATGTAGCTGGTGGGTCCCACCGATCGGGCGAATCGTTTTTGCCGGACGCACTTCCTTGCATGCGAAGATGTAGCTGGTGGGTCCCAGCAGTCAGGGGGCGAATCGTTTTGGTTTTCTTTTTTTTCCCAGACGCACTTCCTTGCGTGCGAAGATGTAGCTGGTGGGTCCCAGCAGTCAGGGGGGCGAATCGTTTTTTTTGCCTGGACGCACTTCCTTGCGTGCGAAGGTGTAGCTGGTGGGTCAGCGGTCGAGAAACATTTTTTTTCGAAATCGGTGGCCCGTCTGGTGGGTCCCTGCCGTCAGTGGAGGAATCATTATTTTCAGCGTAATAAGGAGGCACTTCCTTGCTTTGCCGCCCGTGGACCCGGTGTCGGCCTCTCCACGTCTGATCACGTCCAATGTAAGTTGTTCCTTGACCATGTTGACCACGCCACGCCGAGAGCACCAGGGCGGTGGACGACGATGAGGCCTAGGAAGGGGACGACGCAGAGCCGGTGAAGATGCGGCAGTGGATGCCCACGCGGAGAGGAGTATGAGGTTTCACTCGTTCATCTGCGGTGTGAGGCTGCCGTCGCCGCAGGGCCTAGCCAGCGGTGGGAATAGTAGGCGGCGGTGAGGCCTCCGCGGCAGCACAGCCGGCCACGGGAGGCAGGAGCAGGCGGCACGACCGGCGCTGCTTTGGGCGGCTGGAGCAAGAAGACCAGAGGTTGAAGAATCACGACGGTCGTTGGATGGACATCGTACGGTCACTGCAGCTAGAATCGTTTATATTGACTAAGTTGAGAAAGCCCTTGGTACGCGTCAACTTAGTAGGACCATAGGTCAGTCTCCGAAACGGCGCGCCCCAGATGTCAGGGGGAGGAATCATTTTTTGGGCGGCTGAAGCTAGAAATCCGAGATTGAAGAAGAAGCACGACATCCGTTGGATGGACATCTAACGAACACTAGTGCTAGAACCGTGTGCTGACTATAAGTTGACAAAGCCTTGCATACGCGCCAACTCTGTTTTTTAGGGGACGCGTCAACTTAGTAAGGCCGTAAGTGTGGCAGAGAACTTATAGCCCATTTGAGATTTGTAAGAATGTGTAGCCCATTTTTGAATTCCAATGGAATTTACTACAGCCCATTTACAGTTTGTTAAAATTACAGCCCATTTCAACCAACCGTTCAAAACAGAATTCAATAAAATTTCCCACATTTTGATGGGATCCGAAATATTTTTATCCCGAAATTTCTAGTCAGATTAAATAAATTTATATTACGTAAAAATCCAACGAAACATTACACTCGCAACAATTAATGAAATTAAAATTTTCAATATCCAAAAATAATATTTTATAAAGTAATCACGTGTTTGGTGCATTTTTTTATAATTCTTTGCTCAGCTTTTATAATTACATCCCATTTATTATTTCTTAAAGCCCATTTTCTTGTTAAGCCTAATGCATCCCTCCTAGGAAAGATTTGCAGCCTAAGCGGGGTGGAGAATAACAACTTGACCTTGCACAGGTATTCCTAAAAAAGTATAGCTGGGCTAGCCATTTTCAGCTTGAAAAAATTAATATCCGGCTGGATATCGGCCTAGGCTAGACGGGCCACTGACCCCATTAAACCTGCAGCAATGTTTTCGTTGTTGTTCGGAGGAGAAAAATTAATATCTGGGTTCAACATCAAAAACTCTGCGGTGCTCACACCTCAAAAAGCAAATCTTGCTCGAGCTGCTTGGTCCCAGCTGTCGGCCGCTTCTTGTGCAATTCTCTCATTTATTGACTACTACATAGGTTGACAATGGTGTGGGACCGTGATGTCAGGAAACCAGGGGGAAGAAAAATAAATTACTCCAGCAAGTGCTTCCACCTCTACCTCGTTGTCTCCCGTGGAAACCCCTTCCCTCCCTTTTTTTTGCTCAAGCAAGGACCAGTGCATGCAGCACGTCCATGCGGTTATTAGGCAAGAAATAAAAGCGCTTTGCATGCTATGAATTACGATGGCCTGCATGGGTAGCTAATAAGGCATCCTCTTAACTGCTGTGATTAATGTTGTGTTTAGAAGAGAGAAATAATCTTCTTTTCCACCAATCTGCTTGCACCTAGGTCGTGATGCACCTTCTAATACGACTTATTCACCTAGACGGAGGGAGTATAGTTTTATACACACACACACACACACAGATATATATATATATATATATATATATATATATATATAATAAGGAGGCACTTACGTACGTGAGGCTATGGACCTAGTGGGTCCCCATTGTCATCCTCTCCAAGTAAAGTCATCTCCTTGCCGCTGCTTCCGCCCAAATAAGCTGCCGCCCGCCCCCTTCCCGGTGCAGGCGATTGCTCCGCCTTCAAACGACACAAGTGCCGTCCGTCCGTCCATCTGCCGCCCACATTAATGATACGCGGTTGCCGAGGCGGCTACTCCGGCGCCACACGTCCGTCCCTCCGCCCGCCCACCATTGCTATATAAACTGCTGCGCCGACCATAGCCGCAGTCATCCGCATCCGGTCCTATTCTCCTATCCACACCACTACTGCCCACCATGGCTTCCTCACGCTCCAGCGCTCTTCGGGACGGGCGGACGACGGACCACAAGGAGATGGCAGCCATTGCTGCCGACCGGCTGGCCGGCAGGCAGCCGGAGGACGACGATGTCCCAATGGAGAACAAGGTTGTCGATGATCCGGCGCCAACCCCCTCCTCCCCACCATCCTCGCCGGTGCATTGCACCATGAACATCGGCGAGGCACGTGCCCAATATATGGACCGGGTATGAGGCGTATGCGTGGGAAGCGATTCCGGAGGCGCAGCCGACGCCGCCTACAACCACCATCTCCTCTAGGAGCACTGCAGCGGAGGAGCAGATCGCCGCAGAAGCGGGCGGAGTAGGAGGCGCTGCTCGACTTCGCTCACCGCCGCAAGGACCGCCTCGAGCGCTGGTGGTACCGCATGCGGGTGGCGGAGGCTGCGGCCGCGTACAAAGAGGCTAGCAAAGAGGGCGATGAAGCGGGCGAGGCGCTGTTTGGCGAGACTGAGGACGAGGCAGAGGACAATGCTGACTCCGACGAGTCCCCGCTCCGCTGGCGTCGACGAGGCCGTGCTCCGCCGAGGCCCCGCGGCTCCAACAACGAGGCAAAGGACACCGCCGGCTCCGCCGAGGCCCCGCCCCGCCAACAACGAGGCAGAGGACATCGCCGGCTCAGCCGAGGCCCCACCCTGCTGGCAACGCGGGGGAGGATTTCCACCGCTCCGCCGAGGCGCCGCCCTTGAGTAACGAGACAGAAGGACATCGCCCGGCTCGCCGAGGCCCCGCCCGCTGCCAATGAGGCCGCGCCACACGTAAAACGAGGAAGAGTAGAACACGATAGGTCGCCGCTCGTGTCCAAGTAAGGCCACCGCTGCTACCCTCGGTTGAAGCCAAGCTAAGCGGGTTGACCATTGACGGCCGATTAGCTTCTTGGCGGCGATGGAGTCAAAGAGCTGCGCTGGAGATGAACGCTGCTTCTACTTAATCTTTGGTGTAGTTGGCTGGTGACACGTGGGCCCAACAGGCCACATGTCGATTCTGAATCGCACACCTGCCGATTCAATCCTTAAGCTTCTGCTCGCTCAGCAGGACACAGTGGGTAGCTTCGGTTAATTAATTATACCTCCTTCGTCACCAAGCTTCCTCCTTCGTGGATCTCATTGGCACTCTTGATGTGGAAGAAAAGGTGAGAGCAAAGGACACACATGCTTGAGGAATTGAGGGAGGATCTAGTGCCAATAAGGTACAGAAGAACTTCCAGCCCCACAAGTTCAAGAACAAGGGCAAGTTTGATGGTAAAGCAAAAATTGATGGGAAGAACAAGGCTGTGCAACACACGAACTTCAAGAAGAAGAATGACAAGAAGAAAGGTGTTTGTCATGTGGTGATCCTGATCATTGGGCTCCTAGTTCCCTTAATCGCTATGACAAGCTAGGCCGGTTAATTAATTATAGCTCCAGCGCACCCCTTTTTAGTTGAAATGTAAAGAAATCCGGCATGTTCATATGAAATCCGACCGTGTATGAATGAATTTATTTCGATTAGTTTGAATTCCTGTATCACCGGCATTGGATGAACATGCAAAACAATACGTACTAGCATTATTCCCAGGGTGATCACCTCGTTTGCAGCAGTTTCACATGTACTCCCTCCGGTCCTTTCTAGTCTGCATACAAGTTTTATGCCGGTCAAAGTATCTCTACTTTGACCAATCTTATACAAAAAAGTATGCACTTTCACAATGTGCGAAGTAAAAAGGAACAGAAGGAGTACACAGAGTTTGAGCAGATTTTTAGCGTTCATGTACATTGCAATCAAACACACAGGCCTGACAATCCATAGAGAACATTCAAAACAATCGATGACTATGCATCTCAGCGACTCACATGTCAGAGGCAATATTTACTTCACAACTAAAGAATAAATAAAAAATTGATCGACGCTGGCGGCGATAAAGGGCGTCCCATTCGAAAATATCAAACGCATGTCTTGCTAAAATCAATGAGCAAAATTTGACAAGGTTGTCCCATTCCAACATATCAAATGCCTGCGATTGTGGAATGGGCAGGGTTTGCCATCAGTTCGGACATTGACATGGCACCTCGTGCTAAATAAACCAGCAGTTCTTTTTGTGCAGTTCCACCAAAATCAACCAAATTCGCGCGTAGCTTATATGATTTCGCCCTTATATGTTGCAACGCCTTGAACTTATCGGCACCTCCTTTCTTGTGGTGAACATGAATGATTCGATGTATTCATGAACATTTTGTGCAGTTCCCATTGAAATCAAGCTGAGCACCCCTGTTTGCACAAATACAAAAAAGTGATTAGTATAAAGCAAACTGTACTATGAATTGACAGTTTCAACAGGCACATACATGGCCCATGTAGAGCACACTTTTAGAAAAATGGAACTCACCAGAAAGAATCCTAGAACAACAGCAAAAAAATGGAGATTTTGTCAGTCCTTCTGAGCTGAAGTTAGTTTGGTCTTGTGGGGAGTAATGTAACCATCCTTCAACTGCTCCTTCTAATGATAAGGTAGACAGGGCTTCTTCATCCTGGCATAATCGGAACTAGTCACTTCACGTACTCCATGTTCTTCTTCGGAGGAAGATGATCCTGTTGTGCAAAGACAAGATGACTACTAAATGCTAGCATCACTGTTTGCTTGAAAAAAAGGAAAGGAAATATTTAAAACAACACAGATGAAGCACTTCTCAAGGACAATACCACTTTTTCATGACAGTATCTAAATAGTAGCACAACACCAATAGAGATGACAAAGCTCAATCATATGGATGAAATCAGTGGGCGAGTACCAACCTTTGTCAGGAGGCTTATTGTGTAGAGCATACAGATGAAGCATTTCTCCGGAACCATCTGTTGTTATCTACGGTGGTGGCCAAGCTTACTATATACTCCTCGATTAGTTCAATGTTCCCAACATCTTCTTGTGCAGTTCCACTAAAATATATGGTATCTTCAAAGAAGATCCCTGTTTGCACAAGTAGAGATAATTACATATTACATTAAGAGTGGCATCAAATCAGTGGCAAAACAATTGCTCGTTCCAGCCATAGCAATAAATTAAGATGCAAAACTATATCATTACTTGTGCCATCACAGTTCGATTGCTTCATTACAGCACCGGAGTTCATTTTGTTTTTCTTCCCTTGTTCTTCCCCTTCATCACTTGGTTCAATAACAAACAAGCTTCGCCTTCAATGTAAGATTTGGCATGTCAATTAGGGAGCACAAGTATAGTACTAAACTTAATTTTCTGATGAAAGTGGCAAAATACAGGACAACAGTTGTGAAATATCCTTATCTTACCTCAATGGGATATTACGGTGCACATACATATTGGAAGTCTTGTCTCCATTTGTGCAGTTCACTAAAATCAAGCAACATTATCGTACAAGTAGCACAACATATGAATGCACACTGCAGAATCATGTGAAAGAAGGCTAGTAATCTTGACCTCTCATGATGCGGAATTCAAACAACTCACTAGAAGAAGATCTGAACCAAATTAAGCCTTAACGGATAGGAAGTAAGATCTCCTCTTGTGCAGTTCCACTAAGATCAAGCAATCAAGCAACATTGTCGATTGTGACATTTTGGTTGAACTGCACAAAACACTCTTAAAACAAAAGTGTTTTATGCAAGTGCAACAAAAGGTCACAATGGCAACAAGGTGAAGTAGATAACCCTGTTTACACAGAGGTGCAAAGGAAACAATTAGTGGTCAATAACAAGGATGACACGTAAGCCAACAAAAAGAAGCATCTACCTTATCTAAATGGGAAAGAAAGCAAGACAGTAGCATTTCTCAAACGGTGGCATTGATTAATATTAACATAGAGATTATATTAACAATAAAATTCGTTAAACATGTAATTTGCTTTTTAATTGTGGCATTGCATCAATTTTGCATCGGCATTATTAGAGGGTGTTTGTTTACATGGACATTTTGGTGTAGGGACTAAAAAAACTCCGTGTCAGTCCGTGTTGGTCCCAGTTTTGTTATTAGACGCCTTTCCCTATGTGAGCGCAGCAAATCTAGTCCTGCTCAAACTCTACAGCCTTGTCCCTTCCTTTCCTTTTTGAACTAGTACTTTTGCCCCTTCCTTTCCTTTTTGAACCACGTCCTAGATTTATGCGATACAACTTTCCCCACTACTTTCCCCCATTCCTTTCCTCTCTGAACCACATCCTAGATTAATGCTATACAACTTTCCCCCTTCATTTCCTCTTTGAACCACGTCCGAGATTCATGCTATATACAAATTTTCCCACTCCTTTCCTCTTTGAACCGCGTCCTAGATTCATGGTATACATGCAGCTAGAGCAATTCATGTGGAGTAAGTAAATTATACCTTAAGGTTCTTGGGGCGTGGTTCGTGAGCAACAGACGGCAGCGAAGAAGAAGGGTCGGAGGCCCTCCAGCGCCCGCTTGTTGGGTGGAAAGTGAACAGCTGCGCCAGTAGTCCCTCACCGGACGGCGACAGTTAAGCCTCCTTCCCTTCCGTGACGGATCCTGCTGGCTCTTTGAGCAGCAGTGAGGGGAGAGAGAGGCCAACGAAGTCTTGTTTAGATCTGGAGAGGGCGAGAGAGTGTGAAGAGAGCAACTACAAGCGCCGAGGAAGAGAGCATCTACAAGCGCTGAGGCTCCAGCTGGAGAGGGCAAGAGAGTGTGAAGAGAGCAACTACAAGCGCTGAGGCTCCAGTGTGTATATATATACTGGAGAGAGAGTGTGAACCGTGCAAACCCTAGAAAACATTTTGACCAATCAAAGAATCCTCCTGGCACAAATTATGCTCAAGTGTAGTTATCGAACCCGAGACCTCAAGTTTGATGAGCGAACAGGCTAACCAGCTACACAACCCTCCCGTTATGTTCAACGAGAGGGAAATAACCTTTTATACATTCCTGAATCGTTATTATAACATGCACACAAATTTTGGGCACTTGTATTCGACTTAAGTCAGTGTGCCACCGTATCTCGTATACTTACTACTCCCTCCATCTAGGTGTAATAAGTCACGTTAGAAGGTGCAACGGGACCAAGGTGCATGCGTGTGTGTGTGTGTGTGCGTGTGTGTGCGTGTGTGTTTAACATCATGTGTGTGTTAGAGAGAGCGACAGATCGACCTACTCCTACAGAGGATGTTGTGTAGTGTACGATTTTAGCCGCGATAGTCGGTGCATCCTCTCGCGGGCGTGTCCGGTAGGGACATGCGGACAGCTACCACGCCCGCTCCTGACCAGCCTGGCCCACCCAAAGCCCCTCCATCGCCCGCGCGCGCTTCCCGCCCGAAATGGTCAGCGCCGCTCCAAAGAATCGGTGCCGCATTCATGCCCGGGCAGAGCGAACACGACCTCTCACTGGCGCAAGAGTGATGGTTGCTTCGTCCGTCCAACTTACTGCTGGGTCTATGTGATTTGACGGCTCATTGGTCTTTATTACTGAGGTCGTAGGACTGCTGGATGTCCCACGCTTTCGGCGAAAGGAGGTATACCTACTAGATTACAATTTTCTCCATTCTTACAGCGGAGGCGTGCAAGAGCAGTGAAAACACGCAGGCTCAGTGATCCGCATGTGGTTCATGGTGAAATCTCTACAAAGACTTATATTTAGGAACGGAGGAAGTACTAGTATAGTACGTACTATAATTTATCAACGAGATAAATTTGTACAATGCTATGAAGCTTCCAGATTCTGTTACATGTATCTTGCGTCCAAGGTTGCCAGTTGCAACATTTCATCAAATACAAAGGAGACTAACATGCATGCTATTGCATCTCAATGATTGAAAGATCATAGCAAATATGTACTCCCTCCGTTCCAAAATAAGTTTCTCAACTTTGTGCAAACTTTGGTACAAAGTTGTACTACTACTAAAGTTGACACTTATTTTGGAACAGAGGCAGCTAAAGAAAAAAACGACCCATGCAGTCCCTAGCCCTTGAATCGTGAACCCTGACCAGGCTTCAATTTGCTGGCAACGTTCGAGCTTCCTAATAATTGAAGTTTGCAACCTTTTGACCATTGGATCATTTTGTGCAGTTTCACCAAAATCAAGATGAGCATCCTTGTGGCAAAGAAATTGAACAAGCGTGATTAGAATAAGATTACTGGGACTAGTTGATGAGACATAAACTCATCACAAATACAGTACATAGAAGCCAGTAGAGGTATGTGCGGGGCAAAGAAGTAGAGAAATATCCACAGGGAGTGATGTGGGCAGCTGGAGCAGTGGTGCAAGCCGACTGTAAATGAGTTGTACTTGAGGGACGTAGCTCAACCTTGAGGAGGGCGGCGGGAGGCGGCAACTGCCCACATCGCAGCAGTGAGCAAGGGACGAAGGCAACCTCACCGGCTTTGTGAGAGAGAACGGCGGGACCCATGACCGGGACGTGCCGACAGTGGTTTTTCGCCGTCGGCGACGGCCACCGCATCTACACTAAGCATCCACCCCTTCCCCACGCGGACGTGATCCGCCGGGATGTTAGAGATGTGGCCACAGTCGTTTTGTGCGAGAGAGTGTGAAGAGAGCAACCCCAACAAGCAACCGTGTAGGCTGGCCCATCCTGACTATGTATATAGTGGAGCGGTTTCCTTTTCTCTCCATATGAACCTATCATATTGCGTCGTGCCACGAAGAAAAAAACTTTATTTATAAATGACGCGACACCTACTACTCGTTCTCCTATAACCTTGCGCTTGGCATCTCCAAGATATTAACCTTGCGATTGGCTCTTCGCCTCTTCGGGAAGTCGAGCAATAATGGTAGTGCAGTATATATCATTCTGGATATATGAGACCGAATGAATTGCTGCATGTCCACCACGTGGGCGAGGATCGAGGGGCAAGGGAGAGTTCTACATATGGAGCAAAATGAGTGAATCTACACTCTAAAATTCGTCTATATACATCAGTGTTTGGAGTATGTAATAGTAGTTCATATTGAAATCTACTAAAGGACATATATATTCCAAACAATATGATAGTATAATATCTATCACCAAGGTAGTAGGGACGAGGAGTAAAAGGAGGGAGTAGTAAGTTTTTCTCCTCGTCCTGCGAGCCACTGCGCGCACGGGCAAGGGAGCGGGCGTAAGGCGTAGTAAACAAGCTTCACCTGATCCTGCGAGCCACCGCGCCCGTGGGCAAGGGAGACGGCGTACTAAGCAAGCTTCTCCTCATTCTGCGAGTTGACGGGACACATCAAAAGTACTCAAGTGTATAGAGCCTTGCCTCTAAGGTTGGCCCCACATGGTTTGCCTCTTTTTTTAACATAACACGTCAAGTCGCAATTTCTTTGTTCACCCGTGGTAGACGATCCTCCCTCCACCAAGTGGACAACTAGTACACGTGCCAAATTACCATGTGGGCTGCCTTTTTCGTACAGAAATGAGCTCCACCGTGTACCCGTGCGAGTGTGGTTGGGAAAGAGACGGGAGTACGTGCACCGTGCATGCACCTCTTCTCTTCGTGCATGTCCCCCACCTACGTGGGGTGTGTGTGAGAGATACAAACCGCGTTCGTGAGTGTTTTTTGTTTTGGGGTGGGGGTGGGGTGGGGGTTGATTTCGTGAATTATTTGTGGGAATATGTGTCGATGACATCTCAAACAAAATTTTGCATGCAATGTGTGTGAAATGGAGGCCTATCCATATCATACATAGAGGGTCGAGCAATCCACGATAAGAGAGGGAGGGGTCATAGCTATCGATAGAGTCAAAGAGAGGATCAAGTGGGTGGGTGCGAGATCGATGAAGAGAGCCATCGAAATTGTTTGTGTGTACAAGTCAAAGATATAGGGTGACTAGCCTACCGGAACGTTAAAAGGAACACATCAAGTTTGTGTGTGGCAGGGAGACATGACTAGAGCGCTCGATGTATTGGTGTGTGTGGAGGGAGGGGGTGGTGGGAGGGGTAGGCAGAGGCTTAACTATAGAGGTAGAACGACTCGTATATGTGTTGAGAAGGAGAGACACAACTATGTCTTGAGGGAGATCGGTCGACATCCATACATAACTGAAGGACGGGAAATATGATGGGACAGAGAGAGAGAGGAGGGAGAGAGAGGGAGAGGGAGGGAGAGGGGTAGAGTGTTGGATGAGTGATGGAGTTGCTTCTCGAAGATGGTGGGAGAGGCCTACTAGACAAACTGAGGGTGGAATTGCAATGTTATCAATAAGAGTGGGGATGTGTTTCTATGTGTGTGCCTGTGCGTGATAGATCTGTCGGGACGCATCCATGGATGATGAAGGGGAACCATGTGTTTGGTAAGCAAACCTAACTAGATCGGTAGATCAATTGTTGTTTGTCGGAGGAAGGGAGAGACACAACTAATGAGGTAGATCGATCGACGTGTGGGTAAAAACGAGTTATAAGGACCTAGCTAGCTATATGTATAGCGAGAGATCGGTCGGTGTACGTCCATTTGTTAGAGGCAAATAAGGCCCAATGAGACGGATAGACAGAGAGAATGGAGCTAGGAGGTGGTGCAAGAGGCCCAACTACTAGCTAGATAGGGGGAGGAGTGTGCGGTTGTGAGACCGATGAAAAGAGGGGCGAGAGTTTACACGTGTGTCTGACCGTATGAGACACACGAGGCAAGGACACATAACGGAGGAGATTGAAGGTGTGTTTGTGTGTTGTAGGCAGGAACCGCTGGAGAGGTTTATCGATCGGTGTGTGTCGGAAAGGAGTTGTGGAGACTCTGGGAGAACGAACTAAAGAAAAAAAATGAATGTGCCAGGTCGATAGAATGCCGAGGGAGGGGGAGGGCGAGGAGGGCATGTGCATGCACGAGAGAAAGTTAGTGGCATCTACGAAGGTTAGAGGATTGTGTAGGTGTAAGAGACTAACAAAGATCATAATTTGATATGAAAGCGGATTCATATATTTGAATAGGAGATCATAGTGTTTTAAACATTGCATGCATGAATATAGCGGTGATAAACGTGATGTGCACATGTTATACCATACTGTGATAATGCATGGCGTTTGCAACTCATAGCTAAATGCCGAACAATCTAAACCATACTATACATCAAACATTCTCACATTTTATTTGAATTTGTGATAATGTGTGGCGTTCGCATCTTACAACTAAATATCGAACAATCTAAACAATACTATATATTGAACATTCTCACATTTTATTTGAATTTGTGGTAATGTGTGGTGTTTGCAACTCACATCTAAATACTTGCAGGCGTACGGGGCGGGCACCATACATAATGTGATAAACACATTATACATATGAGACATGGTTTAGATTATGAAGATCTAGCTAGAGCTAGAAATGTAATGTGATTTGAAATCCAAATAAAGTGGATTCAAAAAATCTAATTGGAGTTCATATAGGAGTACACATAGTTCATATGTAACTCGAGACTAATCATGTGGTGTGCTTTGAAGATAATACACAAACGATGGTTTAACTTGACAATAATGATGATTGTAGATCTTATTAAAACAGAGAAATGAATTCAAATGCCTTGACTTCACAAGAATCATTACTGTAGATGTTATTCAAATAGAGAAACGGATTCAAATTTAGTTCATATTGAAGCGGTAGTATATACGTTTGGAATGCACTAAAACGTTCATTTGAGTAGTAGGTTGCATGGACTATACAAGTAGCGAAATATTTTAATTGAACATAACATGAATTCAAAGTTTTGAATGACATTTGTAGGGCGCATTGATTTGGGACAGTACACGTTAGGCTTGTCCGGAAATTTCAACTCGCGCCTTGTTAGCCCGAAATATTTAAGATATATCTTTGTCTCGTTGTGCTCCGACAACTCCCTCCATCTCAACCCGTGCCTTGCTATTCCAAAATTATAACGTTCGCGAAAACTCCCACCTCCTGTGAAATCCCGACACGTGAAATGCTCGTTGTACCCCTGAACCGAAAGAACCGCCTCAAATCGGTGGGGGTACTTTCATAACTTACCCCACGTTTCGGACAAGCACGTCTCTAAGCCATGGTTCCCCACTGCCATCCCATCCGCCCACCCATTCATACACCGAGGCCGCGAAAACCCGCGACGAAACCCCACACCCTGCTCCGTCCGCCACCCAGCCGGAGCCTCTTCCCCGACGACGTCGTCCACAACAACACCTCGACGTCCCTCATCTATCGTACCGGATGAGGATCCGTCGTCGATCTCATCGTCCTGCCGGTTCAGCCACCCCGTCCTCCACCTCCAAGGAGCTGCCCCGACATTCCCCTCGTCTTTCGCGCCACCTCCATTCCCACACCGCCGTCTTCACCGCACCACCGGAAGAGCATCATCATCACCGTTTCCTCGGATGAAGCTTGACCCTAATCGGGCGCCACCAAAGAGGTTGTACACTAATCGCCGCATTTTCTTCTTGATTCGGTCTCACGGTCTTTCTTTGGCGCTTCGGTCCCGGAAACCCGACACGGCGCTGCTCCATCCACGACGGCGTCACCGGCCACTTCCTCCACGGCGCCGCTCCTCGGCGGCGGCGTCCACATCGATGGGACCTCTTGCTGCTTTAGCTCTCGCTTCATGCTGCTCTCCTCTTGCTCTCGGTCCCTGCCTGGTCTGCTCTTTCTATTGCTCTTGCTCGCTGCTGCTCTCGCTCTTGCTCTTGCTTGCGATGTTGCTTCGATTTAGCTACACTTGATCGACCGAATCGACTTTTGGGTCGATCGATTTTAGGGGGCTCATGGGTGAAGGAAGAACCAGCCGCAGCGGGGAGGGGGATCGCCGGAGAGGTACCCCACTATCTATCTTAGGGTTCAGGGTGGGGCGGTGGTCGCCATGTGGCGGGGCATTGGCGGGGCGGTGGCGTGGGGATCGCCGGAGAAAAAGCTCGGCACGGGGGGGGGGCGGGGGCTAGAGGGATGGCCGGGGCGGCGGCGGACGGGCGGTGGGGAGTGTTTTCGGGGTGGGCGGGGCGGCGCACCACCGACCTCGGGCGGCGGGGGGCTGCTGTTCACCCTGTGCAAAACCGAACCGAAAACCAAAAACCGAACCAAAAAAACCAAACCGAACCAAAATTCCGGTTTTTTCAGTTTCTGGTTATGGTTTCAGTTTGCAAAATAGCAAACCATATCAAATTCGGTTTTTTTGGTTTAAAACCGAAATAATTCGGTTAAACCGAACAAAACCGAAGCCCAGCAGCATAGAAATTTCAAAGGCCCAGCCCAACCTCACGCACGGGCCCTTCCCTTTATTCCTCAACCTTAGTCCACCATGGCCTCACCCTCGTTCCCTCACGGCCTCACCCACCCTCACGCACGCACACGCAGAGCAGAGAGGACAAAGGGAGGCGGAGAACAGAGCATGGAGGCGGCGCTCTAGGTCAGACTCCGGCGAGCATCCATCTCGGCACTCCCATGAGCTTCCGCCCTCCGTCGTTGACCTCCGACCTCCGCCCTCTACCCCTTCGTGTCGTCGACCTCTGCCCTCCCTCGCGCCGTCGAGCACACCGGCGCACGCCTCCGTGGAGCAAGACAGAAGCCGCCGCCGCCGCACAAGGGTAAGCAGTACGCCACTTCCTTCTTTCATCTTTGGTTTGATCTGGAGCTTTCCGGTTTGGTAGTTGGCTAGTTGCAAACAAACACTTAGGGCAAAAGAATCAAACTGCTGAACATGTGAAACATTCGTCAGACTAATACAATACCATTCATTCGTCAGACTAACATCAACAAATCATAGGCACTGGCAAGTAGCAAAAGGAACTAGATTGCATTCCATACAAACCATGTCAAATAGGACTCAGGCATCCACAAAGCATGATGAATTGCTGTCATAGCAAAATAAAAACATTTCATTCAGATTACCATGGACAAATCACGTATGTTTCCTATTTAGTTTTCCAGTAATTTCTAGTGTTGGTTCTGCTGCTAGTCACTGATCTAAATGGAAATTACCCAACTTCATTTTTCAGGTGTTCGAAAGTGCCAACCTTGGTGCTGGTTATGCTGCTTGTCAAGCGTACTTACCTGAAACAAATCCTGATGTTACACCTGACCGTGTTAGCAAGAAAAAGAACAAAAGTTCAAAGGCATATGGACACAGTTCACAGTTCAGAATGATGATCCGGATCATGCTAACTGAACAAGTTTTTATTCCAGAATTTGTGTTGAGCAGTTCTGCTTGTGCTTGTACTGGACAAGTTTTTGTTCCAGAATTTCTTCATGTGGCTTGACTGGACATGTACTAAATTAGTGCTTTTAGTTGTACTTGTAGTCTTCTACTAGATTGTTGTACTGGAACAAAAATTCGTAATGTTTCAGAATTTCTTCAAGTAGGTAACCAGGTTGTACTAGACAATTACTAAATTTGTTTTTCCATGTGGCCAAACCATGTGTTGATTAAAAATTCGCGTCAACTTTGGTTATTTTGGTTATTACCGAAACCAAACCGAAAGCAAACGGTTATTACCGAAACCCTGTATCAATGTATGAAACCATATAAACCGAAGTATAAAAACCATATAAACCAAAAACCATATAAACCGAACCGAATCAAACCGAAAAAACCGAATGCACAGGCTGAGCTGCTGTTTGGCCGCGGGCGGTGGAGGTTGAAGATGAACCACATGCCCTTTATTTCGTATCCAACGGCTGCAAAGTCGACTGACCAGAGATGAAAAAGTCAGTCGACCGACGTGTAGCCTCACCTTGCTAGTGCGTTCAGTTTGACAAAGAAAATTCAGTTTTGACAGTTAAGTTCGATTTGATAGTTAAGTCCGGTTTATTGACTAAATTCAATTTCGGACGATTAAGTTCAGAGATGAGCGGCTGATGTATTTTACATCTAGCACTTTGTGGTTATGTATTTTACGTCATGTATTGGAGATGCTATTAGAATTCCACTCAGGTTAACGTTGTTCGTTGTCTCTCTTGTCCTGCTTCAGCCTCGGCGTCGTACAACTCACCGGAGCTGCTCCAATGACGAAGCCCTCCATCACAACGGAGCAGTACCTCGGGCTCCATCTCCAGACGCCTAAGATCTTCTTCCCCTCCTCCGACAGCCAAGTCAGCCGGAGCATCCTCACCGGCCAACCCAATCACGCTGAGATCGACATGGCTTCGCCAAAGAGGTTCTACACTTGTTGCATCTCTTTTTTACTCTACATGTTATATATATTGTCCACTGAGCACACGGATTTGTTCCTTTAGTGTCTCCTTGAAAGAAAAAATGTAGGAATTTTAATTTTCACTTGCCCTCCTTTTCAAATTCCTATTCATGAAGCACAAGACTAAGAGATAGTAGCAAAATAGCATTATAACCGTACATTTTCTTGTGGTTTGACTTAATATCACCATGCTTCTTTGCATCCTGTGATCTTCCAATTATTGTGAATCAAACACCCAGATTGGCAGAAATCCTGTGTTTTTAAATTCTCTGTTTTGCACGTGCATTCCTATCCTATTCCTGTCTATTTCCTATCCATGCATTGTTGGAAACCTCCAATTCAAACGAGCCCTTACAGAATTACTTCTCTTACAGATAGTTGTCAAAGAAAACCTTGCGTGGTTTGCCCCGCTCCTGCTGTGCCGTCGTCCACCCCAGCTCAGGTGCTCCAACGACAAAAGGGTCCAACACAGCAGGGATCCGGCCTCCAGACTGTCTTTCACCGCCTCAGATCTTCTTCCCCGCCGCTGGCAGCCATGAAAACTGCACTACCATCATCAACCAAGCAGATGACCTCGAGGACTACACGGGTCCGCAAGAGAGGTCTCACTCTTTCGTGTCTGCTTACGTTATGCATCGCTTAATATTACATGCTACTTTATCGTCCTGTTCACCGATTAGACTCTTAGTCAGCTCCAAACTAATGGTCAAACTTGAGTTTTAAATGGTTGTGGGGTACATATCGGGGCCGCTATCAATAGTATCTATCTACTATCCGTAAATCTCCGGTGTCTACTATGAGTTTCATGTTGGGTGGGAAACAAACAGTAAAGAAGCCATTATCTATATTTTTTAACTGAAGTCATTATCTTCCTGCTATTATTGGTTTTGGGTCTATCTACAGGTTGCTACCATCACTCTGGATTTCTGCATGCACTCCTTACATAATCTCACTATGTTTTATTCCTATGCATGATAGTTATTGTAAACAATGGAACTGAACATGTAGAGCAAAAGAGACGAGCCTTGCGTGGCAATAAAATTTCATGCAGACATCGCTCCATGGTAGGCGCAAAGGCAGCCCCACTCCACGCATTTCAGATTGTAATCGAGGAAGATATCTCTTCTGAGGGGGATTCAGAAGGAGAAGACAACTCCTATTTACCCCCTGAGGTCTTCGCTCTAACTTGGCATGTTGATGTTGGTTATATCATGCATATGGTGTCTTGCATTGCTTACTTTATACATCAAATATGTCATCTGCTTAGTTTAGACATCCTTTGTGCGAATGCCATCTGTTTAGTTTATTCATCGCTTATGTGAATTATGCAACGCCATCTTGTTTAGCCAGGCATCATATATGTGAATTTTGCAATGCCATCACCTTAGCCAGTCATCTTATATGTAAATTATATCAGGCCATCCTTTTTTGGTTACATATAACATTTGTCAAAAATGTTATTACATTCAACTGCTCTTCGTGTGCATCAGCCATTTGACACGGTGATGGCAAATTCTGGAGTGAAAACAAGGTCTTCAGAGCAGACTATGCTATCTGACGAAGCGCATATCTCGCTGGTTACGGATAGCTCCTCAGAGGAGGATTCAGAGATAGATGAACAGCCCTATCCACCCCCCCGAGGTGTATGCTCTAACTTGGCAGGGTTATGTTGCTCATATCGTGCGTATGGTGTCTCGCATTGCTATGTCATTTGATTAGTTTAGACATGCTTTGTGTGAATGCCAATTGCTCAAAGGTTCTAATTACCATATATGTGAATTATGCATTGCCATCTTGTTGCAAGATATTATATATGTGAATTATATAATGCTATCTTGTTGCAAAGGCATTATATATGTGAATTATGCAATGCCATGCTGTTTAGCCAATCATCATGTATGTGAATTATATCATGCTATCATTTTTTTATCACGTGTTCCATTTGTCGACAACGTTTGTATATTCAACTACTCTTCCTGCATCAGCCATTTGAAGCGGTGATGGAAGTATCTGGAGTGAAAACAAGGTATTCAGAGCGGAACAATGCTACCTGTGAAGCGAGACATTTTCTTTGGTTACGAAGAGCTCCTCAGAGGAGGATTCAGATACTGATGACCAGTCCTATTTTCCCCCTCAGTTCTATGCTCAAACTTGGCAGGGTTATATTACCCATGTCATGCATGTTGTCTTGCATTGCTTAATTTTTACATCATATATGGATTGCCATCTGCTTACTTGCTTACTATATAAATCATATATTTGAATTATATCATGCCATCATGTTTACATAGTACATACACATCATCTATCTGAATTATGGCATGGCAACCCATTTAATAAAGACATCATATAGTTATATCATCTCATCCTGTTTAGTGTTTACAATCATCATATTTTGAATTATGGCATTCTATCCGTGAATGTATGTGAATTATGGCATGCCAACCTATTTAATAAACACATTATATAGTTATGTCATGTCATCCTGTTTACATAGTCTCATATTTTGAACTATGTATTTCCATCCATTTTAGTTAGCCATCATAATGTGAAATTGTGTCATGCTATCCTGTGTAGTTAGCCATCATATATGTGAAATTGTGTCATGCTATCCTGTTTGGTTAGACAACATAAATATGAATTATTTCATGCCCTCTTTTATTCCCCACTATTCATTGCACCTATCTATCATACAATGTCTATACTTTCAATTACTTTTCTTGTTTATCAGCCATTTCAATTGGAGAGCGTGATGGCGGTATCTAAGGGAGTAACAACACGGTCTTCAGAAAAGATAGTGCTACCAGTTGATGCAGATAGAACCATGACTGTACTTGCCCAAGGACCAGATCCACCGCACATAACCTGCGAGACTCTCAGATTGTACCCCTACCCAGTTGGACAGAGAACCAGCTACACCCCTTCTAACCCCAACCCCAGCAGATCATAACCTGGGCCCAGCTTGACACAAAGACCGTCTCCACCACAGAGCACCCAAACACGAGCAGTTAGTAAAGGGAACTGCAGTGCCCAAAGCACGAGGACCACCACTCGAATCCCAACTCAACGCTTAAAGGAGAAGAAGATTTGTTCTCGTGTCAGTTCTCGTAGCTATGGTTCATACACCTTTGCTCTTGCATGACTGTATTTACTCATACCAACTATTTTCAAATTTGAAGGATGGAATTGAAACTCGAATGGCGCAATAGGTATATTTTAAACCTGTTTCTTTAACTGGTTTGATGTTGTAACCTGCTCTATGTTGATTTCAATTTCAGTTGAATAAACAGTTATGTTCTCATGTCATGCACATTACAAGTGTTGTTATTGCTCTATAGTTACCCACACTTCTATTCTGTCTATTCTGCTTTGTCTTGAACAAATATTATTTGAACTGTGTCTCTATCTTGATTTGGCAACAAAAACTAGAATGATATAGACCATAAAGTGACCATGGTACATAGATATATGTTTGTGTCATCTTTGTTATCCTGTCCACTTTACTCTTGAACTCATTTACCAAAATGAGTTTCATATACAACATGGTAAACATGTGATGTGTCTCGCTTGTTTCTCTTTTAGAATGCGCATAAAATATTGGAGAAAGCGATGCCGCGTTATCCAATGGTAAAGGAAGTAACACGTATAAGGTTCAAGATAGTGAGACATCCTGTTGGTCTCCAAGAAAGTCGATAAAAACTATCTTGGCGATAGTGTAGGAACCCAAAAGTCCTGTCTTGATGTAGTGTTCGAAGTTCTTGGCCACTACTGCTGGCACAAGCTCTTGAACTCATTGCTGAATCGATTCGTCTTCTTGAGTCTCAACTTGAAGTTGAAAGACATCGATCGAGATGTCTTTGCGACAGAAGTCAAGGACGAGGAAGTCCTGCAGAATTCATATGCATATTTTACGGTAAAACGACAAGCTGGAGGATTTAAGCGCCAAACAAGAGAAAGTTAATAAGCTTGCTAAGCATCTTGCCAGATTATGGGTACCTGTGATATTGTTTCTTGGGATCTTCCGAAGTGGTTTCAGTTCTGGATTTCTTTTGCTGCGGCGTTTATTTGCGCTAGTCGCCAACTTTGACAACCAGTGTATATGATATGCTGCTTTGTTCCCTATATTTGCACTGGTGGCGAACTTTGATGCCTAGTGGATGTAATATGTGTAATAGCCGTGATAGCCTAGCGTTAGTTGCTTGCTTATTTATTTCATTGTTGTTTTTGTTTATTTGTTTGCTTGTAGTCATTGCAGTATTTTTTCCGCGGTTAGCTAGTGGCTGCAATAACCTATTTTTTAAATCTAGGCTACAATAACCATGGGCTAATATTTACTGTAGTGACACTGGGCCTCCTACTGGCCGTAGAAACACTGGGCCTTCTGCGGGCCGTATTAGCAATGGGCCTTATATGGGCCGTATAATCGATTGGCCAAACATGGGCCAAACAGACCGCATTATGGCCGTAAACGGGCTAGAGTTGGAATCGTCCATTCATGGGCTGACCACAACGGGCCATCGTTAATAGGCCGTATTTGATGACGCTATGAAATCGCCCATTAGCGATTAACGGACCACAAACGGGCCGATCAGAAACCATCGGCTGAATTTGGCCCACAAGCGTAAAATGACAAAGAACGGGCCGTAAGTAAACGAATCTTGAAATGAGCCCAAAAATAAATGGGCTCGAGAAGGCCGAAGATAACATGGCGAAACGGCCCAACGGAATAACGGGCCGTTAATGGGTATAAAGTGATACACTGTTCATTACGGGCGATTTCACCACGAGCCGCTAATGGGTGTAAAGTGATACACCTTTGTTCATTACGGGCCGCTTTCACCACGGGCCGTTAGTAGGCCAAGAGTTACATACGGCCTCATATGGGCCGAAGACGTCATGGGCCATACATGGGCCGTGAAAACGGGCTGGAATCATATTGGATGGCAGATGACGCTCATCGGGCCTAATTCGGATAGGGCGTAACGGGCCTTGGGTTAGCGAAATTTGTAAATAGGCTATATTCGAACAGGCCGTTAACAAGCTTTCCATGGGCGGCCGCTTTGCTGACCAAGTCAAGCGGGCCAGACTTTTCACAGTAATGGGCCTCTGTTGGGCCGTGCCATGTGTCGACGTATCATAGGCGCCTATCTGACCCACTGACGAGCTGACACGTGTTTCGTCCGGCCAATAAGAATTTTACACATGGAAATTTCGCATTGGTCTGGGCTGTTAACGGGTTATCGTATACAAAACCCGACCCGATAGCTTAACGGCGTTCCGTTATGGTGGATGCCACGTGTCAGTCACCCTTGACGAAAGCACTTCTGTGACGCGCGATTTATCGTCATGGAAGTGGACACTTCCGTGATGATAATATTGGTAATGTCATGGAACACTTCTACGACAACACATGTATGACTATCTTGATTCTGTCATAAATTTGTCATGGATGTACATGCATGACAAAAAGCGACCTCTTTGTGACAAACACGTATCATCACGGAAGTGTATTTTTTTGTAGTGTAAAACTCAAGTTTCAGCATAAGTTTGGACCTGACTCGAGTCTAATAGGTGAACACGATGATAAAGTAGCATGTCATCATATTAAGCGATGCATAACGTGGCGGAACCACGGAAGAGTGCGACCTCTTGCGGACCCGTGTAGTCCTCAAGGTCATCTGCTCAGTTGATGATGGTAATGCAGTTGTCGTGGCTGCCGGCGGCGGGGAAGAAGATCTGAGGCGCCGAAAGACAGTCTGGAGAGTGGATCCCTACTGTGGTGAACCCTTCCGTTGTTGAAGCAGCTGAGCTGGGTGGAACACAACACCGCAGGAGCAGGACAAACCACACAAGGTTTTCTTTGACACATATCTGTAATAGAAGTAATTGTGTAAGGGATTGTTTGAATTTGAGGATTCTAACAATGCAGGGATAGGAAATAGACAGGAATAGGATAGGAATGCACGTGCAAAACAAAGAATTTAAAAACGCGGGATTTGTGCCAATCTGGGTGTTTGGTTCAAAAGAATTGGAAGATCACAGGATGCAAAGAAGCATTGTGAGATTAAATCAAACCACAAGAAAATGTACGGTTATAATGCTATTATGCTACTATCTCTTAGTCTTGTGCTTCATGAATAGGAATTTGAAAAGGAGGACAAGTGGACATAAAAATTCCTACGGTTTTTCTTTCAAGGAGACACTAAAGGAACAAATCCTACAGTTTTCCTTTGCTCCATTCCTTTGCACAAAATTCATGAAAAGTAGTACCATACGAAACTTTCCAATTCCTATGTTTTCATTCGCTTTTCCTTTCAAGCACTGGCAATTCCAGTAGGCAGGCTTGAGCAAGGAAAAGCCTACACTAAAAAATGTTTTTGTGCTACTTCTATTACTTTGGACCCAGGCCACTGCCCTACTAGATCAACTCCCAGGGCCATCGACAAATGCATAGCTCAAACACGCAGAGATAAATAATGATGGCGTTCAAGAGAGTCCATCACGGATAGCTAAGTTGCCTGGTACCTCACTGCTTGTCATATAGTAGGATAAAATAATTGTATTTCCCGTTACTCCGTGTGCTCAGTGGACAATATATATAACATGTAGAGTAAAAAAGATATGCAACAAGTCTACAACCTCTTTGGCGAAGCCATGTCGATCTCAGCGTGACTGGGTTGGTCGGTGAGGATGCTCCAGCTGACTTGGATGTCGGAGGAGGGGAAGAAGATCTTAGGCGTCTGGAGATGGAGCCCGAGGTTCTGCTCCGCTGTGATGGAGGGTTTCGTCGTTGGAGCAGCTCCGGTGACTTGTACAACGCCGAGGCTAAAGCAGGACAAGAGAGACAACGTTAACCTGAGTGGAATTCCAATAGCATCTCCAATAGATGACGTAAAATACATAACCACAAAGTGCTAGATGTATACATCAGCCGCTCATCTCTGAACTTAACTATCAAAACTGAATTTAACTGTCAAAACTGAACTTAACTGTCGAAACTGAATTTTGCTGTCGAAACTGAATTTTACTGTCGAAACTGAACGCACTAGAGGTGAGGCTACACGTCGGTCGACTGAATTTTTCATCTCTGGTCAGTCGATTTTGCAGCCATTGGATATGAAATCAAGGGCCTATAGTTCATCTTCAACCTCCACCCCTGAGCCGCCAGCCACCACCGGCCCCCCGCCGCCGCCGCCGGCGGCGCCGCGCCCGCCTCTAAAACACTCCCCACCGCCGTCCGCGCTGCCCGCCATCCTCGTGCCTCGCATCGAGCTTTTTCCCGGCGATCCCCACGCCACCGCCCCACCACCGCCGGCGACCACCGCCCCCACCCTGAACCCTAAGATAGATACTAGGGTACCTCCCCGCTGTGGCTGGTTTTTCCTTAACTCCGGCGAGCGCCCCCCAACCCCCTGAGAATCGACTGACCCAAAAGTCGATTCAGTCGACTGAAGTGTAGCTAAATCGGAGCAGCATCGCAAGCAAGAGAAAGAGAGAGAGAAGCAGCGCGAGCAAGAGCAAGAGCAAGAGCAGACCAGGCAGGGGACCGAGAGCAAGATCAGAGCAGCAGCGCGAGCGAGAGCTAAAGCAGCAACAACTCCTACTGATGTGGACGTCGCCGCCAAGGGAGTGACGCCATGGAGGAAGTGGCCGGCGAGGCCGCCGTGGATGGAGCCGCGTCGTGTCGGCTCAGGACCGAGCGCCGGCATGCACCGTGAGATCGAATCAAGAAGAAAATGCGGCGATTAGTGTACAACCTCTTTGGTGGCGCCGATTAGGCCGCAGCTTCATCCGAGGAAATGGTGATGATGATGCTCTTCCGGTGGTGTAGGTGAAGACGGCAGTGTGGGAATGGAGGTGGCGAGAAATACGAGGGGAACGTCGGGGCAGCTCCTTGGAGGTGGAGGACGGGGTGGCTGAACCGAAGGGACGACCAGATCGACGACGGATCCTCATCCAGTACAGTGGATGAGGGACGTCGAGGTGTTGCTGTGGGCGACGTCGTCGGGGAAGAGGCTCCGGCTGGGTGGCGGACGGAGGAGGGTGTGGGGCTTCGCGGGTTTTGCCGGCCTCGGTGTACGAATGGGTGGGCGGATGGGATGGGAGTGGGGAACCAAGGCTTAGGGACGCGCTTGTCCGAAATGTGGGGTAAGTTACAAAAGTACCCCCACCGATTTGAGGCGGTTCTTTTTGTTCAGGGGTATCACGGGCATTTCGCGTGTCGGGATTTCACAGGAGGTGGCAGTTTTCGCGCGCGTTGTAATTTTGGAATAGCAAGGCGCGGGTTGAGATGTAGGGAGTTTTCGGAGCACAACGAGCCAAAGATATATCTTAAATATTTCGGGCTAACAAGGTGCGGGTTGAAATTTCCGGACAAGCCTAATATGTATTGTACCAAATCAATTCGCACTACAAATGTCATTCAAAACTTTGAATTCATGTTATGTTCAATTAAAATATTATGCTACGTGTATAATGCATGCAAGTACTCAAATGAACGTTTTAGTGCATTCCAAACGTATATACTACCGCTTCAATATGAACTAAATTTGAATTTGTTTCTCTATTTGAATAAGATCTACAATAATGATTTTTCTGAAGTCAAAGCATTTGAATTTGTTTCTCTGTTTTAATAAGATCTACAATCGTCATTATTGTCAAGTTAAACCATCATTTGTGTATTATCTTCACAGCACACCACATGATTAGTCTCGAGTTACATATGAACTATGTGTACTATATGAACTCGAACTCGATTTTTGAATCCACTTTATGTTGATTTCAAATCATAGTACATTTCAAGCTCTAGCTAGATCTTCACAAACTAAACCATGTCTCATATGTATAATGTGTTTATCACATTATGTATGGTGCCCGCCCTAGCCTACAAGTATTTAGATGTGAGTTGCAAACACCACACGTTACCACAAATTCAAATAAAATGTGAGAATGTTTGATATATAGTATTGTTTAGATTGTTCGATATTTAGTTATACGTTGCAAATGCCACACATTATCACAAATTCAAATAAAATGTGAGATTGTTCGATGTATAGTATGGTTTAGATTGTTCGACATTTAGCTGTGAGTTGCAAATGCCATGCATTATCACATTATGGTATAACATGTGCAAAACCACAACACGCGTATCACCACTATATTCATGCATGCATATGTTTAAAACACTATAATCTCATGTTCAAATATATGAATCCACTTTCATATCAAATTTTGATCTTTGTTAGTCTCTTACACCCACACAATCCTCTAACCTTTGTAGCTACCACTAACTTTCTCTCGTGCATGCACACGCCCTCCTCGCCCTCCCCTCCCTCAAAGATTCTATCCATCACAAGACATTCATTTTTTTCTTTAGGCCGTTCTCCCACAGTCTCCACAACTACTTTTCGACACACACCGATCGATAAACCTCTCCAGCGATGTCTGCCTACACCATACACACGCACCTTCAATCTCCTCCTTTATGTGTCCTTGCCTCGTGTATCTCATATGGTCCCACACACGTGTAAACTCTCGCCCCTCTTTTCATCGATCTCACAACCGCACACTCCTCCCCCTATCTAGCTAGTAGCTGGGCCCCTCGCACCACCTCCTAGCTCCATTCTCTCTGTCTATCCGTCTCGCTGGGCCTTATTTGCCTCTAACAAATGGACGTACGCCGTCCGATCTCCCGCTATACATATAGCTAGCTAGGTCCTTATAACTCGTTTTTACCCACACGTCAATCGATCTACCTCATTAGTTGTGTCTCTCCCTTCCTCCGACAAACAACAATTGATCTACCGATCTAGTTAGGTTTGCTTACCAAACACATGGTTCCCCTTCATCATCCATGGATGCGTCCCGACAGATCTATCACGCATGAGCACACACATAGAAACACATCCCCACTCTTATTGATAATATTGTAGTTCCACCCTCGGTTTGTCTAGTAGGCCTCTCCCACCATCTTGAGAAGCAACTCCATCACCCATCCAAAGCACTCTACCTCTCTCCTCCCTCCTCTCTCTCTCTCTCTCTCTCTCTGTCCCATCCTATTTCCCGTCCTTGATTATGTATGGATGTCGACCGATCTCCCTCAAGACATAGCTGGGTCTCTCCTTCTCAACACATATACTGAGTCGTTCTACCTCTATAGTTAGGCCTCTGCCTACCCTCCCCCACCCCTCGCACACACACACACACCGATACATCGAGCGCTCTAGTCATGTCTCCTGCCACACACAAACTTGACCTATGCCCTCGGCGTTCGGTAGCTAGGTCAGTCGCCCTATATCTTTGACTTGCACACACACACAATTTTGATGGCTCTCTTCATCGATCTCGCACCCACCCACTTGATCCTCTCTTCGACTCTATCAATATCTATGACCCCTCCCTCTCTTCTCGTGGATCGCCCTACCCTCTATATATGATATGGATAGGCCTCCATTTCACACACATTGCATGCAAAATTTTGTTTGAGATGTCATCGACACACATTCACACAAATACATTCACAAAATCAACCTCCCCCCAAAACAAAAAAACACTCACGAACGCACAAGCCATCTGTCTAGGTTTGTATCTCTCACACACACCCACGAAGGTGGGGGACGTGCACGAAGAGAAGAGGTGCACGCACGGCGCACGTACTCCCGTCTCTTCCCCAACCACACCCGCGCGGGTACACGGTGGAGCTCATTTCTGTACGAAAAGGCAGCCCACGTGGTAATTTGACACGTGTACGGGTTGTCCACTAGATGGAGGGAGGATCATCTACCACGGGTGAACAAACAAATTACGACTTGACGCGTTATGTTAAAAAAGAGGCAAACCATGTGGGGCCTACCTTAGAGGCAAGGTTCTATACACTGGAGTACTTTTGATGTGTCCCGTCAACTCACAGAACGAGGAGAATCTTGCTTAGTACACCGTTCGGTGGCTCGCAGGATGAGGTGAAGCTTGCTTACTACGCCTTACACCCACTCCCTCGCCCACGCGCATGGTGGCTCGCGGGACGAGGAGAAAATTTTACTAGTACTCCCTCCGTTTACTCCTCGTCCCTACCTTGGTTAGAGAGATTATCATATTGTTTGGAATATATGTCCTTTAGTAGATTTCAATATGAACTACTAGTACATACTCGAAACACTTATGTATATAGACGTAGTTTAGAGTGTAGATTCACTCATTTTTCTCTGTATGTAGTCCATATTGAAACAGACGTAATAGTACGCACTCTCTCTCGCCCCTCGACCCTCGCCACGTGGTGGACCTGCAGCAATTCATTCGGTCTCATATAGCAAGAACGATATATACTGCAGTACCATTATTGCTGGACTTCTCGAAGAGGCGAAGAGCCAATCGCAAGGTTAATAGTTTGGAGATGCCAAGCGCAAGGTTTATAGGAGAACGAGTAGTAGGTGCCGCATCATTTATAAATAAAGTTTTTTTCTTGATGTGCACGACGCTATATAAATAGGTTCATATGGAGAGAAAAGGAAACCGCTCCACTATATACATAGGCAGGACAAGCCTACACGGTTGCTTGCTGGGGTTGCTCTCTTCAGTTTTCACACTCTCTCGCACAAAATCACTGTGGCCACATCTCTAACATCCCGATGGATCACATCTGCCGGGGGAAGGCGTGGATGCTTAGTGTAGATGCGGTCGCCGTTGCTGACGGTGAAAACCCACTATCGGCATGTCAAGATCAGGGGTCCCCGCCATTCTCTCTCACAAAGCCGGTGAGGAGGTTGCCTTCGTCCATTGCTCACTGCCGCGACGTGGGTAGTTGCCTCCTCCCGCCGCCCTCCTCTAGGTTGAGCTACATCCCGACAACCCTCAGGTACAACTCCCTTTACAGCCGGATTGCACCACTGCTCCAGCTGCCCACATCACTCCATGTGGATATTTCTCTACTTCTTTTCCCCGCACATACCTCTACTGGCTTCTACGTACTGTATTTGTGATGAGTTTATGTCTCATCAACTAGTCCCAGTAATCTTATTCTAATCACGCTTCTTCAATTTCTTTGCCACAGGGATGCTCATCTCGATTCTGGTGAAACTGCACAAAATGATCCATGGTCAAAGGGTTGCAAACTTCATTTCTTAGGAAGCGCCGACGTTGCTAGAAAATTTAGGCCTGTTTAGGGTTTACGGTTCAAGGGCTAGGGACTGCATGGATCGTTTCTTTCTTTAGCCGTCTCTGTTTCAATGGCTAGGGACTGCATGGATCGTTTCTTTCTTTAGCTGTCTCTGTTTCAGTGGCTAGGGACTGCATGAGTAGTAGTAGTACTGTACGCCTTACGCCCGCTCCCTCGCCCACGCCAGTGGCTCACAAGGTGACGAGGAGAAAATTTTACTACTCCATCCATTTACTCCTCGTCCCTACTACCTTGGTTAGAGAGATTATCATATTGTTTGGAATATATATGTCCTTGGGTAGATTTCAATATGAACTACTAGTACATACTCCAAACATTGATGTATATAGACGTATTTTAGAGTGTAGATTCACTCATTTTGCTCCGTATGTAGCATAAAGTTGAGGCACTTATTTTGGAACGAAGGGAGTACATATTTGCTATGATCTGTCAATCATTGAGATGCAATAGCATGCATGTTAGTCTCCTTTGTATTTGATGAAATGTTGCAACGGGCAACCTTGGACGCAAGATACATGTAATGGTCGGAAGCTTCATAGCATTGTACTATCTCACGATAAATTACAGATGTACTATACAAGTACACTATGTAAAGAGTTAGGTGTCGACGGTGTCCGTAAAATATGGTGATAGTGTGAGGTGGGCCATGTAATCACCGAGCCTGCGTGTTTTCACTTGCTCTTGCACTCCTCCGCCCGTAAGAATGGAGAAAATTGTAATCTAGTAGTACCTCCTTTCGCGAAAGCGTGGGACATCCAGCAGTCCTACCACCTCGATAATAATGACCATGAGTCGTCAAATCACATAGACCAGTGATGAAGTTGAATGACGAAGCAACCATCACTCTTGAATCCGCTTCTCCCTTCAACCCAGGTGTCAGTGAGAGGTAGTGTCCGCTCTACCCGGGCATGAATGCGGCACCGATTCTTTGGAGCAGCGCGCGGGCGATGGACGGGCTTTGGGTGGGCCAGGCTGGTCAGGAGCGGCTGTGGCAGCTCTCCGCGTGTCCCTACCGGACGCCCGGAAACGAGAGGATGCACCGACTATCGCGGCTAAAATCATACACTACACACCATCTATCTGTAGGAGTAGGTTGATCTGTCGCTCTCTCTAACACACACATGTTGTTAAACACACACATGCACACGCACACGCACAAACAGGTTCATAGAATAGGAAAATCATGTGAGTGCAAAGCCACAGGAAGTGAGATACAAATGGAGTACGTACAAGAAGAGAAGAGGTGACGAATATTCCATCAAAACTGGACTGAGGAGTAGTAGTCCCTCCGTCTAGGTGTTAAGTCATCCTACGGAAATCAGATATTCCCAAAATCTTTAGGCGTCGTCCATTAACTTCGCATCTCAATCCCCTCCTGGCCTCGTTGCTAGCAAGCGTTGTTACTTAGGGAGCGTTTGGATCCTTAGCAGGAACATCTTATAGCATAGCCGGGCAAGGTTAGGCGTTTGTAACTGTTAAAATATGTTAGCTTTTGTGGGCCAGCTAGCTTGGGCGGGCTAGAAAAACCTTGCTAGCTCAAGAGAGCCAGATCGGCTCGCTTCCGACGGCAAACTTCGGGTAGTAGTAACATAGACTAGTAACATATGCATGTTGTACTAGTCCAAGTTACTCACCACTATGACCAGCCTAAGCAATGTAACCAAACACTCCTTACTCTGCCTTGTTATCTCCCCCGGAAACCCAATGCATGGTGCGCAACTACACGTTGACCAGTCAAGAAATCAAAGTTGGCTTGCATGCGAGTTAATACGTGGCCCTGCATGGTAGCTAAAATGGCATCTCTTAGTTGTTTGGATTAATTGTTGCTTTTAGAGACAGAAATCAGGGCCTTGATTGGAGGAATGACCGGTCAAGTTTCTCCTTCTCCTCCAATCTGCTTGCACCTTGGTCCCGCTGCACCTTCTAACGTGACTTATTACACCTAGACGGAGGGAGCCGTACGAGATATGGTGGCACATTGACTTAGGTTGAATACAAGTGCCCAAAATTGTCTGCATGTTATAATAAGGATTCACTTAAAATAGTACGTGAGCGAACCGAGGGATCAATTGGACAGTGTTCCCGAGAAGTAGCGAGATGTGTGAGGTAAGATACACCGCTGGCGCTTTTAATTTTTCTTATTAATTTGTTTGTTTCACCCTCGACCGGTGGGACCCAACGCATTACTACGTGGAGATAGGTAAGGTGACTAAGGCTGCATTATTTCTGCACCCCTGTGGATAGTCTTACCACCAAAGCCACATGACACAATTATGATTTAAATCCCAATGACTCCCACACACACAAAAAACACGGCATGCTTGTCACACGAATGCAAGAATGTATAAAAGGTTATTTTCCTCTCGTTGAACATAACAGGAGGGTTGTGTTGCTGGTTAGCCTGTTCGCTCATCAAACTTGAGGTCTCGGGTTCGATAACTACACTTGAGCATCATTCGTGCCAGGAGGATTCTTTGACTGGTCAAAATGGATGGATACTAAGCTATACAATCTCGTAGTGACCGTATAATCACCTCATCACGTATAAGCTGCAGCCTCGGCGCTTGTTTTCTAGGGTTTGCACTCTTCACATTCTCTCCAAGATATATATACATACCTGGAGCCTCGGTAGCTTGTAGTTGCTCTTCACACTCTCTCACCCTCTCCAGATCTAAACAAGACTTCGTTGGCCTCTCTCTCCCCTCACTGCTGGTCTGCTTGTAGTTGCTCTCTTCACACTCTCTCACCCTCTCCAGATCTAAAAAAGACTTCGTTGGCCTCTCTCTCTCCCCTCATTGCTGGTCAAAGAGCCGGCAAGATCCATCCGCCGGGAAGGGATGGAGGCTTAACGCTGTCGCCGTCGGTGAGGGAGAGAATCCACTACCGGCACAGTTGTTCACTTTCACCCAGCGGCGGCGCGGGAGGGCCTTCGACCCCTTCTTCTTTGCTGCTGTACATAGTGTGGGTCGAACGGCCACCGGCCACCCATCGAACCACACCCCAAGAACCTTAAGGTATAATTTACTTATTCCACATGCATTGCTCTAGCTGCATGTGGGATTTTTCCGCTTCTGCACTCGAATCTAGGTGTTGGATCAAACAGGAAAGTAGTGGGGAAAGATGTATACCATGAATCTAGGACGTGGTTCAAAGAGGAAAGGAATGGGGGAAAGTAGTGGGAAAAGTTGTATAGCATGAATCTTGGATGTGGTTCAAAAAGGAAAGGAAGGGGAAAGTAGTGGGGAAAGTTGTATCGCATGAATCTAAGACGTGGTTCAAAGAGGATAGGAATGGGGGGAAGTTGTATAGCATAAATCTAGGACGCGGTTCACAGAGGAAAGGAAGTGGGGAAAGTACTAGTATAGACTGGCTATCTAGCACCTACGTTGGTCGAAAAGGGAAAACAATGACAAACACAGTACGCACATCTGTAACGAACTGATCTTTTGTTTTGGGGGACACGGTTGTAGAGTTTGAGCAGGACTAGATTTGCTGCGCTCACATATGGAAAGGTGTCTAAAGATAACAAAACTGGGACCAACACAAATATGCTCCTTGGTTATTTGTTCTTTGTTGCAACAGACTGTGCATCACCCCAGTACATCAGTAGATGCACATGGTGCTGGTGCATCAACTGTCCCGTGCAACTCTTTAGCTGTTGTTTATCTAAGGCCTTGTTTGGTTAAAAGCTCCCTAGTACCTACATTCTTGGTTCCAGGGACTAAACATGGACTAGAGGTTATTAAATGACATGCTAAAAGACCATGTTACCCCTAGTAATGAACTAATAGAGACAAGGTGCGATGCGTGGCAGGGGCAACTATTGGAAAAAGTCCCAAAAAGACTCTCCCTCGGGGTCTTCTTTCTTTAGTCCCAAATGCCCACTTTTAGTCCCTAAAAGTCCCTCATGTTTGGTTTAGATGGGACGGACACTGAATTTTTTTTAGTCCATCCACCAAAATGTCCCTGTAAACAAGCACCCTCTAATAATGCCGCTGGAAAATTGATGCAATGTCACAGTTAAAAGCAAGTTACATGTTTAACAAATTTTATTGTTAATATAATATGTGTGTTAATATTAATCAATGCCACTATTTGAGAAATGCTACTGTCTTGCTTTCTTTCCAATTTAGATACGGTAGATGCTTCTTTTTGGTGGCTTCTGTGTCATCCACCGTTATTGACCACTAGTTGTTTCCTTTGCACCTCTGTGTAAACAGGGTTATCTAATTCACCTCGTTGCCATTGTGACCTTTTGTTGCACTGCACAAAACACTTTCGTTTTATGAGTGTTTTGTGCAGTTCAACCAAAATGTCACACCGACAATGTTGCTTGATTGCTTGATCTTAGTGGAACTGCACAAGAGGAGATCTTACTTCCTATCCGTATTGGCAAATTTGGTTCAGATCTTCTTCTTGTGAGTTTTTTGAATTCCGCGTCCTGAGATGTCAGTACTAGCCTTGTTTCACATGATTCTGCAGTGTGCTTTCATATGTTGTGCTACTTGTACGGTAATGTTGCTTGATTTTAGTGAACTGCACAAATGGAGACAAGACTTCCATTCTGTATGTGCACCGCGATATCCCATTGAGGTAAGATAAGGATATTTCACAACTATTGGCCTGTATTTTGCCACTTTCATCTGAAAATTAATGTCATTGTTTAGTGCTATACTTGTGCAACCTAATTGACATGCCAAATCTTACATTGAAGGCGAAGCTTGTCTGTTATTGAACCAAGTGATGAAGGGGAAGAACAAGCGGAAGAAAAAAAAATCAACTCCTGGTGTTGTAATGAAGCACTGGAACTGTGATGACACAAGTAATGATATAGTTTTGCATCCTAATTTATTGCTATGGCTGGAACAAGCAATTGTTTTGCCACTGATTTGATGCCACTCTTAATGTAATACATAATTATATCTACTTGTGCAAACAAGGATCTTCTTTGAAGATACCATATATTTTAGTGAAACTGCACAAGAAGATGTTGGAAACATTAATCTAATCGAGGAGTATATAGTAAGCATGGACACCACAGTAGATAGCAACAGATGGTTCCGGAGAAGTGCTTCATCTGTATGCTCTACACAATAAGCCTCCTGACAAAGGTTGGTACTCGCCCACTGATTTCATCCATATGATTGAGCTTTGTCATCTCTATTGGTGTTGTGCTACTATTTAGATACTGTCATCAAAAGGTGGTATTGTCCTTGAGAAGTGCTTCATCTGTGTTTTTTTAAATATTTCCTTTCCTTTTTTCGAGCAAACAAGGATGGTAGCATTTAGTTATCCTCTTGTCTTTGCACAACATGATCATCCTCCTCTGAAGAAGAATATCGAGTACGTGGAGTGACTAGTTCCGATTATGCCAGGATGAAGAAGCCATGTGTATCTTCTCATCAGAAGGAGCAGTAGAAGGATGGTTACATTACCCCCCACAAGACCAAACTAACTTCAACTTAGAAGGACTGAAAAATCTCCATTATCTTGCTGTGATGCGCGAGTACAATGTTGTTCTAGGATTCTTTCCGGTGAGTTCCATTTTTCTAAAAGTGTGCTCTACATGGACCATGTAGGTGCCTGTTTAAACTGTCAATTCATAGTACAGTTTGCTTTATACTAATCACTTTTTTTGTATTTGTGCAAACAGGGGTGCTTAGCTTGATTTCAATTGGAACTGCACAAAATGTTCATGAATACATCGAATCATTAATTTCCACCACAAGAAAGGAGGTGACAATAAGGTCATGGCATTGCAACATATAAGGGCAAAATCATACAAGCTACGCGCGAATTTGGTTGATTTTGGTGTAGCTGCACAAAAAGAACAGCTGGTTTATTTAGCATGAGGTTCCATGTCAATATCCGAACTGATGGCAAACGCTGCCCATTCCAAAATCGTAGGCATTTGATATTTTGGAATGGGAAAACCTTGTCAAATTTTGCTCATTGATTTTAGCAAGAAGACATGCGTTTGATATTTTTGAATGGGACGCCCTTTGCTTTCAGCAACTTGATCCATTTTTGCTTTATTCTTTAGTTGTGAAGTAAATATTGGCTCTGACATGTGAATCACTGAGATGCATAATCATGTATTGTTTCGAATGTTCTCTATGAATTGCCAGGCCTGTGTGTTTGATTGCAATGTACAGGAATGCTAAAAAGCTGCTCAAACTCTTTGTACTCCTTCTGTTCCTTTTTACTTCGCACATTATGAAAGTGCATACTTTTTTCTATAAGATTGGTCAAAGTAGAGATACTTTGACCGCAGAAAAAACTTGTATGCAGACTAAGAAAGGACCGGAGGGAGTACATGTGAAACTGCTGCAACCGAGGTGATCACCCTGGGAATAATGGTAGTACGTATTGTTTTGCATGTTCATCCAATGCCAGTGATACAAGAATTTGAACTAATCAAAATAAATTCATTCATACACGGTCGGATTTCATATAAACATGCCGGATTTCGTTACATTTCATACATTCTTCAACTAAAAAGGGGTGCGCTGGAGGTATAATTGATTAATCGAAGCTACCCACCTGTCCGGTGAGCGAACAGAAAGCTTGATGACTTAATCGCAGTGCGATTCGCCGACATGTGGCCCAGATGCCTGTTGGGCCCACGTGTCGATCCACCAATCGCACCAAAGAAGCTAAGTAGAAGTAGCGTCCTTCTCCAACATAGCTCTCCTACTCCACGTCGCCGCCAAGAAGCTAACCGGCCGTCAGTGGTCAACTCGCCTAGCTTGTCATAGCTATTAGGGCAACTAGGAGCCCAATGATCAGGATCCCCATGACAAACACCTTTCTTCTTGTCATTCTTCTTCTTGAAGTTCGTGTGTTGCACAACCTTGTTCTTCCCATCAAACTTTGCTTTACCATCAAACTTGCCCTTGTTCTTGAACTTGTGAAATTTGGAAGTTCTTTTCCGTAATGATTGGCACTAGATCCTCCCTCAATTCCTCGAGCACATGTGTCCTTTGCTCTCGCCTTTTCTTCCACATCAAGAGTGCCAATGAGATCCATGAAGGAGGAAGCTTAGTGATGATACCTCCGGGAACAAACTTGTCCGGTAGCATACAACTGAATTGGTCAAGTTCTCTAGTAAATGACTGTATCTCATGAGCTTCCTCAACCATGGAGCGCTCTTCAATCATCCTGTAATCATAGAATTGCTCCATGATGTATAGCTCAGTGCCAACAACCGGAGGGTAGCAACGGTGGCCTTACTTGAACCCGAGCGGCTGTGACCTACCGTGTTCTACTCTTCCTCGTTTTCTGTGTGGCGCGGCCTTGTTGGCAGCGGGGCGGGGCCTCGGCGGAGCCAGTGATGTTCTCTGTCTCGTTGCCGGCGGGCGTCGCCTCGGCGGAGCGGGGGAAATACTCCCCCTCGTTGTCGACAGGATGGGGCGTCGGCGGTGTCCTCTACCTCGTTGTTGGCGCCGCGGGGCCTCGGCGGAGCAGGGCCTCGTCAACGCCAGTGGAGCGGGGACTCGTCGGAGCCGGCATTGTCCTCTGCCTCGTCCTCGGTCTTGCCAAATATCGCCTCGCCCGCTTCATCGCCCTCTTTGTAGGCGGCTGCAGCCTCCGCCACCCGCATGCAGTACCGCCAGCGCTCGAGGCGGCCCTCGCGGGCGGAGCAGTACGAGTCGAGCTGCGCCTCCTTCTCCGCCCGCTCCGCGGCGATCTGCTCCTCCGCCTACAGGTGCTCCTGGAGGAGATGGTGGTTGTAGGCGGCGTCGGCCTGCGCCTCCCGGAACTGCTCCACATGCTTCTGCCTCACCGTGTCCATATATTGGGCATGGTCCTTGCCGATGGTCATGGTGCAATGCACCGACGAGGATGGTGCGGAGGAGGGGGTTGGTGCCGGATCGTCAACTACCATGTTCTCCATTGGGACGTCGTCGGCCTCCGGCTGCCCGCCGGCCAGCCAGTCGGCAGTAATGGCTGCCATCTCCTTGTGGTCCATCGTCCGCCCGTTCCGAAGAGCGCTGGAGCGCGAGGAAGCCATGGTGGGCAGTAGTGGTGTGGACAGGAGAATAGGAACGGATGCGGATGACTGCGGCTATGGCCGGTGCAGCAGTTTATATAGCAATGGTGGGCGGCGGAGGGACAGACGTGTGGCGCCGGAGTAGCCGCCCCGGGAACCGCGTATCATTAATGTGGGCAGCATAAGGATGGACGGACGACACTTTTGTCATTTGAAGGTGGAGCAATCGCATGCACCGGGAAGCAGGGCGAGCGGCGCTGACCGTTTTGGGAGGAAAGCGCGCGCGGGCGAGGGAGGCGATCTGGGTGGGCCAGGGCAGTCAGACTCGTGCTTGAAAGCAGGTCGGCCCAGCAGCCGGACATGCTGGCTCGCCAGCTACCTCGCAGAGCTGAGCGACGACAATCAGACGATGGATGTAGCTTCCGACAAGGAGCGGGCGTCACTGTCCAAGCAGGTTCATGCCGTGTTCACCATAGAGCAGGTGTGGACGCACTTCGACGCCCTAATGGCGCAAGAGCTACCAGCGCAGGAGGACCTATGCTGCAACCTCCATCTCCTCAGCGAGCACCGGTGAACAAGCGAACGACAATGCCGTCGCGGACATGTGGCCCTATGATCCTGGCTTCCCGAATGAGCAACGGACGCTGTATCAGACCATCCGTAGGGCTCGCGAGGCCCTCTCCATCGTCCTTTGAGTTGTTGCGCTCGCCGTGGCGCCGCCGTCTCGCGTTTTCAACATGGTCGACGGACATGAGGATGAGGAGATGACTTTACTTGGAGAGGATGACAGCGGGGACCGACCAGGGCCATAGCCGCACGTACGCAAGTGCCTCCTTATTAGTATATAAAACTATAATTTTTTTTGCTTCCTCTTGGTTTCCTAACATCACGGTCCCACACCATTGTCAACCTATGTAGTCAATAAACGAGAGAATTGCACAAGAAGCGGCCGATAGCTGGGACCAAGCAGCTCGAGCAGTATTTGTGTTTTTGAGGTGTGAGCACTGCAGAGTTTTTCTTGAGCGATGTTTAGCCCAGATATTAATTTTTCTCCTCTGAACAACAACGAAAACATCGCTGCAGCTATTAACTAGGCGGGCTGGCCCGTCTAGCCCAGCGATATCCAGCCCCAGATGTTAATTTTTTTCAAGCTGAAAATGGTAGCCCAAAGCTATACTTTTTTAGGAATACCGTGCAAGGTCAAGTTGTTATTCTCCCGCCCTTTGGGCTGCAAATCTTTCCTAGGAGGGATGCATTAGGCTTAACAAGAAAATGGGCTTTAAGAAATAATAAAGGGGATGTAATTATAAAAACTGGGCAGTAACTATAGAAAATGCACCAAACACGTAATTACTTTATAAAATATTATTTTTGGATATTGAAAATTTTAATTTCATTAATTGTTGCGAGCGCAATGTTTTGTTGGATTTTTACATAATATAAATTTATATTGAAATTGTATTTAATCTGACTAGAAATTTTGGGATAAAAATATTTTGGATCCCACCAATATGTGGGAAATTTTGTTGAATTCTGTTTTGAACGGTTGGTTGAAATGGGCTGTATTTTTAACCAACTATAAATGGGTTGTAGTAAATTCCATTAGAATTCAAAAATTGGCTGCACATTCTTACAAATCTCAAATGGGCTATAAGTTCTCTGCCACACACTTGTGGCCTTACTAAGTTGACGCGTCCCCTAAAAAAAGAGAGTTGACGCGTATGCAAGGCTTTCTCAACTTATAGTCAACACACAGTTCTAGCAGCAGTGGCCGTTGGATGCCCATCCAATGGATGCCGTGCTTCTTCTTCAATCAAGGTATTCTAGCTTCACCTGCCCAAAAAATGATTCCTCCCCCTGACATCTGGGGCGCACCGTTTCAGAAGCTGACCTGTGGGCCTACTAAGTTGACGCATACCAAGGGCTTTGTCAACTTAGTCAATATAAACGATTCTAGCTGCAGTGACTGTATGATGTCCATCCAACGACCGTCGTGCTTCTTCAACCTCTGGTCTTCTTGCTACAGCCACCCAAAGCAGCGCCGGTCGTGCCGCCTGCTCCTGCGTCCCATGGCCGGTTGTGTTGTCGCGCAGGCCTCACCGCCCCCTACTACTCCCACCGCTGGCCAGGGCATTCCTCCACTCACCCACACCCCATGTTATTCTGCGGCGACAACAGCCTCACACTGCAGCCAAACCAGTGAACACTCATACTCCTTTTCGCGTGGGCATCCACTATTGCATCTTCCCCGGCTCCGCGTCCTCCCCTTCCTAGGCCTCGCCGTCGTCCATCGCCCTGGTGCTCTCGGCGCGGCATGGTCAACGTGGTCAAGGAACGACTTCCATCGGAAGAGTACTGTATGTGCAGAGGCTGACAGCTGGGTCCACGGCAGCCACAAGGAAGTGCCTCCTTATTACGCGGAAAATAATTATTCCTCCACCTAACAGCAGGGACCCACCAAACGGGCCACCATATTTGGCAAAAAAACGTTTCCCCCTGACTGCTGGGACCCACCGGACGGGCCAATGTATTTCGTGAAAAAACGTTCCCCCCGCTGTCAGCTCGGACCCACCGGAGGTGCCTCCTTATTACGCACAATAAAATGAATACTCCCCCTGCTAGTTGGGACCCACCTTGGTGGGAGGCTGACTTGTGGGCCTACTAAGTTGACGGGGACGGAGTGCTTTGTCAACTTAGTCAATATGAACGATTCTAGCTCCAGTGACCGTACGATGTCCATCCAACGGCCGTAGTGCTTCTTCAACATCTGGTCTTCTTGCTCCAGCCGCCCAAAGCAGGGCCGGTCATGCCGCATGCTCCTGCCTCCCGTGGCCGGCTGTACTGCCGCAGAGGCCTCACCGCCCCCTACTATTCCCACCGCTCGCCAGGCCCTGCAACGACGGCAGCCTCACACCACAAACAACCGGTGATCGTCAGATTCTCCTCTCCGCTGGCTTCCATCGCCGCGTTTTCCCCGGCTCCGCATCGTCCCCTTCCTAGGCCTCACCGTCGTCCACCGCCCTGGTGCTTTCAGGCGCGGGCGTGGTCAATATGGTCAAGGAATGACTTCCATCGGAATAGTATCAGACGTGGAGAGGCCGATACCGGGTCCACGGCGGCCGCAAGGAAGTGCCTCCTTATTACGCCAAAAAAATTGTTCGTCCACGATAGCAGGACCCACCGAGCAGGCAATCAGATTTCGTGAAAAACGTTTCCCCATTGGGACCTACCAGCTACATCTTCGCCCCCCTGACTGCTCGGACCCACCAGCTACATCTTCGCAGGCAAGGAACTGCCTGACAGTCGGGACCAACCTGGTCGAAGCGTATGTAGCATTGTCATTCTGGTCGCGAACGTGTACGTACATACTGGTCGATGTAGATATACACACGTGTCGTAGTAGAGGCGCGCACGTACATGTACACGTACGTATAGCGGCCAGTGTCCAAGAAAGAAAATACGGCAACGTACGTACATCCAGGCAGGGTCTCGAACACCTACTCGCGCATACGTACGGCCAGGGCTCGTGTACATGGCTTGGTCGGAACGGAGAAACTGTGTCGTCGTCATGTTCATGGGGAGCCAACTAGCTGGGTCGGAACGGAATGCGTCGTCGTGTTCATCGGGAGGGCTTGGATGGAACAGCCGATGGAAACGAGGCATGGCGTACCGCAGAACAGAGGAAACGGCCTTGTGTTCGACCGGCCACGGCCGAAACGGGATCCTGTTCATTGGGAGGGGTCTGGCATACCGCAAAATGGAGGAAACTGACCTCCTACGGTCGAAACGGGGGTCCTGTTGATTGGGAGGGGTGTGGCGTACCGCAAAACGGAGGAAACGGACTTGTGTTGGAGCGCTACGGTCGAAACAGGGGTCCTGTTCATCGGGAGGGGTGTGGCGTACCGCAAAATGGGACTCGACGGGATACTGTTCATCTCCACCGTCGAGCCCCTCCAGCCTCCACGGGCTACTGTTCATCCACCGTCGACCTCCTCCAGCCTACACCTACGACTGTTCATCCATGGGCTCCTGTTCATCCAGCCTCCACCGCGCGCTACTCCATCGGCTACTGTTCAAACACCCCTCTCCACGGACTCCTGTTCAACCACCCCTCCACGGTCTACCGTTCCTCCAGCCCTCCACCATCTATTGTTCATCCAGCCCTCCATGGGGTGGTCCTGTTCATCCTGCCCTCCACGGGGTCCTGTTCATCCAGCCACAACCGGCTCGATCGATCGGGGTCCTGTTCATCCAGAGGCAACACCGCGAGGTCCTGTTCATCCACCCCCACTAGGAACTGTTCATCCAAACCCCCCAGCAATGCTCACTGTTCATCCAGAGGCAGCATCGATCAACTTCAGTTAGTAGCAGTAGCGAAGGAATCGCTCGATCGGGTTCAGTTAACAGCCATCGATCGATCGCTCGGGTTCAGTAACGCGTAGCCTGCAGTGCAATCGCTCGGGTTCAGTTAGAGCCCAATGCCTCGCACCCACGTGCGTGCGTGTATGAGAGAAACACGCATTGCTCGGCCCCGACCACCCACCGTAACCGAGAACACCCCGATATTTTCCTCGCCCTCGCTTCTACCACAGTTTTTTCCGTCATGGACGGCCCAAAGAATGTCATGCAGGTTCGTCTCCGGCCCGCCCAAGAGAAAAGCCCATTTTCTGTCATGATTTTTTGTCATAGAAGTAGGACCCCACCACATCTATGATGATACCGGGTTCTGTCACAATTAGCGTCATAGAAGTGTCATAAGTATGACAGAAAAAAATTTCGTTCGGCCCAAAATGTCACGGATGTGTCTTTTTTTGTAGTGTGGCCTTCATCTTCTTGGAGCTCTCTATCTCGCGGGAATTAACCTCACACGTTCGCTCCAACATTACTAGATCTTTGCCTGGTTCTCCTTGATCCATCCTGAAACTGACAAATGGAAGACAACTGAAAGGAAAACGCAATCGTAATGACAATGAAACAAAAAAGGGAGTGAGGATCGGTTACTGCTTTGCAAAAGATTTTTTGGCAAGAAAATTGAGGGAATCCTGGATTAGGGGGTATCCGGACAGCCGGACTAGATCCTTTGGCCGGACTGTTGGACTATGAAGATACAAGATTGAAGACTTCGTCCCGTGTCCGGATGGGACTCTCCTTGGCGTGGAAGGCAAGCTTGGCAATACGGATATGTAGATCTCCTTCCTTGTAACCGACTCTATGTAACCCTAGCCCCTCCGGTGTCTATATAAACCGGAGGGTTTAGTCCGTAGGACCAAGAACAACAATCATACCATAGGCTAGCTTCTAGGGTTTAGCCTCTTCGATCTCGTGGTAGATCAACTCTTGTAAAACTCATATCATCAAAATCAATCAAGCAGGAGTAGGGTTTGACCTCCATCGAGAGGGCCCGAACCTGGGTAAAAACATCGTGTCCCTTGTCTACTGTTACCATCGGCCTAGACGCACAGTTCGGGACCCCCTACCCGAGATCCGCCGGTTTTGACACCGACATTGGTGCTTTCATTGAGAGTTCCTCTGTGTCGTCATCGTTAGGCTTGATGGCTCCTTCGATCATCGATAGCGATGCAGTCCAGGGTGAGACTTTTCTCCCTGGACAGATCTTTGTATTTGACGGCTTCTCACTGCGGGCCAACTCGCTTGGCCATCTGGAGCAGATCGAGAGTTACGCCCCTGGCCATGAGGTTAGGTTTGGAAGCTTAAACTACACGGCCGACATCCGCAGAGACTTGATCTTCGACGGAATCAAGCCCCTGCCGAGTGTGCCGCACGGTCACGATGAGCATGATTTAGCTCTGCCGTCGGACAGTGTTCAGGAGATCGCACCCGCAACAACTCCGACCCTTAATTCAGAGCCAATTGCGCCGTCCATGGACGGGTGTCTAGACCCCGCCCCGGAGGCCGCAATCTCAGCGGCGATCAGCCGAATACCAACCTTACCCTTCAAGAGAGCCGTGACTCCAAACTGCCGGATTCTTCCCCAGCCACGGGCTCCGAACCGCCTGCGCCCGTGCCTATCGAGTCCGACTGCGCGCCGATCATGGAGTTCACCTCCGCGGATATCTTTCAGCACTCGCCCTTCGGCGACATACTAAACTCATTAAGGTCTCTCTCCTTGTCAGGAGAGTCCTTGCTGGACTATGTCCGGCAGTATTTTGATGCGGATGACGAAGAAATTCACCGCCCACCCACCACCCACCCACCACCCACTTAGTAGCCACTGTCGACGATTTGACCGACATGCTCGACTTCGACTCCGAAGACATCAACTGTATGGACGATGATGCAGGAGACGAGGGAACAATCATTTACGTGGCAATCGGACAGCCACCTCATCATATGATATATATATATATATATATATATATATATATATATATATATATATATATATATATATATATATGGTGGACACACCCAAACAAGGCAATGGCGATGGTACATGGAGGGTGACCTCCAAGAAGCAACCAAGCGCCGACGTCGGGCGCCGCTCTAAGTCTCTCGCCAAAGCAAAGCGGTGATACCAAGCACAGAGATAATAGCACTCCAGAAAGTGCCGAAGATGACGACAATCCCCTCCAGCAAGATTTAGAGCAGGAGGATGGAGAAGCCAGCCCTCCTGAGAGAGCGGCAGATGGAGAGGAAGAGGATGATAAATATATACCTCCCTCCGAAGACGAGGCAAGCCTCGACGATGACGAATTTGTCGTGCCTGAGGATCCCGTCGAGCAAGAGCACTTCAAGCGCCGGCTTATAGCCACGGCAAATAGCCTTAAGAAAAAGCTGCAGCAACTTCGAGTTGATCAAGATTTGCTAGCTGAAAGATGGAAGTCCTGGCAGCCGAGGAATATGAACTCGAACGCCCCTCCAAGAGTTTCCCAAAGCGCAGGTTGCTACCCCGATTAGAGGAGGAAGCATTAAAGCCTACATCTCTAGTGTATGACGCGGCTGATCGGCCACCTCGTGGCCGCGACAGAGAGGCATTTCAGCCAAAAGCTCAGCCCGCACCCCGACGCCACTCAAATAAAAATGTCAAGGCACGGGGAAATACGCTAGACCCGCGAGACGTATTGGAGGGCAAAGCAAAATATGCAAGATCGATCTACGGATCACGGGGGCGCGCCGCTATGCGAGACGATAATCGTCATGCCGGATACAGTAAAAGCAAATCCGGCCGGGCCGAACACAGCAGACAAGACGCATTTGAGCTGTGTCGCGATATATCCCAATACAGAGGCGCCGCACACCCCCTATGCTTCACAGATGAAGTAATGGATAACCAAATCCCAGAGGGTTTCAAACCCGTAAATATCGAATCATACGATGGTACAACAGATCTTGCGGTATGGATCGAGGACTACCTCCTGCACATCCACATGGCCCGCGGTGACGATCTACACGCCATCAAATACCTCCCACTCAAACTCAAAGGACCAGCTCGGCATTGGCTCAACCGCACCGCCAGAATCCATTGGCTGTTGGGAAGATCTGGAAGCCGCATTCCTCGACAACTTCCATGGCACTTATGTGCGACCACCAGATGCCGATGACTTGAGCCACATAATTCAGCAGCCAGAGGAATCGGCCATGCAATTCTGGACACGGTTCCTAACCAATAAAATTCAAATCATAGACTGTCCGGATGCCGAGGCCCTAGCAGCTTTTAAGCATAACATCTGCAACAAGTGGCTCTCCCGGAACCTTGGCCAGGAAAAGCCGAAATCTATGGCAGCCCTCACGACACTCATGACCCGCTTTTGCGCGGGAGAAGACAGCTGGCTGGCTCACAGCAATAACATATCAAAGAACCCTGGTACTTCGGATACCAAGGATAGCAATGGCAGGTCACGTTGCAACAAACACAAGCGCCGCATCAACAGCGATAACGCCGAAGATACGGCAATCAATGCTGGATTCAGAGGCTCCAAACTCGGTCAGCGGAAAAAGCCATTCAAACGAAGCACTCCGGGCCCGTCCAGTTTGGACCGCATACTCGATCGCTCGTGTAAAATACACGGCACCCCCAACAAGCGAGCCAACCACACCAACAGAGAATGTTGGGTGTTCAAGCAGGCCGGCAAGTTAAATGCCGAAAACAAGGACAAGGGGCTGCATAGCGATGACGAGGAGGAGCCCCGGCCGCCGAACACCGGAGGACAGAAGAGGTTCCCCCCACAAGTGTGGACGGTGAACATGATATACGCAACCCACATCCCCAAGAGGGAGCGGAAGCGTGTGCTAAGGGACGTATATGCGTTGGAGCCAGTCGCCCCAAAGTTCAACCCATGGTCCTCCTGTCCGATCACCTTCGATTGCAGGGACCACCCCACTAGTATCCGTCATGGCGGATACGCTGCACTGGTCCTAGACCCAATCAGTGACGGATTTCACCTCACTCGAGTCCTTATGGACGGTGGCAGCAGCCTGAACCTGCTTTATCAGGACACAGTGCGCAAAATGGGTATAGACCCCTCAAGGATCAAACCCACAAAAACAAGCTTTAAAGGTGTCATACCAGATGTAGAGGCCCATTGCACAGGCTCAGTCACACTAGAAGTGGTCTTCGGATCCCCAGATAATTTCCGAAGCGAGGAGTTAATCTTCGATATAGTCCTGTTCCCCAGTGGATATCATGCACTGCTCGGGCAAACCGCATTCGCAAGATTCAATGCGAACCGCATACCTCAAGCTCAAGATGCCAGGACCTTGGGGGGTCATCACAGTCAATGGAAACACAGAGCGCTCTCTCTGAACGAAGGAGCACACTGCACCCCTCGCAGCAGAAGCGCAAAGCAGCCTCTCAAGGCAATTCACCAGCTCGGCGATCAAACACCCGGACGCCGTCAAGCGCGCCCGGAGCAATCTGCAACAAGACCGCCTGGCACGTTCCGAGCTCGCATAGCAATGCGGCCCCCACCCCAGTCCTAGCCAAATGGCAAAATCCGTGCCACACGTACATAATTACGCATTGAAAATACCATGGGGGGGGGCACGACTACGCACGCCCCAAAACGCGGCTCAACCGCACTAGGGGCTTTCCACTTTGTTATTTCTCTCTTTCAGGAGTCTACTCTCTGGAAACCCTGTCCGGCAGTACAATTGCCGGACACACGATACAACAACCAAGGAGGCAGAAAGCTACGTCGCATCATGGAACTCCCAGGTGGTCTCTGATAACGACCGAGATACCTGCTTCAAATACAATTCCACAGCTTGCCCTTGGAGGGGACACGTCAAATAGTCTTGTCTTTTACTTATCGCAATACTTGTATCATTATGCTTCAACACACCCTTTTTTGAATAAACAATGCATAGCACTAGTCTATTAGCGCATTCCTTATTCTTTCTCTTTTTATATATATGTTCATTCATGACATTCAGCACCCGTACACTCTGGTACGGCCAATACGCCAGGGGCTTAAGCGTACCCCATAATACGGCGTGAGAAGTCCGAACACTTTCGACAGTGCGGCACCTCAAACTTATAGCATTATATGCATCAGCTCCGAATCATGTCTTGGGTCAATAGTTGGGTTTGCCCGGCTCCCATGTTTTGGTACCTTACATTCCGCTATATCGGCTAAGGTAGCACTAGGAGAACTACTGCGATTGTGCCCCGGTTCATCTGGGCAAGCACCTCAGTAGAGAAAGCTAAAACTGACTGTCATGATAAGGCGAGAGATGGTCGCTGTTCGAGAGGTTTCGAGTCCCTAAAGACTTATGCCGCTTAGAGCGAGGAGTTGGCTTTGTCCGGCTTAGGCGTGGATAGAGCCCCGAATTCCGCATTCCGAATACCAGGGGCTTCGCCAAAATTTAAAATTATAGAATTCTCTGGCTAAGTGAGGGTGATAAAGCATTATAGTCCGATTGCCTTGTTCGTTGAGCCGAGCACCTCCCTCGAAGGACCCAAGAATGGTAAAAAGAGTGCTCAGATTTATCCCGAACACCCCAACACTCGTGGCATGGGGGCAGAAGCCGACGACTGGCCATCTCTCAGATTTGATAAACAGCCGCACAGAAGGATTTTAAATTCAAAAATTACATATGAGCAAGTTTTTCATAATACAGGTTCACACGAGCAAGTTTACTCAAAAATTACATCTTTGGAACACTCATCTGCCATAAGGCGGGCACCCTTCAGGACGCCCTCATAATACATTTCCGGGTGACGATGCTCCTTGCCCTGCGGCGGTCCCTCCTTCACCAGCTTCTCAGCATCCATCTTGGCCCAGTGTACTTTAACACGGGGAAGCGCCCTGCGGGCGCCCTCGATGCAGACGGACTGCTTGATGACTTCTAACCGAGGGCAGGCATCCACAAGCCGCCTCACCAACCCGAAGTAGCTCCCTGGCATGGCATCACCAGGCCATAGCCGGACAATAAGACCCTTCATGGCCTGTTCGACCGCCTTATGGAGCTCGACCAATTGCTTCAGCTGGTCGCTTAAGGGCACCGGGTGTTCGGCCTCAGTATACTGAGACCAGAACACCTTCTCCGTCGAGCTCCCCTCCTTGGCTCGGTAGTATTTTGCAGCATCCAACACGCTGCGGGGCAAATCTGTGAATGCTCCTGGAGAGCTCCGGACTCGGGTAAGTAACAAGTAATTTACTTTCACATGCTTGCTTTGCATAATGAATGCCTTACCCGCCGGTATCTTCTTCATTGCCTCAATTTCCTGGAGGGCCTTTTGGGCTTCGGCCTTGGCATGCTTTGTGCTCTCGAGGGCCGCGGCAAGCTCGGACTCTCGCGTCTTTGAGTCAAGCTCCAAAGTCTCATGCTTCTTCACGAGAGCCTGGAGCTCTTGCTGCACCTCGCCCACCCGTGCCTCGTGCTTCTCCCGCTCGGTGCGCTGCTTGGTTGCTTTCTTTTCGGCCTCGGACAACGCTTGCTTCAGTGTCGCCACCTCGGTCGTGGCCCCTGCTATATCCATGATGATCCTATCATTTTGCACCCACATCTTTTTATATACATATAGACAAGGTATTACTTACCTTTGTTCTCCTCGAGCTGCCTCTTGGCAAGGACGAGCTCTTCCTCGGACCGCTCGAGGTTTTGCTTCAGTGCGGCGACCTTCGCAGTCAGTGCGGCAGAGGTCAGCAACGAAGCCTGCATACGCATATAGACATACTTGTATTAGACTCCTGGAGATATTATTTGATCCTCTATTCGGCTTTTCTTTGTGAACACCAAACAGAGCATCAGGGGCTACTGTCTATGCAGTCATATTTTACTATATTTTAAATACTTACCTCAAAGCCTGTTAGAAGGCTGGTACAGGCTTCAGTCAGTCCGCTCTTGGCGGACTGAACCTTCTTGATCACCGCACTCATAATAGTGCGGTGCTCCTCGTCGATGGAAGCGCCGCTAAGCACTTCCATCAAATTGTCCGGTGCCTCCGGATGGACGGAGGTCACCGGCACGGGCGGCTTGCCCCTATTGGAAGGAGGCCGCCTGCCGGAGTCCGGAACCACTGGAGGTTCCGGTGCGGTGTTCGGCCTAGGGCCGAACTTGGAGCCCTTGGGAGCCTTGCTCCCTTTGCGCCTGGAGTCCGAAAGGTCGCCTTGAGGTGCCTCCAGGACTACCTCCCCTCGACTTGGTGCCCTTTGAGACAACACCTCGGCGTTGTCCGTAGGGCGAGGGGAGGAGGCCGTCGGAAGCGAACCGCTACTCATGGCCTATGGATCCAAAGAACCGTCTGACGAGGACACATCAATGTGGACTCGAGACGGACTGCATAATCATCTTCGGCGTTAGGAGAAGCAGTGCGACAAAAGTATGCTATGACTTACTCTGGTATCTGAATACTTACGACTTCGCCAGGGGCTTGGCCCTGGGTAACCACTCGTCTTCGCTGTCGGCGGCGGTGGTGGAACAGTCCGGAGGGAGAGTCCTTCCCTTCTTGGACCCTTCGGCCCCCCCGGTTAGGGTGGCCTTCCTTTTCTTTTCTCCCCCGGCTAGAGGGGGAGAATCTTCTTTTTCCTCCTCCTCTTCTTCGTGGGAGGAGTGCGCTTCGGAGTGTTCGGACGATGAGTCCGATATAACCTGGCGCCGGAGACCCTTCCTGGTCCCCGTGGCCTTCTTCTCCGGCACCACGTAAGGTGCCGGAACCAGCATCTCTGCTAAGCGAGTGTCTGCTGGGTCTTCGGGCAGAGGGGTCGGACAGTCGATCTGTTCGGCCGTCTCTAGCCATTCCTGTCAAAGGTATGGGAGCTTAGATCCTGCATATGGTTATACCGAGGGAAATAAAAACCTTGTAAGTAATAAAGGAGCTTACCGCGCCGGCTTGGCGATGCGCGCTGTGTCCGCGATCCTCGGTGAGGGGTGGGAGAACCTCGGCGCTCTTGAACAGCACCTTCCAGACATCCTTGTGCGTCGTGTCGAAGAGCTCCCTCAGAGTCTGGTGCTGGGCCGGGTCGAACTCCCACAAATTGAACGCCCGTTGTTGACACGGGAGAATCCGACGGATGAGCATGACCTGGACTATGTTGACAAGCTTGAGCTTCCTGTTTATCATATTTTGGATGCAGGTCTGGAGTCCGGTCAGCTCTACCGGATTACCCCAGGGCAGGCCCTTCTCTTTCCAGGAAGTGAGCCGCGTGGGGATTCCGGATCAGAATTCGGAGGCCATCGCCCATTTGGTGTCGCGCGGCTCGGTGATGTAGAACCACCCCGATTTCCACCCCTTTATGGTCTCCATATAGGAGCCCTCGAGCCATGTGACGTTGGGCATCTTGCCCACCATGGCGCCTCTGCACTCCGCCTGCTGGCCGCTCACCACCTTTGGTTTGACGTTAAAGGTTTTCAGCCATAGGCCGAAGTGGGGCTTGATGCGGAGGAAGGCCTCACACACGATGATAAACGCCGAGATCTTGAGGATGAAATTCGGCGCCAGATGATGGAAGTCCAGCCCATAATAGAACATGAGGCCGCGGACGAATGGATGGAGGGGAAACCCCAGTCCCCGGACGAAGTGGGTGAGGAATACCACCCTTTCAAATGGTTCCGGGGTAGGGACGATCTGCCCCGCGGCTGGCAGCCGGTGCGCGATCCGCGGCTAAGAATCCGGCCCCGCGTAGCTTTTCGATGTGTCCCTCCATGACAAAGGAGACCATCCACTTGCCTCCCGCTCCGGACATGACTGGAGAGGGCTGAGGAGGGGGATGTGGACTTGGGCGCTGGAGCTCGAGTGCGCGAGAATGGATGAGCAAGGAGGAAGAAGGCGTGGGTAGAAAAAGGTGAATCCTTATCCCTTTATAAGGGCGGACGAAACTATGCGTCCCCACCAGCCTGGTAAAACTCGCTTATCCCCCAAGCGTCGTAATCAATGGCGCGGTTGGGATACCCACGTTCGTATTGATGGGAATCCCGTAATAAGGGGACACGATCTCTGCCTTGACAAGACGTGCCAAGGAAACCGCCTCGCGAAAGGCGCTGAGGATGGTTATAAAAAACGATTCGAATGGTGACCTGGCTGTGGTGTGATGACACAGTGTGAAATACGTCAGCAGATTAGATTGTGGAAATATTATTCTCTCTATGGTGGTGTGTGGAACTTGTTTTGCAGAGCCGGACACGATCCTCGTGTTCAAAATCTTCAATGAAGTATTCGGAGGAGGAACCCGCCTTGCAATGTCGAAGACAATCTGCATCCCGGACTCATCGTCATTGAAGCTTGGTTCAGGGGCTACTGAGGGAGTCCTGGATTAGGGGGTATCCGGACAGCCGGAGTATATCCTTGGGCCGGACTGTTGGGCTATGAAGATACAAGATTGAAGACTTCGTCCCGTGTCCGGATGGGACTCTCCTTGGCGTGGAAGGCAAGCTTGGCAATACGGATATGTAGATCTCATTCCTTGTAACCGACTCTGTGTAACCCTAGCCCCTTCCAGTGTCTATATAAACCGGAGGGTTTAGTCCGCAGGACCAAGAACAACAATCATACCATAGGCTAGCTTCTAGGGTTTAGCCTCTTCGATCTCGTGGTAGATCAACTCTTGTAATACTCATATCATCAAGATCAATCAAGTAGGAGTACGGTTTTAACTCCATCGAGAGGGCCCAAACCTCGGTAAAAACATCGTGTCCCTTGTCTCCTGTTACCATCCGCCTAGACGCACAGTTCGGGACCCCTTACCCAAGATCCGCCGGTTTTGACACCGACAAAAATGTACTGACATCACGGATGCGCTTACCTTCCCTTCATTGGGAGAGAAGAACAATGGCAGAAGCGTGTGTTGGACTTCTTGTAGACGATGAGGGAGAAGCGGATTCACCAAAGAGTGAAATGATAGTTGCTTCCTCTGTCCAACTAAGACTGCAAGGAGCTGGGGTTTTGTGATATGACGGATCATTGCTGCCGCGCTACGACCTGGATGACTCTCCGCCTGCGTACCTCCTAATTTGGTGGATGCCATTTGGGCCCGCGTGCTGCATGGCCCGCATGTCAGTGAACCAAAGTAAAATGACATTCAGTAGCAGGAACCGTTTCGACGACCGAGGAGGGGCCAGAAGAGGTAGTATCTCCACTGTGGTAGTAGCAATTGTTTTTCTGGGTAGCGGTGGAGTGTCTCCACTTTACTAATAGTAATTGTTTTTTTGGGCCCAATAAAAAAGAGCCCATCCACCCTAATTAATAAAATCAATTCAAAAGACCATATTTACTTAATGAGAGGCGGTCCCGAGCACACCACCCCCAAAAAACCAGGGTACTCTTCCTCCTACTCACTCCAACCTCACGTCAGCTCGTTGTACTTGTCTCCCCCTCTGGGTGTACCCCCAGATTCCTCACCTCACTCCTACAGAAAACCCTAGCTCCCCTTCTTCCTCACTACTATAGAAAACCCTAGCTCCCCTTCTTCTTCGCTCGCACTACAACTATGCTCGTCATTCATTACTCTACTCAAATTTGTGAGCTCGATGCAACAACCACAAGGAAAATGGAGTCGGCTGGCCCCAGCGCCAAGAAGACGAGGCTCCTACCAGCGGCCACACCTGTTGTAGATCCTGGACCGAACATCATGGGGAGAAGCGGCGAGGGCCACCCCCTGGATCTGAGGAACCCAAAGAATCTCGGGCGGACCGCATTAGTGATCTCCTAGGCGCCATCCTTGGCGAGATCATCTCCCTTCTCCCCACAAAGGACGGCTGCCGCACCCATGTCCTTGCATCTCGGTGGTGCCCTATATGTCGCGCCGTGCCTCTTAATCTCGACTGTCATGGCCTATCTCTCTATAATGATTTTGAACTCCCTGGAGCCATCATCTCCTCCCACTAGGGCTCCATTCAAGGCCTCTGCATTCCGGCATGCTAGTCGCGCATGGCCTAAATAATGGATGCCTATCTGACGTCCCCTAAATTCGGAAAACTCCAGCTACTTGAGTTCTACTATTCCCACAAAAATCACATACCACATATCGAACGCCATGTACTTGTGCCCTCAGCACCGATGTCCATGTCGCAATTTTCCTCCCCTCTCCACACTGCCACCTCTGCACTCTGCAATCTACCAGACAATCTAGTACAAAAGCTTCGACTCCCACTTGAAAGTGCAATCATGCCCTTACATCAAGTTTTGATGTTGATGACAATATACATGTAGGGGACTAACTATGTTCGTCAAGTGAATCTCAGGTGTTAGTCCTCGGATCATCGAAGGTATGCGGATCATGATCATACATAGTTGACTTTACTCAAGGAAGAAGTATCAAAATGATTGCATATTTGATTTCTTGAGTATAGGATCCCGCACTATTAAGAGGGGATCGGTAGGGTTAGTGAAGGACTTGCTCATTCCACTAAATTCCTACTTCAAATCTTAGGGTCTCTAAAAAATTCATGTGCTTGATGTTCTGCCTCTGGCCAAGCCGGATGTCTGGGTTGCCCATGCCGGATGCGTGGGCCACTTGCCGGATATCCGGCCCGCACGTTGGATATCCGGGACCTGCTGTCCAGAGAGCATCATATGGTGTTTTTATTTCCGGATGTCCGGCCCTCCATGCCGGATGTTCGGGCTCTCCTTCCTCCCCAGATTTCCGGGCCCAAGTCGGATGTCCGGCTTGAGCTATCTCAGGAGCGGTTCGGCTGTGTCAACTCGCCGGATGTCCGGCCATATTGCCGGCTATCCGGGTCTTCCTGTCTCGCCGGATGTCCGGGCTTTGCCCCAGATGTCCGTCCCCTCTGTTTTGTCCTCTGTTTTCTGCTTCACTTCACTAGTGCTACGCTAGGCCGGATGTCTGACCCCTGTCCCTGATGTCCGGCCTACCCTGTCACTTACACTACAACGACCATATTTGCACCCACACTATATATTGCCCTCTTCCCCCACGGGAGAGGGTTGACCATTCACTTTGAGCAAACCCTAGAACACATTTCACTCTCTCTCTCTCTCACTCTCCTACACCAAATCTTAGATCCCTAAGGGATTTGAGAGCATTTGAGAGAAGTTGTCCACCCAAGTGATAGATCCACTCCTTCCCCTTCTTTGCACCAAAGGAATTCGTGATTTGAGCAAGTCTTGAGATTTACCCCATCGTTCTTGATACTCTTGGAGGTTGGAGACTCCTAGGTGGTAGGAGTCTTTCGGAGAGGAATCGACCATTGTGATTACCCCCGAAAAGTTTGTGAGGGTTTGGAGACCACCCCAAGGTCTACCACTAGTGGTTGAGAAACGCCTTCATGGTGTTGCCTCAAAGGGAAAATAGGGTGAGCCTTCGTGGCGTTGGTGTGCCTTCGTGGTAACATCCACCTCTCTAAGGTGACGTAGCTTCCCTCGAAGGAAGTGAACATCGGCATACATCCTCGTCTCTCGGAGTTGCAGTTATCCCTAACCCTAACTTCCTACTTGTGGTTACTTGTCTCTTAGGCCTTACTTATATCATATTGTGCTTGCTCACTCTCATATTCTGCATTATTGCCTAAAATTGCTAAGTAAATAATTAAAATTCGTAGTTGTGCCTATTCACCACCCTCTAGGTCCATCTCGATCCTTTCAATTGGTATCAGAGCCTCATGCACTATTCTTGTGGCTTAACCGCACTAGAGCGAGATGAACCCCGATGGGACTCCCCTTGTTGCAGATCCGAAGGAGAAGGTGTCGGCGTTCTGGGAACGGGGGTCCCCAGACTTGCCTGCCTGCGGCCTGCGGCGTGGCTCAAAGGGGGGCCCTGCACGACCCATCTTCATCAACACAGACCCAAGACCCTCGCGAGGGGCCAAGCCTCGCGGGGCGGACGACACAGAGCTTCCTCAGGCACGGCCTCATCAGGCTGGCTCGCGAGGAGGCGGAGAGATCAAGGCGGGGTACCTCACGAGGTGCCCATGACGCAAGCCATGACGACCAAGGGCGCCCGGTGGGCGCCCGGCCAGCAGTTGTCCTACTTTCCTCTTTGGTGCAAAGGGAGCAAGCGCAGGCGAGAGCATCAAGCAAAGGCACCCGTTTCGGTGCAACGAGACCAAGACCAGCCCAACGACAGGGAGGAAGTCATTGTGGAGCCCAAGCCAGCGTCACCACCAGAGCCTTTGGCAGGCGAGGACCAACTTTAGTCAGGATAAGTGTACCAGATGTTCCCCTTCAAAATGGCCAATTGTTGGCTCCCTTCCCGCTCAATATTTGGGAAGAGGCCCAGGGCCTTTGCCTATAAATAGGACTAGCCACCCCCAGGGTAGAGAGAGAGGATCAAGAATCGGGGGGAGAGAGGATCAAGAATCGGGGGGAGAGACGATCTAGAATCGGCCAACCCAGAAACAAGCCGGGATCGGATTGAGTAGCATCACACACAGAGAGAGTGAGAAGGGTGACTGAACTCCTCCTAGCAGTTCATCGCCCCAGCCAAGAACAGACCCTCGCGAGGCTATTCTTCCTTGTATTGCTCATCATCATCAGCCCAAGAGGCAATCCACCACAGCACAAACTAGAGTAGGGTATTACACCATAATGGTGGCCCGAACTAGTATAAACCCTGTGTCTCTTGTGCTGTTCTTTCCATAGCTTAGATCTTAGCGAGGCGGTGGGGTGCAGGTAGGTAGAAGGCGAGATCTCCGCGCGCACCCCAGTGTTCGAACCTCAAGGGTCTGCCGGAACCCGAAATCCGACATTTCGCGCGCCAGGTAGGGGTGCGCCGGAATCCACCTTCTACCACTTCGTGTCCCGTCGTGTCGTCAACACCATGTCCGGCGACCAGGCGGGCAACCCAGATCCTTGGGCGGCGTGGCCCGCCCGGTATGAGCCGCTTCGCCGGACCCATGCCCTAGGCAGCTCGCGGTCCGCAGGGCGCTGCGGGCCGCGGGCGACGCGGACAGGCTTCGACAGCTCTGACACGGCGGCAGGCGCGGTCGGCAGCAAGGGCCTCCAATCACGCCACGACCACGACACTGTAGACCCGTCGGGAGCAGGCGAACTCGAGGGCCGCGCTCACGGTGGCCCGAGAGCTCCTCCAGCAGGCCGAGGGCGGCCGCGACGTCTTCTTGGAGCGGGTGGCGAGCTCACAGGCTTTGCCGCCTCGAGGCTCACCCCTTCGCACCCAGCTCCCATCTCAAGCCCAGGCGGCCCAGCTGGGCTCGCGCGCCAGCTCTCAAGGCTACTCAACGCCCGGTGGCTGTCGGCACCGGACCGGCGGCGGTGCTGCCCCCGCCCCCGGTCCGCGAAGAAGAGGGACTCGACGCGACCCACGGCCCCAGTGGACAGCCGCGCTACCACCCCACGGTAGGCGCGTGAAGCAGAGCTGCATGGCACGCGGAGCACTACGGCGTGGCCTTCGGGATGACGGCGCCAGAAGAATACGTGCCCCATATGATGGACCAAGGGCACCCTCACGAGGGCGAACAAGGCTCGCTCCTTAGCCCAAGCTGGGTGGACGAGGCGCCAGAAGCTGAGCTCTTCCAGGAGCCCCAGCACGGTCCCACCGGCCACGCTGGAGGCAACGATTATCGGGTACCGCTAATTCCTCAGGAGCAGGCGTACGCTAATCATGCATCGCAGGAGGTGCAGGTCGCCACAGCGAACAGCTGCCCCGCTCCCACAGTCTCCTACCCCTCGGGAGGAGGGCGCAGGGGGCTGCATGAGAGGGGCCGAGATCCGACATCACCACCGCGGCGTTCGGAGCAAGGTGTTCTCAGGAGGTAGGCCCTCTGCTGGGGAGGTGCCTCAGGGCCTGCCCCTAGCAGAGGACCCGTGCTCGTCGGAGGAACCACTGGCGACCGCTCTACCCCATCGGCGGCGTCCTGGTTTCCGGTCGTCGTTGATGGCACTAGAGTGTGGCGCAAGGCGGGGCCCTCGTCTGGAGATATGAAGCAAGGCCGGTACCTGTGAAGAAGGCCAAGTGCCTGTGAAGCTCGCCGCGCCGTGACACTCTCATGTAATAATGAGTGGGGTTGTACACGCCCCGGAGTCTCAGGGGTGCCGGCCTCAGGCCCTGGGGCTCCCTCCCACGCCCAGTAGCAACACTTAGCTCCGCGCTGGTGAGAAGACGTCCAAGACTAGATTACGTGCCGGCCGCGGCCTTTTGTCTGCATTCATTGCTTTTCCCTTTGGTTGTCACTTTCCCCCGCTGGATTTAAGTTGGATTCGAATTTGAGATTTGCGTGTGTTTGGGGAAGGGGTGCTTAGTCTCGTTCGAGCAATTTCTCGCGTTTTGATTACCACTTCGCTTCAGCTGCCTCCCCTCGTGAGCCCCTCGCGAGCCGGGTCAGGCCTAGCTTGCGCGCAGCCCAGACTGCTGCCGCCGCGTCCTCTCAGGAGGGCTTTTTACTGCAGATCCTATGGATTCGATCAGGGAACACTCGGGACACCACAGCCTCCCACAGGCTACCTCAGGGCCCGCACGGAATAAAGGTAAACTAGCCAACCAGCACGTCGCTTAGCCCACTTGGCGCGGGCGCATGGGCAATGTAACATCTACTAATACGATGAACACAAGTTTTACATGAGGGGCTCCCCCTCCCAAAATACTCTCACAGCCATCAGGCCAAAACCTGAGTTCTATTCATGCAGGGTAAGGAAACAGGAACGATGCATAATCAGTCGGATAAATCCCCCAATGCGTCCTCAGGAGCACCTCCCGAACCGTTGCTGGCGTCGCTGGGTTCGATATCGCTGTTTGCGTTGCCGCCAGTGGCGTCACGGCCGTTCACCACACCGCCCTCGTCGGCAGCCACGATCACGCCGTCGTTGTCTGAAGCGAAGGCCCTGACAAGAGCATCCACATTGTCTTCCACCCAGTGCGCCAGGTCGTCTCGGACGGCCTGGGGGACTGGGGCGATGGCGGCGTCGAAATCGAAGTGGGGATCCATGTTCCGGAGATGGCTGAAGACGCGAGAAAAGGCGCGCCCGAGCAGGGCGCGGCTCCTCTCCTCCACCAACCTGTCGGCCCTGACCGACCGCGCCTCCAGCTGTGTCACCACGTCGGTGAAGAACTGAAGGTTGCCGGCGTAGTTGACTGCGTGCGGCTCGCCAACAGCCGCCTCGCAGATGTTGCCCAAGGCTGTGTTGGCTCTCTCCCGGAGCGTGGTGAGCATGGGGCCGTGCTCATGCTCCAGGATCCGCCGCTGACGTATCTCGTCCGCATTCTGGCATGCGACGGCCTCAGCCTCCTCCACCCGATGGCGACGAAGGAGCACCTCGGCCTGGGAGGTGGTTGACTCCCCTTGCGCTACCTCAAGGGCGGCCCGAGAAGCATCGGCCCGCCGCGTCGCTTCCTCCAGCTTGGCCCTCAAGGCAGCAGTCCTACCTTCAGCCTCGGCCCGGATCAACCCCAGCCTCTCCTCGAACTCGGCTTGAGGTTCAAGCGCGCCATCGCCACCCGACGTCCGACCTCCTCCAGGACACGGGCTTCCCGTGCAGCGACATCATCCTCCGCCTGAGTCACCAAGCGCTCCCTCATCTCCAGACACTCGTACTCGCGGGTATGTTCGGCGGCTTCCAGCGTCAGCGCCTCCTCACGCTTCTGGAGCTCTGCTGGGTCGCCAGAAGCCACCTTCATCGATGCAAGGGCTGCCTCGCGCAGCTCCACTTGCTCCTCAAGTGAGTGGCACTAGGCCAGGAGCTCCCGAGCCCGATCCTCCGCCGCGTCTCGCCGCCGGTCAGCTTCCCGGGCCTCCTCAGCGGCCCAAGATCGGGCCTCCCGAGAGGCCACCAGCGACGCCTTGGCCTCTGCGTCGTCAAGATCGCGCTGACGGTGCGCAAGGGCGATGGTGCCCTCCAGCTCGTGCCTCTCTGCAGCCAGGCGCAGGCCCTCGGCCTCAAGGCGCGCATCTTCATCAGCAAGCTCCTTACCAAGCAGGCTCACCGCGTCAGCCGCCCTTCAAAGGAATCCTTGGCGAAGAGCGCGACGCTCCCGGGCGCGCTCGAGCACGTCTTCCACACCATCATCTGCCCCAAGCAAGCGCCGGGGGCCACGGATCAGCACTCCCCCTCCGGGCAGGGGGCTGGGGGCTGGGGGCTGGCACCCTCGTGACGGCCGGGCACGCCACGCCAGAAGCCCGGCCTGGAGCCAGCCCGTCCCTAGATGAAGAGCGTAGGGAGTGCCTCAGCCAATCGCAGTCCACGACCAGGCGAGAAGCCCACGGCAGGCTGGCTATGCCACGAGAAAGGCCCGCGAAGGAGGATCGCGAGGTGCGCAGGGCCACGATGCGCCTCGGGACGGTTCGCCTCTCCGATCGCCCTCACCACAAGGGCTCTGCTGCTCGGAGCGCTTGAGGACGATGGAGGGGGCGAAGCCAACATGGACGGCACCTCAGCCATCTACGCGAGCTCGGCTGGAAGGGGCCTGCGGAGCAAGGATCAGTAAAAGCAACAAAAGGATCGGGAGCTGGAAAAGGAGAAGGCTTACTCATCAGTGGCGAAGTACTTCCTACGCTTCAGCAGGCGAAAAGGGTAATCGTCACCCAGGGCCTCCCTTCTCTTCCGGAGGGCCTCAAAGTCCACGCGGAAGCGGCCCAGGAGTTGAGCACAGGGATCAACCTGCGACGAGGACGGAGCGTCAAGGAGATCCGCGTCAGGGGCGCCTGCCTGATGCACGCTGCCAATCGCCTCGCCAAGAGAAGCGGCTAGAGCCTCAGGGGCCTCAGCCGCAGGCGCTGAGGGCAGCTGCTTGCCACCCTCAGCCTCAGCGCCACGGGCCCCAAGAGCTGCTCCCTCATGAGCATCGCCCGGCGCTGTCACCCCGCCGGGAGCTCCCTCGGCCTCTGGCGCCTCATGCCTCCCTGCTCCGCCACTTGAGGAAGAGTCGCCTTGGCCGACTGGAAGGGCAGTCACCATCATTGGGTTCTCGCGAGGCCCCTGGAGGCCGGCGGGGCGCAGCCCCCACACATCAAAGATAGGCATCTGATTCACAAAATCGCCCCTGTTCTGGCAGAGGTACAACAAGGCCCCTCCCTGCTGGGTGCTGCCAGGGTTGGGGTCCCCAGTCAGGATCAAGAGCGCTGTCCTCAGCACTTCAGGCGTCAAGTCCTCTTCCCGGAGCCTCATACGATCATCACGCCCGCTGAAGGCCCACATCCGGCGGGAGTGGCGTTGGAGAGGAGCAATGCGGCGTAGCAGGAACGCCTTCACCACCTTGGGTGCTGTCACGCCAAGCGACCTCAAAAACGCGAAGCGGTGCCAGTCGAAGACGAGCCGGGGGCTCTCAAGCGTCTCCTGACCCCAGCCCGAGTTGGGGACAACAGGCGAAGTTGGCTCCGATAGCAGGGGGCTGGGCACCCCTACATCCACATACAGCCACCGCACGCGGAACCCAGCCGCAGGCGGAGGGAGCCTGGAGTCAATCCCTGAGGCCGCTGTCTTAGACGCGGCAGAGAAGCTCACGCACGCCGAGCATTGGGTAGGGTCGACAAGGCGCAGAGAGAAGAAGTGGCGCAGCAAGGCCACCGAAGGAAGGATGCCCATCATTGCCTCGCAAGCAAAGGCAAAGACCGAAAGAAGGGTGAAGGATTCAGGACCCAGATGCATCATGTGGATCCTATAGTGGGAAAGCACGGCATTGAAGACGCCCACAAGGCGTCGGCAAAATACTGGACCTCGGTGACTATCCCGTCGATGGAGAAGTGAGACGCGGGCTAGGCCGTCGTCCTCCCACATTCGTTGAAGATAGTGGCCAGAGCCGAGCTGACCTTGCCCAAGCCCTCTCGATTGATTGTGATCGACTGGTCGACGGCGGCGAGCGAGGCGGAGGCATGGGTTTCTTCCCTCTTCCCTTCTTTGTCGGAGCCATGGCGATAGGAAGGGGGAGGGAAGGTTCGAGATTGGGTTGAAAACAGAAGCTGGAGTTCGAGAGGAGGAAGGAAAAAGGGGCTCGAGCAATAGAAAGGGGAGCGGCTGTGTACGACTACGAGTCCGCCTAGCATGCCGCAAAATAAGGGGGCGTGGGGGAACAGTGCCGCCCACGTCAAATCAACCGCCACGCGGCGCCCAAGGCCACAGGCTGTTAGGGCCCGCGGCGCTTCGCCCTTGCCCTTTCGCCTCCCTGCACGGCCAAGTCCGGGCGCGCCTTGGGCCCGGGGGCTACTGTCGGTGTTCTGGGAACGGGGGTCCCCAGACTTGCCTGCCTGCGGCCTGCGGCGTGGCTCAAAGGGGGGCCCAGCACGGCCCATCTTCATCAACACAGACCCAAGACCCGCGCGAGGGGCCAAGCCTCGCGGGGCGGACGACACGGAACTTCCTCAGGCACGGCCTCATCAGGCTGGCTTGCGAGGAGGCAGAGAAATCAAGGCGGGGTACCTCACGAGGTGCCCATGACGCAAGCCATGACGACCAAGGGCGCCAGCCCGCGCAGTGTCCTCCTTTCCTCTTTGGTGCAAAGGGAGCAAGCGCAGGCGAGAGCATCAAGCAAAGGCACCCGTTTGATTGCAACGAGACCAAGACCAGCCCAACGGCAGGAGGAAGTCATTGTGGAGCCCAAGCCAGCATCACCACGAGCCTTTGGCGGCGAGGACCAACTTTAGTCGGGATAAGTGTACCGGATGTTCCCTTCAAAATGGCCAATTGTTGGCGCCCTTCCCGCTCAATATTTGGGAAGACGCCCAGGGCCTTTGCCTATAAATAGGACTAGCCACCCCCAGGGTAGAGAGAGAGGATCAAGAATCGGGGGGAGAGAGGATTAAGAATCGGGGGGAGAGAGGATCTAGAATCGGCCAACCCAGAAACAAGCCGGGATCGGATTGAGTAGCATCACACACAGAGAGAGTGAGAAGGGTGACTGAACTCCTCCTAGCAGTTCATTGCCCTAGCCAAGAACAGACCCTCGCGAGGCTGTTCTTCCTTGTATTGCTCATCATCATCAGCCCAAGAGGCAATCCACCACACCACAAACTAGAGTAGGGTATTACACCACAATGGTGGCCCGAACTAGTATAAACCCTGTGTCTCTTGTGTTGTTCTTTCCATAGCTTATATCTTAGCGAGGAGGTGGGGTGCAGGTAGGTAGAAGGCGAGATCTCCACGCGCACCCCAGTGTTCGAACCTCAAGGGTCTGCCGGAACCCAAAATCCGACAGAAGGGTAATTCTTCTTCGGAAGTCAAGTCTTTCACTTCTGAGGATCTGGAACGGGCCCTTGCTAAGCAAAATGAGGAGCATGATGCTTCTCTTGAGGCCTTGGTCCAAATGAGGCTAGCCACATTAACCACGATGCTTGCGCCACTTTCGGGTGGTGCGGCCTCGATGCCAACTGTGCCTACTCCTTCACTTGGCCAACAACCTCCTAACAATGATCAATCGAGTGTTCCATGGTTGTATGCTAGACCTCTAGTTGAGAAACCTAAGTTTAATCTTGGAGGAAAACCTCCTTTGCTTGATGACAGTTCTGATTTTTCTTTGTGGAGAGTTGGTATGCAGGACCATCTTAGGTACGCCAATGATGAAATGTTGGACATTCTGGAGCATGGCTACAACCCTGTTGACCCAAGGAATCTCACTCCAAGAGAAACTTACACTACTGCAGGATGTTGCTAACGCGACACTACGATCAGAGACCCTTCGACAAAACTCTGTGCGATGCAATAATCGAAAACGGTGGTGTAAAAACCCGTCAAGAAAGGTGCAAAACGTTTGCGATGATGGATGCATCAAACATATTTCAGATTTTAGTTGCATGTGCGATGCAGGGCATACAGTCCACTTCAATTAACTATTTGCGATGAGGAGGAACAAAAGAAACGGGCACCCAGATGAAGGTGTGTGCAATATACATCATACGGTTCACTCGGATGAACTGTTTGTGATTAGGAAACACAAAAGAAACGGTCAACCAGATCAAGTATGTGTGATATACGGCATGCGGTTCACTCCGATGAACTATTTGTGTTGAGACAAGAGAACATAAATGGTTTAATATAACAAGATGTGTGTGATATGCGACAAATAGGTCTGTAATCAGAAATGTGTGCAAAGACCGATAATAACACAGACGATTGTTGCTAATAAGACGCGTGTGTTGTGCGATGCGATTGCATACAGAACAACAACAACATATATATATATATATATATATACACACACACACACACACACACTTATAAGGACATGGTTGCATAACCAAATTAAACATCCACTTACATAGGTGGCTACTACAACCATGGCATTTGCACACACCAAAGTAAACTATTACATGCATAATTACATAGGTGGATACTACACACATGACATTTCCACACACCAAAGTAAACTATATATTACATGCATGATTAACTAGGATAAACGATCATCTGATATCATCTACTTCTTGTGACGCTTGCTCTAGTTGTGGCTCGATCCAGCCTTTTCGATCTCCGTAACAATGCACTTCCTCATGTCAACGATCTGGCTGTGCATCTCGTAGCATGTGTACACGCTCTTGGCCGCGAACCTAAGGTGAGGTTCATCCAGTTGCCGCATCGAGGCCCCGTGCGAGGATACGGGACGTGTTCTGTTGGCATCCTGCTTCATATCTTCGTAGTATGGGTAGATGATGGCCGAGGCGAGCTCAACCAGGGAGTCCTTGTTCGTGCTGCCCCAGACCCTATAGTGCTTTTACATCGTCGGTGGTTTCCACCATGGCGAACTTGTAGTCGGTGCTGTTGACAAACCTGGTGAAACGATCGCAAGGCTATGTGGCCATGCAGAAGTGGTAGAGGACATGACGATGCATGCACAACTGGGCGACGACAACTTTCTGATCTATGTTGGGACGACCGGCGGTGTACTAGAGGTCAATGTTGACCACCTTGTACTTGCCTCAAGCAAGCGGACTGCTCAACGGTGTTGATGTAGTCGTCCACCATAGCTGGGTCGACGGTGTACACCATCGAGAGATCCATCTCCCTCGCGTGGGTCTCCACTTTATGCTCGCCGAACTCCATTGGAGCGCCGCTAGACATACCCTCTCTATGTGTCATCGTGGGTGTGCTTATTGTGTTGTGGGGCACGATCAAAAGGTTGAAGAGACTAAGGTTATAATGGCCGCGGGAATTAAAGGGGAAGTCAGACAGCCTGAAATATCGGCAGGCCCTTATGGAACTTCTAATTTGCAGCGCTTAACTCCATCATGCCGCACGTAACTGCATCGTGTGGCAACGTGCGCGGCGCAACCGCATGCTTATGGGGCCCCCGACGTGATCATGCATACGCAAAACCACTGGCAGAGCGCGCGCGGAGGGACACGAATAGAGCTCTCCGCGGTCGCCTCAATGGCAAGCAACCATATATATGCATATATATAGCAGTTGAACACGCAAGGAAAAGCTGTCCACAAGCCTAGCACGTCGACGAATGCGAGCAGAGCGCACCGCGGCGCCTAACGGCGAGCACATCGTGTTGCGGCGCTTAACGACGAGCAGAGCGCCTCGAGGGACGCGAGCAGAGGCCGGCATAGTGATACATGGCAAATAAGACGAACTGTGCGAGCAATGTCGGAGACGTCAAGCACAAATCAGATTAGAGTTGCGTGTGCGATACATGGCCTACAGTTGATTCATCTGAGCTTCTTGTGATGAAATAAGCCATGTGTGTTGCGGGCAAACGCTTGCTGGTATATAACCTTAAATTTAACCAACAAAATGTTAATGCATGTTACAAAAATTGTATAACTGGAAACTATGTTCAAATACGAATCCAACGATATAAGCTTTGGCTACATGCATCCGTATTTTATTAGTTAAATCCTACTTATAAACCAGGACGGGAGTATAGTAGGTAATTAAATCGCAAACATTTTTTTATATTAACCATATGTGTATGTGTCCTTTCGTCCTCCTCTCGCACGTCTTGTCATCCCGCTGCCACAGACGGCTTACATCGAAAGCTTGCCCAGCATGCAGGGGCGTTCTGTTGACCAAACGGTGGCTCGAAGTGGTGCCAATGAATCGTCGGTGAGCCCGTTCCTGCACAACCTCGCAGGTTCCCGCGCAAGCTTCCCGCCCGACTCAGTGAAATCCCCCAAAATCCCAATGTTGACCGGCCTGCTATATAAACCCTCACGGTCGTGAGTCCTGCGTCGTATTTTCCCCTCCCTCCCTGTAGCATATCTCGTCTGCTTCTCCCACAATCGCCAATGGCACCGGTCCGTCGTCATAGCCCAGCCACTCCACCATCATCAGAGGACAGCTCCAGCTGGGAGGCTATACCGCGGTGGTGGCTCAGTCCCCGGCGTAGTGTAGTGCGCGTGGCGTCCCTGTTGGGTGTGCGCAGAACACCCAGCACACGCTCCTCCGCCGCTGCCCGTCGGCAGCTGTTGCCGGCCGCCGTTGCCGCCACACCACTGTCGAAAGCCAGGGCCATCGCCTGCTCCGCTGCCGCTGCCCGTCGGCAACTGTTGCCGGCCGCCGTTGCCACCACACCACCGTCGAAAGCCAGGGCCATCGCCCACTCCGCCGCCGTGGCACGAAGGCGGTAGGTGGCCGTCGTGGCCGCCACCCCTCTGCCGGCCACCATGGCCATCACCCACTTCGCCACCCCGGCCCGAAGGCGGGAGGTGGTGGTCGTGGCTGCCAGCCCATCGTCGGCCGCTCGGGCCGCCGGCCCACCGTCGACCGCCGAGATCATCACCCGCTTCGCTGCCGCCGCCCAAAGGAGGGAGGCCGAGGTGGAGGCTCGCACGGGCGTCAGCGACCTTGCGCGCTACATTGAGTTCCTGCGGGTGGAGGAGGAGCGCATCGTTGAGCATGCAAAGAGCCATACCGCAGCCATGGCCGCAGCACATGCCGACGCAGAGGCGAGGAATCAAAAGATCTACGAGCAGTTCGGCCGCTTCGAGAGGGGTCGTCTGGAGCGGCAGAGGATGTTCGAGCTGGTGAACGTCGCTGAACGTGCATCAGCGGCACGCACCGTATTGCAGTTGTACAGCTCGTCGGTAGGCTCCTCCTCCTCCTCTCTTACTAAGCCTGCTCGACAGAGGAGAGGCTGCCGGAAGTAGTACAAATCCCGTCCGTACTAGTAGTAGTATTTAGGGGCTATTTTGTTCAGTTCATCTGACTATAGATGTGGTGGAACTGTACAACGTAATTCAAATTAGTTGGTATATATAGTTGAACTATCTATTTCCATACGTGGTTGGCAACAATTGGGGAAAAGTTTGGTCGGTTCAGCTGTCGAGTTGAACTGTTTGTACAAATTTAGAATGACTGCTAAATCTATAAATGAAATCTATGCTTAATTACTGAATTTTAGTTGCAAAAATTAGATAGTGGAAGTGATTTTTAGCTGCATATTTTGACAAATCGCAGTGTTACAAGGATTGACAAATGGCAATGTTACTAGATCAACGAATGTCAATCTTTCCAGTTTGACAAATGGCAACATACCCAATATGACAGATGCAAATCTTACCAAATTGTTTGTACGTTTTGCACACGGGTCATCCAAAACAACTGTTTGCTTTGAAGGGATACACAAATCCTGCGCTGCGAATTTTCCCTCAACTTAAGGGGGAAGAACATAGCTCTCACTTTGCATACGGGTGTTCTATATAAAACGTTCACGATTAAGAGCTGCAGAAATCCTGCTCGGCACATTTTCTCTTGGCTTCCTGGGGAAGCGGTAGGTTTGCATACGGGTGTTATAACTAAAACGTTTGCGATGAGTGTTTTATATTTAAAACCCGTATTAAACTACGGCTTGGGCGCCATTAATGGAGAGGATGCGAGCAAGGCGGGTGTCCATGGAATACAAAGAGCTTGCTTTCCGGTGAGCCTGCGCGGCGTACAGCTCGCACGCTTCCTGGTGAGCCTCCGCATTGGAGTACAACTCGCACGCCTCCCATTTAGTGAAGCACTCAAGCACTTGTCCACATGACACCTCCTAGCCATTAAAAGAGTGAGGCATGGCGTCATGTGAATGGTTAACAGAACGCACATGATTTAAATTATACAAAACATTTGAGATGTTAAAGTGGTAGCTATTTGTTTCAAAATGCCTTTGTTGGCTGTTATTCGAGTGCTCCTTCTCTCAAAATGGACACGAAAAATACCACAACATGTCGGGTGCCATTCCATGATGACATGCCAAGTTTCATGAATTTTAGGCGAGTTTTGGATTTACTAGAATTTAAAAACAAAGTATCTCAACATTTAGCCAGCAATCAACAGTGCCTTGGTGTTTGAAATTCATTCCCATTTCTTGCATGGGACCTAAGCATACACCCAAGGACACAGATTTGATTTTTCAACCAATTTATATGCACTCGAGCATGTGCATGTAGTTCAAATTTGAATTATGCACATCAAATGCCTAGAAAACCCAGTTAATGTATAAAAATATCCAAACGAACCCCAAAAAATTCCAAAATTTAACATAACACTCCTATTGTTCTATGTTGACACTAGAAATTTTTTGAAAGCAATAAGAGGCAACGGATATCGTTTCGTCCCCAAAGGTGGCACGTTCCCTACCGAAAGCATCACGCTTGTTGGGAGAAGCTCTGGTTTGTGAGAAGCTTATGCCCAAAACTGCCCCAAATGGGAATTTTTTTTACCATGATATGTTGATGCCGCTCCATGATAGCATGCCAAGTTTCATGAATTTCAGACGAGTTTTGGATTTAATAGAATTTAAAAACCAGGTATCTCAATTGTTTGCGGCCGAGTGACGGCGGCAAGGGTGTTTGACATTCATTACCATTTCTTGCATGGGACCTATGCATGCAACCAAGGACACATATTTGAACTTTCAAGCAATTTATATGCACTGGAGCATGTCCATGTAGTTCAAATTTGAATTATGCACATAAAATGCCTAGGAAACCCAGTTAATGTATAAAAATGTCCAAACAAACCCCGAAATTTTCCAAAATTTAACACAACACTCCTGTTGTTCTATGTTGATACTAGAAATTTTTTGAAAGCAATACGAGGCAACAAATATCGTTTTTTACCCAAAAGTGGCACGTTCCCTACTGAAACCATCACGCTTGTGAGAAGCTCTGGTTTGTGAGAAGCTTATACCCAAACCTGCCCCAAATGGGACAAAAAATTTACCACGGCATGTTGATGCCGCTCCATGATAGCATGCCAAGTTTCATGAATTTCAGATGAGTTTTGGATTTACTAGAATTTAAAAACCAGGTATCTCAATGTTTGCAGCCGAGTGATAGTGGCAGGGTGTTTTACATTCATTCCCTTTTCTTGCATGGGACCTAAGCATGCAACCAAGGACATAGATTTGATTTTTCAACCAATTTATATGCACTGGAGCATGTGCTTCTAGTTCAAATTTGAATTATGCACATAAAATGCCTAGAAAGCCCAATTAATGTATAAAAATGTCCAAACGAACCCGAAAAATTCAAAAAATTAACACAACACTCCTATTGTTCTATGCTGACACTAGAAAAATTATGAAAGCAATAAGAGGCAACGGATATCGTTTTGTCCCCAAAAGGTGGCATGTATAAAAATGTCCAAACAAACCCTGAAAAATTCCAAAATTTAACACAACACTCATGTTGTTCTCTATTGACACTATAACCAGGTGTGTTGTAGTCTCCTTTGTGTACCCAAATTGTGCAATGACGTGGATGACCACTTTAACCAGGGAAATTCGAACCAAATTTTTTGATGTTCAAACTCATCACACATGGGTTAAGCTATCTGAATCGTTTCTGATGTTCACATATCATACACAGTTCGGAATAAGGGACCGTGTCTTATGACACTTTGCGTGCCAGTTTTTTTGCTGAATCGATTCCAAATTTTCGGCTTCTGCAGAAATATCTACCTCCCCGCCCCTCCCCCTTACGAAAAGCCACATTTCCCCTGTTTCCCCTTCCTTTCCAAGTTGAAACCTTCACTCCTTGCTTGCAGCACCGCCTCCTCGCCGGTGACCCTTCTTCACGCTGCTCGACCTCGTCTATCCAGGCAGAAAATCCACACCCAACCCCCATCCTCCTGCTCCTTCCACATTCCACATACCCCGACTGCTGGCGCGACACCTTCCACCCAAATCACAGACCCCTCCACCAAATAAGCGCCGCCCTAAGCCATGGTGCACGCAGTATAGCCAGGAACTCAAGGAGCATTTGGCAGCGGAGCAGCAAATCGCGGCCGTGCGCGTGGATTAGGTCGCGATGGCTGCCATTCGTGCCGACCCCCAGATCTAGGAGGAGCACCTCGCCGTTGAGGCCACCGTCAACGCCTCGCGCCCCGACGTCGTGATGCAGTTGGTTGCTTTAAACGACAGTTCATGGCGTTTTCTCGAGGCCACCCTCGGTGCCTTTGACATAGACTATGAGGTGTTTTCACAATGTGCACGTAATTACCTCATCTCGAGAGCCAGCAGGTTGGTGCCCGGAGTGGCTCAGGGGACTCACCACTACGACGAGGGCACCCACGATGCAGAGGCCTCGCCCTCTTCCAGGTCCAAGGAGCCAATCGTCATCCATATCTCCGACAATGAGGAGTAGCTTGTCTTATTAGCTCACTATAAGGATCCATGTTCAGTTTGCTAGCTACTACCTTTCCTTAACAAATTCTAGTGAATTGTGCTATCTACTTTTACCATGCAATATGTTGCTCTTGTGTATAGGTTCTATATGTCGCGCAATGTGGTTCTCACTTATTAACTGTTGGTTAATTAGTTATCATGTTCAGTTAACTATTTGGTTCAATTATGCAAATGTGATGTTCAATTCTTCAGGGTGCAATTTTGTATTGTCTTCCATGTGAGAAATGAATCGTATTTTTCTTTAGAAAATACATGAGAAACAAATACAATTGCTATATTTCCAAGTTGTCAATGTGGTGCTCAGTTAACGTTTGGTTCATTTGTTGTGGTGTTTAGTTATCTGCTTGGTTCAATTCTGCAATGCAATGTGCAATTGTTGTGGGTCCATTCGGTTATTGTATACCATGTGAGAAATAAATCGAATTTGGCTGTACTAAATACATGAGAAACAAATAAAATTGCTATATTTCTGAGTTGTTAATCATGCTTAGTTTGGTTAACTGTCTGATCTTCTATTAGGAGTATGTTATATTGTGCAATGTGGTGCTCAGTTAATGTTTGGTTCATTTGTTGTGGTGTTTAGTTAACTACTTGGTTCAATTCTGCAATGTGATGTCCAACTGTCATGGGTAGAATTTTGTATTGTTGTGCATTTAAGGAATAAATCGAATTTGGCTGCACTTAATACATGAGAAACATATACAAGTGCTATATTTCCTAGTTCTTAATCATGCTTGGTTTGGATAAATGGCTTTTTCATGTGGCTTGAATTAATCTGATGAATCTGCAATGTGCTTATTTTTCATCAACATATTTTACTGATAGCATGCGAACCTTTACTTAACTTTATGACTAACTACCTTATATGTGTTGCAGGGAAACAATGGGAAGCACTGAGGTTTACAATCGAGGTTAGCACGTGCATGGTCCGTTGTCTAATAGCACATTATTGTGCAATTGCAGGAACCGTTCTAGTATTTATGTTTTTAACCATTTGGTCTTGCACATGTAGGTCCTGCTGTCAGAGGTTTTGACCCACTGTTCGACCCTTTTTGCATATGGGGAAATGAGTTGTCCATGAATATCAGTCAAGTCAAGAAACACAAAAAGATTGTTAGGATAAAGAAATTGGCGACAAAAAACAACAAGATCTTTGTCTGCACAATGAAGAAGACATCAGTTCACTACAGGAAGGTATTAATTATTATACCTTGACTTTTCTATTCCTTTGCCCCATTCCCAATATAGATAAGACATTTATGCACATCCTTGTTTTTAGGCCTTTCCAAAGCAGTTCACTGATGATTACCTCTCAAACCACCTGTATGGCCAGGAGGCGAGGAAGGTATTCATACAACACCCACGGTTCAATATTGCAGTGCTCCTGAAGAGCACGAAGGATGGACAGTCAATCATCCACACGCACTAGCCTAAAGTTGCAAAGACCTTCAACATCAATGAAGGCTCAATATTCGCCTTCTGCTTCAGCAGTTTTCCAGATGAGATACATATGTCTATGTACCGTCTATGATGCTAATTTCGAAAGGTTATAGATGTTGCATGTGAAACTTGGTGCTGGTGCAGTTGTGTAATGGGGTAGCTAAGTGCTGAAGCTATATGTTATTGTACTCTGATGTATTTCAATTACGAAAATGAAATATATTGTGTGCTTAATATGAAGTGTCAATTAGATTAATAAATGGATTATTAATAATAGGATAATTAGCCTACTAATTGGGTTTTACTATTGCAAATGGTTATTGAGAAAACACTGTGGGCGATGACCTGTGGCAACACACATAGCTTCTAGGAATAAACCATGTTGGATTAATGAACAATCACACACGGCATCCTCCAGAAAACAGTTTGTGATGGACAGCCTTTGCCACACAGTTTCTTCTACGCATCGTGTGTGATGCATTCAATAACGCAAATGATAAAATTGTTAATACCGTGTGCAATGCAAACTGAGGGAGTCCTGGATTAGGGGGTGTCCGGGTAGCCGGACTATAACCTTTGGCCGGACTCCTGGACTATGAAGATACAAGATTGAAGACTTTGTCCCGTGACCGGATGGGACTTTCCTTGGCGTGGAAGGCAAGCTTGGCAATACTGATATGTAGATCTCCTCCCATTGTAACCGACTCTGTGTAACCCTAGCCCTCTCCTGTCACTACAAAAAAAATACACTTCCGTGATGATACGTGTTTGTCACAGTAGGTCAGTTTTTTTTTCATGCATATGCATCCATGACAAATTTATGACAGAATCAAGATAGTCATACCGTCTTTGTCAGAGAAATGTTCCATGACATTACCAAAATTATCATCACGGAAGTGTCCACTTCCATGACGATAAATCACGCGTCACAGAAGTGCTTTCGTCAAGGGTGACCGACACGTGGCATCCACCGTAATGGAACGCCGTTAAGCTATCGGGTCGGGTTTTGGATCCGATAACCCGTTAACAACCCCGACCAATGGGAAATTTCCACGTGTAAAATTCTTATTGGCCGGACGAAACACGTGTCACCGTCGATTGGGTCAGATAGGCGCCTATGATATGTCGACATGTGGCACGGCCCAACAGTGGCCCATCCCGATGAAAAAGGCCGGCCCAGTAAAAATTAGCAGGCCGGCCCATATATGGCCTACTTGTGTCAGGTCCATTTAAGCCCACGGTCCATACGAGATGTGCCAATTCGGCCCATTAAAGATTTGACACCATTGCAGCCCATCGTCAGTTCGAGCCCGTTAACAGCCCGCTATATACTTGGGCTCAATATCGGCCCGATGAGATTTTAGCCTGTTAACGGCCCATTTAATGGATGGGCCAATTTCCAGGATGTACATCTTTCGGCCTTTTAGCGACCCATTTAAATGTTGGGCTAATTTCTGGCCCGGTGTGTCTTTCAGCCTGTTGACGGCCCATAAATCTGATGGGCCATTTGTAGTCGGACCTGAGTTTTGGCCTTTTGGTGGCCCATTTTAAGTGTTGGGCCAATTTCGGGCCCGGTGTCACTTTCAGCCTGTTGACGACCCATAAATCAGTTGGGCCAATTGGAGTCGGACCTGAGTTTTGGCCTTTTAGCGACCCATTTAAGTGTTGGGCCAATTCCCGGCCATGTGTGCCTTTTGGCCTGTTAACGGACCATAAATGAGTTGGGCCATTTGTAGTCGGACCTTAGTTTTGGCCTCTTAACGGCCCATGCCCTTCATGGTCCAGTACCAGCCCGCTTTCTCTTTCGGCCTGCTAAAGGCCCACAACACAGTTGGGCCATTTACAATACAACCTGACTTTCGACCTCTTAGTGGCCCATGCTCTTCATGGTCCAATACAAGCCCGCTGTCTCTTTCGGCCTGCTAAAGGCCTACAGTATAGTTGGGCCATATGTAGCCCAAACTTAGTAACGGCCTGTTAATGGCCCATGAAATAAATTGGGGCCACCTGTTGCCCGCTTCGATGTCGACCTGTTAACGACCCGCGGGGTAAGAGGGCCGACCATTAACTTTCGGCCTAGTAACGGCCCATTAACTCAATGGGCCCACTAAAGTTCGTTCATGTCTTTAGGCCAAATTAGATAATTTGAGCCCATTACGACGAGCAAAGGTACGGCATACAGGAATAATGTTGCACATCCGTAATATATTACAGAAATTACATCCACCGGGCAATCAAAGATTGATGACAGTGCTAATAAATGAGCAGAACCTAACCATCTATAACGTCACAATCTGCAACCTCAGGTCTGATGACGCCAATAAGGATGTGGGAAATTTCTTGCTGCTTTGCCACACTTTCTCTGAAAACATTGATCAGTTGTTGTGTCGCACGACTCTGCACCTCTGATTCATCCACCATTTCCATCATTGCTTCAGCCATTAATTGGTTCACAAACATACATTTATTCTGTTGCATTCGAGACAGGGGATATTGAACAGATTCAGATGGTGATTTTGGCAGGCTTGTATTATTGATAGTGGAGAGTGTCTTGACCACTGCATCATAACGTAAATTAGGACGGGAACCAAACAGATTAATCATGAGTTATTACCATATTACCTGGCCTAGATTTACTAGAAAGAAACAATGGGGCTGCCTTCTTTGTTTTCGAGTTTGCCTTCTTATCTTCAAAGACCTACACAAAATTAACACACTAGCATTGCTATCATTGGCCAAGTCAGATAATAGGAAAGCAACATTGACACAACGAACGTTTGGGCAACTAGCCTACACCAAATTAACACAATATGGCACAGCTATCATCAGCCAGATAAGTGTCGGTGTACTAGAGTAGGGGTACCCTAGTATCCCGAACTTGTGCACGGGCAATTCTTGACACCATGACAAGGCTTGCCGGGTGACCGCCAAGGTCCTCCGTGGTTCCTTTGGAGCCATTCAAGAACAAAGTATTTAAGCCAAGGAGACAAGGCCCCGGCAAGAGGAGCTTGCCGGGAAGGCCAGCCAAGGCACCTAGGAGACAAGGCCCCGGCAAGAGGAGCTTGCCGGGAAGGCCAGCCAAGGCACCTAGGAGACAAGGCCCCGGCAAGAGGAGCTTGCCGGGAAGGCCAGCCAAGGCGCCTAGGAGACAAGGCCCCGGCAAGAGGAGCTTGCCGGGAAGGCCCGGTGAGCGACAAGCTTCCGGACGCCGACAAGACAACAACCGCGGCAAGGCGCTTGTCAGCGGCATCACCACTCAGACTGCGCTCCAAAGACATCCACTAACGTGTCGCCTGACCTTTCCAGCGTCGCGTGGCAAGAGGCCGTCTTGACGGTGAGCGCTGTGGCAAGCGACGCTAACAAGATTGCCATCGTGGCAAGCGGTGGCGCCCGACGGTCCCCTTTCGCCTTTGTTAGAGGCGGCGTGACGGGCATTTAATGCCTTTGTCCCCTGCCGTCAGGGTTAGGTATGATACACTGTACAAGTAGCTGTACCAACCACTCCTTTTCCATTTTTACCCTTGTCTACGTTGCCACCTGTCGGAGACCCCTTGAGCATATAAAAGGAGGCCCATGCGCAATGTAGAGGGGGGTTCGAGGGGTTCGAGAGGTTCGAAGCCAGAGAACACTCACGCTCGGTCTCGTTAGCAGCTTGCGTGTACTGTAGCACTCAAGCGCTCCCGAGCAAGAACTCAATACACTCAGACATGCAGCAGTAGGAGTGTTATCTCTCCGGAGAGCTCCGAAGCTGGGTAAACTGCTCGTGTGCTTCGCCTTGATCTGCTCTTCGTGCGACCTCCGCCCCCCGCCGAACCGAAAGGGGCTCGGTCCGCCGGTCCCATAGGTGTTCGTGGGCCAGATCAGCCTCCCCGACAAGGGGAAGGCTGTGAAGTCGGCTGAGGCGCAGCGGCTTGCGGCGCTGCGGAAGGAGTGGGCAATCTTCCCCCCCCCCCCCAGCTCGCCGCGAGGGAGCTGAGGGAGTACTACTACCTCTTCTGGTCGACGGAGACGCGAGCGCATCCGTGCACGAAGGTACTCCCAGCTGCTGCTTCGGAACTGGCTCCGAATGGGTACCCTTTCTTCGCGATGTTCTTCTACTGCGGGCTCTGCCCGCCTATCTATGAATTTTTCTGCGATATCATGAACACCTACGGGTTCCGCCTCCTTGACTTCACCCCCAATGTTGTTCTGACCATGGTAGTTTTCGCACATCTCTGCGAAAACTTTGTCGGAGTCCATCCAAACGTAGCCCTTTTCCGCCACTTCTTTATGCCCCGAGTTGAGAGAGGGGAGCCTCTTCCGGTGGGATCGCTGGATCTCGAGGACCGCAAGAAGGAAGCTTATCTGGAGGAGAGCTCCGCAGCAAATGGGATGAGTGGAGAGCGGACTGGTGTTGGATTGTCGAGGAGAACCGCGGCCGTTTACCGCCCAGCGCCAAACCTCGATGGTCTTGGCAACGATTGGAGCGATCGGCCCCGGAAGACGCTAGGCTGAAGATTTCCGTCATCCGGATCCTACGCTGAGGCTTTCCGGACTCATCAGGCGCCGTTGGCGCAGATTTCCTCGTCGCCGCGCCGCCCCCTGCGGAGAGGAGGAGACCCCGGGAGTTCCGTAACGCGGCGGATATCATGAGGCTGCGCCGGGCCTCAACTTCAATTTCAACATCACCAGGCCCGGGCCGCGATGCTCTTGGAGCTGTTCAAGCACGATCCTGAGCATCCCGGGCGTTCAGGTTGCCGAAGAATGTCGTCCCGCCAGGTAACAATTCCTCGCCGACCGCATCCGCAGCGATAACGTTGTCGCGACTTCGCATGGAATCGTTCCAACCTGGCAAGAGCCTGCAGATGATGTCGTCGCAGTGTTCTTTGACAACTGGTAGAAGTGCCGGTCCGCCCGATGAATGTAAGAGCCTTACCCGCGACACCACCGATGATGAGATGCAGCGCGCCACCACCGGCTGGAAGAGGCGGCGGCAGCTGCCGCGAGCGAAGTTCGGATTCACCGTGGAGGAGGCAGAGGCAGCAGAGGTGGCAAGCCTTGTCGAGCGAGGGAGTTTGCCGCGAGGAAGAGCTTATCGAACTGAAGCTGAGTCGAGCGAGCCCGCTGAGGGCGCCTCCTCCCCTCCTTCAGACAGCTTGCCGCGAGCGGAGCCCCCAGCTCCACCAAGAAGGCGTCTCCGCAAGGCCGGAGACGTAGCGGGGCGGCAGTAAGGTAATGCGAAAGCAACATTGACACAAAGAGAAGCACTACAACTCAGTAATGTGCGTGATATGAGATAGCACATTCATGCAGCTCAGTACGCAAAACTACCAGGCAGTTTTCCTTACAAAAATCAACATTGGTGCCTTTAACATTTTGCTATAACTAATTTTAGATCATATAAAGGTTAGATTCACGTCGATTAACAAAATACATGGTGATGTAAAAATATAGTGATATACAACAGGTACTTACATCAAGACTGGAGCCAGGAGAATTCCATAAGATATTTTCCTCGAATACGATCCCAATGGAGGAAGTCTTGTATCGTTTAACCTTATTTTCTAAAAGAGAGACGAGTAAGAAACATGTAGAAAATATGATCAGAATGCTATAAAATTTCATGATGCGAGGATACGCACACGCTTCTTAGAATGGAGTTGACATTCTTTTTCTTTGGGTAGAGCGGACTAGTTCTTTGGCCACTGGAATCTGCTTATTATCGATGGGAGTTGGGTTTCTCTGTCTTTGGAGCAGTATCTATGAAAAATGGAGTTGGTTTATTATCTCCTGGCGTTTGGATCTTTTGCAAAGACCTGGTTTGTAACCCTTGATTCTAACATAGCCGTCTTCCCCTTGCATGCCTTATATAGAAGAATGGTGATTCAGTTATAAAACATGCTACAACAGAGATGGAATAAGTACTGAAGAATAGAAAGGCATGACATATTGACATGTATTCACTCCTTCCGGAAATAAATGGATGGGTCTAGGCGTATTTCAGTTCTAGATACATCCAGTTTTATCCATTCTGCGACATGTAATCCGGACGGAGGGAGTATGATGTAAGAGCTAGGGATACAACAGGACAACACAGTAAAAAAACACTGAAAAACCCACTGCAGAACCAAAGTATTCAAGCCCACTGATATGAGATAGTACACTCATGCAGCTCAGGATGCAAAACTACCAGGCAGCTTTCCTTCAAAAATCAACATTGTGGCCTTTAATCATACATTTTGCTACAACTAAATTTAGATCAGATAAAGCTTGGATTCACGCAGATTAACAAAATACATGCTGATGTAAAAATATAATGATATACAACAGGTACTTACATCTACATTGGAGCACAGAGAATTCCTGCAAGAATCTTTCCTCATAAACGATACCATTGCAGAAAATCTTCTATCTGTTAAGCTTATTTTCTAAAAGAGAGATGGGTAAGAAACATGTAGAAAATATGATCAGCATGCTATAAATTTCATGATGCAAGGATACACACACGCTTCTTAGAATTGAGTTGACATATTTTTGCTGGACTGGAGCGGACTAGTTCTTTGGCCACTGGAATCTACTTATTATCAGTAGGAGATGGCTTTCTCTGTGCTTCAGCAGTATCTATAAAAACTGGAGTTGGTTTATTATCTCCTGGCGTTTGGATCTTTTGCAAAGGCCTTGTTTGTAACCCTTCAGATTCTAACATAGTCGTCTTCCCCTTGCATGCCTTGTATAGAAGAATGGTGCTTTAATTATAAAACATGCAGCAGCAGAGAGATGGAATACGTACTGAAGAATAGAAAGGCATGACATATTGACATGTATTCCCTCCATCCGGAAAAAAATGGATGGGTCTAGGCGTATTTCAGTTCTAGATACATCTTTTTTTATCCATTTCGGCAACATGTAATTCGGACGGAGGGAGTATGGTGTAAGAGCTAGGGATCTGACGAGGACAACACAGACAAAAAACACTAGTTGAATGTAAATCTGTATGCTAGCGGAATACGTGCAGAAATAACTAAGGCAACATACACGTGTATGATTGGGAAAATAAGATGGCATTGCAATGAGCAGTAGAACAACACTTCAATGTAAAAAACATGGTATGGTGGGCGGATGAAGTACATCTTGATGAATAACAATGTATAAGATATTCGAAGCATGATGTCCAAATTAAGCGAGATGGCATTGCGATAGAGTAGAATGACATTACTTGAATTTGAAAACATGTTATCATGAATGGAATAGGTCTTGAAAAATAGGAAGGCATGACATATTTACATGCATGATCAGCATGCTAAGCACATGGCATTACAGCAGTAGATACACTCCAGGACATTATATGCATGTTGTACCCATATCACGAGGCCAAGTTAGAGCAAGGACCTTGTGGGGTGAAGAGGATTCATCATCTTTACGCAAGTCTTCAAGAACTGCCTTTACATGTTCCATCATATTGGGTATCATTGACATCAAGTTTATTGGCCTTTACATTGCTCCGTGAGGTTCTTGTGGATATATCAGTGTGTGCAATTATATCTGACATGCATGGAAGACAACTAGTAGTTAGATTTATGTAATGAGTGCCTGTAGGAGATGACATAAATAGTAGGACTGGGGTTAACTAGCGACAGCAGGTCTCATAAACTAAAGGGAGAACACAGATGAAAGCTACAGAATATGTATCGTTTGTACTCGAGATTAACTAGATGACACACAAAAGTATTAAAGTACAACATAGGAAATACTAGAAGTGGTATAATATTATAATCACCAGCCTGTGGGATAGCATTGGCTGATGGATGATAACTATGGAACAGTGTTACCTAAAGAACAAGTATCTTAGCTGAACTATGGAACATCGTTAACTCCGGAACAAGACCAGTAAGAGATCAGCATGAATATATAGTGAAATGTGATGATCCATTTTCCATGCTTAGATGAATAACAAAGCCATAAATGTTGCACACAAGTAAGATGAGGGTACAAACTATCGGGCTGCTATCCATAGGAGTGAGCATCATGTGCTGACTTGTCGATGGCCCTGTAGTTGTTGTGGCTATGCATGTCGGGCACGCGCATTCGATGCAGGGAACTGTTGAGTGGGGACTATAGCTCCCTTCGGTGTATGCTTCCCTTGTTGGAGCAGCTGCGGTGAGTCGAGGAAGGCGGTGTCTGAAGATGCAGATAACGCATAATGTTAAGAACGACATATCTCTTTGATCTGAAGGAATACACTAAGAGATCAACAACAAGGTACGAGAGTGGTCACACGTCTATTGACTGAAGACTAAATTGGGGTCACATGATTTTATTTTATTTTGGTCTTTGTCCGATCTACGCCGGATGGTTGTCAGACAGCCTCCCGGTGACACTTTGTTGGAATCTTCCCGAAGAGCCAGCGACCAACGGCAGAAAGCAGCTCACCTCACGTCCGTGGGCCCGACCAAAACCCCCGCCTCGCCCCCATCAGCCTGTTGTGGTTGCGCCGCCCCTGGGCCAATCCACAAAGACTCCCCGTCATCCAGATCCGGCGTCGGCAGTACCTTCAACCCACGCAACTCTAAAACATAGCCATCTAAGCGCTGCTTCCGCAGTGAACTTGCGGCCCCGCACCCTTACGTTAGACACCAGCCAACCGGCAGCCTAGGAGCTCCGCCGCCTCGAGGGGTGCTGCTTCCCATTACCGTCGATTGGCCCGTAATAAAAATTCAGACAACCGACGCCTAAATAAAGTGATTTGAGATGAGGGTGCGACCTATCTGGCGGCATGGTGAAGTCTGCAGATCCAGCTGCCGAAGTCGGTGAGGCCGGCGATTCTTGATGGCGACCGGCGAGGAAAGAGCGATGTCGCGACGGTCGATGGCTACGCCGAAGCAGCGCCAGGACTCTGGACGGATCCGAAGTTGGAGCCACTCCGGCGCTGTGAACAACGGCGGGGGTGAATCGGCTCCGTACGGTTCACGCGGCCGTCGTCGAGGCAGCACCAGCAGCAGGGAGTAAGAGGCACACGGCCTAGTGCACGACGGCAAATGGACAGCGTCTCCGGCATTATGGAGGACGACGGCTGTGAAATTGGTGCGGTGGGGGGCGCCATGGAGGTGGGGCTGAGGTTTCGCGGCTCGGGAGAAGGGAGCTTCCCGGGGAGAAGGTGATTTGGCGCCCACGAGGTATGAATGGGTGCGGGCGGGGGGGAATTGGGAGGGGAGTGGAACCATGTCTTACGGACGCATTTGTCTGAAATGTGAGGGGAATTTACAGTTCTACCCTTGCCTATAGGCTTCTCGGCTTGGGTCTATGTACTGAGGGTCGGGGATAGTAGAGTAACTTTGCTTCTCCCCAAATAGTGGGCGGGAGCGATTTCGGGTGAGGAGGGCTTGTTTTGAACTATAGTGGGCGAGCGATTTCGAGGCGAGAGGCGTGTTTTGAAATAGTGGCGCGAGCTATTTCGAGGCGAGAGGCGTGTTTTGCCGACCATGGTTTATGAATTATTCGGCACATGTCATTTCGGCCAAGGAGAAGGTGCGCTTGGATGAAGTTACGAACCTACCCTCGATGTACAACAGGCCAATTGATGTGTGTCCCACATAGGACGGTAATTTCGCGTCTCCCATTTATTTGCTCGGGCGAATTCCACCGAGCAGAGAGGATGTTTAACGGTTGTTCAAATTTTGGGAGAACGAGCATCCATGTCTACCTTACCAAGTTGATTCAGATCAAATTTTGAAATATTAGCTTGCCACTTCTTTTTTAGATGGAGAGATGATGCTCGGGAGTAATGTGTTTTTACATGCTCGTTGCTAGCGATTTACTATATGACAAATAGTTGACCCACTCAAAAGCGAATCAAACCCAAAATGAAATATCTTGATTCAATGAAATAGCTCGTTCAAGAGGGTCAAAATAGTGAACTAAATCAAAAATTGAACACCTCAATCGAGTAGCATGTTGTACAGTATTATAGTACTCCATGAACATGTTGAAAGCCAAATTAATGAACTTGTTTGATATACGCATATATCCGTTCATGTGTGGATTGCAGACAACATGTTCTCCAATTTAAATATTAGAATGCAAGTTTATATCGGAACATGGTTTATATCAGTCTTTGATGCATAAAACGCGACCTCTCCCTCTCTCGGACTCCTGTTCTCTCTCTCTCTCTCTCTCTCTCTCTCTCTCTCTCTCTCTCTCTCTCTCTCTCTCTCTCGCCGACAATCTTCAATTCTGTCGCACGCATCCGACACAAAAACCTTGTTGGTCCCTCTCCCTTTCTCTCCATCTCTCTCTCTCTCTTTGTGTGTGTGTGGGGGGGTCTTTCTAGTTCGCATGCATATATACACCATCTATAGGTCTCTCTCAAGACACTATGTATGATACTCTAGCTAGTCCAAGCTAGATATCTTGGGTGCACTCATCGTACGCACACAGATTCCTTGGCTCTTTGCCTGTAACTCTCTCACGCACCACTATGTCGTCTCGGAGCTCTTCCCCCCCTCCCTCTCTCAAACTCTCCGTCCACCTGGGTCACACATACACATGCATATCTCACTCGCACTCGATAGGCCCATCTAAAACTCTATCTCTCCCCCTTGTTCTCTCTCCATCTCACACGCGCACACACACAATCTCATGACTAGCTAGCCAAGTATGATGGTCTCTCACTCAATTGTAGGCACACGCAGTCCCCCCTTTATGTATATGACTAGCTAATCTTAGTCTCCATCACAAACATGTGCATGGTCTATCTCGATTTCTCTCGGGGCATCTTTCTATCGCGCACGCACTCCCTCGATCTCCCACCCATATAGTCCCCCTCACGATCTCGAGGGATCTCTCTATCACAAACACACCCTCTCTCCCTCCCTATGCGTCCATGCCATCCATGTGTCCCTCTCGACCTTTGTTCCTTGTTGGCCACACCTCTATTGGACATGTGCTACAGGGGTGTCTCCCTCGTTGCAAACAATCACACACTAGCTATCTTCGTGTATCTCCTCGCCTCACTTTTCCATCCCGGAGATGCATGCGTGATATGTTCGCATAAGAAACGAAAAAACACTCTATCTTTCTAATTTATCGTTTGTTGTCACTTTCTCTTTCACACACATACTCTTTTTGCACACTTACTCATTCTCCTTCAGACGCACTTGATCTGTCTCGACTGAGGCACTCTCCTCGGTCCATAGCATACAGATTTATTGAAAAGTCAAACATCACAAAGTTTGACCATGTACGTGGAGAAAAAGAATTGCATCTAGCACGGCAAACATATACCATTAGATTCACCATGAGATGTAGTTTTGTATGATGTATCTTTGGTATTGTAGATATAAATAACATTTGCGTAAACCTGATCAAAGTTTCCAAAGTTTGACTTCTAAAAATTTACATGCACCTTTGCATTATCGGCCGGATGGAATATCTCATTCCCCTCTCAGCTATCTCGACACACCACTCAGCCTTATCGGGGCTCCTCAATATCTCTCAAACTTTATTGGTCAGTTTGGTTCGTGACTGACCCTCATGCCTTGATGGCGGTCTTGCTGGTGTGGACGTGAGATGTAAAATATTTCTGCCTGGCCAGGCTTGTGTGGTGTTGAAGCGTTTGGTTCATGCCAGGGCCAGGCAAAGCATCAACATCCCATCAATCAATCCATGCATCAATTATTTAATGCTAATATCCATCCATGTGGCTATTAGCCTCGCGGGCCCTACGACCGAACACGGCCAGCGTTGAAATCGGTCGCTGGGCGAGCTACTGCGATGTCTGGAGTTCAACCAGGCTAATTGAAGTGCAAGGAACCCAGGCCAGCGGGCTTTCTTTTTCACAGGGTAGCAACCAAACAAGCGTGCATGAATCCAGCCACAACCCTGTGCCGGGCAAAAGATGCTCAGGACGCAAGCCAAACTGGCCTTATATCTCCCTGGTTCACACATACACATGTCTCGCTTGCACTATACATATAGACCCATCCAACACTCTCCTCCCTTGTTCTCTCTCCATGTGACACGCACCCCCGTAAGTACCATAATCCCTCAATCCATCATAGGCGCAAGCACTCCCCCCCCCCTCGATCCTACGTATGATTATCTCTTACTAGCCATCAGGAACACACGTATTGTCTCCTTCCATCCATACGTCTATCTCGATATCTCTCGGGGCATCTTCTATCGCGCACACACCTTGTCACTCGATCACCCACACCCATGTAGTCCCATCACGATCTCCAGGGGATCTCTCTATGACAAACATACACTCTCTCCTCCCCATGTCTGCATTTTCTCCGTACGTCTCTCTCGGCCTCTCTCCCTTGTTTGTCAGAACCCTCTTGGCCACGTGCTAGGGGTCTTGCTCTCTCGGTTCCAAACAACCACACACTATCTCCTCACCTTGCCTCCGTTGTCGAAGATGCATGTGTGATATGTTTGCATAAGACACGCACACTTTTTCTCTACTTTTATCGTGTGTTGTCCATGTCTCTTTCACACATGCACACACACTTTTTTCACTCACTCTCTCTCTCTCTCTCTCTCTCTCTCTCTCTCTCTCTTTTTAGGGACTCTGTCACGTCCATAAGCATATGGATGTTTTAAAAAGTCAAACCTCAGAAAAGTTTGACCAGGTATATGTGGAGAAAAACATTTACATCTGGAACAATCATTAGATTCACCACAACATGTACTTACTTCATACTATCATTTATCTTTGGTATTGTAGATATAAGTAATTTCTTTATAAACTTCGTCAAAGTTTCAAAAGTTTGACTTAAAAAAATGTTGGAACTACATTATCGAACGGAGGGAGTAGCTCTTTCTCTCTCTGCTATCTCTCACGGGCCTCCCCTCTCACTCGAACTCTCTATACCGACGGATTATACGCTCACTGTGTCAGCGTATAGCTCCGTATATTGTTTAGTTGACTGGTCAACCAATCCACATGCTGCCTTGTCAGCTCGTGTTCTGTATCTTCATGTGCTGGCCCATGTGGCAGTGGGTGAAAATAAGTGAACTAGAGGCCCATCTGACACGCGGTGAAGTAAACAAAGTTGAAACCACTCGGGTAGCACCCTTGCGGTAGTAAATTGAGGCGCGTGAGGACAAACTTCTTGCGGGAAGGGCCTTTTCGCGCACAATTCACCACCAAGCGGCATGCATGCAAGGAAGACGCGCCACAAGCACACCCAAAGACACAACACACACCAGCACTGCGTGTACACCGGCGTCGCCGCCGGTTGAGATGGACGGCGAGGCAGCCAACAAGAGGAGGCGGCTCGAGCCAAAACTGCATCCGGCGAGCCTGGACTTCATCAACAGCCTCCCCGCCGACACGCTGCTCGTCATCATTGGCCTCCTCCCCACCAAATCTGCCGTGCAGACCACCCTGCTCTCCCGGCGGTGGCGCCCCCTCTGGCGCTGCGTCCCCCTCAACCTCACCGTCGACAGCTGCATGTCACTAAGAACTATATCGTTGGATTCATATTAGAACATAATTTCAAATGGTGTAATTTTTAGTGACATGCATTGGCATTTTCTTAGGTAAATCAATGGTCAAAATTTTATACTAAATACAAGGTAGTATTACAAAAGTGGGCTATGTAGGCCAAAACATGTGCCAAATTCACTTGTGATGCATTTGGCATCGATGCCCCTCCATTTCTCACCCGGTGTCCCAATCTGGATCACCTACTTTGCTCCGGTGCCAAATTAACTCACGCAATGAAAAAACACTACGTGGGAGAGAGAGAGGACTGAGGCAATAAAAAACACTTGTTTGGGAGAGTGAGAGGCTGGTGTAGTTGGTTTGATTGATTTGTTTATACATGTGGGTCTGTGTGCACAGCGGTGCCAACTCTCTCACATCGCGAAAGCGGTGCCAAAATCTTTTGATTTGACATCAATGTGTATTATGTGGCATACTTTTGCAAAATATGGCATCGGCCACATAGTTGAAGGCAACAAATGCCCAAGCTCTTCACGTGCTCCTAGTTAAATGAGAGGAAACAGATAGAGAGAGAGAGAGAGAGAGAGAGAGAGAGAGTGAAAAAATATCACTAGCCAGCTAACCCTATCGTATGAGCGAATGATATTCGTACCTCTTGATGACACGACAATCTTATGCAGCCAGCTGCTCTAATATATTCTCTTCTTTTGCGGATAAAAAAGACCCGAAAGTGAAAAATGTCTTTGCCGCAGTAACAATCTCATCGAATGCCTTGATCTCCATCTTACGAAATTGATTTGATCAACTACCGAGGCAGCACATCTGAGATTAAATTGGCCGAGTTCTTTGTTACGGAGGCAAGTGTGCTCAAGGTAATGCAGTTTGGCGTTCTCTGGCGCAACAATGAATGGCGTCTTGATCACGCAAGCGTCTAAGCCTAAATGACAAAGTCTCCGCAGAAGCTGAATTTTTTTAAACATCAAGTGGCGGAGACTCGAAAACTTATTTGCCCATTAGTGACTTGTCAGGGTGGTGGATTTTAGTTTGTACGATAATGCTGCATCCACCTAAAGTAACAAAAGTTCTTACGTAAACCTCCTAGTAATTCCCTCTTCGTAGTTGCAGCATTACTCCTAACATTTGTAATATTAGTTTGAAACTTGTAATATTGCCGTGTCCTATTCCTACGTTTTCAAAATCCTTCGAATCAAATAGGTCCTGAGTTGGTGATGATGTTGTGCCTCCCATCTTTCACCAATAGCCGTCGGATCTAGATCCTCGCCTACAAACCAAGCTTCTCCATTTTTGAAAAAAGATGCCCGCACTTGTTCCCTATTTACAAACAACTCCTTGTCTCTCACAATCAGCCTCATCTCCTCCCCACCACATCTAGGAGTAGAAGGCCGTGGAAAAATCTGGCGCGATGGCCGCTGCCGGAGCCGTCCACCCCCAATCTTGGTGTTCCGTGCAATGCACGGGCATCTACGCACGGGAAATTATGTCGAACAGGGCTAGTTGTAAGCAGGCTAGCTCTACCGCCATGATGATAGTATTTGCAGACGGTGAGGCTGACTATGGTATGCCGAACACGGCGCCTATACTCACTGTCATCTCCGTGCGAGGTCTTGTCACTTCAACGTGAGGAGTATGCACGTAATAATTTGACCAACGGGTAGTACAGTGCTAGTACTCCTACTACTACATTGGTAGTACTACTACTAGTACTAGTAGCACCACCGTCTGGATTTAGGAGTACTACCACGTCCATCTGGATTTTATTGTTGATTAGCAATATCTAGTAATGCATATCACCAAAAATGTACTACTCCCTCTGTAAATAAATACATGGTGTTTTATTCCTATCAGCGAGAGAACTTAATGTTTTTTTGCTAACTAGAGTACTGTAATAGGATTACATGCAATGAACTAAACATTGCATGTCATGTTTGATACTAGTCTCAAGTCATTGAAAGCATGCACGGCCCACATCTCTCATTGGTTGACATGTCACGAAATAAGAAACAAGGAGGGACTTAATGCACCGTGCCTAAGTATTTTGGGATTATTTGGTTTTCGTAAGGTGACTTACACAACATTTTTGTTTATATGCATTAACATTTTATTAGTTAAATCAAAGGTCAAAACTTGGCGCAAAATGCAAAGGGGACCAATAAACCAGTAAACAATAAACTTCTCTCGCTTGGCCCCAACTAGAGGTTCGGTGAGATGACTATACTGCACCGACACGGAGGGGGACGCAGCTTCATTGACTTATGGCAACTGCCTTTGGGTGAATGACACGTGGCCCCAGGGGGTGGCTGGCCCACCTATCATACAGCCAAAGGCAGGTGCGATGAGGGCCGAGGAGTAGTACGAAATCCTACGCACCTACAAACGCTAATCAAGGGCTGAGTGATCACTCGAATCGCAAGATCAGTTGACTAGAAGCTACGCTAGACCCATGGAGGCGATGAGCGCGATGTCCTAGCGCCACCAATGACGGCGGTAGTATTGCTTGAGGCCGCTAGGGCGAGGGGCCGCTTGGACGACAGCTTCGTCTCCTTGTTCGACAAGTTCACCGTCGTCAAGAAGCTTGCGGACGACTTTGACGTAAGCCTCCAGCCGACGCGCCCAGGCTCTGCGATGCCCGCCACCCTCAACGGCCACTATGGTAACAACCTCTTCGACGCACTGGTGGCCTGCGATCGCCGCCGTCGGCGCGGAGAATGTCCACCTCGAGGTCGCGCTCGCCGCGCAGCGCCTGGCGCAGCAAGACACCATCGACATAATCACCCACGTCTACGCGCAAATTATCTTACCTTTCGCATCAACTTCATAATGTTGTGTACGTACTCCATGCATGAACGGCGCCAGAAGCAAACTTATCATTACTCTAGGCAAAATCGTTATTTTCTATCTATCAGTCGCGCCATGGAGCAGAACCAAATTTTACAAGTTACGAGTTCAAAAGGAAAAGCCTGCCGTGTTCGTCGCACCCACACGGTTGGTCCGGCACGCCGCTCAAGCGGGAATGCGTGCGGTGTTGCATTTTCACTTACAAGTGGGACCGCGGTTGAGCAAACCGACTATCGGCAAACCCACACCCCGCCCACCGCGCGATGGCTGAGAAAAGAGGACAGGAGGGAGAAGAGATGGTTGTAGCACAGACTCCAAGAAAATTGGTGTCGGATGGGACTCGTGTGGGTGGCGTGTGCCGTACTGCTAGACGTGAATGCCAGTTATGGCCCATGCCACCCCACTATATCGAGCCTATATCGACGTACGTAGAACAAATTTGCTGCAGTCCGTGCTCAGCCCTCCTCTATCTCTCTTTTCAGCCAACCAGCGGACGCGCAGAGCCCATCGTCTATTTGCTCACATGCGGCCCCACATGTGAGTGAAAACGCAAGAGGACCCATTGAACCTGCACATCTTTCACCTCGACGTGCTGGTGATGAAAAACAAATCCAGTAAAGATCTTCGGTGGCCGCTTTTGGAGTTACTCAAGAGTAGTAAGATTCTACTTACAGTTTAACCCAAGATGCACATCTCGTGGCTTCAACTACCACTCTATTTTCTTTCATGACACGACCTGGATGCTGGATGTCCCACGTGTCGACAAAAGGAGGAAGAACCCAACCAAATCTTCGGTTCTGCTCTCGGATTAGACTAGTTGTGCTAACTTAAATTTTTTATTGTGTACTCCTTCCGTTCCAAAATACTTGACTTCCATTTGTCCAAAAATGGATGTACCTATATACTAAGACATGTCTAGATACATATATATTTTGACAAATAGAAGGCATGTATTGTGCAAGGGAGGGAGTAGAATGGATGTACCTAGCTATATACTAAGACATGTCTAGATACATATATATTTTGACAAATAGAAGGCATGTATTGTGCAACGGAGGGAGTAGAATGGATGCAAGTTTTTGTATTGGGAAGAAGAGTACATCCATATATTGATAGAGTGCAACTTAGTAGATGTTCTATCACTTTTAGCTAGTATAGAATAGAGGCTAGACATGAGACTAGATGCGCGGAAGCAACGTCTACTTCTTTACACTCGAAGAAGAAAGAATCACGCTAGATCGAGCCTCCACAGATCAACAATGAATGCATCGAGAAGGCACTAATCCAACTTACTACAGGAGTAGTAAAATGTATTCTTGTGGTTCTTGTTTTCTTTGGTCTTGCTTTTCTAGTCAAAATTATCGTTGGAGTTCGTGCAAAACGGAGGTCCGTTTGGGGTCGTGCGTTGGAGTTGGCCTTACAAGTGGGACCGCAATTAAGGAAACCGACTATCAGCAAACCCCACCTCGCCGCCGCGATGGCTGAAGTTAGAGAAAGCAGCGAGGTTGAAGAGATTGCTCTCGCACGGACTCCAAGAAATAATATGGTGTCGAGATGGATGTCGTGGTGGTGGCGTGTGACGTACTCCACGGGCGTGAATGCTTGTTACGGCCCATGCCACCCTACTACTCCTACTACTTACTCCTACTATATATTATACTACTAGTATATCGAGGATTCGAGGTGCTGGTTACGTACAACGAACACATTAACATATGGCTACAGTAAAAACACCCGCACGACGCGCGAAGCATGTGAAGCTAGTACAAATAGTGTACTACTATTGTTGATTGGCCTCATCCGATAACCTGTTGCAATGCACGTACAATTATGTATTCGGAAAATATTTTTTGCCTCGTTGCACCACTCACTCAGAGAAGCGACTCGAAAGCCATTCATAAATTTAGTACAGTAAGTTTATCACAGGCATATCATTTTATTACATAGAACAACAGGTCATCAACCCACATCGACAACGAGGATATATTATAAATACTAAAGTTTTCACCACACAACAAATAACAAGCCATGAAATGAACTTCAACTCAACCATTCCTCGGCGTTGGAAACGCTTGCTTTGAACCACAAGTGATTCTCTGGGACGGGCCATGCCTTGTCGATCTTGAGACCAACGTAGGATTGATCATCCAGGCTGAAGCGGCCTACTATATCAGTACCAGGGTAGGGAACCACGCAAATGTCCGAGGTATAGACACAGTTGCTTCTCATAAATGTGTCAGCAGCGGTTGAATCGCCTTTCACCATCATTGGATAGTTTTGTCCAAGGAAGAGCGAGTTTTCTCCAAGACTATCAATTACATGCGGGGAGAAGGAGTTGGCGCTAGCACACTAGTTTCCATCCCGAATACCATGCAGCGGGTGTTGGAATAGGTCCGAGAGTGTGACCATGGGAGACTACACCTGCTTCCTTAGCGATAACATCATCGATGGGCTGTATACACACAAGAAGAGGTGATCCATCGGAATTAGTTGCCAGGCGCCACAGAGTATATCGGCGCTGCTCGTCCTCATGCTCGTGATCATCACCATCGTCATCTCCCCCTTGGTTATAAAAATCTTCAAGTATAGGTGGTGGGATGTCCACAGGACCTTGGAAACACAAGAAGAAGGTTAATTAGTAAAGGGAAAGTTGCTAACCCGCATGCATGTGAATGAAACAATTATAATTACGGTGGAAGACAAATGTACCGAAAAAACGAGGATCCCATGCAAAAACAGTGCCATGAGAGGTGGCAGCAAACACAAGATCCTCGTATTCAATTGCATCACAGTACACATCCGTGTATAGAAACTGATTTTTGAGAAATATCCATCCAGTCGAACCATGAAGGACGGCAACTAGCTTGTCAAAGATAGCAACAACTTGATAGTTCTTGTAATTCCAAGAGCGGTTGGGAACTCGACAAATTGCTATCTTTAGTACACGACAGTCACCATGATCGTATTTGAACGTACGTAGATCATCTGTGTGCTCAACCTCGGGGCACTCGGAGATTTTGGAAGTGGAATCGGCGGCAGTGTACACATTCACAAGTTCCCAATCGCAATTGTACCCAATATAAACAAGCCAATCTCCATTTGCGCCAGCACAGGACTTACCCTTAAGCGATGGCATCTTGACATCACACGTATCATCAAGCGGCATCAACTTGCACAAGGCAAGGTCTCCGTCATCCGCTCGCCAGCGAGCAGGGTCATGGCGAAGAAGATAGGGGAGATCAAACCGCTCCTTGACCCTTGGGTTCCTTACAATGATGTTATTAGTTGAGTCGAGAATGGGCTTGAACGAACCTGCCATGCTAGCCGAGGTGATAACATCGCACCGATCAAAGAGTTCCTCCACCACGTCATCTTTCAGATTGGGGCAAGAATAACGGGGTCGTTTTCGGCCTGTTCCCTCCATGGAGAAGACGATCGAACAATGGCAGAAGAAGGGGTGAAGGGCTGAAGGAAAATGGAGGAGGGAGAGGAAGAAGCGTATGGCAATGAGTTCCAAATCGAGAGGGAAAAGCGAAGAGTCGGTGGGCCGGTTGCGAGTTTGCCATGGTTCACGAAGAGGCGCCCCGGCCTACACGTCCGTTCGGAAATACTCCTACTACTCGCAGTCGTCTCACTGATATGTTGGAACGGGACCACATGTCAACGAAACATGGTGTGTAATTTCTCGTGCAAAATGCGATCTGGCCGCGTTGGCCCGAGGTGCCGCATTAGTTATCGACCTTTATTTTTTAATGGTGTGCCAATCAGTTTTGAAGCACGACTAACTGGTACTGTACGCAGAGAAAATATAAACTACTCTACCACTACCCCACCTCGAGTACTAGTAGTATAAAAAGGATATATAGGCTGGAGCTTCAGCGCTTTCTTGCTAAGGGCTACTGAGGGAGTCCTGGATTAGGGGGTGTCCGGATAGCCGGACAATACCTTCGGCCAGACTCCTGGACTATGAAGATGCAAGATTGAAGACTTTGTCCCGTGTCCGGAAGGGACTTTCCTTGGCATGGAAGGCAAGCTTGGCGATACGGATATTTAGATCTCCTACCATTGTAACCAACTCTGTGTAACCCTAGCCCCCTCCGGTGTCTATATAAACCGGAGGGTTTAGTCCGTAGCAAGAACAACAATCATACCATAGGCTAGCTTCTAGGGTTTAGCCTCCTTGATCTCGTGGTAGATCTACTCTTGTACTACCCATATCATCAATATTAATCAAGTAGGAGTAGGGTTTTACCTCCATCGAGAGGGCTGAACACAGGTAAAAACATCGTGTCCCTTGTCTCCTGTTACCATCCGCCTAGACGCACAGTTCGGGACCCCCTACCCGAGATCCGCCGGTTTTAACACCGACATTGGTGCTTTCATTGGGAGTTCCTCTGTGCCGTCGCCATCAGGAAGGATGCCTCATCCCGTCTTTAAAGACGGCACCGCTGCTAAGGGAGCTTTGGCTGTCGGCCAAACTCTCCGGCTAGGCGGTTTCCTTATGACCGCCTGTTCGGCTGCTGCGCCGACGATGACCTCTCGGGTCATCAAAAGCAATCTTCATGTCAGCTCGGAACTCGCCGAGCAGTTAGATCCAATGGAACTCTCCTCCATAAACGAGCTCTTGGATCGCGTCGCCGCCCTGGGAGTCGCCATGGATTACGACCAGATTGGGCCTAAACCCGATCTGAGAGAGATTAACTCTCCCCAGGTGACCCACCACGTTGCCGTGGTAGAAGGACAGTGCGGCGACCCTTTATCTATCTTAAGGACTAGCTACGTCCAGATTCCCGAGCCCTCCAAGCCGGATATCCGCGGAGGGGAGGACATCACTCAAGACCTGAACTTAGAGTCAGGCGACGGGCCAGATTCATCAGACGGCATCCAAGAATCCAAATTTTCGAGTTCGGAAACTCCTTGGCCTCCGAGTCTCAGATTGGGTGAGGTTTCGGATTTAATTAAACCCACCCACCCAAACATATGCGATCTATCCCAAATTAGGCAAAAGCCGAAGAAAGCGATTACATCATTCTTTGGGCTAGATTCCTCCTGGTTATGAACAGGATCAAGGACTGCCGCGAGGAAGACGCAATCTCATTCTTCTGCAATAATTGCACGGACAAGGGAATCCTCAACGCCATAAGTCGCCGTGATATTACACGCTTCGCTGACTTGGCGTCCATAGTACGAAAGTACTGTGCGATGGAAAGCGCCTGGAAAACCGAAATAAAATTTTGGGACAATCCGGCCCTGAATACAAACCCAGTCCGAAATAAAAGGGTGCATCTTCGCCAGACACCCGGGTTAAACACCAAAAAGCAAAAACCCTCTACAGGGCATGGAACCATACTGGAAGGATGGCTTAATGGACCCTGTAAAATTCATAGTACAGAGGGCGCCACACCAACTCACGGTCTTAGAGCATGTTGGATACTCCGGCAGCTGGCCAAAATTGGCGAATATCTTCTCATTACGGAGGCCAAAGAAAGCCACCCCGGGGATACCATTACGGTATTAATAGTCTTCGAGACTTTCACATCAAATAATATGAGAAAAAGAACACTCCGCAGCCTTGCCGAAGTCTACCAAGTAGCAACGATAAACCCATGGAGTGACACGACTATTACTTTTAATGCCAGTGATGAACCTAAATTCCGAACAGCCCAAGCACCAGCCGCATTGGTCCTCAGTCCAATAGTGGACGGCTTTCACCTCACCAAGGTACTCATGGATGGAGGCAGCGGATTGAACCTCATTTATGAGGAAACCCTTCAAAAAATTGAAATAGACTGGAACCGCATTGAGCGAAGCAGCACAACCTTTAGAGGAATAATCCCCAGTCGGGAAGCACGCTGTACAGGAAAAAACACACTAGATGTGGTATTCGGCACGCCGGATAATTACAGGTCCGTAGAGGTCACGTTCCAAGTGGCCCCGTTCAGTAGCGGATACCACGCTCTGCTACGGTGGGAAGCATTTACAATCTTCCAAGCAATACCCCATTACGGGTACATGAAGCTCAAGATGCCCGGGCCGAACGGAATCATCACTCTCGCTAGTGATCCGGACATAGCACTCTGCGCCGAAAATAAGACAGCCGCACTGGCCCTTGAGGCACTATCCGAAGCCCTAGCGGCTGAGGAGTCGATCACAGGCTCCACGGTGAACAGGGATGATGTGATACTCGACAAAAGATCCAAGTCCACCTCCTTTAAACCAGCGGACGAAATATTCAAAATCAAGGTCCATCCAACGGACCCCAATAAAACAGCTTCCATCGGGGCACAATTAAATCCTGACGTAGACGCCGCACTGCGAGAGTTCCTACGTGAGAACTGGGACATTTTCGCCTGGCACCCTTCAGACATGCTAGCAATCCCACGCAAGCTGGCCGAACACAGCTTAAATATCCTAAAAGGATTCAAACCTGTCAAACAGGCTCTTCGGCGTTTTTCCGAACCTAAGAGACAGGCCATGGGAGAGGAACTAGCCAAGCTATTAGAGGCCGGATTCATCAGAGATATAAAACAGCCGGGCTGGCTAGCAAACCTGGTGATGGTACCAAAGAAGGACAAATCCTGGCGCCTGTGCGTTGATTTTAAAGACCTTAACAAGGCTTGCCCAAAGGACCCCTTCCCCCTCCCGCGCATCGATCAAATTATCGATGCTACCGCAGGACACGATTCGTTGTGTTTCCTCGATGCATATTCCGGCTACCATCAGATCAAGATGGCAGAGTCAGACCAAGCCGTAACGACGTTCATCACACCTTACGGCCCATTCCGCTTCAACACAATGCGCTTCGGGCTCAAAAACGCCGGCGCAACATATCAGCGCATGATTCAGACATGTCTGGCAAACCAGATCGGCAAAACAGTGGAGGCATACATAGATGACGTGGTCGTTAAAACAAGACATGTCAAATGTCTAGTAGACGACTTGAGGCTCACATTTGATAACCTCCGAACATACGACATCAAGCTCAACCCGAAAAAATGTGTTTTCGGCGTACTAGCCGGAAAGCTCTTGGGCTTCATTGTATCCGGTAGAGGAATTGAAGCAAACCCGGCCAAAATCTGAGGTCTGTCACAATTGGATATCCCAAAGGACCTCAAACAAATAAAAAAATTAACCGGATGCGTAGCGGCTCTAAGCCGCTTTATCTCCCGCTTGGGAGAGAAGGCACTCCCCCTTTACCGCCTCTTTCGGCGCACCGAACACTTCGAGTGGACGGATGTAGCCACGGCCGGACTCGACGAAATAAAAGCCATATTGGCAACAAACCCAGTCCTGGCCGCGCCAAACATTGGCGAACCTATGCTATTGTACATTGCAGCAACCCATCAGGTTGTAAGCGCAGTGCTCGTTGTAGAACGAGAAACGGACGGACACAAATTCCCCCTTCAAAAGCCGGTCTATTATGTGTCCACTGTCCTCACTCCGTGCAAATCACGGTACACGCATTATCAGAAGATTGCATACGCGGTATTCATGGCATCCCGAAAGCTGCGACACTACTTTCAAGAGTGTTCAATAACAGTAGCCTCGGAAGTACCACTTAACAATATTATAAAAAACCGCGATGCAACAAGCCAGATTGCAAAATGGACCATTGAGATCCTCCCATTCGACATAACCTATAAGCCACGGCGAGCTATCAAGTCGCAAGTTTTGGCCGACTTCGTCGTAGAATGGACGGAGGCCGAACTCCCTAAAGAGTACGGCACATATTCAAACTGGATCATGCATTTCGACGGCTCCAAAATGTTGGCTGGTCTAGGGGCTGGCATCATGTTGACGTCACCCACAGGAGACACATTTCAATATGTACTCCAGATTATGTACACAGACTCCAACAATGCAGCCGAATACGACGCCATGTTACACGGTCTCCGGATGGCAGTATCCATGGGCATTCAACGTCTAGAGGTGCGCGGGGATTCGAACCTCGCGATATCCCAAATAAATGGAGACGTCGATGCCAAGGATCCAAAAATGGCAGCTTACCGCAACGCCGTCTTAAAAATGTCAGCTCGGTTCAAAGGGCTTGAATTTCACCATATAGCCCGGGAAAACAATCAGGCGGCGGATGTCCTGGCACGCATCGGCGCAAAACGCGATGTAGTCCCCCCAACATCTTCTTGGAAAGGCTGTTCAAGCCATCCGTAGTATGGGAAGGGCAACCTTGCAACAACAGCCCGGACCCAACTGCACTACCCGACACCGCACAATCTCACATAATTGGAGGTTCTGCAAATGAAATTACACCTTCAGCCCACGTAATAATGGCCGTCATCGTCCCGTGGACAGAACCATTCCTAGCCTACCTTACTAGGCAGGAACTCCCAGAGGACCAAAATGAGGCACGCTGCATAGTACGGCGAGCTAAAGCCTATAAAGTCCATGAGGGAGAACTTTATAAGAAAAGAACTACCAGAGTCCTTCAAAGGTGCATCTCCGAAGAGGAAGGGCGGAACTTGCTGGCTGAAATTCATGCCGGACTTGGCGGTCATCACGATGCAGCTCGGTCCCTCGTAAGCAAGGCTTTCCGTATAGGCTTTTATTGGCCAACGGCTCAGGCAGACGCTCAGGACTTAGTCCAACGATGCGTCGGTTGCCAGCTTTTTGCAAACCAAAGCCATATGCCACCCACCGCCCTCCAAACTATCCCCATCACTTGGCCCTTCGCGGTCTGGGGGCTTGACATGGTTGGACCCCTTAAAGGCGGAATCCACAAGAAAAAATACTTACTGGTCATGTTGGATAAGTTCACCAAATGGATAGAGGCCAAGCCTGTTAAGACGACCGAATCCGGACCGGTGATAGACTTTATATCTGGGGTCGTACACCGTTATGGCGTCCCCCACAGCATCATCACTGATAACGGCACGAACTTTACGGCCGATGAGGTAATTCTCTGGTGCAATAACATGGTCATCAAGCTCAATTATGCTTCCGTCTATCACCCACAAACTAACGGACAGGTCGAACGCGCAAATGGTCTTATCAGGAGCGGCATCAAACCCAGATTAGTGCGGTCCCTTAAGGAATCTAATACGCACTGGGTAGAGGATCTCGACTCCGTACTCTGGGGGCTGCGGACCACGCCGAATCGCACCACCGAGTACACACCATTCTTCATGGTGTACGGCGCAGAGGAAGTTTTTCCCTGCGACATAATTCATGACTCACCTCGAGTGCGCATGTACGAAGAAAGAGAAGCCGAGCTCGATCGGCAAGACAGTTTGGACGCCTTGGAGGAGGAGCGTGACGTGGCAAAAGCCCGTTCCGCATTCTATCAACAGCAGGCTCGAAGATATCAAAGAAGAGAAGTATGGGCCAAAAATTACAACGTTGGCGAATTAGTTCTATGCCTGCCGGACAAGAAAAAGGACAAACTCAAGCCCAAGTGGGAAGGTCCCTTTATAATTGACCAAGTCCTGACTGGTGGAGCGTACCGCCTGCGAGATGCATCGGATAACCGACTCGAGCCGAACCCATGGAACGCAGCCCGTCTCTGAAGATTCTATGCCTAGCGCCAGACTCTGTGTTCGTCTCCTTCCTCTGTCCATTTTTTATAATTTCTGTCTTACATTTCCCTCCTTCTCCCCCTCCTTTCCTTTAAAGGCTCATCAAGTGACGCGCCATCCGCGCTCATTAAACCTGGGGGCTTCTTAAAACAGAAGCTTATTTATACGGGCTTCATGCCCAACACATGTGTCACACTTCTGCATGTACCTTTTATTCACCATTATATGCATCGATATGACTTAAGTTTTGGCCAAGCTGGGTTGCCTGGCTTCTGTGCTTACTCCTACATTCCCGATTTTTCGTCTAGGCGGTAAAGGGAGCAACTCTGCGATTATTACCGCCCGAATTCACGGATGTGTACCTCGAGAAGGCGAAAGCTAAGCGTTCTTAAGGGAATATTCGATTCGGTGAACTAAAGATGATTTTTCACCTATTTATTTATACGCCCCCAGATGTTTTTTCCCGCGTCTCTTTTTTGCAGAATGGACATGCACTTTAGGGCATGCCTCCCAGGGAAAGGAACCCCTAACGAAACTATTCTCCCCGGAAGATGTTTCTTACTAACCATGTAATATAACATAACTAGTTGGGCACTTGTCTGTTCAAGCACTAATGACCCCTACGCCTGGTCTCCATGCATACCCCGGTTCTTATATAACCGCAAGGGTATCCGGACACACTCCGGACCGTCAGGTCCCGAGGTCGAAGCGAAAAGGTCGGCCATGACAAACGATCTACAATCCGGCTAGAAGGCATTACACATGTCAATTAAAATTACATAGTCATTCTGACTGATTGTATTCCTCTTCAATACCATCTAACAGGCTGTCTAGTTTACAGTCCTGCTGGGAATACTTTGCGGCCAATTCTACTTGGCATTATCTTGAGCTTCTGAGGATCTCCTTCCCATCGGGCCCTACAGGTCCGACCTCGGCCATGTGGTTTGGGTCAACCTTCGTGTACCGCGTCTTCACCATGGCCCAGGCCTCCCTAGCACCTTGACGCCAGGCCGATATCTTCCACAATCGGAAGCGCCGCCGCGCTCCCTTCATCTTCTCTGCAAGCCCTCCAAGGCCTTCGGGCATGGTGATGGATGGCCACAAGGCCTGGGCGACGCCTTGCATCACCTGTCGAACTCGCTCGTGCAGTTGCAAGAGCTCGGGAAGAAGGTCACCCGTCGAACCGGGCATCTCCCCTGCAGGACGACCTGTTAGCATACCTACAGACATTAATCTATTAGTCGACTTCCTAGTCGAATTCTTTTTTTTCAAAGGTTCGTTCAAGCACTTACTAAATATGCCGCGTCGAAGCCGCTGATTCTCCTTAACGGAGTCCGACAGCTGGGCACGAACATCTTTCAGTTCAACGCCCAGCTTGGTGTTGGCATCTTGGAGATCGGTCTTCTCCCACCTCACCTTTGTCAGCACGCTCTCACCAGCCTTTAGCTGGCGTAGGAGTTGTTGCTTTTCCGGATCTAATCCGGCGCCATCTACAATTTCATTTGTCAGATTTGCACACACGCCACACTTCACATAATACTTATCTTTTTGAAGCATATATTACCAGAGGGGGTCTCCTTGGGCTCCCCTGTCGCGGCTAGGGCGGCCTCAAGTTGGGCTTTGCACTCTTCTAGCTCCTGGGACAGTTGGGTATTCTTCGCTGAAAGAACCTGCATATTACATGATCCTTAAATTAGTTATTCTAACTGTTTCAAGTCTCGGGGGCTACTGATATATATCATCATCAAATTTTCTTACCCGTATGTCTTTTACATATTCTTCCGTGGCTCTGGCTAGACCATTTTGAGCGGCACGGAGGTACGCATCTCCTGAATTGAAGGCATCCAATGCCTCTTGGGAGAAACAAGCGTCGTGAAGAACTGTCCGGCGACGCCTGTGGTTCATGGCACTCTCCACCTCGGAATTGGTGGCAGACAGCCTGTCCGCATCCTCTGTCGGAGGAGCGTCCGGTGCGCACCTCATGCTCGCCTCCGCCTCCGGACTAGGCTTTGGAGCCTGGGTGGTAGAGGCGCGATTGGTAGCCTCTCCGGATATAGTTCGGCGAGGTCTTTTTGTCCTGAACAGAGCACGAGTGTTAATATACCTTGAAGGAATAACACCTGGGAATAAGAGGGTGCGCTATACCTTTGCGCCGGCGCCTCAGTCCGGACTACACTTCTTTTCATCCCACAGGGCCCCGCAGCCCCTCGTTGGCTAGTCGCCGCAGGCTCGGCCTCCCGCCTCAAGAACCTCCCCTGCAAAACACGGTTGTTGTCAGGAGACTGAAAACACGCGAGGGTGGATCCCTTTCCGAGGTGCTGGGACTTCGGTCTCAGTTACCTGGGAGGCCGGGAGTAGCCCTGGGTAATCAGCCGTAATGGCCACCAAGGCATTGTCCTTGCTCAGTTGATAAAACACCCCATCGATCAGCTCCACAGATAAGTCCGGATCCTCTTCGGAGGCCGGATCGAGGGACCGTTCTGGATCCTCGGGCTGCGGAGGAGGGCTGTTTATTTCCTTTACTTCCTGGCGCAGTTCCTGCATTGAAGTCGTTAGACTATATAGTTAATGATGGGAATAAAAAACGAATGGGCAAGTAAAATTGTCCATTTACCCAACTTGGAGGATTGTACATAATAAATCCACCCTGTGGGTTGACACGGAGAAATTCCTCCTCTTCTCCCTTGTACAAAGCGGACAGGATCTTTATTAGAGCGGCAATGAGTCCGCCCTTCTGGCCGTGGCGGGTGGCGTCGTCCTCCCGGTGAAGTCCCACATGGGGTGGCCTCTATCTTGAAGCGGTTGCACCCCGCATGATGCATGCGGCCATGACTCGATCATGGTTAGTCCGGAATGAGCTAATAATCTTATCCGCCCATCGTAAAGGACGTCCTTGTCACTTTCTCTCCGAGGGCTCCGTGGGCCTTGACTTAGGCGCTTCTTCAGGGGAGCACTGTTGAACTCAGGGAGGCCGATCCGAACGGGATCCGGCAACGGGACATCCTCTATATAAAACCATTCCAAAGGCCAGTCCTCGGACGCCTTCTTTGGGGTTCCGGATAGATATCTGGTCCCGGCGATGCGTCACACTTCGGCTCCGCCCACTTGATATATTGACCCCTCCTAGGAACGGGGCACAAGGCAGAATAGCCTCTTCCACAGCGCAATATGAGCCTCAACACCCAAAAACAGCTCGGAAAGGGCTATGAAGCCCGCGACATGCAATATGGAGGCAGGCGTGAGGTTGTGCAGCTAGAGGCCATAGAACTCCTGGAGCTCCCGGAGAAACGAATGAATTGGAAATCCGAGCCCTCTTATTAAATAAGGGACAAGGCATACCCGCTCTCCTTTGGAGGGATTGGGGGCGCTCTCCGCTTGCTCTCCGCCATTATAGGTGGCAAGTCCGGCTCGAACCGGGACCATATAGGCCGGGGGGAGAAATCCCTTGGTCTGAAGCGACACTAGCTCGCTGTGCGGGATGGAGCATCTCTCCCAATCTCCAGGCCGAGGGCTGGAAGGGCGAGAGGAGGAGTTGCGACGGCTGGCCATGGTGGAATGGACCTTTGTCAGGTGCGCTCTGATGAATACTTGTGGAGGGGATAAGGTGTGGTTTGGATCTAAATACTCGTCCCTTTAAATAGGCGGCTCGTTTACGCGGCTAGGGGTGCGAATGTAAAAACACCCAGACTTTTCGTATTCGTTTGACATGTGGAAGACGACCATTATTGGGCGTAGAAGCCGAGGCGCGCTACATTTGCAAAAAACCGGACATTATTCAACAGGTACACGGAATTTCGAGGGGAACCCGCCTTGCAATGCCGAAGACAATTTGTGCGTCGGACTCGTCGTCATTGAAGCCTGGTTCGGGGGCTACTGAGGGAGTCCTGGATTAGGGGGTGTCCGGATAGCCGGACTATACCTTCGGCCGGACTCCTAGACTATGAAGATACAAGATTGAAGACTTTGTCCCGTGTCCGGAAGGAAGTTTCCTTGGCGTGGAAGGCAAGCTTGGCGATACGGATATTTAGATCTCCTACCATTGTAACCGACTCTGTGTAACCCTAGCCCCCTCCGATGTCTATATAAACCGGAGGGTTTAGTCCGTAGCAAGAACAACAATCATACCATAGGCTAGCTTCTAGGGTTTAGCCTCCTTGATCTCGTGGTAGATCTACTCTTGTACTACCCATATCATCAATATTAATCAAGCAGGAGTAGGGTTTTACCTCCATCGAGAGGGCCCGAACCTGGGTAAAAACATCGTGTCCCTTGTCTCCTGTTACCATCCGCCTAGACGCACAATTCGGGACCCCCTACCCGAGATCCGCCGGTTTTGACACCGACAGCTGCCCACTTTCTTCTCGCACTACCGCCCTCTCTCCAGATATAAAAAAGACGGCCCCTCTCTCCCTCCTCATCGGTGGTCACAGATCCGCCGGGGAAGAGAAGGGCGATGCAACGTTAACCTTCTAAATGCGTCGGCGGCGAGGTCACCTTAGCAGCGACAAGGCCGTCCTCTCAGACCTAGCGCCCGCGCGGGATGGCCTCCGTCCCCAAGCTCGCTGCTGTAGTGTGTGCAGAGGACGACAACCATGAGCGAAGCCACTTCCCGCTGACCTTATGCTACCTCTTTTCAAGCCATAACCTTGTTCTATTGCCCCATCTGCTACGTCGTTGCATGTGGATCTTTTTCCACTCCACCATCTTCCCAATTTGCTATCTTCTACTCTGCTGGCCATGCAGACGAAAACCATAATTTGCACTATTGAAGGAAACCCTACTTCATGCAGACTAATCCATGTCTGGGTTGAATAAGGAAAGGAAGGGAGACTGTACTGTCCAAGAGAGTAGGCATCGAACCCGCATCTAGGTTGTAAAGGGGAAAATTAGTAGCTAAGGAACGAGTCTCGTGTCTCTTGGTTGAAGAAGGGTAGAAAGGCATGACAACGCAATAGAGAATGACCAGGTCGATCATTTTGTTGTCCTTGCATAGGAAAAAGGTGGCTAAAGAGAACAAAAATGGGACCATAATCCACATATGCTGCCTGGATATTTGTTGCTCTGGGCAACCATACCTCCCTCACCACTCTGCATCTGTGGAGGTACATCGTACTGGTGCCTCCCATGCTCTTATTGCCACTTTTTTCCTGTTAGTATAATGCCAGCAGTCAAGTCAAGAAATGCTACTGCTAAAGTGATGCCACATTTAACTAATGTCGCTCTTACTCTAATGCCACCCATAAATTTAAGCAATGCCATTTAATGTCACTGGATTATTTCAGGGTTAGCTGTTGATTGTGGATGTATTAAAGATTTTTTAGCTATAAGGCATTCTAATCTTTGTTGCAAAGCCGATATCTGACGATGAAACTTGTTACTCCCGTCAGATTTTTGCCTTTATTAATGCTTATAGATTACATACCTCACTTTCATGAGATAAGTTAAATTTTTTATGCAGTGTCACCAAAATGCCAAAGCGCTGATGTCATTTTATTTTGGTTAAACTGCACGAAAATTATGAAGACAAGAGGAAAGGTCAAGAGTGGGCACCTCCTCCTCCATTTGTTCTCTTGAGGAGGTCTCAGATGTTTGTCTCTAATGCACATCGACTACATACACGACATCATGATGTAATGTTAAGTCATTTCCTTTTATGCAGTGTCACCGAATTGTCAAAGCGGTGATGGCATTTTATTTTAGTAGAACTGCACAAAATTTGCTTAAAAAGAAGAGGAAAGGTCGGGAATGGCTCGCTTTTTCGAGAAAAAACTAAGGTATGTATGCCTTCGACATCGACCGTTGTTGCTTTATTTATTCCTTCAAAGCAGGTGGTTAGAAACAGTCTTGCTACCTTTTCCCATTAAGAAATTGGAATGCTTATATTTTTGAGTCTATGCTTCAACTAGTGCCACTTTTAGAGTAATCACACTTTCAATATCTATGCAAGCAGGATGCTCGATTTTAGTGGAACTGCACAAAAAGTCCAACTGGTTCAACATTAGGAGCATGTTTTTTCCCAACCTTTATATCCAGTTGGTGGCACTATGAGCTGTTCATTACGAAGGTACATGGTTTGCTAATATCTTGCTACTCTTTTGTAATCGCCATTAGGTAGTAACACTAGTGGTTTGCATGTGAATTTATTGGCCGTGGACCTACATTGGAGGTGCGGGACAGGATTCAATGATTGGATGCTCAATTTGGTTGTATCGATTTCACCTCTTCCATCACTTTGCGAACATGGATATCCTTGGTCTAATGAAGAATAGGCGCTATATTTCTGCTACGAACCAGCAAATCAATTCAGTATGAAATTGTCCGAGGCAAAACATAAGCATGTCAGATTGTCTAGTGCAGAACATGACAGATGCTAAGCGGAAGAGACATGTTTAAACCGAAAATACAAGGTGTGGTATATGTTTACTAGCTGCTTGATATTTGTGCAAACAGAGATGTCTGCCCGTTGCTATTTGGCAAACCAACAAAGTGCCCGCAATTTTGGTTGAACTGCACAAGAGAATAGTATAGTCACTTGCATGCGCGTGCCATTTGAAACTAGACACGTAAAGATTGGATATTCACTTCATGGACTGCGTAAAAGTAGTAATCAGACTATTTATTGGCCAACACTAGGTGCTTCATTGCTTTGGTCTGATTATACAATGGGCATCATTTTGCCTAAGTTAAAGTTTGTATTCCGAAAATAGTCTCGCAGTGTGATCGAGGGAAGACCAAATCATATTGCAGTGCATGTTCCTCCATCATGTCTGGTTCATTCTCATGGTTCCAGCTGTTGGTGAAACCACTTACGTTTGCAAGAGGAATTGTAGACTTCACAAACAAATTTGTCTTTTAGTGCATCTTGAATGTTGGCCAATAGAAGCATCCATGTTAGTAGGAAGAACAGATGTTTTTCTAGATCTTTGCTTTTGGAGCTACATATTTGTATATGATCATGAGTCATTGAGATGCATTAACATGTTGATCTTATGTATGGGAATCGTACTAGTTAGTTTTAGTTATGACGCAAGATCCGAAGTGGTTGATCTTTGCTTTTGGAGCTACATATTTGTATATGATCTGTGAATCATTGGGATGCATTATGATTACTTATTTCTGTTATTTCGGTGTTTACAAATTCTTGATCGATCACTAGCTAGCCTACAAATGCACTCCTGGCAGTTTTATTTGCGACGCAAGATGCGAAGTGGCAGTTTTTTGAATAAAAATGCCTACCTATAAAGAAACTGACAAGCTACACTATCGATCCTACACGGATAAAAATGCCTACCTCTGAAGAAAGCGACAAGCTACACTATCGATCCTACACGGATAAATAGCGAGATCACGCATGTACTACCTCCTTTCCGGTTTGCGGGGCTCAATTCAAGAAAGCGACCTACTCGATCCTACACGAATAAATAGCGGATCACGCACGTACTAGTACCTCCTTTACGGTTTCTTTGGGCTTAATTCAAACCTCTCACCAACCAAGGTACTCCCTCCGTCCGGGTTTATTAGTCCCGTGAGCAAAGCAGCAAGACCAAGGCATGGCAATAATTAACGGCATGCGTAAGTTTAAGCCTAATAAATTCCAGCGATTTAAGTGGCTGCATGCGTGCCTCAAAGATGCGAAGTTTAAGCCTAATTAATTCCAGCGATTTAAGTGGCTGCATCTTTGCCGTGTCTCTTGCTGCGGCGATTCGAGTGCCTGCATGCAGCCGGCCGTAATTAAGGCATCTAACTGATGCGAAAAAAGATACGCTTTAAATCCGTGGAATCATTATTGACAAGGAGGGACATGATTCAAGTGCACTCGTTTGACCGCCCTGCCGGCGTGCGACCCAGACGGGACGGGATGGCACAGTCATAATTTCAGTTTCTCTAGTTTTCCACGACAATTAAGCTGGCGCGCTAAGCCATTATGCATTGAATTCCGATGACCGTCGCGCTACCTTCCGCCTATAAGTACTGTTTCCCGGCCTTCTCAGGTGCCACCGTGACCCAACTCGCCATATCCTCATAAGCCCCCACCGGCCCGACGTCGCTCGCCACGTCCGCCATGCCCCCGCCCGTTCGCGGTAGGCGACGCCGGAGGCGGTCACCACCGGAACTAGTGTTCGGGTTTTCACCGGAAGGCAGACGGAGGGAGGACGCATTCTATCTGTCTTCAGATGGCAATGCGGAGATCGAGGAGTTGTTGGAGCGCGACCGCATGGCGGAGGAGCAGGAGTTGTTGGAGCGCGACCGCCTGGCGGAGGAGCAGCGTCTCGCCGATTTGCGCCGCCAGCGGGACATGGAGCAGCAGCGCACCGACGCTCTCAGTCGCGAGCAGAGCGCCCGCAACTGGGCCGACTACGTGGAGGCCGACACCTGGCAAATAGCCCTGGAGGCTGTCGGGCACGCACGCGTTCGTGACGCCGATTTTTACTACGAGCTCGTCAAGTGGGTTTCCCGCTTGGAAGCCGAAGCTTCGGTGGACCACGCCGGCATGGAAAGGGCCAACGCGCACGAGCAACGCGCCCTATCGCACCTCTGGCAAGTCCGAGGTGAGGCGGAGGACGCCGGTGCCGGCGTTTAGCATGGACAGCAGATGGCGGCCGGCGTTGTCTAGTTAGCTAAGAGTAAGTTAGTACTTGTATGCTACTAGAGTGTTAGTGGGAGTAGATAGTTCACTTGGCTATGATGGTTGTCAACGTGGAAGTTCAGTACTCTATATGTGGATCAAACCTGTTACTTTGCTCTGAATGTTGAACTTTCCATTTGAATGTATGGAATGGGCTGTTATTTTTTAAATGGGTTGTATTTGTCCTCCACGGTTTAGAGGCTGACTTGTGGGCCTAGCAAGTTGACGCGGACACAATCAGGAGATGATTGTACGTGGAGAGGATGACAGCAGGGACCCGCCAAGGTCATGGCAATACGCAAGCAAGTGCCTCCTTATTTCAAGCCAATAAAAAATGGCTCCTCCTAGTGGATTTCGACATCTGGGTCCCATGCCATTGTCAACGTAGTCAATAAACGAGAGAATTACTGTGGCGGTGACACGAGGACCCAAAGAGCTCGCCCAGTTATTTTTGTTTTGGGTTAATTTGATAAATGCCACTCCAAATCTGGTGTATCCGAGAAATGCCACTGCAATTTCCAAACTTTGAAAAATGCCATTTCATGCCATTTCTAGTGGCATTTTTCGAAGTCTGGAGTGGCATTTTTCAAAGTTTGCAAACTGCAGTGGCGTTTTTCAAAGTTTGCAAAAATTGCAGTGGCATTTTTCAAAGTTTGGAAATTGCAGTGGCATTTTTATGAATCGCCATAATTGGAGTGGCATTTATCTAATTTGTTTTTGAGACGGAAGCACGGTGTCAACTGGGTTGTGCGGGACACTCTCGCCTATCTAGACAGCCTTTTCTTTTATGTTTACCACATACCAGCCCAGTAGTTTTTTTTCTTTCTGAAAATGGCTAACCCAGTTTTTTTGTGATTTGTCAAGTAAGTCGCTTTGTCAGGCCTGTTGGGCTGCAAATCTTTCAAGACGAGGAGAGTGGCCTGTCAGCAATGAGAAATGGGATGTACATTTTTAAAACACATCAAACCGGCAATTATTTTCAAATATCTTTTTTTCATTTCGAGATTTTAAATTGCATCGATTTTTATGCGTGGACAATTTATTGGATTTTATTTTGATATAGATTTATTTTTAAAATCAGTCTGAATGTGACTCGAAATTTCGGGATTAAAATCAGTTCAGACCGCACCGACATATGCAAAATTTCGTATAATTTTTTAACCGTGGCCACAATATGGGCTGTAATGCTAACATAAAGAATATGGGCTCCAAAAAAAAACCCGTAAGAATTAGCAAATGGGCTGAAAATTAATAGAAATAATGGCAGATGGGATGTATGCTGTTTTCCACAAATTTGAGGCTTTCCTAAAAAAAAGGTTGACGCCTTTAAGCGATCGTTGGATGTCCATCCAACGGCCGTCGTCTTCTTCAATCTCTGCTCTTCCTGCTCTAGCCGCTCAAACAAGCGCCCGGCGGACTGCTGCTCCCTCCTCCCCATGCCGGCTGTGCTGCCACGTAGGCCTCATCGCCCCACCGTACTCCCCATCATCGGCCTAGCCATCCCTCTACTCACCCACACCTGCGTTATTCTCCGACAGCGGCAGGCAGAACCAAGAAACCCTCGTGCAGTCGTACTCCCCTCCGTGTGGGAAACAACGCCGAGTCTTCCCTGCCTCCGTGTCGTTCCCTTCCTAGGCCTGCGCCGTCGTCCACCATACTGGTGCTCTCGGCGCGGCCTGGTCAACGTGGTCAACAACCGACATGCATCTGAAGTGGACTTTAGGTGGAGAGGCCGACAGCTGGGTCCACGGCCGCACGCAAGGAAATGCCTCCTTATTACGCGCAAAATAATGATTCCTCCACCTGACATCTGGGACCCACCGAAAGGGCCTCTGTATTTCGTGAAAAAAACGTTACCGCCACTGACAGCTCGGACCCACCAGCTATATATTCGCATGCAAGGAAGTGCCCCCTTATTACGCACAAAAAATGAATACGCCCCCTGTTAGCTGGGACCCAGTATAGTGGCAGGCTGACTTGTGGGCCTACTAAGTTGACGGGGACGGAGGGCTTTGTCAACTTAGTCAATATGCACGATTCTAGCTCCAAAGGTGCCGTCGATGTCCATCCAACGGTCGTAGTGCTTCTTCAACCTCTGGTCTTCTTGCTCCGGCCGCCCAAACCAGCGCCGGTCGTGCCTCGTGCTCCTGCCTCCGTGGCGGCTGCGATTCGGCAGAGGCCTCACCGCCCCATACTACTCCCACCGCTGGCCAGGCCATCCCTCTACTCACCCACACCCCTGTTATTCTGTGGCGACGGCAGCCTCACACCGCAGCCGAACCAGTGAACCCTCGTACTCCTCTCCGCGCGGGCTTCCACTGCTGCGTCTTCCCCGGCTCCGCGTCGTCCCCTTCCTAGGCCTCGCCGTTGTCCAGACCACCGCCCTGGTGCTCTCGGTGCCGCATGGTCAAAGTGGTCAACGACCGACTTTCATCGGAAGAGTACTCTACGTGGAGAGGCTGACAGCTGGTTCCAGGCGGCCGCAAGGAAGTGTCTCCTTATTACGCACAAAATAATTATTCCTCCACCTTACAGGAGGGACCCAACCGACGGGCCACCTTATTTCGTGAAAAAAAACGTTTCCCCCCTGACCGCTCGGACCCACCGGACGGGCCAACGTATTTTGCGAAAAAAACGTTCCCCCCGCTGTCAGCTCGGACCCACCGGAAGTGCCTCCTTATTACGCACAAAAAAATGAATACTTCCCCTGCTAGCCGGGACCCACCATGGTGGGAGGCTGACTTGTGGGCCTACTAAGTTGACTGGGACGGGGGCCTTTGTCAACTTTAGTCAATATGAACGATTCTAGCTCCATTGACCGTACGATGTCCATCCAACGGCCGTAGTGCTTCTTCAACCTCTGGTCTTCTTGCTCCAGCCGCCCAAAGCAGCGCTGGTCGTGCCGCATGCTCCTGCCTCCCATGGCCAGCTGTGCTGCCGCGGAGGGCTCACCGCCCCCTACTATTCCCACTGCTGTCCAGGCCCTGCGGGGACGGCAGCCTCACACAGCAGCCGAACCAGTGAACCCTCGTACTCCTCTCCGCGCGCGCGGGCTTTCACTGCCGTGTCTTCCCCGGCTCCCCGTCGTCCCCTTCCTAGGCCTCGCCGTCGTCCACCGCCCTGGTTCTCTCGGCGCGACATGGTCAACGTGGTCAAGGAACGACTTCCATCGCACGTGGACTTTACGTGGAGAGGCTGACAGCTAGGTCCACGGCCGCAGCAAGGATGTGCCTCCTTATTATGTGAGAAATAATTATTCCTCCACTTGACAGCGGGGACCCACCGGACGGGCCACCATATTTCGCCCCCCTAACTACTGGGATCCACCAGCTACATCTTTGCAGGCAAGGAAGTGCCTGACAGTCGGGACCCACCTGGTCGAAGCGTACGTAGCGTTGTCATTCTGGTCGCGAACGTGTACGTACATACTGGTCGATGTAGAGGCGCGCACGTGTCGTAGTAGAGGCGCGCACGTGTCGTAGTAGAGGCGCGCACGTGTCATAATAGAGGCGCGCATGTAGCATGTACACGTATGTACAGCGGCCAGGGTGCAAGAAAGAAAATACGGCCACGTATGTGTACATACGGGCGGGGTCTCGAACGCCTACTCGCGCATACATACGGCGAGGACTCGTGTACATGGCTGGGTCGGAACGGAGAAACAACGTCATCGTCGTGTTCATGGGGAGGCAACGGAATGCGTCGTGTTCATCGGGAGGCAACGCGGCTGGGTCGGAACGGAATGCGTGGTTGTGTTCATCGGGAGGGCTTGGACGGAACAGGCGATGGAAACGAGGCCTGGCGTACTACAGAACGGAGGAAACGGACCGGCCACGTTTGAAACAGGATCCTGTTCATCGGGAGGGTCCGCAGCGTGCCGCTGGCGGAGAAACGGACCTCCTACGGTCAAACGGGGTCCTATTGATCGGGAGGGGTGTGGCGTACCGCAAAGCGGAGGAAATGGAGCTCCCTACGGTCAAAGCAGGGTCCTGTTGATCGGGAGGGGTGTGGCGTCGCAAAACGGAGGAAAGCGGACTTGTGTTGGAGCGCTATGGTCGAAACGGGGTCCTGTTCATCGGGAGGGTGTGGCGTGCAAAAGCAGGACTCTCACGGTGCTTGTTCATCTCCACCGTCGACCCCCTCCAGCCTCCACGAGCTACTGTTCATCCACCGTCGACCTCCTCCAGCCTCTACAGGCTCCTGTTCATCCAGCCTCCACCGCGCGCTACTCCACCGGCTACTGTTCAACCACCCCTCCACCGTCTACTGTTCATCCAGCCCTACACGGGCACCCCTCCACCGTCTACTATTCATCCTGCCCTCCACACCACGGGGTCCTGTTCGTCCACCCCTCCACGGGCACCCCTCCACCGTCTACTGTTCATCCTGCCCTCCACACCACGGGGTCCCGTTCATCCACCCCTCCACGGGCACCCCTCCACCGTCTACTTTTCATCCTGCCCTCCACACCACGGGGTCCTGTTCATCCACCTCTCCACCGTCTACTGTTCATCTAGCCCTCCACCACACTACGGGGTCATGTTCATCCAGAGGCAACACCACAGGGTCCTGTTCATCCACCCCACCGAGAACTGTTCATCCAAACCCGCCCCCCCCCCCCCCCCGCAACGCTCACTGTACATCTACAGGCAGCATCGATCGGCTTCAGTTAGCAGCAGTAGCGAAGGAATCGCTCGATCGGGTTCAGTTAACAGCCATCGATCGATCGCTCGGGTTCAGTAACGCGTAGCCTGCAGTGCAATCGCTCGGGTTCAGTTAGAGCCAACGCCTCGCACACACGCGCGTACGTGTACGAGAGAAACGCGCATCGCTCGGCCCCCGACCTCCCACCGTAACCGGGAACTCCCCGAAATTTTCCTCCCCCTCGCTTCTAGCACGGTTTTTTCCGTCATGGACGGCCCAAAGAATGTCATGCAGCTGCGTCTCCGGCCCGCCCAGGACGAAAAGCCCATTTTCTGTCATGATTTTTCGTCATAGAAGTAGGAGCCCACCACATCTATGATGATACCGGGTTTTGTCACAATTATCATCATAGAAGTGTCATATGTATGACAGAAAAAAATTCGTTCGGCCCAAAATGTCACGGATGTGTCTTTTTTTGTAGTGGGTGTCTATATAAACCGGAGGGTTTTAGTCCGTAGGACGAACAACAATCATACCATAGGCTAGCTTCTAGGGTTTAGCCTCTTTGATCTCGTGGTAGATCTACTCTTGTACTACCCATATCATCAATATTAATCAAGCAGGAGTAGGGTTTTACCTCCATTGAGAGGACCCGAACCTGGATAAAAACATTGTGTCCCTTGTCTCCTATTACCATCCGCCTAGACGCGCAGTTCGGAACCCCCTACCCTAGATCCGCCGGTTTTGACACCGACATTGGTGCTTTCATTGAGAGTTTCTCTGTGTCGTCGTCTTTAGGCCCGATGGCTCCTCCGATCATCAACAACGATGCGGTCCAGGGTGAGACTTTTCTCCCCGGACAGATCTTCGTATTTGGCGGCTTTGCACTGCGGGCCAATTCGCTTGGCCATCTGGAGCAGATCCAAAGCTACGCCCCTGGCCATAAGGTCAGGTTTGGAAGTTTGAACTACAAGGCGGACATCCGCGGAGACTTGATCTTCGGCGGATTTGAGCCACAGCCTAGCGCGCCGCACTGTCACGATGGGCATGATTTAGGTCTGCCACCGAACAGTGCCCTGGAGGCCGCACCCGTATCCGCTCCGACCCTTAGCTCGGAGCCAACCGCGCCGATCGAGGACGAGTGGCTAGACCCTGCCTCAGGGGCCGAAATCTCTACGACGCTCGAGCCGAATACCAGCCTTATCCTCTGCGAAGCCCTTGACTCCAAGGTGCCGGACTCTTCTCCGGACTCCGAGCCCACCGCACCCCTACCAATCGAATCTGATTGGGCGCCTATCATGGAATTCACCGCCGCGGATATCTTTTAGCACTCTCCCTTCGGCTACATTCTGAAATCACTAAAGTCTCTCTCATTATCAGGAGAGTCCTGGCCGGACTATGGTCAGCAAGGTTGGGATGCGGACGACGAAGAAATTCGACGCCCACCCACCACCCACTTCGCAGCCACTGTCGATGATTTAACCGAAATGCTCGACTTCGACTCCGAAGACATCGACGGTATGGACGCCGATGCAGGAGACGACCAGGAACCAGCGCCTATAGGGCACTGGAAAGCCACCTCGTCATATGACATATACATGGTGGATACACCAAAAGAAGGCAATGGCGACGGAACAGCGGTGGATGACCCCTCCAAGAAGCAACCTAAGCGCCGACGTCAGTGGCGCCGCTCTAGATACCGCCAAAGCAAAAACGGTGATTCCGTCATAGGAGATAATAACACCCTGGACAGTGCCGAAGACAACCCCTCCAAAGAAGATTCGACAGAGGATGGAGAAGCCAGCCCTCATGAGAGAGCGGCAGACAAAGAGGTAGAGGATGATAATTACATGCCTCCCTCCGAAGACGAGGCAAGCCTCGACGACGACGAATTTGTCATGCCTGAGGATCCCGTCGAACAAGAGCATTTCAAGCGCAGGCTTATGGCCACGGCGAGCAGCCTTAAGAAAAAGAAGCAACAGCTTAGAGCTGATCAAGACTTGCTAGCCGACAGATGGACTGAAGTCCTTGCGGCAGAGGAATATGAACTCGAACGCCCCTCCAAGAGCTTCCCAAAGCGCAGGTTGCTACCCCGATTAGAGGAGGAAGCACCTACACCTACATCACCAGCGCATGATGCGGTGACCCGGCCACACATCGCGACATGACAGAGGCCTCTCGGCCCTCCACTCAAGCCGCACCCCGGCGTCGCTCAAAAAATACCAAGGCACGGGGAAACGCGCTAGACCTGCGAGATATGTTGGAGGACAAGGCAAGGCAAACGAGATTGATCTATGGATCGCGCGGGCGCCCCACGACACGAGACGATAACCATCACGTCGGATACAGTAAATCCGGCCGGGCCGAACACAACAGCCAAAGCTCATTTGAGCTACGTTGCGATATAGCCTAGTACATATGCGCCGCACACCCACTATGCTTCACAGATGAAGTAATGGATCATGAAATCCCAGAGGGTTTCAAACCCATGAACATTGAATCATACGATGGCACAACAGATCCTGCGGTATGGATCGAGGATTATCTCCTTCATATCCATATGGCCCGTGGCGATGATCTACACGCCATCAAATACCTCCCACTCAAGCTTAAAGGACCAGCTCGGCATTGGCTTAATAGCTTACCAGCAGAATCAATTGGTTGTTGGGAGGACCTGGAAGCCGCATTCCTCGACAATTTCCAGGGCACCTATGTGCGACCACCAGATGCCGATGACCTGAGCCACATAATTCAGCAGCCAGAAGAATCGGCGGAACAATTACGGACACGGTTCTTAACTAAGAAAAATCAAATCGTCAAATGCAATGCGGGACGCGGAGGCCCTAGCAGCCTTCAAGCATAACATCCGTGACGAGTGGCTTGCCCGGCACCTTGGACAGGAAAAGCCGAAATCTATGGCAGCCCTCACGACACTCATGACCCACTTTTGCGCGGTAGAAGACAGCTGGCTGGCTCGTAGCAATAACATGACCAAGAGCCCTGGTAATTCGGATACCAAGGACAGCAATGGCAGGTCGCATCACAACAAGCATAAGCGCCGCATTAACAGCGACAATGCTGAGGATACGGCAGTTAATGCCGGATTCAGAGGCTCTAAACCCGGTCAGCGGAAAAAGCCATTCAAAAGAAACACTCCGGGCCCGTCCAGTTTGGACCGTATACTCGATCGCTCGTGCCAGATACATGGCACCCCCGAAAAGCCAGCCAATCACACCAACAGAGATTGTTGGGTGTTCAAGCAGGCCGACAAGTTAAATGCCGAAAACAGAGACAAGGGGCTACATAGCAACGACGAGGACGAGCCCCGGCCGCCGAACAATAGTGGACAGAAGGGCTTCCCCCCACAAGTGCGGACGGCGAACATGATATACGCAACCAACATCCCCAAGAGGGAACGGAAGCGTGCGCTAAGGGACGTATACGCGTTGGAGCCAGTTGCCCCAAAGTTCAACCCTGGTCCTCCTGCCCGATCACTTTCGATCGAAGGGACCACCCCACTAGCATCCGCCATGGCAGATTCGCCGCATTGGTTCTAGACCCAATCATCAACGAATTCCACCTCACTCGAGTCCTTATGGACGGCGGCAGCAGCCTGAACCTGCTTTATCAGGATACAGTGCGGAAAATGGGTATAGATCCCTCAAGGATTAAACCCACAAAAACGACCTTTAAAGGCGTCATACCAGGTGTAGAGGCCAACTATACAGGCTCAGTTACACTTGAGGTGGTCTTCGGATGTCAGGACCCCGATCCTAAGCCACATCGATCTAGCATGTAACACATCATATCACTTTGCGGCCTCACGCACGGTATTCCCACGGGTGCCACCTTACCTGGCCCGGGACCGTTTGCTTCTTTTGGCTCACGTATATGATAGTGTCGCTAGCATCCATATGAAAGAGAACCCGGGCCGACATGGCTAGTCGTGAACCCAAAGCGGCACTAACCCATGGGGACAGGCATACATGAATCAACCTCGAGTGTGTCGGTCAACAGCATGTGAATCCGGGCTGTAGCACTGGGCTAACAGGACTCCGGTAACCCGGGCTGTAGCAGGCTAGGCAGGACTACGGATGTCACCACGTGACATTTCCCCGAAGGGACAGAACCACGAGCGTGAAACACATGCCCGGCAGTCAAGTGTCACGAGCGGTAGTCTTTGGGCTAGCAGGACTCCGGTGAACCGGGCTGTAGCGGACTACTATGGCTCAAGGAGGCACTAGACTACATTTCCCCATAAGAGAGGCTGCCAAGGATAAAAAAACTAGATTGTCGGATCCCACACATACCAAGCATTTCAATCATACACACAATATGCTTGATATGTGCAAATACAACATGGCATCACAACATAACTCTACGACTCAAAGTATTTATTCATTAGGCTCCGAAGAGCGAGATCTTACAAACATGGGTCTCATGACCCAACATTCAGAGCATACAAGTCAAACACATGCGGAAGCTTAACATGTCTGAGTACAGACATCTACAAATGAAAAAGGCTGAGAAGCCTGACCATCTACCAGATCCTGCTGAGGGCACAAGATCGTAGTTGAGGTATCAACCTAAACGTTGAAGTCCACACGGAACTACTAGCGAGACTGACGTCTCTCTGCAAAACATAAAATAGGCAAACATGAGTACAAATGTACCCAGCAAGACTTACATCAGAACTATCTACATATGCATCGGTATCACCAAAGGGGTGGTGGACTTTAACTGCAGCAAGCCAGCTTTGACTCAGTGGCTAACCTGAACTACTTAATCGCAAGTAACTCTTTTGAGGTGGCGCTACGAGTCCACATATTCACCATATCAATACACCACTATGGATCCGCTCCCGTCTCCCTACGAGAAGGCCATCCATAGCACTCACGCTTATCTTGCGCATTTTAGAGTATCCACTTTCACTTGTCTATGAACTGTTATAGGCAACCCAGAAGTCCATTACAGCGGACACGGCTATTCGAATATATGATGTTAACCCTGCAGGGGTGTACTTCTTCACACACGCTCTCACCACTTATCGCCGTTTACACGACATGTACTCGGCAACCTTCAAGCGGAAGCCCAGCGAGGGTGTCGGCCACGGCCTACCTAAACACTCAATTCTCTAGTCCAGGTTTATCGCCTATTCAGGTTCCATCCGCAGGGAGTCCGGCCGAGGTTTCCACATACGGCCCCGAACGATGTGAGCAGGGTTCCCGAGACACCAAACGGGCGCCCGGTACACCGTGCCACGTGCCTACCGCAACACAGCCCACCCCTACGGTCAGCGCTGCGTGCGGCCCCCAGCATACTACAAACACCAGAAACTACTTTGCAACTCCTGGACAGAGGACAAGGGTGATCAAGAAGCCAAGAGAGTCAATTAAGGATCCCAATGTGTGGTAGTAACTGTTTCATGGATCACAAACACAAAACTCAGTTCCTGAGGACGGCTTCAATGAGACAACCCACCATGTACTCCTACATGGCCTCTCACCGCTACCTTTACCAAATCGTGTTTACACACTTAGCTCACACACAGTAGGACATGTTCATCACCATTCCAATTCATTCCCGATGAATCCGACCCGAATCAACTCTAAGCAGTAGTAGGCACGACAAACAAGCATGAATGAGTAGGCACATCAAGGCTCAAACAACTCCTACTCATGCTAGTGGGTTTCATCTATTTACTGTGGCAATGACAGGTCATGCAGAGGATAAGGGTTCAACTACCACAGCATGTAACAGTTGAATCGTTGTTGTCCTAATACAGTAAAAGAGAGCAGGAGCGATAGAGTGGGATTGTATCGGAATGAACAAGGGGGTTTTGCTTGCACAGCGCACTTCAAGATAGTATAGTTCTTCATCGGTGTCATCGGTCTCATCGTCGAAACCACGTCTATCGATAGGGGACAAATACCGCAATCGAGAAAGAACACAATCAATGCAATGCCACAATATGATGCATGATCATGACATGGCAATATGCTGTGATTTGAGCTAATGCATCTAGCTATGATTTAAATGAAGTTGGTTTGAATACATGATTCAAATTCCAACTCCATATATGATTATTTAAATGCCCTTTATTTGTTTTGTCCAAAACAGAGGACCAACATTGTTCAAACATGCATGAAAATGGTACAGATGGATTCGTTGAATTTTTCTGATAATTTTTCATATATAAATCTTTTCATTTGGAGCTATAGATTAATTTCTATGATTTTTCAAAGTTTTGGATATTTTCTGAATTAAACAAATCATTTAAGATTTATTTAAATTCTAGAAAAGGATTACTGCGTCAGCCTGACATCATCATGACATCAGCAGGTCAACGGGGCGCGGTCCAGGTCAAACCTGGCCGGTTGGGCCCACCAGTCAGTGACTCGGTGCTGCCTAGGGTCACAGACATGTGGGGTCGGGTCAACGCCCACATCAGCATAGTAAAAAGATGACACGTGGGCCCACTGTAATTAGAATAATCTTAATCTTACTTAGTTAGCCGGTTAGTTAGGCAGTGGGGCCCGGCTGCCTGTGTCCCAGGGTGTTACTAACTGTGTCATTAACCCTAACTAATCGTGCCACGTCAGCGTCGCCGGATTAAGAGCGGAGCAAGCAAATCGAAGGCGGCGGTCATCGGTGCCGAAGCTCGAAGATGACAAAGATGCCGGCAACGAAGGGCTCCCGCAGTCGTGGCCGTTGGCTTGTCGACGTGTGGTGATGAGGCGGAGCCTATGGACAGGCTAGATAGATGAGGGAGGCTCGGTGGGCGCGGCAGCAGTGGACGGCGGCGACGGGGTCGCTCGGGTGTGGCGCGGGAGAGAGCAGAGGAGGGAAGGGGTTCAAGGGACAGAGGGGAGAGGACCATGGCGGGCTCGGGGCCGTCTGCAGGCGCTCGGCGATGACGGAGCAGAAAGCAGGAGGTGGAAGCAGGAGGTGGCGTCCGATGCGCGTGCGGGCGACACGCCTCTGCCAGTAGGCAGAGGTAGACGACGGGGTGAGGGGGTTTGCGGTGGTGGGCTGGGACAGAACGGAAGTTGGGCCGGCTCTGCTGCAGGTGAGCGCCAGGTAAGTTTCACTGCTATGTTTTATTTCTATTCTGTTTTCCTTTATTAATTCATTTTGCCACTGTTTTGAACCCCAAACAAATTGAAAACAGTGACAACATTCCTCTGAATATTTTATATTGCACAACGGGATTATCCAAAGGCACATTAATTATTTCAGAGTTATCTGAAATTATATTCCATATATTAAGAATATAAAACCAAATCCAAATACAATATTGATTTAAACTCAATGCCCAAAATAATTCCTTAAAAATGTTCACTATTTTTGGTTTGGAACAAAGCCCTTGCCAAAAATACCAAATATCAATAAGGATCATTTTGGTTTCATTGAATGCAAATTTTAGTTGAACCTAGTTGATTCAAGTGGTGCTAGGGTTTGAACATCCCAATTTCAAGATTTCAATTAAAGTTAGACATGATGCATGGATGCTTGTGCAACTAATTACAATCAAATTCTAGGGCTGTGACAACTCACCCCCACTAAAAAAAATCTCGTCCCGAGATTCAAGACGTGAGGTAAGAAGACAGAGGGGACACAAAGCTAACACAACTTCCAAGATCCAACTGTCCTTCTCGAAGATGTTGATTCATTGGATCATCTTGATCTTGACATCTTTTCTTTGAGGACTACATCCAACATAACAACGAGAAGAAAGGGAGAATTCTAGAAGGATCGATCTTCTTGAGGTTTGGGCAACTCAGGATCAACCCATGAGGTGAGACACAAGCATACATCCAGATGGATGGAGTGAAATAGATGACGAAGGTTCACTAGGTAGGCACCAATTCCACACTTACGAAGGTGGTGAACGGTTGTCAACGTAGCGAGGAGTTGAGTTTCCATGATACCATAACGGGGCACCTTAGAAGAGGGACTCGTTGGATTGTTCCCTTAAGTGGCAAAAAGAAGTACTTTGATCCATAGATCATTGAAACTCTTCATACCAGCTTAAGGCAATTTACAATTGATCGTTTGAAAGAGCTCAAAGAAATGGCATACTCGGACTAGGATGGATGATGTGGACTACCTTGTTGAAGACAACACAATGGATGACTTTTTCTTATCATAGGAAATGAAAGGGACCCATGGCAGACTGACACAATGACGGGTGCAAGCTGGGAACAAAATGCAAATACTGGGAATGACCCAACCAGCATATCTGCCTGAGATTCAGATCTGGTTGGTAACGGGATATTTCAGACAACATGTCTAGAGAGGAAAGTTTGCAACACAAACCGACGAGATGACGTTGCGGGATTCTCAGGAAATGAACTACGATAGCAAGCTCCAAGACATGAGCTGGTTCTGCTACACACATGTGAACACGTTGTCCCATACAAGCATGACCACATAGTAGTCTTACATTAAAACACTACCGAGTTCAGATGGGGATCCATCATTGAAGATAACGAAGTCTTGTCCATGTCCGTCTGGGCCCTTCGGGAATAGCATTTGAACTTCTTATCCTTGAACAAATCAATCAGTGGCTTTGTGTGCTAGGGAATTCAGATGGAATGAAGATGATCAGTCTATCAGACCATAGAATACTTCGCACATGCATGACTGACTTGGGCTGATTCCAGAGGAAGCAAAAACAAACTTTCTCAAATTCATGGCGGCAACTTACACCTAATGCACGTGAACTTGGAGAAAGTCACTTCTTGCAGCCAATCATATGCCTCATGAACGGAACACGAAGGCATTGCTTACAAAGTTTCCAATACTAGTGTAATGTTCAACATGAATCATGGACAAGATGAGAATATTGCCGATGGGCTCAACAACAGGTCATCCAGATTTCCATGAAGATGGAATTCCACAACTATGTGAACAAAGCGATAGCATTTGTCAAACCCAAAGAATATAATGGTGTATGCTCGAGGAAACAACCACGAGTAAGACAACATTACGAACATCGTTGGTTCTGATTTGACTTGACAATATCCCATACTCAAGTCAAAGTTTTGACAAGGCAATAGATCCAACAAGTGATCACGAGGACCAATCAATGGAGATATCATCTTTCTTCAACACACACACACAAACGATATCCCTTAACATGAACTAAGTCAGACAAGCTTTATCTTCCAACTCTCCAAGTTGTTGTCTAGCTCAACCAACTAGCTCAGGGATATCTAACACAGATTCTTGGAGAAGGGGTGATTTATAAGAAAACCCATTTAATCACGAACTCAACATAGTGGTCAGGTGACAACCAGGTAATACTTCCGAGAAGATTTTCAGAACATCACGAACCACCGATATGTTACTAAGCTCGAGAACAATCTTGCTTTTCAAGGCAAGATGATATGATCAAAAGAGCGAGGGTTTGGCAAAATCCTAACTCATCGATCGAGGAGTGCACCAGAAATAAGGACTAGGTTGCACGATCAATCTTAGGATGATGATTTAATAACCAACACGCTAAGAATGAGAACATTGCCCATTTACTACCAAGCAACATAGTTGCTAGGAGTATTGATTTCACACATCACGATTCATCTGTCAGCATTCCGGTTAAAACAACACGGGGACCGAGGAATGAACAATGATGGCAAGAAGTATCACTGCGTCAAGATTTCATAAGAGGTGGTGCAATTCTCATGACAATCCTGACATAAGGAGGCAACACTCCAAGGTAGAACAGAACAAAAGCTGGATTGGCATTTCGATCTGCGGAATACAACTGCTTTAACCCATTCCTAGATATGGATGAGGTACTGGAGTTTGTTTCTCCTAGTCATTCCAGAATAGAATGGCTTGACAGACCACAAGAATAAAAGGCACCGATAAACACGAATGCACACATACTCTTGACTGTCAACTGATAGGCTAAGGTCAGAATACAATTAAAGGGGGACAACTCAAGGATCATATAATTTTCTGAGTTGTGGATGCATAGATTAGCATGTCGAACCAAGTTCAACAGGTTTCTTCCAGATAACCCATGCAGAAGAAGAAGGACTGGCAGATTCACAATTATGGATGGAGAACTCCTCAAGAGTACTCTGATTGTGATCTTTTGGTTCAAAGAACTTCTGCCTTAATGGTTCATGGTATTCGGAAGAAGGAGATACCACGGACCTCGAGGACTATCCCAAAGGTTACTAATATTCTAAAGGTACGAGCAATACTATCAACACGAGGTAAGTAGAGTGAATCTTGGGTCAAGAACCCAGGAGAAGAATACCTACTACTAAATGGCATCACGGGATGCTTTCGAGAATGGTGGCCAGAATCATCACACCGGGAACACAAAACATTGCTAGATTACTAGGTGACTCCCTAAGACACCTAGGGTCATAATAATATCTCCAACATATATGTCGAGGCAATAGAGTACGTCAACTCATCGATTAGTGTGGTTAAACTGGCCCAAAGGGACATCGGAAACGGAAGAAAGGATTTGCAAATGCATCAGACTATTTAGAAACCTGGGATGACTCGGACAACATAACGGCTGTAAATACTCAAAATGATTTGAGACATCCTGCAAAATGGTGGCATAACCACTCAACATCACAATATCAATGTTCTGAGATCAACTAAGAACACATGGAAGTAGTAGAAACTGAACAGAGGCTTGAATCCAACAATCTTATAAGTCTATGGATTAGTAACACGTCATCCTGATAGATAGATGAGAAGGCCTAGTTCTTAATCCCCGTAGAAGAGAAGAGGTTGACTCAGATCAGAAGGCATAAGGTAAAGGAGTAAAAAGAGCCTTACGTTCCCTCCCACAATCAATTCCCTTATATAACTAAAGCATTTCTAGACACAACTTCGACCAGTTTGGCGTGGTAATCCTCTGACGATTAGGCTCTGATACCAAAGCTGTCAGGACCCCGATCCTAAGCCACATCGATCTAGCATGTAACACATCATATCACTTTGCGGCCTCACGCACGGTATTCCCACGGGTGCCACCTTACCTGGCCCGGGACTGTTTGCGCCTTTTGGCTCACGTATATGATAGTGTCGCTAGCATCCATATGACAGAGAACCCAGGCTGACATGGCTAGTCGTGAACCCAAAGCGGCACTAACCCATGGAGACAGGCAAACATGAATCAACCTCGAGCGTGTCGGTCAACAGCGTGTGAATCCGGGCTGTAGCACTGGGCTAATAGGACTCCGGGAACCCGGGCTGTAGCAGGCTAGGCAGGACTCCGGATGTCACCGCGTGACATTTCCCCGAAGGGACAGACACATGAACGAAGTGAAACACATGTCGGCCAGTCAAGTGTCCTGAGCAGTAGTGCTGGGCTAGCAGGACTCCGATGAACCGGGCTGTAGCGGACTACTATAGCTCAAGGAGGCACTAGACTACATTTCCCCATAAGAGAGGCTGCCAAGGACAAACAACTAGATTGTCGGATCCCACACATACCAAGCATTTCAATCATACACACAATATGCTTGATATGTGCAAATACAACATGGCATCACAACATAACTCTACGACTCAAAGTATTTATTCATTAGGCTCCGAAGAGCGAGATATTAAAAACATGGGTCTCATGACCCAACATTCAGAGCATACAAGTCAAACACATGCGGAAGCTTAACATGTCTGAGTACAGACATCTACAAATGAAAAAGGCTGAGAAGCCTGACTATCTACCAGATCCTGCCGAGGGCACAAGATCGTAGCTGAGGTATCAAGCTAAACGTCGAAGTCCACACGGAACTACTAGCGAGACTGACGTCTCTCTGCAAAACATAAAATAGGCAAACATGAGTACAAATGTACCCAGCAAGACTTACATCAGAACTATCTACATATGCATCGGTATCAACAAAGGGGTGGTGGAGTTTAACTACAGCAAGCCAGCTTTGACTCAGTGGCTAACCTGAACTACGACTGCAAGTAACTCTTTTGAGATGGCGCACACGAGTCCACATATTCACCATATCAATACACCACTATGGATCCGCTCCCGTCTCCCTAGGAGAACGCCATCCATAGCACTCACGCTTATCTTGCGCATTTTAGAGTATCCACTTTCACTTGTCTATGAACTGTTATAGGCAACCCAGAAGTCCATTACCGCAGACACGGCTATTCAAATAGATGATGTTAACCCTGCAGGGGTGTACTTCTTCACACATGCTCTCACCACTTATCGCCGTTTACACGACATGTACTCGGCAACCTTCAAGCAGAAGCCCAATGAGGGTGTCGGCCACGGCCTACCTAAACACTCAAGTCTCTAGTCCAGGTTTATCGCCTATTCAGGTTACATCCGCAGGGTGTCCGGCCGAGGTTTCCACATACGGCCCCGAACGATGTGAGCAGGATTCCCGAGACACCAAACGGGCGCCCGGTACACCGTGCCACGTGCCTACCACAACACAGCCCACCCCTACGGTCAGCGTTGCGTGCGGCCCCCAGCATACTACAAACACCAGAAACTACTTTGCAACTCCTGGACAGAGGACAAGGGTGATCAAGAAGTCGAGAGAGTCAATTAAGGATCCCAATGTGTGGTAGTAACTGTTTCATGGATCACAAACACAAAACTCAGTTCCTGAGGACGGCTTCAACGAGACAACCCACCATGTACTCCTACATGGACTCTCACCACTACCTTTACCAAATCGTGTTTACACACTTAGCTCACACACAGTAGGACATGTTCATCACCATTCCAATTCATTCCCGATGAATCAGACCCGACTCAACTCTAAGCGATGAGCCACGACAAACAAGCAAGAATGAGTAGGCACATCAAGGCTCAAACAACTCCTACTCATGCTAGTGGGTTTCATCTATTTACTGTGGCAATGACAGGTCATGCAGAGGATAAGGGGTTCAACTACCGCAGCATGTAACAGTCGAATCGATGTTGTCCTAATGCAGTAAAAGAGAGCAGGAGCGAGAGAGTGGGATTGTATCAGAATGAACAAGGGGGTTTTGCTTGCCTGGCACTTCTGAAGATAGTATAGTTCTTCATCGGTGTCATCGGTCTCATCGTCGAAACCACGTCTATCGATAGGGGACAAATACCGGCAACTGAGAAAGAACACAATCAATGCAATGCCACAATATGATGCATGATCATGACATGGCAATATGCTGTGATTTGAGCTAATGCATCTAGCTATGATTTAAATGAAGTTGGTTTGAATACATGAATCAAATTCCAACTCCATATATGATTATTTAAATGCCCATTATTTGTTTTGTCCAAAAGAGAGGACCAACATTGTTCAAACATGCATGAAAATGGTATAGATGGATTCCTTGAATTTTTCTGATAATTTTTTATATATAAATCTTTTCATTTGGAGCTATAGATTAATTTCTATGATTTTTCAAAGTTTTGGATATTTTCTGAATTAAACAAATCATTTAAGATTTATTTAAATTCCAGAAAAGGATTATTGCGTCAGCCTGACATCATCATGACGTCAGTAGGTCAACGTGGCGCGGTCTAGGTCAAACCTGGCCGGTTGGGCCCACCAGTCAGTGACTCGGTGCTGCCTAGGGTCACAGACATGTGGGGTCGGGTCAACGCCCACATCAGCATAGTCAAAGATGACACGTGGGCCCACTGTAATTAGAATAATCTTAATCTTACTTAGTTAGCCGGTTAGTTAGGCAGTGGGGCCCGGCTGTCTGTGTCCCAGGGTGTTACTAACTGTGTCATTAACCCTAACTAATTGTGCCACGTCAGCGTCGCCGGATTAAGTGTCGGCGACCTTACAGTGCAGCGGTGACTCGCCGGCCGGCCGTTTCCGGCGACGGATGGCCGCGCGGATGGGTTCTATGGAATGCCCGCAGTGCAGCGCGTCCAGGGGTGGTCGTGGGGATGCCGGGGATGGGCTGCAGCGGTGAGGCGGCGAGCTTTGCGGCGGCGGTGCGTTCTCGAGTCCGGCAGAAACATCGGCCAGCTCTGATGGGCAAACGACATGGGGAGAAGAGGGAACGGGTCACGGCTCACCGCGATTCGGGCGGAGAAGCACGGCGTGGTCGGGAGGAGTTGGAGCAAGCAAATCGAAGGCGGCGGTCATCGGTGCGAAGCTTCAAGATGACGAAGATGCCGGCGACGAAGGGCTCCTTGATCGTGGCCATTGGCTTGTCGGCGTGTGGTGATGAGGCGGAGCCTATGGACAAAGCTAGATAGGTGAGGGAGGCTCGGTGGGCGGCAGCGATGGGCCGGCGGCGACGGGGTCGCTAGGGTGTGGCACGGGAGAGAGCAGAGGAGGGAAGGGGTCTAGGGGAGAGAGGGGAGAGGACCATGGCGGGCTCGGGGGCGTCTGCAGGCGCTCGGTCGACGACGGAGGAGAAAGCAGGAGGTGGAAGCAGGAGGTGGCGTCCGATGCGCGTGCGGGCGACACGCCTCTGCCAGTAGGCAGAGGTAGACGACGGGGTGAGGGGGTTTGCGGTGGTGGGCTGGGCCAGAACGGAAGCTGGGCCGGCTCTGCTGCAGGTGAGCGCCAGGTAAGTTTCCCTGCTCTGTTTTATTTCTATTCTGTTTTCCTTTATTAATTCATTTTGCCACTGTTTTGAACCCCAAACAAATTGAAAACAGTGACAACATTCCTCTGAATATTTTATATTGCACAATGGGATTATCCAAAGGCACATCAATTATTTTAGAGTTATCTGAAATTATATTCCATATATTAAGAATATAAAACCAAATCCAAATACAATATTGATTTAAATTCAATTCACAAAATAATTCGTTAAAAATGTTCACTATTTTTGGTTTGGAACAAAGCCCTTGCCAAAAATACCAAATATCAATAAGGATCCTTTTGGTTTCATTGAATGCAAATTTTAGTTGAACCTAGTTGATTCAAGTGGTGCTAGGGTTTGAACATCCCAATTTCAAGATTTCAATTAAAGTTAGACATGATGCATGGATGCTTGTGCAACTAATTACAATCAAATTCTAGGGCTGTGACATCGGATCCCCGGATAATTTCCGAAGCGAGGAGTTAATCTTTGACATAGTCCCGTTCCGCAGTGGCTATCACGCACTGCTCGGACGAACCGCATTTGCAAAGTTCAATGCGGTGCCACACTACGCATACCTCAAGCTCAAGATGCCAGGCCCTCGAGGAGTCATTACGGTCAATGGAAACACCGAACGCTCTCTCCGAACGGAGGAGCATACGGCGGCCCTCGCAGCGGAAGTACAAAGCAGCCTCTCAAGGCAATTCTCCAGTCCGGCTATTAAACGACCGGGCACCGTCAAGCGCGCCTGAAGTAACCTACAACAAGACCGCCTGGCACATTCCAAGCAAGCGTAGCAATGCGGCCCCAACCCCAGCCCTCGTGTAACGGGGAAATCAGTGCTACGCGTACATAACTACGCTCTGAAAATACCATGGGCACATGGGGAGGGGCACCATCATGGCACGCTCGAAACGCGGCTTAACCGCACTAGGGGCTGCCAATTTTTGTCATTTTTCCTTACTTTCAGGACTCTGCTCTCCGGAGGACCGGGTCGGCAGTAAAATTGCCGCACAAACGATACAACAACCAGGGAAGCAGAAAGCTACGCCGCACTATGGAACTCCCAGGTGGTCTCTATAACAAGAAGTATACCTGTTTCACATACCATTCCGCAGCCTGCCCCTGGAGGGGACATGTTAAATAGTCCCATATCATGCTTACCGCACTATTTTTGTCGTTCTGCTTTTGCAGCAGCCGTTTAAAATAAACAATGCTTAGCTTCAGCTTATTATTGCATTCTCTATTCATTCCTTTTTCAATATATATGTTCAGTCATGACATTTAGCACCCGTACACTTTGGTACGGTCAATACGCCAGGGGCTCAAGCACCCCATAATACGGCGGGAGAAGTCCGAACACTTTCAAAAGTGCGGCCCTCCGAACTTATAGCATTATATGCATCAGCTCCGAATCATGTCTTTGGTCAATAGTTGGGTTTGCCCGGCTCCCATGTTTTGGTAAAATAAAAAAAAAAAAAACGGCTAAGGTAGCGCTGGGAGAACTACTGCGATTGTGCCCCAGTTGAGCTGGGCTAAGCACCTCAGTAGAGAAAGCTAAAACTGACTGTCATGATAGGGCGAGAGCTGGTCGCTGTTCGTGAGGTTTCGAGTCCCTAAAGACTTATGCCGCTTAGAGCGAGGAGTAGGCTATGTCCGGCCTAGGCGTGTATAGTGCCCTGAACTCGGTCCTCCGAACACTAGGGGCTTCGCCGAAATTTGAAATTATAGAATTCTCTGGCTAAGTGAGAGTGATAACGCACTATATTTTGGTTGCCTTGTTCGTTGTAGCACCTCCCTCGAAGGACCCAAGAATGGGAAAAAGAGTGCTCAGAGTTATCCCGAACACCCCAGCACTAGTGGCATGGGGGCAGAAGCCGATGACTAGCCATCTCTCAGATTTAATAAACGGCCGCATAGAAGGTAATATTTTAAATTAAAACAAGCGTTGCATAGCACATATGAACAAGTTTTCAGCGCACAGGATAAAACAAACAAGTTTACTCAAATATTACATCCTTGGAACATTCGTCCGTCACAAGGCGGGCGCCCTTGAGGATGCCCTCATAATACATCTCGGGGTGGCGATGCTCCTTGCCCTGCGGTGGCCCGTCCTTCACAAGCTTCTCCGCATCCATCTTGCCCCAGTGCACCTTAGCACGGGCAAGCGCCTCTGAGCACCTTCGATGCAGACGGAGCGCTTGACGACTTCAAGCCACGGACAGGCGTCCACCAGCCGCCTCACCAGCCCGAAGTAGCTCCCAGGAAGGGCCTCTCCAGGCCATAGCCGAACTATAAGGCCCTTCATGGCCTGTTCGGCCACCATGTGGAGCTCGACCAGTTGCTTCAGCTGGTCGCTCAAAGGCACTGGCTGTCCGGCCTCAGCATACTGAGACCAGAACACCTTCTCCGTCGAGCTGCCCTCCTCGGCCCTGTAGAATGCGGCGGCATCTGACACGCTACGAGGAAAATCTGCGAATGCTCCTGGAGAGCTCCGGACTCGGGTAAGTAACAAGTAATTCACTTTCACGTGCTTGTTTTGCATAAAGAATGCCTTACCCGCCGCTATCTTCTTCATCGCCTCAACTTCCTGGAGGGCTTTCTGGGCTTCGGCCTTGCCAGATTTGGCGCTTTCAAGGGCCGTCGCGAGCTCGGACTGTCGCGTCTTTGAGTCAAGCTCCAAACTCTCGTGCTTTTTCACGAGAGCCTGGAGCTCTTGCTGCACCTCGCCAACCCGCGCCTCCTGCTTCTCCCGCTCGGTGCGCTCCGTGGCCGCCCTCTTTTCGGCCTCGGACAGCGCTTGCTTAAGGGTTGCCACCTCGGTCGTGGCCCCTAGGACACTAGTTGCGATCCTGTCATTTTTTGCAACTGCGTCTTTTTAAATATACTCCACAAGGTATTACTTACCTTCTTTTTCCTCGAGCTCCTTCTTGGCAAGGCCGAGCTCTTGCTCAGACCGCTCGAGATTTTGCTTCAGCGTGTCCACCTCCATGATCCGGTCTGTGAGAGGCGGCAAGAAACCTGCATACGCATATCGACATAATTATGTTAGACTCCTGCGAATATTATTAGATCCTCTATTTGGCTTTTCTTTGCGAACGCCAAACAGAGCATCAGGGGCTACTGTCTATGCGGTAATATGTTCACATATTTTTTACATACCTCAAAGCCGGTTAGCAGGCTGGCACAGGCTTCAGTCAGCCCGCTCTTGGCGGACTGAACCTTCTGGATCACCGCACTCATAATAGTGCGGTGCTCCTCGTCGATGGAGGCGCTGTTAAGCACCTCCAACAAGTTATCCAGTGCCTCCGGTTGGACGGAGGTCACCGGCGTCGTAGGCTTGCCCTTCTTACTAAGGGGCCGCCTACCGGACTCCGGAACCATTGAAGGTTCCGGTGCGGTGTCCAGCCCGAGGCCGGACTTGGAGCCCTTGGGGGTTTTGTCCCCTTCGCGCCTGGAATCCGGGACGTCGCCTTGTGGCGCCTCCAGGACCACCTCCTCATGGCTTGGAACCTTTTGGGATAGCACCTCGGCGTCGTCCATAGGGCGAGGGGAGGTAGCGGTCGGAAGTGAAAAACTATTCACGTCCGACGAATCCAGGGAGCCGCTCGACGACACGTCAAGCCGGGCCTTGAGCGAACTACATAATTATATTCGGCGTTAGAAGATACTGTGCAATAAAGGAACGCCATGAGTCATTCTGGTATCCGGATACTTACAATTTTACCAGGGGCTTGGCCCTGAGCGGCCACTCCTCTTTGCCGTCGTTGGCGTTGGTGGAGTAGTCCGTAGGAAGGGTCCTCCCTTTCTTGGACCCTCCGGCCTCCCGAGTTGGGGCGGCCTTCCTTTTCTTCTCTCCCCCTACTGGGGAAGGAACCTCTCTTTCCTCCTCCTTGTCTTCGTGGGAGGAGTCCCCCTCGGAGTCATCGGACGATGAGTCCGACTCCACCGTGCGCTGGGAACTCTTCCGGGTTCCAGTGGCCTTCTTTTTGGCCTTCTTCTCCGGCACCACGTAAGGTGCCGGAACCAGCAGCTTCGCCAAGCGAGCATCGGCTGGGTCTTCGGGCAGAGGGGCCGGACAGTCAATCTGTTCGGTCGTCTCCAACCATTCCTGTCAAAGGCACGGGAGCTTAGATCCCGCATAGAGTCAAACTATGAAAGACAAATATCCTGTAAGAGGTCAAAACAGCTTATCAAGATCGGCTCGACGCTGCGCTGAATCCGCGATCTTCGGTGGCGGATGCGGGAGCCTCGGCACCCTTGAATAGCACCTTCTAGGCATCTTCGTATGTTGTGTCCAAGAGCCTGCTCAGAGTTCGATGCTGGGCCGGGTTAAACTCCCACAAGTTGAAATCCCGTTGTTGGCATGGGAGGATCCGACGGATGAGCATGACCTGGACTACATTGACGAGTTTGAGCTTCTTGCTCACCAGGTTTTGGATGCATGTTTGGAGTCCAGTCAGCTCTCCTTTTTTACCCCACAGCAGGCCCTTCTCTTTCCAGGAGGTGAGCCGCGTAGGGATTTCGGATCGGAACTCGGGGGCTGCGACCCATTCAGGGTCACGCGGCTCGGTGATATAGAACCACCCCGATTGCCACCCCTTTATGGTCTCCACGAAGGAGCCCTCGAGCCATAGGACGTTGGGCATCTTGCCCACCATGACGCCTCCGCACTCCGCCTGGCGGCCGCCCACTACCTTCGGCTTGACATTAAAGGTCTTCAGCCATAGGAAGGCCTCGACACGACGATGAACACCGAGATGTTGAGGATGAAGTTCGGGGCCAGATCGTGGAAGTCCAGGCCATAGTAGAACATCCCCGGACGAATGGGTGGAGAGGGAAGCCTAGTCCGCGGAGGAAATGGGTGAGGAACACCACCCTCTCATGGGGCCTGGTGGTGGGGATGAGCTGCCCCTCATCGGGGAGCCGGTGCGCGATGTCATCAGACAAGTATCCGGCTTTCCTCAGTTTCTTGATGTGTCCCTCCGTGACAGAAGAGACCATCCACTTGCCTCCCGCTCCGGACATGGCTGGAGAAGGTTGAGGTGAGGAATGCGGACTTGGGCGCTGGAGCTCGAGTGCGCGAAAATGGATGAGCAAAGGAGGAAGAAGGTGTGGATGAAAAGGTGTATCCTTATCCCCTTATATGGGCGGACGAAACTGCGTGTCCCCACCAGCCTAGTAAAACTCGCTTATCTCCCAAGCGCCGTAATCAATGGCACGGTTGGGTTACCCATGCCCGTATTGATGAGAATCCCGGAATAAGGGGACATGATCTCTGCTTCGACAAGACGTGCCAAGGAAACCGCCTCGCTAAAGGCGCTGAGGTGGGACAGTAAAACGATTCAAATAAAGACTTGGCTGTGGTGTGATGTCATGCTACGGAATACGTCAGCAGATTAGATTTGTGTAAATATTATTCTCTCTACGGTGGTACGTGGAACTTGTTTTGAAGAGCCGGACACTATCCTTGTGTTCAAAATATTCTATGAAGTATTCGGAGGAGGAACCCGCCTTGCAATGCCGAAGACAATCTACGCGTCGGACTCGTCGTCATTGAAGCCTGGTTCAGGGGCTACCGAGGGAGTCCTAGATTAGGGGGTGTCCGGGTAGCCGGACTATAACCTTTGGTCGGACTCCTGGACTATGAAGATACAAGATTGAAGACTTCGTCCCGTGTCCGTATGGGACTTTCCTTGGCGTGGAAGGCAAGCTTGGCAATACGGATATGTAGATCTCCTCCCATTGTAACCGACTCTGTGTAACCCTAGCCCTCTCCGGTGTCTATATAAACCGGAGGGTTTTAGTCCGTAGGACGAACAACAATCATACCATAGGCTAGCTTGTAGGGTTTAGCCTCTTTGATCTCGTGGTAGATCTACTCTTGTACTACCCATATCATCAATATTAATCAAGCATGAGTAGTGTTTTACCTCCATCGAGAGGGCCCGAACCTGGGTAAAAACATTTTGTCCCTTGTCTCCTGTTACCATCCTCCTAGATGCACAGCTCGGGACCCCCTACCCGAGATCCGCCGGTTTTGACACCGACACAAACGCTATCACAAACGATTTAACATGGAAAATTGTGTGTGATGTACCTGCGAACAGAAACGTTTTCCTTGGAGCGACTGTGTGGGATGTATATACGAACGGAAACGTTTAGCGGGGACTGACTGTAGTGTGGGATGTACTTACGACCGAAAATGATTTTACCTGTGTAATTGTATTTTTCTGAGCACTACTGTATGTATAACCGTATATGATCGCTCGCGAGTCGCACACGACCTCATTTTGCCGAGCGTGTGTGCCAGGAGGGCATATCCCCGACGGTTTCTGGGTCGTGTGGGAAGGACCCCCCTATCGCCCACACTCACTAGGTGACAGTTCCAAATGCCGTCGCGGAAAGGGGTTAAAAACCATTTGTATCGCACCTCGCTGTACTAGTGTTATGACAAGCATCTCAACAACACCGCAATCATTTGCATAAGAAAAGGAATGAATGATAAGCAAAGGAGACCTTACATACACATCACAAGTGCCAATGAGTTGTGGGATAGCATTGTGAGGACCAAGACCGGTACCTCCACTCTCCGGGTTGCTCAATATGAAATTGCCAAGGGTCAATTGCAAAACTTTTGTATGGATAAAGGTGAATCCCCCAAGCAGCTCCTTGAGCGTCTCATAAACTCTCACCGCCGACATCGAGTCTTGTGATTGTGACAAGACACAAGATGGATTCAACTTGACTAAGCGATTTCTCGTGGACAAGTTGCTTCATGCTCTTGCTCCGTATCATCACCAAATGCTGTGGGACATAAGACATCACCATGGATTCAAGGAAATGACGTCGGATGACATCATATCCACTTTCTAACTATTTTAGGAGTCAAAGGCAAATGCTACAAAACATCTTGCCATGCATGGTACCTCAATATCAAAAATCAATCTTGCATTGAAGGCCAAGCATGTATATGAAGAAGAGCAAGGTGAAGAAGACGAAGATGATGATGATGAAGATGGTGATGAGATTGACTCTGATGAGAGCCCTTCATATGAAGACATTGCCCTCTTTGTTAAGAAGTTTAGCGCGAGAAAATTCAAGGGAAGATTCCAGAAGAATAAAGTGATAAAATGCTACAACTATGAAGAAACCAACCACTTCTCCAACGATTGCCCTAAGGAGAAGATAGAAGATAAACCAAGGTTTCCCAAGACCGTTCCCAAGAAGAAGTTGCCAAATCCTTTGAACTCCAACCTCAAGTAGAGAGCTGGGAAAGCAATGGTTTCGCATGAAGAATCCGATAGATGATGTTAGTGGTGTTGCCGGAGTTTCTCAAGATTCTCGAAACACCTTGAGGCTAGTCAACAAGAGTGGTGATGTTGTCACCTACAACTATATGAAAGATTACAAGGGCAATGCTCACAAGTGCCTAATGGCAAACGCCGTGGTAGAAGATGGAGAGGACCTAAAATTCTTGACAAGGTCAAGGTAACCCCACAATCAAACCCTCCTATTTTCACTCCTTCTACTCCTAGTGATGAGTATCTTGATGCGCAGGATAATTATAATGATGATGATGATATAGATGATCCTATGCTTGCTAAACTAAATAAGTTCATGTGCTCCCTCAAAGGAAAGAAGCTCACTATGTTTCATATGCTTATGGAGATGGTGAGTAAGCACACCATCACCATTAAGGAACTCAAAACCCTCGTAACCGAGGAAAAGGAAAAATATGAAATCCTTGAGCAGAAAGTCCAATTTGAGGAAGCATGAAACGATGAACTATGCTAGAAAATTGGTGCAAACATTGATGTTCATGCTAAATAACTTGCCTCCTTGAAAAAGGCTAAGGACTCTTGCGAGGAGTTGATGAATGATAAAAGTAAGCTTGTAAAGTCTCATGCTTCTCTCTCTAAGGATTGTGAGCTTTCTATCCGTGTCTCTCAAGTCTAAGGAAGAAGAGCTCACCCTTGATACGTCTCCAACGTATCTATAATTTTTTATTGCTCCATGCTATATTATCTACTATTTTGGACATTAATGGGCATTATCATTCACTTTTATATTATTTTTGGTACTAACCTATTAACCGGAGGCCTAGCCCAGAAATGTTTTTTTTGCCTATTTCAAAGTTTCGCAGAAAAGGAATATCAAACGGAGTCCAAACGGAATGAAACCTTCGGGAACGTGATTTTCTCAGCGAACATGATCCAGGAGACTTGGACCCTACGTCAAGAAATAAATGAGGAGGCCACGAGGTAGGGGGGCGCGCCCTCCCCCTAGGCGCGCCCTCCACCCTCATGGGCCCCCTGTTGCTCCATCGACGTACTCCTTCCTCCTATATATACCTACGTACCCCCAAACGATCAGATACGAAGCCAAAAACGTAATTCCATCGCCGCAACCTTCGTATCTACGAGATCCCATCTTGGGGCCTGTTCGAGTTCACGAGGGGGGCATCCATCACGGAGGGCTTCTACATCAACATGATAGCCTCTCCAATGAAGTGTGAATAGTTTACCTCAGACCTTCGGGTCCATAGTTAGTAGCTAGATGGCTTCTTCTCTCTTTTTGGATCTCAATACAATGTTCTCCCCCTCTCTCGTGGAGATCTATTCGATGTAATCTTCTTTTTGCGGTGTGTTTGTTGAGACCGATGAATTATGGGTTTATGATCAAGGTTATCTATGAACAATATTTGAATCTTCTCTGAATTCTTTTATGTATGATTGGTTATCTTTGCAAGTCTCTTCGAATTATCAGTTTGGTTTGGCCTACTAGATTGATCTTTCTTGCAATGGGAGAAGTGCTTAGCTTTGGGCTCAATCTTGTGGTGTCCTTTCCCAGTGACAGTAGGGGCAGCAAGGCACGTATTGTATTGTTGCCATCGAGGATAACAAGATGGTTTTTTATCATATTGCATGAATTTATCCCTCTACATCATGTCATCTTGCTTAAGGCGTTACTCTGTTTTCATGAACTTAATACTCTAGATGCATGCTGGATAGCGGTCGATGAGTGGAGTAATAGTAGTAGATGTAAGCAGGAGTCGGTCTACTTGTCTCGGACGTTATGCCTATATACATGATCATACCTAGATATTCTCATAACTATGCTCAATTCTGTCAATTGCTCAACAGTAATTCGTTCACCCACCGTAAAATACCTATGCTCTTGAGAGAAGCCACTAGTGAATTCTATGGCCCCCGGGCCTATCTTCATCATATTAATCTTCCAATACTTAGTTATTTCCTTTGCTTTTTTACTTTGCTTTTATTTTACTTTGCATCTTTATCACAAAAATACCAAAAATATTATCTTATCTTCTCTATCAGATCTCACCCTTGTAAGTAACCGTGAAAGGATTGACAAACCCTTATCGCGTTGGTTGCGAGGAGTTATTTGCTTTGTGTAGGTACGAGGGACTAGCGTGTAGCCTCCTACTGGATTGATACCTTGGTTCTCAAAAACTGAGGGAAATACTTACGCTACTTTGCTGCATCACCCTTTCCTCTTCAAGGAAATCCAACGCAGTGCTCAAGAGGAAGCAGAGAAGGTTTTTGGCACCGTTGCCGGGGAGTCTACGCAAAAGTCAACATACCAAGTACCCATCACAATCCCTTATCTCCTGCATTACATTATTTGCCATTTGCCTCTCGTTTTCCTCTGCCCCACTTCACCCTTGCCGTTTTATTCGCCCTCTCTTTTTCCGTTCGCCTTCTTCTTTTTGCCCCTCGCTCTCTCTGTCGTTATGTCAGAATTTGGGGAAATTATTGTCTATATGGACAATAACAATATCATAGAAAATTCTGATGCTCCTGCTGAAGAACCCCCTACCTTGCATACAAAAAGATTTCGAATTGGTAGTGGTAATATTATTGGAAAAGGAGTTATTCAAGATTTCTTTACTTGTGCCGGTTCTTTGCCTTCTATGGGCGGTTCTATTCTCCATAGAACTAGTAGTCTTGTGGACGCTATTGCCATGCTTATAGTTGAACTTGAAAGGAAATTTATGCATATGCATCCTTGCATACAAAGAAGTTTCCTAGAATTCTCTAATATTGAGCATTCTTCTATTAAGCGTGACGCCACTATCTTTTTGGCCCATGAGTTTAGATTCATAATAAAAGAGGCCAAAGAAATCTTTGCGCATTATAGGGTAGATGCTAGTCATCCTCCCATTGAAGCTATCCTTTTTAATCAAGAAGACATGATGTGTTTACAATCTTTGGATCATATTGCTTATAACGAAAATCTTAGGAAAAAGGTTCCCGCCGATGTTCTAGTTGATAGAATTTCCGAGCTTAATGATGATTTTTCTATTCAAAATAATGGATTAGGTTTTCCTCTTGAACGAAGGCTTGTGACTTTTTGCCAAAAGAATGCTCTTAATGATGAATTGGTTGTGCAATACAAAGGGCCTAGGGAGGAACCCATACCTCCCGAGATTGATCTTGGGGACTTTTGTCCCATTAAATTTAGCCATTTTGATTATTTTTACTTGCCTCAAAGAAAACTTGCTGCTGAACATAGAGAATATGAGAAAAGTTTCCATGACTTGCCATACCACTATTATGGCAATACCTAGATCTATCCTTGCTTTTTTGCCTAGCTAGGGGCGTTAAACGATAGCGCTTGTTGGGAGTCAACCAAATTTTATTTTAGTTTTTTTGCTTTTTTGCTTATATTTAGGAATAAATATTTGTTCTAGCCTCTGGTTAGATGTGTTTTTATGTTTTAATTAGTTTTTGTGCCAAGTTAAACCTATAGGATCTTCTTGGATGATAGTTATTTGATCTTGCTGTAAGTTCCATAAACTTTCTGTTCACGATAACAATTGTTTAAAATCACCAGAACGTGATAAAATAGTGATTCTAATTGCTGCTGATCAATAAACAAATTTCCTAGGTCTTTCTATTTTGGCTGATTTTTTGGAGTTCCAGAAGTTTGCGTTATTTACAGATTACTACAGACTGTTCTGTTTTTGACAGATTCTGTTTTTCGTGTGTTGTTTGCTTATTTTGATGAATCTCTGGCTAATAAAATAGTTTATAATCCATAGAGAAGTTGGAATACAGTAGGTTTAACACCAATATAAAAAGGAATGAGTTCATTACAGTACCTTAAAGTGGTCTTTTCTTTCTTTCGCTAACGGAGCTTACGAAATTTCTGTTGAGTTTTGTGTTGTGAAGTTTTCAAGTTTTGGGTGAAAGATTTTTTATGGATTATGGAACAAGGAGTGGCAAGAGCCTAAGATTGGGGATGCCCATGGCACCCCCAAGATAATCTAAGGACACCAAAAAGCCAAAGCTTGGGGATGCCCTGGAAGGCATCCCCTCTTTCGTCTACTTCCATCGGTAACTTTACTTGAAGCTATATTTTTATTCACCACATGATACGTGTTTTGCTTGAAGCGTCTTCTATGATGTGATTCTTTGCTTTTTAGTTTACCACAATCATCCTTGCTGTACACACCTTTTGAGAGAGCCATACATGATTTGGAAATTATTAGAATACTCTTTGTGCTTCACTTATATCTTTTGAGTTATATAGTTTTGCTCTAGTGCTTCACTTATATATTTTGGAGCACGGTGGTGGATCTGTTTTATAGAAACTATTGATCTCTCATGCTTCACTTAGATTATTTTGAGAGTCTTAAATAGCATGGTAATTTGCTTGAATTATCTTAATATGCTAGGTATGCAAGAATAATAAAAACTTTCTTATGAGTGTGTTGAATACTAAGAGAAGTTTGATGCTTGATGATTGTTTTGAGATATGGAGGTAATAATATCAAAGTCCTGCTAGTTGAGTAGTTGTGAATTTTAGAAATGCTTGTGTTGAACTTTGCAAGTCCCGTAGCATGCACGTATGGTAAACGTTATGTAACAAATTTGAAACATGAGGTGTTCTTTGATTGTCCTCCTTATGAGTGGCGATCGGGGACGAGCGATGGTCTTTTCCTACCAATCTATCCCCCTAGGAGCATGCGCGTAGTGCTTGGTTTTTGATGACTTGTAGACTTTTGCAATAAGTATGTGAGTTCTTTATGACTAATGTTGAGTCCATGGATTATACGCACTCTCACCCTTCCATCATTGCTAGCCTCTTCGGTACCGTGCATTGCCCTTTCTCACATTGAGAGTTGGTGCAAACTTTGCCGGTGCATCCAAACCCCGTGATACGATACGCTCTTTAACACATAAACCTCCTTATATCTTCCTCAAAACATCCACCATACCTACCTATTATGGCATTTCCATAGCCATTCCGAGATATATTGCCATGCAACTTTCCACCATTCCGTTTATCATGACATATTCATCATTGTCATATTGCTAGCATGATCATGTAGGTGACATAGTATTTGTGGCAAAACCACCATTCATAATTCTTTCATACATGTCACTCTTGGTTCATTGCATATCCCGGTACACCGCCGGACGCATTCATATAGAGTCATGCTTTGTTCTAGTATTGAGGTGTAATCATTGAGTTGTAAATAAATAGAAGTGTGATGATCATCATTTTCTAGAGCATTGTCCCAAGTGAGGAATAAAAAAAATAGAAAGGCCATAAAAAAAGAGAAGGCCCAAAAAAATGAGAGAAAAAGAGAGAAGAGACAATGCTACTATCCTTTGCCACACTTGTGCTTCAAAGTAGCACCATAATCTTCATGATAGAGAGTCTCTTGTTTTGTCACTTTCATATACTAGTGGGTATTTTTCATTATAGAACTTGGCTTGTATATTCCAACAATGGGCCTCCTCAAGTGCCCTAGGTCTTCGTGAGAAAGCAAGTTGGATGCACACCCACTTAGTTTCTTTTGTTGAGCTTTCATACATTTATAGCTCTAGTGCATCCGTTGCATGGCAATCCCTACTCCTTGCATTAACATCAATCGATGGGCATCTCCATAGCTCATTGATTAGCCTCGTTGATGTGAGACTTTCTCCTTTTTTGTCTTCTCCACATAACCCCCGTCATCATATTCTATTCCACCCATAGTGCTCATATATTGCGTGAAAGTTTATAGGTTTGAGATTACTAAAGTATGAAACAATTGCTTGGCTTGTCATCGGGGTTGTGCATGATGAGAGCATTCTTGTGTGAAGAAAATGGAGCATGACTAAACTATATGATTTTGTAGGGATGAACTTTCTTTGGCCATGTTATTTTGAGAAGACATAATTGCTTAGTTAGTATGCTTGAAGTATTATCATTTTTATGTCAATATGAACTTTTGTCTTGAATCTTTCGGATCTGAATATTTGTACCACAATTAAGAATAATTACATTGAAATTATGCCAAGTAGCACTCCGCATCAAAAATTATCTTTTTTTATCATTTACCTACTCGAGGACGAGCACGAATTAAGCTTGGGGATGCTTGATACGTCTCCAACGTATCTATAATTTTTGATTGCTCCATGCTATATTATCTACTGTTTTGGACATTAATGGGCTTTATTATTCACTTTTAAAGTATTTTTGAGACTAACTTATTAACCGGAGGCCCAGCCCAGAATTGCTGTTTTTTTGCCTATTTCAGAGTTTTGCAGAAAATGAATGTCAAACGGAGTCCAAATGGAATGAAACCTTCGGGAACGTGATTTTCTCACTGAACATGATCCAGGAGACTTGGACCCTACGTCAAGAAAGAAAGGAGGAGGCCACGAGGTAGGGGGGCGCACCCTCCCCCCAGGCGCGCCCTCCACCCTCGTGGGCCCCCTGTTGCTCCACCGACGTACTCCTTCCTCCTATATATACCTACGCACTTCAAACGATCGACACGGAGCCAAAAACCTAATTCCACCGCCGCAACCTTCTATACCCACGAGATCCCATTTTGGGGCCTGTTCCGTAGCTCCGCCGGAGGGGGCATCCATCACGGAGGGCTTCTACATCAACACCATAGCCTCTCTGATGAAGTGTGAGTAGTTTACCTCAGACCTTCGGGTCCATAGTTAGTAGCTAGATGGCTTCTTCTCTCTTTTTGGATCCCAATACAATGTTCTCCCCTCTCTCGTAGAGATCTATTCGATGTAATCTTATTTTTGCGGTGTGTTTGTTGAGACTGATGAATTGTGGGTTTATGATCAAGATTATCTATGAACAATATTTGAATCTTCTCTGAATTCTTTTATGTATGATAGGTTATCTTTGCAAGTCTCTTCGAATTATCAGTTTGGTTTGGCCTACTAGATTGATCTTTCTTGCAATGGGAGAAGTGCTTAGCTTTGGGTTCAATCTTGAAGTGTCATTTCCCAGTGACAGTAGGGGTAGCAAGGCATGTATTGTATTGTTGCCATCGAGGATAACAAGATGTTTTTTTTATCATATTGCATGAATTCATCCCTCTACATCATGTCATCTTGCTTAAGGCGTTACTCTGTTTTCATGAACTTAATACTCTAGATGCATGCTGGATAGCGGTCGATGACTGGAGTAATAGTAGTAGATGTAGGCAGGAGTCGGTCTACTTGTCTCGGACGTCATGCCTATATACATGATCATACCTAGATATTCTCATAACTATGCCCAATTCTGTCAATTGCTCAACAGTAGTTCATTCACCCACCGTAAAATACCTATGCTCTTGAGAAAAGCCACTAGTGAAATCTATGGCCCCCGGGTCTATCTTCATCATATTAATCTTCCAATACTTAGTTATTTCCTTTGATTTTTACTTTGCTTTTATTTTACTTTGCATATTTATCACAAAAATACCAAAAATATTATCTTATCATCTCTATCAGATCTCACTCTCGTAAGTGACCGTGAAGGGATTGACAACCCCTTATCGCGTTGGTTTCGAGGAGTTATTTGCTTTGTGTAGGTACGAGGGACTAGCGCGTAGCCTCCTACTGGATTGATACCTTGGTTCTCAAAAACTGAGGGAAGTACTTACGCTACTTTGCTGCATCACCCTTTCCTCGTCAAGGAAATACAACGCAGTGCTCAAGAGGTAGCAACCCTTCTTACAAAGAGTTTTGAGACACTCAAGCTTACTTATCTTGAAACTCTAGCCAAGGCTTACTATTCTCCTATTATCAATGTTGATGCTTGTACTGCTAACTCTAGTGGTGACCTAGCATCTATTCTTGAGGAGAATCGCTTTCTCAAGGATCAACTCGAGAAAGGACTCGTGACAAGTGCTCAAGGACAAAAGAACCTTAATGAGGATTGAGCCAACACAATGAGGTGTTTGCCAAAGAGGGGCTCCAGTTTGACCCAAGCACAAGCAAGAAGAAGACGTCTTTTAAAAAGTGCACCACTCCTCTGAAAGAAACGTTTGTACAAGAAGGCCACAAGGAGAAAGGTAAGGTTGTGAGTGGGAAGGCCACAAGGGGCATGCCCACTCTCAAAAAGCCAAAAGAGGTAATGCCTCCATCCTATGTACTTCGTAAAACTAAGGATGGAGAAGTTTATGCGAAATATGTTGGTCCTCGAAATGCATTCCAGTTTTATGCTATTTGGGTCCCTAAGACCCTTGTGACTAACTTGAGAGGTCCCATTGCAAAATGGATGCCTCTAACCAAGTCATAATTGTGTGTAGGTTTCTTTCTCTGGTGTAGTAAAATGGGTGATCGATAGTGGATGTACCAATCATATGATCGAAGATAGCAAATTGCTCTATGATCACTACAAGAAATATGTCAACTTATGACCCTCACTATTGGCCGCTAAAAGGTCATAGTTTTTCATTTGCGACCTTTTTTGACCAAAAACAGAAGGTCAAAAGCTGGCGGTCATAAACTGACTATAGCGACCTTCTCTGTGAGAAGGTCGTGGACGTTTACGACCAAAATATTCCTACTGTGGCGTTTTGGTCACTAGCAACCTCCCCAGGCCACGTAGGCATCCAGCGTGGCAAGCTGATGTGGCACAAGATTCAGCCCGGTCCATTTCGGTTTTCTACATGGGCCTAACCCAACAATTCGGCCTATTTATGATTTTTTTTCCTAGATGTTTTTGGGCCTTTTCTATCATGGGCCTTTACCTTTCCACAGAGTTTGTTTCCTTTTTGTTTCTATTTTCTATTTGAGTCGAGGCCTTCTTATAGTACTTCTGAATAGCTTTTTAGCCCAGGTTATTTTGGGCCATGGCATCTTAATAGTAGAGTATATTTGGGCCGTGGCGATCAGTCCAGAAGAACATTTTTTCCGGAGAATTTAATGTTCAAGTAAAATGTACACAAGACATTACAGGAAATAGCACATACAACAGCACATAAATTTTCGTTTCACTCCTACCGCAGCTCACTACAACATAGACAAAGACATGACACTTCATCCTTCAATTTTTTGCAAGGCACTAGACGAGTACATCTCGGAAGCAAAATACACCACCACACGCCATGGTGCGCCATCTTACTCGATCTGGCTTCAAGGAACTAGCAGCGCTGCTTGCTCCTTTGGCCCAGAGCTCCTTGCTGTAGAGGATGGCTGAGACTCAGATGCGGAGCTCCTTGCACATGACATATTGTGTCAATGCTTGCAGCAACAGAAAGAACTCACATACCAGCAACAGAAAGAACTTGCACAGTAATGTATCAACCACCAAACAGTATGAAGCAAGAACAAACAAGAGGGGGAGGAGTTTATACCTGATCTTCTTGAGCCTCTCCTTAAGCAAAAGCATCATCCAAGGTAATCGTCTAAACAAGAACACTCCTATGATTACTTAAGCATAGAAGGCACGTCATTTCTATATATAACTAAAGCATATTCAGCAAGCTACCGAAGCCAACAACTATGGTTACTTAAGAAGGAAAATAGTCATCATAAGCCTATATTTCTTCAGGTTGGGCTCATGCACCACGAAACAACTTTAAAAATACAGAACCAATCCAGTAAGGGAAATTGATATGTAGTAGAGTTGCCTTAACTAATATATTGTGCTAGCTAGTGTAATGAGATGGATGCAAACTCAGAATCTTTCTTAGCTTAAATAAGAGAAGATGGAAAAAAGAGCAGAGTCGAAGCAGGGGTGGATCGGAAGAAGTATCGCTTTGTTGAAGCGATGCGAGGCTTGGCTTGGGTGACTAGCAGGTCCAATGCTGAAATGTTATTGAACACGAGGAGCGACAGGGGAACATGACTAGCAGGCCGCTCTTTGTGGAAATGAGGTGTTGGCAGCGGCGCCTTCTTCTTCTTCTTCTCCATCTCGCATGTAGGATCCTAGAGCATGCATAAAAACAAAGTGATGAAAGCGGGTTAAAGGTAGGTATCGGCTACGTAAAATGCATAAGATGTAATTATCCATAGCACTGCTGCAGAAGAGGCAATTTTTTACCAAAGTACAAAGGTTGCGTGAAAAGAAATTAGCAAGCCTGTTTATATCAGTAAACAAAAATGCAGCAGCACATGGGCATGGCAATGCTGTACTAGTAGTACTGATGCTATTTGCATCACAAAGTAAACACAGAGAAGGTAAAACCAAAAAACCCACGAAAAAATGCTACTGCTCACCGAACTATGGAAGCGGATTTTGGTTTACAAATATGCATTACGTATGTGTGTGTTGCTTGTTTACTCCCTGTGCTGCATGCCTAATGATATGCAGCAATAAGCCCTGCTTGTATCATCACGATTTAGCCATGATACAGTCCAGAGGAGTCCATAGTATATGTTGCAGCCTAAAAAACAGCAATGCAATGGACCATCCAAACCCTACAAGATGTGTTTAGTTCCAAGAATACTATTTTCAGGAACAGTTGACCAACCCAAGATTACGTTGTAGTTGGTTACACCTAGCTAGACAAATTAAAATGAGAAGATACATAGACCTCTATTAGCAACAAAAGGGTCTTGAGAACCAAGGAACATATTGTTCAAATGCAAACTAGACCCATCCAGATGCAAGTGATTGATCCATAATATATTGCCGAGTGCCAGTTCAAACAGAAAGGGTAACATTTGTATCCATGGAGCGGTATTGAATTTCAACTAGCAGCCAATTTCCACCAAAACAACACACTGGACGCATCAGGGAACCGGCCAAACTGAAATGAATATATGGGAGAGAGGCGAGGTAAATCAACTTGGTAGCAGGGTGGGCTTGATGGTGTGGTGATTGTTGGGCATGACCTTGATGGGCAGCAGCGGCGTGTCCTTGACAGGTGCAGCACCGTGGCGATGGGAGCAAAGCAAACTTCCTGCAGAGACCACACGATCAGATCGGGAGATAAAGAAACAAATCCAGCATAATAAGATAAGGGAGGGGAGGGACGAACAAGGCTATATCTCCATGGTTTGGGCGCGAGCGGCTGCTCCAGGGAGGGAGTCGCTGTTGGGCGGGAGGGGATGGTCGAAGGGGCGACTTCTTCGGCCGGATGGGCGGCGCCGCGGCGGAGGCTAACCCTCCTCTTCAGATCCGAGGCGGGGCTTCTGCTGGTGGCGTCCATGGCATTCCCTGTGAAACAGAGAGGCCGCAAGGTGACGGAGAGGGAAGGGAAAAGTAGAGGAGGAGGAGGAGGAGGGGATGGGGACGAGACGAACCTCGCCAAGGACGTCGGGGAAGAGACAGCATCCGCGGCGGCGGCTAGGTTAGCCGCTTGCTGGTGGGTGGGTCGGGCGAGGAGCACCAAATCTAGTCGGTGGAGACGGTGCAGCGGCCAGAGGAGAGCCCGGTGGAACTGCTCGATCCGGATGGAGAGAGGAGCTACTCGATCCAGATGGGGAGATGCGTTTGTGTCCTGGATCTCACGGGAGGAGGGCCTATGCGCCCCCCTGATCCCGGATCCATGGCCGGTGACGGGTGTAGGTCTGTTGGGCACCGTCGAATCCCGCCTTAGGTCACCGGGATTGGGCGCCGGAGGTGGCGGTGGGAAGTTGGATCTGGGAGTGGGAAGAGGGGAGAGGATCTGAGGTGGGGAGGGGCGGTGTGGCGGAGGTGGGTGGCGGCGAGGGGACTGGTGGGTGGCGGAGGTGGGTGGCGGCGAGGGGATGGGTGGAAGAGGTGGAAGGGGATCGGCGGTGTTGGCGGAATCGATGGGGGCGGCGGCGCACGGAGGAGGGCGCGGCTAGGGTTTGGACGAGGGACGAGAGCTGCGCTGATTCGGAAGGGGGATGAGAGGGATGAGGGGTAGAGGGGGTGGGGGAAGAGGGCTGCCGTAGGATCCAGGCCTATCCAACGGTGGTCGGGCATGATCCGCGTGAGGTGCTCGTGGACCAATCAGAATGCAATAAAGGCCTTGATGATTTTATCACCATATAAATAGGTCGTAAATGATTAAAAATAAGTTCTTTTGCAGGAAAAAAGCATTTTTCGTTGTTGAAGTATAAAAAATAGTTTTGTTGTGACGAACCTACCAACTCTATGTATTAGACCAAATTTTATGTATAATTGACCAAATGATTTTATGTAAAATGCTTTTAATCCATGAAAAATTCATTTTTCATTTTTTTCGAGTGCCCAAAATGAGTTTTTTGTGAAGGACCTATCATATATTTGTTGTAAAATTGGACCTAATCAATTTTATAAAATACTAGGCCATATATAATGCACAATTGACTAAATGGTTGAGTGTCAAATTTTTTTATCCACCTCTAGTGAAAAAGACAAATTCCTGCCAATTCAACTGGAAGCGGGTCAAATTTGAACTGTAGCTACCTCGTAGTTTGCTCTTTATTTTTTCCAAAAATCATTTCTAGGTAAGTAAGTATCTATTTAATCAGAGAAACACCAACAAAATTACAAGATTCAACCACTAGCTAGGAACGGTCATTCCCGGCATTTTGACCCCATTTTGGAACGAGCATAAAAAATTCAAAAAAAATTCAAAAAATTGGAAAACCTCCGCATTGTGTCATTATATGTGACCAAGTTTCCAGGAAAAATAATAAACTTATAATACGGTAACTATTTTTAAAAAGTGTTCTCAGAAATGAGCTATCATGTGTGAAGATTCATGGCTTTCATGCCAAATGATCAATCTTATGACCACATTCATGGCATAGTTTGTTCAAATGACCTCATATCATGCACAAGGGTGCATCTTGGAATGACAAACAATGTTGCCTAAGGAAGTTTTCATTTTCTTTGGACGAAAAAACCATTTTCCATTTTCCGAGTGCCTGAAATGAGTTTTTTTTGTGAAAGACCTACCATATATTTGTTGCAAAATTGGACCTAATCAATTTAATAAAATACTAGGCCATATTTAATGCACAATTGACAAAATGGTTGGGTGTCAAAATTTTTGATCCACCTCTGGTGAAAAAGACAAATTCCCGTCGATTCAGTTAGAAGCGGGTCAAATTTGAACTGCAGCTGCCTCATAGTTTGCTCTTTATTTTTTTTCAAAAATCATTTCTAGGTAAATAAGTATCTATTTAATCAGAAATACATGGTTTGATGGAGAGACATCGAGGTTTGGACGGTGGCCGAGGGCCCCAACTCTAGAGCTGCCAGAAGCTCAAGATGCCCGCCAGCGTGGTCACCGCGTGACCGTGGCGTTGCCATGTGTTCTGGGCGGCCTAGGCATGTCTAGTGGGTTGGGTACTCCCCAGGTAGGTGCTAGGAAGAAAATCACAACATAAGATTCTCACGAGGAGACTGATCAATGCTCAAACATGAATAAGCAGCCAAGTGTTTGATTAGCGGTACGGGAAATGTACATGGCTAATGGGAGTGAGTTTTGGCTGAGGATGATCGGTTACTAAGAAGACCGTCTTCACAAATTTTCAGCTCAAAAGGAGGAGACTAGGTGGTACTTGCTTTGCAAACCACCACACTGGACATAAATACGAATGTTGAAGCTCGGCTCAAAATAATGAATGGATTGAGCTGGCATTTGGTGGAGTATGGTTATTTGGGCATAGGAAAGCACTGTAGAAAATGGATACTATTTGGACATGCCAAAGTGGTACTTCCTTCACAAACTGTTACTCTGAACAGAATAGGAAAATGAATATTTTTTAATTATTTTTGAACTTGACAAGGAAGATTTTTACATATTTGACGAAGATATGACCCAAAGAATTTATGAGATTTTTTTGGGAATTTTCGGAATGATAGAAATATAGGTTGCTTCACAACCTAGGGCAAAAACTGCCACATGGACATGACACATAGGCAAAACTGATGAGGTGGGGCCTAGTCATAGCAACCCACCACAATTTACAAGGCTCTGACCATCTATATTGGTCGTTAACAACTAGAAATAAGGCAGCGGACTAGCGCTGTTTGCTTTATGACCATTTCGTGTAAGGAAATTTCGACCTTTCTGACCAAAATGGTCGCAATGGTTTAGGGTTTGGAGCCCCCCGAACAGCTTTTGACCAATTGGTCTGAAATGGTCATAGATCTATGACCAATTCTTTCAGGGTCACTGACAGAAGGTCACAAGTTGACATATTTCTTGTAGTGGATTTCATGGAAGCTATTCAACCATGTATGAGCATTATGTTTGGTGGAGGATCAAAAGGACAGGTACTCGGGTTGGGCAAGGTGGCTATCACAAATTACATGTCTCTTGCAAATGTCATGCTTGTCCAATCCCTAAAATATCATCTGCTTTCCGTTTGCCAATTGGCTTCTGTTGGATATGATACACTCTTTGGACTAATAGATGTGAAAGTCTTTAAGAGTGATACTCTCAAAGTGTCCTTTGTTGGAGAGTTGGATGGCAACCTTTACACGGTTGATTTCTCGAAAGAGAGGACATTCCATGCAACTTGTCTAATGGCCAAGGCCAACAAGCGGTGGCTATGGCATCGCCGGCTAGCCCATGTCGGCATGAGAAATCTTCAAGATCTCTTAAAGGGTAATCACATCCTTGGACTAACCAATGTCTCCTTTGAGAAAGATCGTGTGTGTAGTGCATGCATAGACGGGAAGAAACATCAATCAAAGCACCCACCCAAGAATATTGTGTCTACTTCAAGGCCTTTGGAGCTCCTTCATGTGGATCTTTTTGGGCCTCCTTCATGGGATAATCTTGGTGGGAAAAAGTATGGACTTGTCATTGTTGATGATTACTCAAGATATACATGGGTGTTTTTCCTCAAGTCCAAGGACGTGACGAAGATCACCTTCATTGATTTTGCCAAGCAAGCACAATGCAAGTTTGACAAAGAAATCTTGGCAATAAGAAGTGATAATGGCTCCGAGTTCAAGAACTACACCTTGGAAGGATTTCTTAGTGATGAAGGGATTGAGCATCAATATTCCGCACCATACACGCCTCAACAAAATGGTGTTGCCGAAAGGAAGAATCGTACACTTGTGGAGATGCCACGGTCCATGTTGGATGAATACAAGTCGCCACATGTTTTTGGGCCGAGGGTGTCAACACCGCATGCCATGCATCAAACGGCTCTTCCTCCACACAATATTGGAAAAGTCACCATATGAGCTCCTAACTGGGAACAAGCCAAATATCAAGTACTTTTGTGTATTGGGTGCAAATGTTTCATCCTCAACAAAAGAGAACAGTTAGGAAAATTTCAATCCAAAACAACCGAGGGCATATTTGTTGGCTATGGATCAAACTCTCACGCCTATAGAGTCTATAACAAATCCAATGGATGTATTGTAGAAACTTGTGACGTGGTGTTTGATGAATTTAATGGCTCCCATGGGGAGCAAGTTGATCTTAGTGATGTTGGTGAAGAAGATTCGTCTCAAGATATTTTGTCAATGGGTGTTGGTGCTCTCCTTCCCATGGAACAAGAACCTCATGATGATGAAGAAGAAGAGGGAAGTTTCACACATCATCAAACCACTTCAACACCCATACCACCACAAGCTCCTATTGCTCAACCAATTCCCATTGTTCAAGTACAAGAAGATGATCAAGTCCCTCATCATGATCATGTTCAAGAACAAGATCATCATCAAGGGCAAGAACAAGAAAGTGCAATCATTGATGATGAGCCTCAACAAATGCAATATGAAGAAGAAGATCTTCCGCCACACATTAATGATCCATATGTTGAGGATGTAGATGATAGACATGAAGTTGAACCTCGCGAAACCCTAACCTCCATCATGCCCCAAGTGGTCGGTCGTGTTGATGTTGATAAAATTCTTACCGGCATATTGGAAGGTAGAGTCACTCGTAAACAATTGACAAACTTTTGTGCTCACTTCTTGTTTGTTTCTAGTGTTGAGCCACTCAAAGTACAAGATGCATTGATGGACAACGACTGGCTCGTGGCTATGCATGAAGAGTTGAACAATTTTGAGCGCAACCAAGTGTGGTCATTAGTCAAGAGCCGAACTACGGAACATAATCTCATTGGAACAAAATGGATTTTCAAGAACAAGCAAGATGAGAATGGTACAATCATCCGCAACAAGGCAAGGTTAGTGGCACAAGGGTACTCACAAGTTGAAGGTTTGGACTTTGGTGAGACCTTTGCTCCCATTTCCCGTCTTGAATCTATTCGCATCTTACTTGCCTAAGCTGCTTTCAATGGTTTTACATTAAATCAAATGGACGTGAAGAGTGCTTGCCTTAACGGTCCTCTAGAAGAAGAAGTATTTGTATCACAACCACCTCGGTTCGTTGATGCTGATCACAAAGACTATGTGTATAAACTTCACAAGGCTTTGTATGGCCTCAAACAAGCACGTCGTGCTTGGTATGATCATCTTAAGAAGTTTCTACTAGATGATGGTTTTGTGAGAGGGGTGATCAATCCCACTCTTTTTACTAATAGGGACAAGGGTGATTTGATCCTATGCCAAATCTATGTAGACGACATCATTTTTGGTTTTCCTAACATACATTTGTGCAAGAAGTTTGCGGCCTCCATGACCAAGAATTTTGAAATGTCACTCAATGCAGACTTGAAGTTCTTTCTTGAATTCCAAATTCAACAATTTCAAGAAGGAAATTTCTTGTCTCAAGCAAAATACCTCAAGTATATTCTAGAGAAGTTTGGCGTGTCTGATGCTAGTCCATGTAAGACACCCATGCCAACAAAAATTGTACTCACTAAAGACATAAACGGAATCCCTTTCGACCCATCTATTTACCGCTCTATGATTGGTTCATTGCCTTATCTTTGTGCATCTAGACCATACATCATGTTCAGTGTATGCATGTGTGCTAGATTTCAAGCTTCCCCTAGGGAAAGTCATCATAAGGCGGTTAAGCATATTCTTAGATACCTTGTTCACACCCCAAAGTTGGGTCTATGGTACCCCAAGGATGCTAAGTTTGATCTCATTGGGTACATGGATGCGGATTGGGCTGGAGACAAAGTGGATCGTAAGTCCACCTCCGGTGCATGTCAATTTCTTGGACGCTCCTTGGTAAGTTGGTCCTCGAAGAAACAAAATTGTGTTGCCCTCTCCATTGCTGAAGCCGAATAATTGCAACCGCCAGTTGTGCAACTCAATTACTCTGGATGAGGCAAACTTTGAAGCATTTCAGTATCACCTATAGACATGTGCCTCTTCTATGTGATAATGAAAGTGCCACCAATATTTCTGAGAATCCAGAAGATCATACCCGCACCAAGCACATTGATATTAGGTATCATTTCTTGAGAGATCATATGGAAAAGGGTGACATTGATATTGCTCATGTTGGTACAGATATGCAACTTGCAGACATTTTCACCAAGCCATTGGATGAAGCAAGGTTTTGTCAACTTAGGCGTGAACTTGGTATCTTGGAGCTTGACAACATTATGTGAAATCTAGTACCCATCCATGCATGTACTTAATGTCTTGTCTTGATGCATGCATATATTTAGGGGGAGACATTCAACTCTTGAGTACTCTCACCCTACATAATGCATAAATAGAACAAACACTCTCAAAGTTATCATGGTTTTTGAACCATGCTTTAAATGATGGAGTCCTGACTATGTACCCAAAGTCAAAATCTTTGCGGTACTATGTCTCATATGCTCAAACATGGTGACTTAGGTCACCACTCATGCATTGCTTATATGAACCTTTCTTCCCTTAATGTTGTTCGGTTATATTGCGCATCTTAGTATGGCCATAAATTACTTAGTTCTTCATCTCTACAATCTCTAAATCTCCTTGGCGGAGTCTATATAAAAAGTATCACTATATGGCCCTTACAATATCTTCTCCCAGTTGGTATCTCTGTCAGTAGCCGGACATCCAGCTCCACTACCGGACATCCGGACCATGGCAATTCTCTACTGCTCAAACTCTTCGGGCGCCTCCAGTGGCCGGACATCCGGGCCTTCTCCGGACATCTGGGCCCTGAAATTCTTTTCTCTGACCTCCTGTCGCCGGATATCCGGGCCTTGCCCCGGATGTCTGGCCCATACGCTCACAGACACGTAAAACGCGCGGGGGGGCTCAGGATTTGGGGGTAGTTCCCCTTCTTCTCCCCCTCCCGCTCCCCCCACCTGTCTCTATTCGTTGCCGCCGCCGGGCTGTGCTCCGGCCTGCCCCGGCCACCTCCTCCATCCTCCGGCCCCAATCTCCTGCCCACGCCCTCATCTCCTCCCGATCTACGCTTCCACCCAATCCATTTCCTGGGTTGCGGTGTGAATCACTCAGGAATGGCCGGTTCGGGTGTTGACTCGTGGGTCGGCCGCTAGAGTTCCTCATGGCGCGTACCAAGCAATGCGGACCTCCTCCTTCTTCCCGGGGTATGGCTATTATCTGTTCTTGCCTACTTCTTTTTTTGGCTCAACCATTCTAGGCTTTCGATAATATCTCATGACTATCTTGATATATAGACCTCTCTGCTGCTGTGAAGACTCTTGCCTAGCCTAAATTCCTCTCTATGTACTTGGCTAAACAACTTAACCATGGGCATGTCAATATTTTGATCTACCACTTGGACTTGTCCTATGGTCATGTTCGAAAATGTTCGCATCCCCACTGTATAATTGCTTTATCCTTGTTCATACCTTTTTGGACTCCTTCTCATCGGTATCCCTATCGTGTATCTGTTTCAGTCGATCCCCGGCAAGGTTCCACCGACTCCGAGGAACGTGCTCAACCTAAGAAGAAAATACCACCACCGGTCCTAAGAAGAAGTGTCGGGCACCATCACTGAGTCTATCGGCCTCTGATCCAGATGATGAGGACTATGTTGGGGAGGAAGAGGAAGACATTGCCCCTAGGAGCTATGTTGGACAGTCAAAACCGGGCACCCGGAGGGCGCCCGTGTCTCAGGTCTGGGGCTCTGCGATGCCAGTTGTCCATGGTCGCCACATCTCCATGGAGCTCCCTTTCAGCGGGGATCGCCCCACTCACGATTTCACGACCGTGGGGGCTGGTCCATATCTTCAGTTTCGACGGGATATCAACCAGTTTGGGATGGTGGCTGATGCTGAGGATCCTCAGTTCCCTACTCGCATGCAGCAGGATCTCTACTCTAGCTTCGTCCGCGGTCGCGGTCTTGCTCCTCGCAAATACTTGGATCTTCAATTCTTGCGTGATCATCCTGCCATGTTCCCCAACAACACGGTCAAGATCATTGATGATATGACTCTCGGTCCAGGAATGACCTTTAGGCGTGATTGGAATGAAGTTGCCATCCTTCAGTTCTATGACACCTGCTTCTTTGTCCCAAACAACACTCTCACCTGGATGACCGGCGATACTATGCTGAGCATCACCTATGAGCACTTTGTTCAGATTTTGGGCCTCTCCAGTGTTGGACATAAAATCCACAGTCTGGATCCACTACATAAGCCCAAAGGGATTGATGATTGCATGCCTCTTGTTAAGCCTATCACTCAGCTCACTTCGAAGGAACATGTGTATCCACCCAATGAGGTATCCATCTTCAGGTCTCCATACTACATTCTCTATTAGTGTGTGCTTCACACTCTCTATCCTAAGGAGGGAGATCGCTCATGGGCTTGAAACTACTGCACTAACTTGATGGTTCGTATGCATGATAAACCTACCGAGCCTCTTGACACATCCCATGACATTTGGCATGAGATCCATATCTCCAACTTTCTTCAAACGCGCCAATTCCCTCATGCTCCATTCATTCAGGCTCTGATTGATCACACTGCTCCTTTTGAGGTTGCAAAGACTATTGTGCATTCCATTTGGAAACCGCCTACTCATATGTGCATGGCAGCTCCTGCACCATGTTCTGCACCTCGTCAGTCTAGGAAGTCTGCTGGTGGGTCTCAGCCCACAGGTTCCTTCGTGCCCTCCTCCTCGACCGCGCCTCATGGACGTCTTGCCTCGCTCTTGGGCAAGGCCCAGTCTGCTATTATGAAGGCTATCACTTTTAGCTGTCAGCAAAACCATGATGTTCAGAAGCGCCTCATCATCTCCAAGGACCTGCTCAAGTAGCGTCTTCACGACCATGGGAGTCCCATGAGCGATGATGATCCCATTCCCATGGCACCGCCCTCTTCCACCTCCGGGTTCCCGTCTCGTGACGTGTACGCCAAGTTCTTTGAGGGCATCGCTGATGATGATGACATCCGCCAGGAGTGATTTCAGTGTTCTTCTTATCATCCTTCGCCCCTTTTTGCATGTTGTTGCCAAAGGGGGAGAAGTAGTATATTAGTTGGCTAAAGTGTCGTGCTATATGTTGCTATTTGTGTTCGCTATTATTCAAACTCTCTATGTATGCTACATATGGTACTTAATCGTATGAGACTATGTTGTTATCCTTGTGGCTATGGATTGTTGTTGTGTTTGTTTCATGTGTGCTTGTCCTACTTTCCTATCTATTGAGCTGCAGATGCTACCATGAGAATTTGTGCCGTACATTCTAACATAATCATCTTATGCACAACATGAGGGGGAGCTAAAGCAAATAGGAACATATATTGTATTATGCTCTCTTGAATTACAATGCTAAATCTATTTATTTTATCTATGATACTACATGTATGATTGTCATCAACAAACAAAATGGGGGAGATTGAAAGTGCAATCATGCCCTTACATCAAGTTTCTATGTTGATGACAATATACATGTAGGGGACTAACTATGTTCGTCAACTGAATTTCAGGTGTTAGTCCCCGTATCATCAAAGGTGTGCGGATCATGATCATATGGAGTTGACTTTACTCAAGGAAGAAGTATCAAAATGATTGCATATTTGATTTCTTGAGTATAGGATCCTGCACTATTAAGAGAGGATCGGTAGGGTTAGTGAAGGACTTGCTCATGCCACTAAATTCCTACTTGAAATCTTAGGGTCTCTCAAAAATTCATGTGCTTGATTTTCTGCCTCTGGCCAAGCCGGATGTCCGGGTTGCCCATGCCAGACGTCCGGGACACTTGCCGTAGATCCGGCCCGCACGCCGGATATCCGGGCCCTGCCGTCCAGAGAGCATCATATGGTGTTTTTATTTCTGGATGTCCGGCCCTCCATGTCGGATGTTCGGGCTCCCTTTCCTCCCCAGATTTCTGGGCCCAAGTCGGATGTCCGGCTTGAGCTATATAGGGAGCGGTTCGGCTCTGTGAACTCGCCGGATGTCCAGCCATATTGCCGGTTGTCCGGGTCTTCCTGTCTTGCCGGATGTCCGGGCTTTGCCCTGGATGTCTGGCCCCTCTGTTTTGTCCTCTGTTTTCTTCTTCACTTCACTAGTGCTACGCTAGACCGGATGTCCGGCCCCTGTCCCGGATGTCCGGCCTACCTTCTCACTTACACTACAACATCCATATTTTCACCCACACTATATATAGCCCTCTTCCCCCACGGGATAGGGTTGACCATTCACTTTGAGCAAACCCTAGAACACATTTCACTCTCTCTCCCTCACTCTCCTACACCAAATCTTAGATCCCTAATGGATTTGAGAGCATTTGAGATAAGTTGTCCACCCAAGTGATAGATCCACTCCATCCCCTTCTTTGCACCAAAGCAATTGGTGATTTGAGCAAGTCTTGAGCTTTTCCCCATTGTTCTTGTTACTCTTGGAGGTTGGAGACTCCTAGGCGGTAGGAGTCTTTCGGAGAGGAATCGACCATTGTGATTACCCCCAAAAAGTTTGTGAGGGTTTGGAGACCACCCCAAGGTCTACCACTGGTGGTTGAGAAACACCTTCGTGGTGTTGTCTCAAAGGGAGAATAGGTTGTCAGCAGTTCTTCTACCAATAGCTGAAAGTAAATGTCGATGTCATTTTCAGGTTGCTTCGGGCCTTGGATAATCATTGATATCATAATGTATTTTTTCTTCATACACAACCAAGGATCTAGGTTATATATGCACAGAAGCACCGGCCATGTGTTGTGGTTGGTGCTCATATCGCCAAAAGGATTCATCCCGTCAGTACACTCCCCGAGCCTTATACTTCTAGGATCCTTGGCAAAGTCTTCAAACTTGTTGTCGATTAATTCCCATTTAGCCCCATCTTTTGGGTGCCTCATATACTTATCTGCAATTCACTCATCATGATGTCGTCGCAACCTCTTTGCCTCTAGGGTTTGTAAACAAACGCCTCAACCTTGGAATTAAAGGCAAGTACCAAACAACTTTGACAGGATTCCTGTCTTGATCTTGTTATCTAATTTGTACTTGTCCTACTCTCCTGCACTTGTATCATGCATGCTTGCATGTGGGACATGCACCCAAATCTTTGTACTCACCACGGTACAATATACAATCATTCACACAAGCGTGTATCTTTTGTACTTCAAGTTCCAACAATTTTCTTCACTTCATTCGTGCTTATCTTCTGGAAGAATTTCTTTGAAAAGACATAACATCTCTGTGAAGCCCTTATTTGATAGACCGTTTGCTGCTTTAAATCTGAGAAGTGCCAGGGTGGCACTTAACCTGGAATATTTCTTTTTGCAAAATGCATACAATTCTTTCTTGGAGTCTGCATCAATGGTTGGCAGATCCTTGTACCCAATCATATCCTTTTTTGGGCCTTCGAAATCTGCAATCATAGCAGCAAAATCTGGCATATCAAGATCATCGTCATCTGCGTCGACATCTTGGTTTTCTAGTGGGCGTTTTGGCTTTCTGGTGTTCCATGGGTAGCTTGATGCCTCTGCCCCGATGTTAGATTCAACATCCATGTGACACTGATCAGGGTTTGGCATCTCACAGCCCTGGGTATCTCTATCCATGACCTCCTCTTCACCATGTCTGGTCCAACGTGTATATCCATCCATGAATCTCCGAGAGATTAAGTGCCACTGGATATCTCCAACTTCATGTGACTCTGTATTGCCACAATCAGTACATGGACATAGGATGTAATCCACATCACCAATTCTCCTCTTTGTACTTTCAACCAAATTCATGAACTATGTCACACCACTGATAAATTCTGCTGTTGTCCGATTCTTCATCCATCAAGATCGTTGTCGGTGTACAAAAAGAGGGGTACACTTTTTGTACCCCTATAACTGTGCACGGGCGGTCTGAGCCACGGGAACCACCACACTGAGCAAGGCAAGGGAGGTGAGCCAAGGTAAGGCCAAAGCTGAAGAGGAGCAGAACGACGCCAAGACCACAAAGAGCAAAGGGGACAGAGTAGACCCCCCGGCAAGATCCTTGCCGGGGGACAGCTTTAGCTAGCCCGGCAAGATCCTTGTCGTGGCAGCTCGCCCCACACCTACGGAGCGAGGTCACCCTTGAGTCCACTGCCCCCATGGGGCAAGGATTCGGGAGACATCCCCGTGGTGGCATGCAGATCTTTGTGAAGACATTCAAGACCAGATGCCCACTTAAAAAGGTGATGACCCTTGGCGGGATTCCAGCCAAGAAGAATCACAAGGCCACCATCAGGCCCGCACCAGTCGCGCCCCCACCGCTGTTCGCATGCAGCTGCGGACCCAACCAGTTGGGCAGGCACCTGCGTGGCAGCGTGCGGATCTTCGTGGAGACCCACCGCTGCGCCACCTCAGCTGCATGCCTGCCTACATGGCACCACAAGCACCGCTGGCCAGGGCGCGTGTCGACACAAGAGGGAGCGGCGACGGACGGGACGGGGCTCTCCCCCGTCCCCGATAAAGCAAGGACACCTCAGCAAGGCGCATTAAATGCGCCTTGTCCTGTAATGCGAGGGATAAACTCGCATTACTGTACCCTTTCCACCTCCTGTGTGCCACTGTGGCGACCCCTTTTTCCTATAAAAGGAGGCCCGAGGCGACCAGAGAGAGGATTCCGCTTTTTGGAGATCTTCACGCCCCATAGCTAGCTCAAGAACACAGATATACAATCCACCAAAGTAGGAGTAGGGTTTTACGCATCCTCGCGGCCCGAACCTGGATAAAGAAACCGTGTGCTATCTTTGATCCGCTCTTCTCATGACCCCCGCGCCCCGCAATCGTAGTAGGGATTCCTGTGATCCCATAGGAGTCGTTTCACACCGACATCTTTGGCGCGCCAGGTAGGGGCAGCGCAGTTGTGAGAATCGGCTTTAGCAGTTAGTTCGACGCTTCTTCATCGTCATGGCGCCCAAGAAGAAGACGACGGTGGCGGTTGGCCCGTCGGAGGCCGAGCATCCCGCCCTGACGTTGGCGAGCAGCGGGCCGGTCGTGGAAAGGACCCTGGGCGCCGTTCGCGAACACCAACACCATCCCAGCAGCCGGAGTTTGGGAGGCAGCGATGTTCGTGCGCCTGGCAACGGGCTGCACGCCGCCAAATCCAAAGATGGAGCCAGGCCCTTCGCGGGTGGCGCAGGGCCTTCCAGGATCGCTGCCGCCCCGCCCGAGGGCAACGCAAGGGCTTCCAAGACTCCCACGCTTGCGCCGACGGCGCGCTCCTCTCAAGCGGCGCGTGACGAACGGCGTAATCGCACCGAAGACCCCGGGCGTCGCCGCGGGAAGAGTCCCGAGCGCCACTCCCGGGATGTAGAAGACCTGCCCGCTCGTCGAGGCGCTGGTGACGATGGCGTGTGACCGCGCGATCGTGATAGAGCTCCTTCTGACATGATCAGAAGTCGAAGCGCGTCGCGATCTGTGCAGGTTTCGCTGCCACCGATGCCAGCAAAAGCCTTGGCGCGCACGCAGTTGCTCCTCGATTTCCCTCCTACTACGGGGAAACTCGACGAATGGAGAGCCACCATCCGAAGCCTGGTTGCGGTGGCCAACAAAGACGAACCGAGCCCGGTGGAGCCCCCGGGTCGACGCTCCGACGGAGTCCCACGCACCAGTGGCAGGGGAGCTGGCGGCGCCGCGACCACGGTGCATTCGCCTCCCCCTTGCCCGGCGCCACGGACACCTGCCCGTCGCAACGTTACGGGCGACGCAATCTCTATAGCATCGTCCGACCCGCGGACCCACTGTGACCAGCGCCAGGTCCTTCGGGAACGAGAACATGAAGACGCTCGAACCACTATCGAGCGCCGGCGCGGAGCGCGCCACCAGTCAGACAGGCGAGCAGGGCCTGCTGTGGACCACCCGGCACCGGAGAGCCCTGGAGGCCTGAGGCTGCCCGGCTTTTACCCGAGAGCGGCGGCAGTTCTAGTGGCCTACTCACCGCACCTTCAAACCTGACGTGGGCGAGAAGTACGGCGGCAAGACCCACCCGTCTGAGTTCCTCAGCATCTACGCCATCGTGATGCAGGCTGCCGGAGCCCGCGACGATAAGGTGCTTGCGAATTACTTTCCGTTGGCTCTTAAACCCAACGCCATGTCATGGTTGATGCACTTGCCGATAGACTCCATTTCCTCCTGGTCGGATTTGTGCCATGACTTCGTGGGCGCCTTCACTGGCGGTCACCAAGCTCATGGCCAAGCAAGTGATCTTCACATCATTCCCCAGAAGGGAGGCGAGAGTCTCCGCAAGTACATACAAAGGTTCAGTCGGATACAGTACAATATCCCTGATGTTCACCCTGCCGCCATCATCAGTGCGTTCCATCAGAACGTGCGTAATCGCAAGATGCGCGGAGAGTTGGCGATGAACAAGGTGAAAGATGTAGCAGAACTCTATGTTCTCGCTGACAGATGTGCCCGGGCTGAAGAGGGAAGGAAGTACCCCGGCGAAGATGCCGGCGTGGAAACCGACTCCTCGGATGAGGATACTGTCGCCCCGGCGAAGAAAGGCCGGCGCCGCAACAGGAAGCGCAAAGGAAAAGCCGTGCTTGCCGTCGAGGGGTCTGATGACACTGGCTCCACCAAGAAAACCAAGGCAGATGACCCCGGCAAGGAAATTGCCGGATGTGTCGCCTGCTGGGCCTTGGCGGCTGCCGAGAAGCCATGCAACTCCGACAAGCGGTACTGCAAGATCCATCGCACCAAAGGCCATGCTCTCCAAGACTGCCGATAGGTTGAGCTCCTCGCTGAGAAGCAGAGGGCTGAATATGAGAGGCGGGACAAGGAGAAGGGCCAAGACGGTGCTGAGGGATCATGCAAGAAGCGTGACGGCCAGGCAGGCCGTCGCGGCAAGGATAAGCAACAGGAGAGGCCCGCCCGGGGCCGGGACAGAAAGCCAGAAGACGACGATCACGAAGAGGACGACGAGTCCGGCGACCAAGAGTTCCAGAAGGCTACAAAGGCCATGTGCGTCGACGGCGGCGCCTTGCTGCATACCTCTCATCGCCGGCTTAAATAGTGGGCGCGAGAGATTATAGCGGCAGAGCCATCGTTTGATGCCCAAAGGCCGCTGAAGTGGTCCAGCACTCCTATCATTTTTGACGCCGAGGATCACCCTGATCGCACTACTGCGGTCGGGTGCTTGCCGTTGTTGGTTTCACCAACGATACGCAACCTCAAGGTGACAAAGATGCTAGTTGATGGCGGGGCCGGTCTGAACTTGATCTTGCCTGCCGTGATCGAGAAGTTGCAGATTCCTGATGGAGACCTCGAAAAGACGGGCACTTTTCAAGGTGTCAATGAGAAATACCATCCTTGCCCTCGATGGTTTGTGTTGTCATCGACCACTTTATTGCCTTCCGTTCAACACAAACTTGTTCGTGTTTTGTGTTATACCTTAAGATGCTTGCTATCCAGCTTTTGTTCGTCCTTACCTTGGAGTATTACCATCCTTTATGTCAAGAATGTCGTGAGAATTTCACCACCTCTTAAGAATTCTTGATATCATAATACTTCTTGCCATCTTCATTCATTCCTTGGCCCCCGTATTGTTTTCAACCGGAATACCGACAATTGAGCTATGACGTGTGAATTCAAAACTTCTAGCAAGCCTCTTGCTTTGAAGTGAAATTCTTAGACTATTGATTATTGAATCACCATTCCAACGTTGGTCGTGCAACCCGGCCCATATTTGGCGCACCTTTCAACCAGTGTTTACTTGTGTATGTTTTCCTCGAGCATACTTCCTTATATCATTTGATCTGACAAATGTTATCTCCTTGTTCACTTAATTGCGGAAATCCATCTTTTGGGAATCTCGGTAAATTGCCGTTGAGTTCACCAGACACCTCCTTGCCCTCTCCTTGGGTTAATGATGGACTCTTGTTAACGGTAATCACTTCATAGTTCCTTTCCCCCGAGAATCTTACATTGTCATCTTGCCAATTTGCGTTGCACCTTGTCTTCTCAGGTATCCTAAGTCTGAGGTATCCTGACACCAATCGGATCTGAATCTCGGTCAGATATGATGGTTGGGACAACTTTCCAAGAGTTATGACGTTGATCCTTTGTTGACGCGGTAACATGATGTCATGCCTAGCACCCCCCCCCCCCCCGGCTGGAGGACCTATCATTATAGATTCCTTTTCAGCAGGGTTATTCTTTCATCCATGAGGGAATTGTAATACTGTTTCTACAAGTTATTCCTGATGGATCCTTCGTGATTCCAAAGTCCGATCTTCACCTGAAGACCATGCCAATGCTATCTCGAAGCATGTCTGTGATACTCTGGTTTTCAACAAGAACATTCGAAGCCCAATGCTAAATGTTTCTTGCTCAATTATCCAAACACCGTTGTATGGGTAATGTCATGAAATTTCTCTCCCCTTACCTAAAGGGTTCTCTACATTATCTCCTGTCGTGGATATCTTGCTCTGCTTGTCCTTGGGAAGGATATACCCTTGAATTATGTGTTTAAACATATTTTCCTTTCCATTGTTCTGTTTAGTCTGATGATCATATTTTCCATCCACTGGTTTGTTTAAACCTTTTCTATGATCTACATGAGATGAGCAGTAATAATCCACTGCTTGTGCAAGCACCTCCTGTTACAACACCGCCAAGAAGACCTCATTACTATTGTTGGTGACATTTCGGTAACCACCGATGGACGAGAACCTTGCCTATTGGTCCGCCTCGTTCAACGAAAGGAAAATGGTTCTCTTCGTCCCTCGCCCTTGGTACCTATGATGTTGCCGACATGACCCTCGGACTCTCCTCTGACATGCCTTGCTTACATGATCGTGCAAGATGTCACCAACCTTTCTACCTTTAACCACATGGTGGGCCCATAACCCACAGTTTCACAGGATCGAAACCTGACTCTCCTGTACACCCCTGTTGCCGAAGTTACTCCTCACGCTTGACTTTGTATGTAATTCACGGGCCACTTGCCTGTTGATCTATTCTGGTATCGGACGCAATACTTATTCCCGTTGCTCTGAACCCTTTTGCACCCTGTTTCAGGCATCGGATGATTGCCTACCCGCTTGAAACTTCTCATGGTACCTTCTTACTTTGCTCTCGATATTTTCTTAAGTTCCAGTTCGAGAGTTACTTTCCGCCACCTTCCTCGATGTTAGCTACCAGATAGTCAACCTTGCAGAGGTTCGTTCTGCCGGAATAACCCCTTACCTATTAAATGAAATGCGTTGGAGTTACCGAGAAAAGGGGCGGCATCACCATGATGACCTGTAGCAGAGAAATGAAGATGTCAAGGTAATGGATCGGCCTCTTCAAGAAGATCAACCAAGACTGAGAAGATTCGTTAGGATTTCGTAACCAGACCTTTCCCCCTTACTCCCCTCTTAAATCTCGGGACGAGATTTCTTGTAGTGGAGGAGAATTGTGGCCTTGGGATAATCACGCCACAAGAATCCCACGCTAATCATGCCACGTCACCTCGATTCTTGTGACTAAACTCTCGTTGATTCAAACCCGGTTCAACTTCATATTGAAAACATAGGCATAGAAATAAAAGTTTTCAAAAATTTAAAAAAAAAATTGTGGAAGAGAAAACCCCTTGGCCCAAACCCCCTGGCCTGGCCCAACTTCCCCCCCCTTTGGGCCGGCCCATCGGCCCAGCCGCCCAACCACATACCCCCCAGCGGCAAACCCTAGCCGCCTCCTCCCACGCGCCCCACCCTCTCCCTCGCCCGATCTGGATCGGGCGGAGACTCGACCGAGACCTCCGTCGCCCCCCAAGCCACGAGCTCCGCGCCCGTGGGTCGATCCGACCCCCTCCGCCTCCCGGCGCCTTGGGAACTCGCCCCCAACCGCCTCCTCGCCGGTCGTCACCGCCCTCCACCGAGCCCGCTCGCTTAGACCCCACGGCGCTCGGTGAGCTCGCCGACCCCCCCGGTTCCCCTCTCTTCCCCCTCCCCCGTCGACGACGGCTCCGGCCACCCGCGGCCACCGCACCGCCTCCCCCCTCGCTCCCCTCTCCTCTCCCGTCTGTGCCCGTAGCCAAGTCGCCCGGCCCGTCGCCCGGCTTGACGCCAGCCTCGCCCGAACCCCCGTTCCCTCTCTTCTTCCCTCCCGTCGGCAGCGCCTCCGGCCGCCCGGGCGCCGCCACCCTCGCCAGCCGCGCTCCCCCCCCCTCCACGGCCGCGAAACCCGGCCCCTTCCGGCCCGGGGCCTCCTCGTCGCCCGGCTCACGCCCCCTCGCGCCCGTCGCTCGGCCCGGGCCCGTAGCACCCCCCCCGTCGGGGCCAGAAACCCACCACCACCGTCGCCTCATGGCGCCGCGCTTCTTCGCCCGGCGTCGCGCCGTGGCTCTGACCCCAAACCGCCGTCTTGGCCTCAGGCGCCCGGCCCCGATGGCCTCGGGTTCGAGCTTCGCCATACCTTGCCGCTTACCCGATCCGTTTGCCCTCGGGGCCGATGACATGGGGCCCCACCCCCAAAAGGAACGGTTTTTATTAAAACAGAAATAAAATAGGATGAAAGTAAATTAAAACTAATTAACTAACTAATTAATTAATTAATTAATTAATTAATTAATTAATCTAATTAATTCGATTAATTAACCCTAATCATTAATTAACTTAATTAACTAATGTTAATTAACCTTGATTAGGTTAATTAGTTATTAGAGAATGACATGCGGGACCCACCTGTCAGGGTTGACTAAGTCAACGCTGTTGACTGATGATGTCAGCTTGACATCATGCTGATGTCATAAATGCATTTTCGAAATTAATTAAATAATTAATTAAATTTCCAAAATTAATAAAATCTTTTAAAAATCATATCTTTTAATCCGTAATCCGATTAAAATATTTCAACATGAAAGTTGCTCGAACGGCGTGATTTAATCCGGATACGCAATCCGCTCGTCCACCACACGCCTCTAACCTATCGAACCTGCAAACTTTCCTCTCCGGTTCATCTGTCGACAGACGTCCGAACCGGAGAACTTCCTGATGTTTCCCCTTAACGGTACCCCCCTCATACCACGTTAGGGCACGCCTAGCTTCGCTTCTTGGCATGTCATGCATCGATATGCATCTGTTTACTTGGTATTCATTGTTTCTTCCCCTCTTCTCTCCGGTAGACTACGAGACCGACTTCTTTGCTTGCCCAGTTCGACTACGGTGTTGGCGACCCCTCTCTCTTGCCGGAGCAACCGTGCAAGCCCCCTTTGATCATCCCGATATCGCCCATTCCATTCTCTCATACTTGCATTAGATTTTGCTATTGTTATTGTTTGCACCTATTACGATGCATAGCTGCTTTATGTCTGTTGTTGTACCTTACACCTTATCCTAAACTGCTTAGTATAGGTTGGTTAGAGACCCATCAGTGACCCCCCCTCACCTTGTCCTTGTTGCCCCTGCTTCATCATTGAAGACCCGATCAACGGGATCGAAGACCAGGCCCCGACACCGCACATCACTTCCCTTAGTTGCTCGACACTCTTTGGGTTACTATCGAGTACCGAGGGTGAAACCTCTACAAGACTTCCGATATTAACCCTGTAGTATAGCTATCCGATCGTGGTCATCGAGGGTGATTTCCTCCTTAACCACTTCCGATACGACTGTCGCAAGAACCCTCAAGTGTGAACCTCGGGGTGATTCCTCTTACGTTCACCTTGATGATTACATCTAGTGGAATTCATCGGGGTGATTCCTCGGGTTTTTCCCTTGATGTTTGGACACACGGTTACTTGGACTTTACCATCTGTTACTTGGAAAGACGGGTCGATTCGAGGGGTACCAGCGTGCTTAATTGCGAGTGATGTGGAGACGGGTTGACCTGGAAGGTGCCCGCGAGATAATTCTGAGGCGGCGGGCATTCCTAGCCCTTGCCGCAAGTCCTCGAGACGGGCAACGGGTCACATCTTTCGTGAGTCTCGCTTGTTACCGCGTTCCTAATCCACTACGATTTGGATATTTGATCCGAGGGGCCTCGGCCCGATAGCACTAACCATCACGTGGGCATAGTATGGGCGTTACCGTCGTATACATCAGCCAAAGCTTAATAGGCGTCGGCGGCGAGCGTAGCGCGGGTTGGACTGGTAAGCTCCTGCCTTTTTGGGAAGGTAGCTAGGTCTGCTCACCGGACGCGTCATAGCGTGCGAGGAGTTCCCGGGGAGATGGCCCATGACCCCACAGGGGCATAGGTTTAGTTCGGCGTCTTGGCCTCTCTATTAAGCCTAGGTCGGGTTGCGGCGTATTGTTTGGCCGAGGCCGGGCATGACCACAGAAAGTGTGTCCGCCGGAGTTAAGCGGCGTGGTGGGTAAGTTGGTGCACCCTGCAGGGAAGAAAACATCTATCGATAGCCTGTCCTCTACGATAGCGGACACTTGGAGTTGTATCCCGATCGATACAACTAGAACTGGATACTTGTGATGAGAATTGGATGGTGATGAGAACTGGATTGTGATGATAAGCTGGATAGTATGGCTTCGGGATTTCTTTCTCGCAGGAGTCGAGAAAGGATCTTCGGCTGAGGTTGATAACACTACTACTTTACTTTATGCTACTCTACTCCTTCCAGTTGCTGCAAGATGGTGGTTACCAGAAGATGCTAGTCTTCGATAGGACTAGGCCTTCTCTCTATTCTGGCATTTCTGCAGCCCACTCCACATATACAACCTTCCTTTGATAATGTTGCATATGTAGCGTAGATCCTTGCTTGCGAGTACTTTGGATGAGTACTCACGGTTGCCTTGTTCCCCCTTTTCCCCCTACATCTACTCAATTGCTGCAACCAGACGATGGAGCCCAGGAGCCGAGCGCGCCGCCTATGACGACTACTACTCCGGAGGTGCCTACTACTACGTGCAGCCACCGACGATGACCGGGAGTGACCTAGGAGGATCCCGGGCAGGAGGCCTGCTCCTCTTCGATCTGTATCCCGGTTGTGCTAGCCATCTTATGGCACCTTGTTTAACTTATGTCTCGTACTCAGATATTGTTGCTTCCACGACTCGTCTATGATCGAGCACTTGTATTCGAGCCCTCGAGGCCCCTGGCTTGTATTATGATGCTTGTATGACTTATTTTATTTGTAGAGTTGTGTTGTGATATCTTCCCGTGAGTCCCTGATCTTGATCGTACACATTTGCGTGCATGATTAGTGTACGGTTAAATCGGGGGCGTCACACTCCCAAAGGTTTTGACCACCGTACCACAACAAAACCCTCTGTTCTTGTTTTGAGTTGTTTTTCTGACAGATCTAGATCGCCATGATGTCTCCAGGCGCCCCCAGGGACAAGTTTTTCGAGAAGGTCATCAACCCTTACCTCGCGGAGGTGCTGCAACACCCTCAAACCACTGAGATGCGGGAGGGGGTGCTACGCATCCGCGATGTTGAAGGGCCAAAGAAGACCGAAAGGATGGAGGCAAGGCTCGAAGCAATGGAGTAGCATGTCTTCAAGTGCCAAGGCATGGTGGAACGTGGACTCAATACCAATCACTTGATGATCACAGAATTTACCAGTGACCACAAGCTGGACGCCAAGAACATCGGAGAGGCCATGTTCAAGCTTCATGAGAGAATCGAGCATCTCCAAGCCTATATCTATGACCTGTAAAACCAAAGCTGTGAGTATGAATACAGATTTAAGAAGATGTGTTTGGCTGCATATTTGAGGATCCTGGAGACTCGTTCATCTTTTTACGATGGTGAAACTATGCCTTGGAAGACGAAGGATAAGATTCTTTCATCATCAACAACTCCATCATCACCACTTCCGAAGAAAGAGATCTACATACATGGGTATGGGCACTCCCCTTGGCTTGTGCCAAGCTTGGGGGAGGTGCCCCGGTATCGTATCACCATCACACCTTTACCTTTAACACTTTTCTTAGTTTGATCCTTTTGGTTATACCTTGGTTTAGTAGAATAAAGTTTTAGTATGATCTACCTTTGAGTTTTGCTTTGAGTTCCCTCTATGTAATCGAGTCCGAGAGATATATAATAAAGATTAGTTTTGAGTTGAGGGCTTTGCTTTCTTGCTATGATCATGAGAAAAAGAAAAATAATAAAAGAAGTAAAAATATTATATAATGATCTTACGGGAAGTGAAGACTTAACATATAAGAAGTATGTCGCTTGAAACTTATTGTTAGTTGACAAACATAGTTTTGGTCATTGTTGCAATTAATAGGAAGTAATAAAGAAAGAGAGGTCTCACATATAAATATAGTATCTTGGACATCTTTTTGTGATTGTGAGCACTCATTAAAATATTATATGCTAAAAGGTTGATGTTGGGCAAGGAAGACAACGTAATGGGTTACGTTTCTTTATATCCGAATAGAAGTTATTTTATTATGGATCCTCCAACATGTTGAGCTTGCTTTTCCCCGTTATGCAAGCCAAATCCTTTGCGCCAAGTAGAGATACTACTTGTGCATCCAAACATCCCTAAATCCAGTTTTGAAATGAGAGTCCACCATACCTACCTATGGATTGAGTTCTCCTTCAAGTAAGTTGTCACAGGTGCAAGCAATAAAAATTGCTCTCTAAATATGTCTGATCTATTAGTGCGAAGAAAATTATCTTTAATCGAACTTGTGATATGGAAGAAATAAAAGCGACGGACTGCATAATAAAGTTCTTTATCACAGGCGGCAATATAAAGTGATGTTCTTTTGCATTAAGATTTTGTGCATCCAACCATAAAAGTGCATGACAACCTGTGCTTCCCTGTGTGAATGGCCTATCTTCTACTTTTACCTTCTACCTTTATACAAGAGTCATGGTGATCTTCACCTTTCCTTTTTATACTTTTTCTTTTTGGCAAGCACTATGTGTTGGGGCAAGATCCATATATCCACTCGGATGTAGATATTCACAAGCTATTATTGTTGACATAACCCTTGAGGTAAAAGGTTGGGAGGTGAAACCATAAGCCCCTATCTTTCTCTGTGTCCGATTGAAACTTTGATCTCATAAGTATCGCGTGAGTGTTAGCAATTGTGAAAGACTAAAAGATGGTTGAGTATGTGTACTTGCTATCACTACAAAAAAAAGACACTTCCATGATGATACGTGTTTGTCACAATAGGTCACGTTTTCTGTCATGCATGTACATCCATGACGATTTTATGACAGAATCAAGATAGTCATACATGTGCTGTCATAGAAGTGTTCCATGACATTAAGGAAATTATGATCACAGAAGTGTTCACTTCCATTACAATAAATGTCGTGTCAGGGAAGTGCTTTCGTCAAGGGTGACCGACACGTGGCATCCACTGTAACGGGTCGTTGTTAAGCTATCGGGTCCGGTTTTGGATCTGATAACCCGCTAACAGCCACGACCAATGCCGATTTTCCACGTGTAAAATTCTTATTGGCCGACGGAACCACCTGTCAGATCCGCATTGGCACAAGTGTCACTCATCCAATGGGCGATATGCGCCTATGATATGTCAACATGTGGACTGGCCCAACAATGGCCCATTCAGGTTAAAAGGTTGGGCCTGTCAAAATAAGCGGGACGGCCCATTAGCGGCCTACTTGTCAGGCCCATTTACAAGCACGGCCCATACAAGTTACACAGAATCAGCCCACCAAAGGCCCATTCTACATTTGATAATTTCTAGCCCATCGTCAGTTTTAGCCTGTTAAAGGCCCGCTACGTCTTTGGGCCCAATTGCGGCCCGAGCTTCTTTCGACCTGTTAGCGGCCCATCATCAGTTCCAGCCCGTTAACGGCTCAGAATGTCTTTTGGCCTTTTCTCGACCCATTCTGTAGTTGGGCCAATTCTAGCCCGCTATGACTTTAGGCCTGTACTCGGCCCATTCGGTAAATGGGCCAACTCCTAGCCCATTTTGTCTCTCGGTACATTAACGGCACAATGCTGATTGGGCCTTTGACTTTAGGTCCATTAGGGCCCAACTTCCGCAGGGCATCATTTCAGCCCAACGCGACTTTCGGCCTGTTAAAAGCCTAGTTTGCAAATTGGGCCTCCTCTACCCCGTAACATTTTCGGCCTCTTACTGGCCCGTAAAGTAAAAGGGCCGAGACAAAATTGACATCTATTTCGGCCTGCTAGAGGCCCGCGGGCCATTTCCATTTATACGGCCCTATCGAGCTTTTGGCCTATTAACGGCCTGCTAAGAGCCGTTGTTACGGTGGGCCACATCATTTGGGATCCACTTAATATTATTTTGACCAGCCCAATTAAGGCCCGCTTTGACTACACATGTTTGTTTGTTTGTATGGCGTCAAGGAAATGTTTGGGCGTGTTGGCCCCTATTTCAACGATACAAAATATTCAAGAATCAACCTACTCTATACTATCGCCTCTAAAAAATACACTATACAATAAAAAGACTAAGGCATAGAAACGTAGAATAATCCTACACTATACAATAAAGAAAATACAGCCGAATATACCCACTGGGTATTATAGTTTGGCAGCAGTGATAATAAAGCGTACACAAATAGCAAATTACATACACTGGACAAATAAAGCTCATACATCATGGACACGCATCAACAGAACTTACCATTTGAACTATAATCTCTTCCGAAAATAGGATTGGCCGGATTTAGATAGCACAAATTTCAGTCTGCAAAATCTCCAATTCCTTCATGGTTACCTCAGTGTGTTGTTTCATTTTTTGACTCCTGCATCTAATACCTGCATGTCCAGTCTCAACTTGTTGATTGCACGTTGAGAATCATGTACACCTTGTCTTGCCACCTCTAGTTGATGCTCGAGAACATCAGCACATTCCAATTCCAATCCATAATCATTCGGTAACGGCCATGCCGCACTGCTCGTAGATCTTTGTGTTGATATCACTTCATCCTGAAATGTTTTTGTAAGTACACATGACTAGGGCAAAAATATAGTTACAACAGTGAAGCAAGCAAGATAGACTATTTTGTACATGGCAAAATAAGACTAATAATAATGTTACACGTCATGAAGCATAAGCAGGTGATATTTTAAAAATTATAAAAATGGTAGTCTGTGCAGCCTGCATATAGAAATCTCTCTTAGCTCACCAGAGGAGCATGATGTTGGGGCCAAATCCAAAACAGAGATACATATTTAGACAGCACGTTGCGTATAAGTAAGCAAGCAGTTGGCCATTCTGTAGCTCAATTAAAGTCTTAGGGATCATAATGAACAATAGAGGGATTCATACAAACCTACTACAACAAGCAAAGCTATGCAATCATTAGCCTAGTATAAACTAGATTGTGAGCCTCATGCAGTAATAGTTGGTTAATAGACTTCAAAGCTTCAGGCACACTTCGCCAAAGTAATTAAATGGTAAGGGCTTTAATTATGTCAACTAATAGTTATACAAGTACCCAACATCAGGCATCATTGTTTGGGCATCTCATTAACTGAGGACAAATAAAGAAATTGAAAGGAGCAAATTAAATATGCCTGAAACAAACAAGGAATTGAACTGTTGAGTTGGATACAGTGACTTACCTTAACTGGTTGTACAGGCTCGGCGCTGCTCCTACTTCTCTTGCAAGGCTCCTTCCTAACATCTTGTACTTGGAAATCCTCAATCTTATCTGCATTGCACCCCCTCTACAAGGTGACACAAACTAGTTACTCGTCTCCTTGGAAGATAAATATGCATACTTTCCAGTTTGTGAACAACACAAAAGGATGAGATTATAACAAAAAACACCACATAATGAAACAGGCCACATCTCTCGCACTTGCACACAATGAAATGAGCATTTAAAACTAGGCATACCTTCGAACGGGATCTCCAGGTACTCTTGGAGAGCTTACTTTAGTGTACAGCCAAACCTTTATGTCACCTATGAGTTAGACAAGCCCCCACTACAGCAGCTCTTAGTGTTTAAATCGTTGGCAAGCTCTGTTAGAGTGTTAGGTCAAGAACAACAAGTAATCAAAGCAAACAGTTCTGGTATGGCTGGCTGATGCAAACAAGCAATTGAACAGATGTATCAAGAAAAGAAGCAAAGAAGGAGGCTTAAAGACCATCACTTGACTGACCAGATTTAAGGGGCATTTAAACATCATGTGCAATGTATGAACTAACATAAACATTGCATATTCCAGATTCTACAATGGAATGCACATGTATTAGGTTATGCCATGTATGATGATGCCTAAATGTACACTATAGCAGGTAGGAGTGATTCATCATTGCACGCACAATCGAATTGTAGGTTAAGGGCCAGTTCTATTCCGCCTTTTCAGAGCTTATTGTAAAAATAAGCCATAAAAGATCTAAAGAAGTCATTTCTGAGTTATGGGCTTGGGCTTAACTTATTTCGCTTTGGAGGGGGTTTTTCGAGTAGAAGCTCACTAAAAATTGAAGGGAAGGGGAATAGTGAAATGACTCTATTGTCTGCCTATATTAAACTCAAAATGCAATTGCCCTGCCTGCATGCATCTCCTCTCCCCTTTCCCTCTACCTCGATCCCCTGCCTGCAGCGCTAGGGTTCCTCGTCCTCGACTATGCTTTGTCCAGCTAGGCTACATGGCCGGCGGGTAGGGCCAAATCTCCCCGGCTGCTCCTCCCTCTGGCGCCGTCCCTCATTCTCATGGTCTCCAGCTGCTGCGCCACTGTGGTCCGTCCAACGCACTACTCCGGTGGGCACCGCACAACTACGGCTGATGCCACACTGCGGCAGAAGGCACCTTATTCCCCCTCCCCTCCTCCAAAGCCATGGCCTTGAGGTGCTGTTGAAGGATGAGCTCATCCAACAAGGTGAGGATATCCTCTGATTTTTTGCCAAATTTTCATACTAATCCACTATACGATGAATTGCTAGGAGCTGCTTCTGCTGCTGCTATATGATGCATTGCTATGAGCTGCTCCTACTGCTGCTATATGATGAATTGCTATGAGCTGCTGCTGCTATATGATGAATTGCTATGAGCTGCTGCTGCTGCTATATGATGAGTTGCTATAAGCTGCTCCTGTTGCTGCTATATGATGAATTGCTATGAGCTGCTTCTGCTGCTGCTATATGATGAATTGCTATGAGCTGCTCCTGCGGCTACTATATGATGAATTTCTATGAGCTGTTGCTGGTATATGATGAATTGCACACTGCTGCTGCTGCTGTATGATGAGTTGATATGAGCTGCTGCTGCTATATGATGCTTTCAGGTGGTGCTACTATATGATAATAACCAGCCACTTGGACCATCGATTTTCAATAAATAATTGTTCTTTATTTAAATGTGGGTCATGCATTCTTTGTTTAAATTAGGCAATGGGATCTCTATGGAAGAAATTGACCAAAGTAGATTGTGCCAAGTAGATGGTATCTTTGTATTTGCATTTTGAACAAATAGTGATGGTCTGTTTTCCTATCATATTAATTACTGGAGTGGCTTCAATTTGTGATGTTTGCAAGTCAAATTAATTTTCATATGGGCAGTAAAATGACAGAATATAATGCAATCTAGACTTTTCACTAAGCATACCAAAGATAAGCTGAAAAGGAAGGCAATGAAAAGAACCGGTTGGCTTATTACCTTGAGCTTATATTCACATGTGCTTATTTTCTTAGGATAACTCGTAATAACTGTCCCTAAGAAAATTGGCCAATAGAACTGACCTACAAATAACATGTCACGATGATTGCAATGGAGGAGTGACCTACCATAGCCACTGTATAGGCTCACTGCTGCCTCTCCTTTCTTTGTGATGTTCCATGAAATTGCCACATACATCTTGTACTTTTTCATTGTGTAACCCTATCTGCAAGTTGACACGGCTAATTTCATACATCTCTACATGATAATACATTGCATATCCCTTGGGCATATTTAAACCACCAATTAACGATTGTGTGCGTAGCATAAACTAGCCATGACTCTGTGTGATGGACTAGCAGGCACTCTAAGGGAGCCTAATGTAGTGCACTGGAATTCCTACATGCCACCTATGATTTCGTGTAATATACTACCTCTGTTCGTAAATATATGTATTTGTAGAGATTCTAGTATGGAACACATACAGATGTATATAGATGCATTTTCGAGTGTAGATTCACTCATTTTGCTCCGTATGTAGCCTATAGTGGAATCTCTAGAAAGACTTATATTTAGGAATGGAGGTACAAGGTAGTATCATGTATGACATCTACATATCTAATTTAGCAGCCATTAGTAGAAATCATTGTCCGCACAAAGGAGATTACTGGTCGAAAATCCTAGCAAAGCACGCTAGCAGGCACACAACAATACAAGAGAGAGAGACGCACTTACAAGATCATAGCAATGCCATAGTCCAGGATCTTGGTTGGCCAAGCTGTTAGATCCAGAAGAAACATCGTCCTTGTAGTTTTTGACAGCTGCATAACAGGTAACAACGACATGTTAGTATATTTGATGTACATCGGGCGGGTGATGGTGGACGGGTTTAAAGGTGAAGTACCTATGCCGTGGCGGGTGCTTAGCATCTGGCCAGACGGTGGGAATCTGGTTAGAAACGTCAAGGGTGATGACGCTGCGCTTGCTGTCGGGGTTCGTTAAGGAGATCTAGAACCATCGAGTAGGGTGTTTGTGGAGCGGCTCCGATAGGGTGGACTACGGTGTGGGCGAAGCGGATCTGTGGTCGTGGACGAGGGCGTCGGTGAAGCTGCTCCGGTGGTTGGGTTAAGGATGGTGTCGACGATGCAGATCTGCGGCCGTGGACGGGGCGTCAGAAGCTGCTCCAGTAGCTAGGTTGGATGAGGGTGTGACGAAGATGATCTGTGGCCGTGGACTTGTGAGTTGACAAAGCGGCCCCGGTAGGGTTGAGAATGGTATGGGCGAAGCTACTCCGGTAGGGTTGACGATGGTGTCGGCGAAGCGGCTCCATAGTGTTGAGGAAGGTGTCGGCGAAGAGGAGCAGAGGCCGTCGACGGGGGCGTCGGTGGGGTGGCTCCCGGGGGGTGTGGACGAAGCGTCTCTGGTGGGGAGTACGAATGAGCCGTTGCAGATACGCTATGGTTGATGAGAGTACCGGCGAAGCAGATCCGGCACCATGGACAAGGCCGACACTGAATGGGCTATGGTACAATGGTGGATGAGCAGTCTACTTGTTTCTAGTGGAGGTGGGAGGGGTAGATGCGGCCGCAGAAGTAGATCCGGCGAGGTGGACGCCTTGTTGGCGATGAATGGGCTCTGCATGCGCGGTGGATGAGCAGTCTATGGTTTTGAGAGGGGAGGGGTAGAAAGGCCGATGAAGTATGGACGACATGATGTAAGATGCTCTGGTGATGTGGAGTTAGTCGTTTTTGCAGGAGGAGGAGAGGAATGATGGTCCCGTGTGGTGGAGGGAACCAGAAGTTCCCTAAGAAGGCCCGACCTATTATGTAGATGAGGGCGGTATTGTAATTGTTGTTCTCCGTGCACCAAGGACAAAAGGGGAATTTCGCATGCTAAAGACTAGGTGGCGGAAATTTTAGAAGGAGGCGGGAGATTTTGCCGCCAGCGTGATCGCTCAGTATCCGATTTCAACTAATTTTGGACCATGCTAGCGGGAAGGTCATGCGAGGCTGTGTACACGGGCGCAGCGTCGTGATTAATAACCGTGTGAAGTCCACCCCAGAAAAAAGACAATAACTCGGGATGATGCGCCGATAACTTGGATGTTCACATGGGCGCGGCCAATCATACGGGTGTAGAGGCGCATTCACAAAAAAGGGATAAGACGCTAAGCCTATGTATTTCTCGTGTAAATAGATAATTTAGTGCCATTGGTTATTTACTTTAAACATAACGCATTGACGTGTTAGTGTAGAGGTGCACAAAAAGAAATGGATATTGTAGTCCCACAAAAAAATGGATATTGTAGTCCGCTACTTAAAAGTGTTACCTCATATGATTACATAGCCTCCATTTCATAAATTGCGTACCTGTTGAATTCATATATGAATATTACATATAATACTTCATTATAGAACCTTAAATCATCCAAGACTAATGAATTTGAATGCAAGAGTAACAATGGTGCATGTACATGATAGCTACATTAGTTGTTTGTAGAAACATCACTGTAACTTTGGCATGCACTATTGAAAATGTTTATTTAGATAGAAAAAAATGTGATATGTGAGTGTCCAATCTTTATAGCGTTGAATCGATATTGTGCCTTTGGCCACGATACGAAGTAGATATTGATTTATGTTCAAGTGATGCACGTCCACGGTCGCTAGAGAGTGATATGTGAATGAATTGTGCAATCTCTCTCACACGCATACATATCTCATTTCCCCATGGGCATCGGAATCACACACACACACACTTCATGTATTTCTCTCCCTCCGTCAAGGTTAGAAATTGTCTTTCTACCCCGACCTACAAGTTTCTCACACACAAACACACACACTCTCTGTCGAACACGCCCACCCCTTTAATTCCGCCCACCCACAGCCACTAATGCCTCAAAGTATAATTATGTCTCTCACACATATGCCTAACGTTAACTCAAGTTCAGGAACCATATGAATACATACAATGGGATTCCAGCAGAGCACCTTTTGTTTTGAGATTTCGCTCTCTCCCTCTCTCTCTCTCTCTCTCTCTCTCTCTCTCTCTCTCCCTCTCTCTCACACACACACACACACACACACACACACACACACACGTGCGCGCGCGTGCGTAGACATTGTTTACCGCTTCATTTTTTCCGGCACTTGCATGCACACTGTTTGTTTATCTCCGTGATGCTTTAAGTATGCCTCGCACACATGCTATCTACCTATCACTTAATATAGATATGTGTCACACAAACTCCTTCTCCCTACTAGCAAGATGCCCATGCGTTGCACGGAACATCAAGATGCATTTGTATGAGTAGTTCATCTTGTGGGAGAAAAGAATGAACGAGGGAATGCCTTGTTTGTAAATGTGGAGAGGGTGTGGGTATCTTGTTGCAAAATTGTCATAGTTTCTTTCCTATCCGTCAGATATAAATCGGATGGCCTATATTGCAGGATGGTAGGAACACCATCATCACCAACTCTGTTTTTTATCAGAGTAGAGATATGTATGTGTCACTGCCCCCCACCCCCCCCACACACACACTTCCCGACACCGAAGGAGTAGAGTGGCACCTCGATCTTGATACTAATCTATCGACTGGCTTCTCTCTCAAACACACACACACACACTACCCGACATCGAAGGAGTAGGGTGGCACCTCGATCTTGATAGTAATCTATCTACTCCTCTTTCAAACACACACACACACACACATACACACACACACGCTAGTTGTGCCTCTATGCCTACCACGCACACTCTCGATACATCTTTCTCTCCCTTCCCCTCCCCACCCCCACCCAACCCCAACAATGACAGCAGAACAGTGAAAACTTGATCTGATCTTAATCTGTCAATTAGTTTCTCTCTCAAACATTGTTTCTTTGTGCCTCGCTCAGACACACTTGATACGTCTTTTTCTTCATAGCCCCCTCGATATGTAGACTTCTCGCGCGCGCACAGCTGTAGTGACGATGATGCTGAACCCAACGTGCCTTGTTTTTACCGGCCTCATGTGATAGTTTTCTCCATGTTTTCTGTTAATTAACAAGACAACCTTTTCTTTGTTACTACTAGTGAATCTGAAATCATTCGTGGCAGACATAAAATATATCACTTCAACCCAATTATCGAAGTAACTATTTTAAAAGAAACCAGCTAGATGTCTGTGCGTTGGACGGAACATCAAGATGCATTTGTATGAGTAGTTTACCTTGTGAGAGACTAGCACTAGTACAGCGAGCTCCTAAACAAACGGTTTTTAACCCCTTTCTGCGATGGCATTTGGAACCGTCGCCAAGTGAGTGTGGGCGATAGGGGGATCCTTCCCACGCGACCCAAAAACCGTCGGGGATATGCCCTCCTGGCACACACGTTCGGCAAAATGAGGTCGGGTGCAACCAGCGAGTGCTCAAATACGGAAATATATACAGTAGAGCTAAAAAATACAGTTATACGGCGAAATTGTTTCCGGTCGCAAGTACATCCCACATAGTCAGTCCCCACTAAAATTTTCCGTTCGTATGTACATCCCACATAGTCGCTCCAAGGAAAACGTTTCCGTTCACAGGTACATCACACACAATTTTTCCCGTTAAGTCGCTTGCGTTATTGAATATATCACACACGGTCCGTGGAAGAAACTGTGTGGCAAAGGCTATCCATCACACACAGTTTTCATGTGGTAAACGTTTGCGCAAGGTGGCCTAACGCAAGCAGTTTTCAAGAGAAAGTCGTGTGTGATTATTCATTGATCCAACACGGTTTATTCCTAGAAACTGTGTGCGTTGCCTGAGGTCGGCACCCACGGTATTTTTTCAACAACCGTTTGCAATAGCAAAACCCAATTAGCTGGCTAATTCACCACTAGCAGGCTAATTATCCGATTATTCATAATCCATTTATTAATCTAATTGACAGTTCATATTAAGCACACAATATATTTCATTTTCATAATTGAAATACATCAGAGTACAACATCATATAGCTTCAAAGACTCGGCTACCCCATTACACAACTACACCAGGACCAAGTTTCACATGCAACATCTATAACCTTTCGAAATTAGCATCATAGACGGTACATAGACAGATGTATCTCATCTGGAAAACTGCTGAAGCAGAAGGCGAATATTGAGCCTTCATCGATGTTGAAGGTCTTTGTAACTTTAGGCCAGTGCCTGTGGATGATTGACCGTCCATCCTTCGTCCTCTTCAGGAATACTTCAATATTGAACCGTGGGTGTTGTATGAATACCTTCCTCGCTTCCTGACCATACAGGTGGTTTGAGAGGTAATCATCAGTGAACTGCTTTGGAAAGGCCTGAAGACAAGGATGTGCATAAGTATCTTCTCTATATTGGAAATGGGGCAAAGCAATAAAAAAGGCAAGGTATAATAGTTAGTACCATCCTGTAGTGAACTAATTTCTTCTTCATTATGCAGACAAAGATCTTGTTGTTTTTTGTCGCTAATTTCTTTATCCTAACAATCTTTCTGAGTTTCTTGACTTGACTGATATTCATGGACAACTCATTTCCCCATATGCAATAAGGGTCGAACAGTGGGTCAAAACCTCTGGCAGCAGGACCTACATGTGAAGACCAAATTGTTAAAAACCTAAATATTAGAATGGTTCCTGCAATTGCACAATAATGTGCTATTAGACAACGGACCATGCACGTGCTAACCTCGATTGTAAACCTCAGTGCTTCCCATATTTTCCCTGCAACACATATAAGGTAGTTAGTCATCAGGTTAAGTAAGGGTTCGCATGGTATCAGTAAAATATGTTGATGAAAAATAATCACATTGCAGATTCATCAGATTAATTCAAGCCACACGGAAAATCCATTTATCCAAACCAAGCATGATTAAGAACTAGGAAATATAGCACTTGTATATGTTTCTCATGTATTAAGTGCAGCCAAATTCGATTTATTCCTCACATGCACAACAATACAAAATTCTACCCACGACAATTGGACATCGCATTGCAGAATTGAACCAAGCAGTTAACTAAACACCACAACAAATGAACCAATCATTAACTAAGCACCACATTGCACAATATAGCATACTCCTAATATAAGATCAGACAGTTAACCAAACAGTTAACTACAACCAATTGTATTTGTTTCTCATGTATTCACTACAGCCAAATTCAATTTATTCCTCACATGGTATACAATAACAGAATGCACCCACAATTTTGTAAAGATAAATTTGATTTATTTCTCACATGGAAGACAATACAAAATTGCAGCCCGAATAATTGAACATCACATTTGCAGAATTGAACCAAACATTTAACTGAAGACGACAATTTAACAAAAAAATTAATAAGTGAGCACCACACTGCACGCCATATAGAACATATACACTAGAGCAACAAATTGCATGGTAAAATTAGATAGCACAATTCACTAGAATTTGTGAAGGAAAGGTAGGAGAAGCACATGCAACGGGTAAACCGAGCATGCTTAACTGGTGTAGCTAGCAAATGGCAAGGTGCTCCTTCAAGATCTGGGGGTCGGCACGAATGGCAGCCATCCCGACCTCATCCGGGCGTGCGGCCACGATTTTCTTCTCCATTGCCAAATGCTCCTTGAGGTCCTGGCTATCCTGCGTGCACCATGGCTTAGGCCGGTGCTTATTTGGTGGAGGGGTCGCTGATTTGGGTGGAAGGTCTCGTGCTTGTGCCGGCGGTAGGGGCATGTGGGATGTGGAAGGAGGAGGAGGATGGGGTCGGGCGTGGATTACCTCCCTGGATAGGCGAGGCCGAGGAGCGTGAAGGAGGGTCGCCGACGAGGAGGCGGCGGTGCTGCAAGCAAGGAGTGAAGGTTTCAACTTGGAAAGGAAGGCGGAAAGAGGGGAAATGTGGCTTTTGGTAAGGGGGAGGGGGCAGGGAGGTAGATATTTCCGCGGAAGCCGAAAATTTGGAATCGCTTCAGCCAAAAAACTGGCGCGCAAAGTGTCATCAGACACGGTCCCTTATTCAGAATTGTGTACGATATGTGAACATCACAAACGATTCAGATAGCTTAACCTGTGTGTGTTGAGTTTGAACATCAAAAATTTTGGTTCGAATTTCCCTGGTTACAGTGGTCATCCACGTCATTGCATAATTTGGGTACACAAAGGAGACTAACTTCTTAATCGAGCAAGTTCAGCAATTAAATAGAGTAGCTGACCTGAAATTACTCTAACAAATTAAAGACTGGCACTCTTAATTAAACAAAACAAAGAGTACTACTACGGCTGGTGCTCGTCGATCTCCGCTGCCGCCTCCATGTCCAGCTCGTGCCCGACGGTCTCCTAGGGAAGGGTTCCATGGCATCAGTTGCACCATACTCGGCAAACATCTCGCCATCCGCGTCCGCCATATCTTTGGAATAGGCCGCCACGAGCTGGGCGTGGGCGGCCGCGATCTGGGCTCTGGCGGGCTCCGTCGTGGCAAGGTATGCCATGCAGAAACGGATGGCCGCTCGAACTCTCTCGGCGATTGCCATCTCTTCGGCCGTGGCTTGCCGACCGTTGTCGGAGAAGTTTCATTCGATTTGTGCGGTGACCACCACGAGCTGGGCGTGGACGACCTCGACATGGTAGTGGGCGGCCTCCAGCAGGGCTAAGGCCGCCGCTGCGGAACGAACAACTATTGTGCCGCTCTCGCCAGTTGCTATCCCCAAGGCAGATGCTGCTGCCGTTGCCTGAGAAGCAACAACAGCCGTTTGGGCTGCCTTGGCCGCCCGGATGCACATTGCGGTCGCCCTCACGAAGCTTGTTAGCACGCGCCTGGCGGCTGCGGCCGCGCTCTCGCCAGAGTGGGCCGCCGAAGTTGCCCTCATGACGTGGGTCCACGTCCCCATTTTTCACCGGCGATGAATGAATAGTGAAATGATATTTGGGGAGTGAGCTAGTGTGCTTGACACGCCGGCTGTGGACTGTAGCCGAAGCACCTTCTCTCGTAAGCCATGGGCGTACTATACACCGACGATGCTCCAAGATATTTTGTGCTGCATCTTACACGGTTGGTGATAATAAACTATGTGCGATCTACTTGATTTATCGTCTTGATCATTTGAATTACGTAATGGGGTCACAGCTACAAAGGATCGTGTTTGAATTGTTCGAACTTTTATTTGCAATGAACATGCAACTACAGGTGTGTCGTAAAAACAATTGGAATTATTCAGGGTACGTTTGTACATTTTCATACATTAACTGGGTTTTCCAGGCATTTTATGAGCATAATTCAAATTTGAACTACATGCACATGCTCCAGTGCATTTAAACTTATTGAAAAATCAAATATGTTTCCTTGATCGCATGCTTAGGTCCCATGCAAGAAATGGGAATGAATTTCAAACACCCTGCCACCGTCACTCGGCCAAAACATTGAGATAACTGGTTTTTAAATTATAGTAAATCCAAAACTCGTCTGAAATTCATGAAACTTGGCATGCTATCATGTAGCGGCATCAACATGCCGTGATAAAAATTTTGTCCCATTTCGGGCAAGTTTGGGTATAAGCTTCTCACAAACCAGAGCTTCTCACAACAAGCGTGATGGTTTCGGTAGGGAACATGCCACCTTTGCAGACGTAACGATACCCGTTGCCTCTTATTGCTTTCAAAAATTTTCGAGTGTCAACATAGAACAACAAGAGTGTTGTGTTCAATTTTGGAATTTTCGGGGTTCGTTCGGACATTTTTATGCATTAACTGAGTTTTCAATGCATTTATGTGCATAATTCAAATTTGAACTACATGCACATGATCCAGTGCATATAAATTGGTTGAAAAATCAAATATGTGTCCTTGGGTGCACGCTTAGGTTCCATGCAAGAAATTGGAATGAATTTCAAACACTAGGGCACCGTTGATTGCCGGCAAAACATTGAGATGCCTGGTTTTTAAATTATAGTAAATCCAAAAATCGTCTGAAATTCATGAAACTTGGCATGCTAGCATGGAGCAGCATCAACATGCCGTGGTACAAATTTTGTGCCATTAGGGGCAGGTTTGGTTATATGCTTCTCACAAACCGGAGCTTTTCACAGCAAGCATGATGGTTTTCGGTACAGAACGTCCCTCCTTTGGGGACAAAATGATATCCATTGTCTCCTATTGCTTTCAATTTTTTCCTCATGGCAACATAGAACAACATGAGTGTTGTGTGAATTTTTTTTATTTTTTGGGTTCGTTTGGAAATTTTTATGCATTAACTGAGTTTTCAATGCATTTATGTGCATAATTCAATTTTGAACTACATGCACATGCTCCAGTGCATATAAATTGGTTGAAAAATCAAATATGTGTCCTTGGGTGCATGCTTAGGTCCCATGCAAGAAATGGGAATGAATTACGAACACCAGGGCACAGTTGATTGCCGCCAAAACATTGATATGCCTGGTTTTTAAATTCTAGTAAATCCAAAACTCGTCTGAAATCCATGAAACCTTGCATGCTATCATGGAGCGGCATCAACATGCCGTGGTACAAATTTTGTCCCATTTGGGGCAGGTTTGGGTATATGCTTCTCACAAACCGGAGCTTCTCACAACAAGCATGATGGTTTTCGGTAGGGAATGTCCCACCTTTGGGGACGAAACGATATCCATTGCCTCTTATTGCTTTCAATTCTTTTTGTCGTGTCAACATAGAACAACAGGAGTGTTGTGTGAATTTTTGTGATTTTTCGGGGTTCGTTTGGACATTTTTATGCATTAACTGAGTTTTCAATGCATTTATGTGCATAATTCAAATTTGAACTACATGCACATGCTCCAGTGCATATAAATTGGTTGAAAAATAAAATTAGTGTCCTTGGGTACATGCTTAGGTCCCATGCAAGAAATGGAATGAATTTCAAACACCAGGGCACCGTTGATTCCGGCAAAACATTGAGATGCCTGGTCTTTAAATTCTAGTAAATCCAAAATTCTGTTAACCATTCACGTGACGCCAAGTGTCTTGGTTTTAATGGCTGTAGGAGGTGTCGTGCGGACAGCTGCTTGACCTTGACTGAACGGGGGGCATGCGAGGGCCGTCCGGTGCGCAGGCTGACTGAGAGGCGTGCAAGCTGTCCTCGAGTGCTCACGCTCATCGGGAAGCGTGTGAGCTGTACGCTGCACAGGCTCACTGGGAAGCGAGCCCTTTGACTTCCATGGCCCCCGCCTTGCTCGCATCCTCTCCATTAATGGCGCCCAAGCCGCAGTTTAATTCGCTTTTTAAATATAAAACACTCATGGCAAACGTTTTAGTTAGACTACCCGTATGCAAGCCGACAACTTCCCCAGGAAGCCAAGAGAAAATGTGCCGAGCAGGATTTCTTCAGCTGTTGAATGCAAACGATTTAGATAGAACACCCGTATGCAAAGTGAGAGCAGTGCAGGATTTGTGCATCCCTTCAACGCAAAAGGTTGTTTTGGATGACCCGTGTGCAACCACGTACAAACAATTTGGTAAGATTTGCATCTGTCATATTGGGTATGCTGCCATTTGTCAAACTGGAAAGATTTACATTTGTTGATCCAGTAACGTTGCCATTTGTAAATCCTTGTAACACTGCGATTTGTCAAAATATGCAGCTATAAATAATTAGCACTATGTAATTTTTGCAACTAAAATTCAGTAATTAAGCATAGATTTCATTCATAGATTAAGCAGTCGTTCTTAATTTATACAAACAGTTCAACTCGACAGCTGAACCGACCAAACTTCTCCCCAATTGTTTCCAACCACGTACTAAAATAGCTAGTTCAACTATATATACTAGCTAATTTTAAGTACGTTGTACAGTTCGACCACACATCTATAATCAGATGAACTGAACAAAATAGCCCCTAAATGCTACTAATACCACGGAGGGGCTTTGTGCTACTTTCGATAGCCTCTCCTCTGCCGAGCGCGCTCAGTAAGAGGCAGAGGAGGAGGTTGAGCCTACCGATGAGCTGGACAAATGCAATACGGTGCCTGCCACTGCTGCATGTTCAGCGACGCTCGCCAGCTCGAACGACCACTGCCGCTCCAGACGATCCCTCTCAAAGCGGCTGGACTACTCGTAGATCTCCTGATTCCTCGCCTCTACGTCGGAGTGTGCAGCGGCCTGGGCTGCGGTAAGGCTCTTTGCATGCTCGACGAGGTGCTCCCCCTCCCACAGGAACTCGATGTAGCATGCATGGTCGTTGACGCATGTGTGGGCCTCCACCTCCGCCTCCCTCCTTCGGGCGGCGGTGGAGGAGCGGGTGATGATCCCGGCGGTCGATGGTGGGCTGGCGGCCACGGCGGCCAATGATGGAGTGGCGGCCACGACCACCACCTCCCGCCTTCAGGCCACGGTAGTGGAGCGGGTGATGGCCACGGTGTCCGGCAGTGGGGTGGCGGCCACGACGGCCACCTCCCGCCTTCGGGCCGCGGCGGCGGAGCGGGAGATGGCCCTGGCTTTCGATGGTGGTCTGGTGGCAAAGGCGGCCGGCAACAGCTGCCGACGGGCAGCGGCGGCGGAACGTGTGCTGGGTGTTCCGTGCACACCCAACAGGGACGCCACGCGCACTACACTATGCCGGGAACTGCGCCGCCGCCGCGGTGTAGCCTCCCAGCTGGAGCTTTCCTCTGATGACGGTGGAGTGTCTGAGCGACGATGACGGACCGGTGCCATTGGTGATTGTGGGAGAAGTAGACGAGATAAGCTACAGGGAGGAAGGGGAAAATGCAACGCGGGACTTGCCGGCCATGAGGTTTGTTATAGCAGGCTGGTAACCATTGGGATTTTGGGGGATTTCACCGAGTCGGGCGGGAAGCTTGCGCGGGAACCTGTGAGGTTGCGTGGGAACGGGCTCACCGACGATTCATTGGCACCACCGTTTGGCCAAAAGAACGACCGCCATTTGCAAGCTTCTTGGCTGTAAAGCCGTATCTTGGCGGCGGGTGACAAGACGTGCGAGAGGAGGACGAGAGGACACGTACACATACAGTTAATAAAAAATGTTTGCGATTTAATTACCTACTATAACCCCGTCCTGGTTTATAAGTAGGATTTAACTAATAAAATATGAATGCATGTCACCATAGATTATATCGTTGGAGTCGTATTTGAACAGCCAGCTATACAATTTTTGCAACATGCATTAAGGTTATACACCAGCAAGCGTTTGCCCGCAACACACACGGCTTATTCCATCACAAGCAGCTCTGATGGATCAACTGTCTGCCACATATCACACACGCAACTCTAATATGATTCGTGCTTGATGTCTCTGACATCGCTCACACAGTTCGTCTTATTTGCCACGTATCACTGTGCCATCCTCTGCCGCATCCTCGGCAAGCTCGCTTTCGCCGTTAAGCTGTGACATGCTCTGTCGCGTCCGTCGGCGTGCTCTGCTCGTGTCCGTTGGCGCGCTCGGCTTGTGGACAGCTTTTCCTTGAGGCGACCGCGGAGCGCTCTGATCACGTCCCTCCGCGCGCGCTCTACCAGTGGTTGGGGTGCACATGATCACGTCGGGGGCCCCATATGCATGCGGTTGCACCGCGCGCGTTGCCATGCGATGCAGTTATGTGCAGCATGATGAAGTTATGCGCTGCAAATTAGAACTGCCATCAGGGCCTGCCGATATTCCTGGCCGTCCGGCTTCCCCTTTAATTCTTGCGGCCATTATAACCTTAGTCTCTTCAACATTTCGACCACGGCCCAACACAACAAGCACACCCACGACGACACATAGAGAGGGGATATCCGGTGGCGCTCCAATGGAGTTCGGCGAGCATAGAGTGGAGACCCACGCGAGGGAGATGGATCTCTCGGTGGTGTACACCATCGACCTGGCTGTGGTGGACGACTACATCAACAGTGTTGAGCAGTTGCTTGCTAGAGACAAGTACAAGGTGGTCGGCATCGACCTCCAGTACACCGCCGGTCGTCCCGGCATAGATTAGAAGGTTGCCATCGCCCAGTTGTGCGTGCGCCATCATGTCCTCATCTACCACTACTGCATGGCCACAGAGCCTCGCGACCATTTCAACAGGTTTGTCAACATCACTGACTACAAGTTCGCCACGGTGGATACCACCAACGATGTAAAAGCGCTCAGTGTTACGGGCTTGGCCTACAAGAACCTTCTCGAAATCCGTGACCACTACTCGGTCTGGGGCAGTACGAAGAACGACTCCCTTGTCGAACTCGCCTCGCCCATGTAGGATCGGAAGTATGTCTAGAGGGGGGGTGATTAGACTACTTGACCAAATAAAAATCTAGCCTTTTCCCAATTTTAGTTCTTGGCAGATTTTACCTATCTTAGCACAAGTCAAGCAATCTCCACAAAATTCAAGAAAGCATGCAAAAGAGTATATGAGCAGCGGAAAGTAAAGCATGCAACTTGCAAGAATGTAAAGGGAAGGGTTTGGAGGATTCAAACGTAATTGGAGACACGGATGTTTTTGGCGTGGTTCCGATAGGTGGTGCTATCGTACATCCACGTTGATGGAGACTTCAACCCACAGAGGGTAGCAGTTGCTTGTGAGTCCACGGAGGGCTCCACCCACGAAGGGTCCACGAAGAAGCAACCTTGTCTATTCCATCATGGCCATCGCCCACGAAGGACTTGCCTCACTAGCGGTAGATTTTCACGAAGTAGGCGATCTCCTTGCCCTTACAAACTCCTTGGTTCAACTCCACAATCTTGTCGGAGGCTCCCAAGTGACACCTAGCCAATCTAGGAGACACCACTCTCCAAGAAGTAACAAATGGTGTGTTGATGATGAACTCCTTGCTCTTGTGCTTCAAATGATAGTCTCCCCAACACTCAACTCTCTCTCACAGGATTTGGATTTTGTGGAAAGAATATTTGAGTGGAAAGCAACTTGGGGAAGGCTAGAGATCAAGATTCATATGGTTGGAATGGAATATCTTGAGCTCAACACAAGTGTAGGTGGTTCTCTCTCAGAACATGTGTATTAGAAGTGTAGATGTGTTCTGATGGCTCTCTCCACGAATGAAGAGTGCGTGGAGGGGTATATATAGCCTCCACACAAAATCTAATCGTTACACACAATCTGCCAAACTCGGTGGGACCGAATGGTTAAACTCGGTCGGACCGATTCAACAAACCTAGTGACCGTTAGGATTTTCGGTGAGACTGAGATGCAACTCGGTAGGACCGATATTGTTAGGGTTAGGGCATAACATAATCTCGGTGTGACCGATTACGCAAACTCGGTGAGACCGATTTTGGTAATAAGCTAACCAGAGAGTTGGTCAGGTAAACTCGGTGGGACCGATTCGCTCATTTCGTTGAGACCGAAATGTTACAAAAAGGGAAACAGAGAGTTTACATTGCAATCTCGGTGGGACCGATCGCTCACTTCGGTTAGACCGAAACGTTACGAAGGGAAACCGAGAAATTGGAATCCCATCTCGGTGAGACCGAGATCCCTATCGATGAAACCAATTTGCTAGGGTTTGTGGCAGTGGCTATGACATGTGAAACTCGGTGGCGCCGGGTAGAAAGAATCGGTGGGGCCGAGTTTGACTTTTGGTCTAGGTCAAATGTGGATGTGGGAAGATAGTTGAGGGTTTTGGAGCATATCACTAAGCACATGAAGCAAGAGGCTCATTAAGCAACACCTCATCCCTCCTTGATAGTATTGGCTTTTCCTATAGACTCAATGTGATCTTGGATCACTAAAATATAAAATGTAGAGTCTTGATCTTGAAGCTTGAGCCAATCTTTTGTCCTTAGAATTTTGAGGGATCCACTTTCCTCATCCATGCCATGCCATTCATTGAGCTTTTCCTGAAATATTGATCTTGGAATAATGTTAGCTCAATGAGCTATATGTTGTTAGGAATTACCAAAACCACCCAGGGATAGTTGCACTTTCAATCTCCCCCTTTTTGGTAATTGATGAAAATATATAGATCAAAGCTTCGACAAATGATAATAAGAGTGAAAGATATCGTCGCTTTGAGAAGTATGTGATAAGCAAGAGCTCCCCCTAAATTTGTGCATATTTTAAGATTTGCTTTGGACTGCAAATGCACTATGAGTTAGGATCATAGGTTACTCTTCCATGTCACATACATCTTGGTGGAGCACTCAAAATGATAAGAATTAAATACATGCACTCATCACCAAGCAAAGCGAATGATCATATAAGGATAAGAAAGATAATAACATCCAAAAAGCATTAAGTGTAGCTTATGATCAAACACATGATCATCAATGTCTCACAGATAATAGCATAGTATCTCAAGCACTAAAAAGCAAACAAAGTTCAACCAAGAAGACAAGAGAGAACAAATGCAAACTCTCTCTCTCGAAGCCTATGATCTATACATTTTCTCCCCCTTTGGCAACAAGTTACCAAAAAGTCCATAGAAAATGCATAGCACTAAAACGACTCTCAGGCTTGGTCTTCAGGTGGTGGAGTCCGTAGAACGCCAAGGACGAAGGCTTCAGTTGAAGTAGATGGAGCTGCTGGGGTAGGAGCTGGAGCTGGTGGAACTGAGGCTGTAGCTGGTGCAGAAGTAGTGGCTCGTGTCGAGGCTGGCACTACTGGTGATCTCTGAGCTCTGGGCACTCCGCAAATGCATCGCTTGTTGTCTTGCCCTTCCTCTCCTGCATATCATCCTGTAGTTGCTCCACAGCCAGATCAATCTCAGTCACTTTCACATCTAAGTCATAGAACTTTTGTTCCATGATTCTTTCCAAGCTCTCTTGGTTTCGAGTCAGGGTGGCTAGTCCTTTCTCAATCCTCAGAGTTGATGCTATCAGATAACCGAGCTGCTCCTGCTTGTTCTTCAAAAGGTACTCAGATGCCTCCTCTTGAGTTGGCATCTTGGCAGCTTTCTCCATCTTTGCCTTCTCCTTCTTTGCTTGAGCTTGTGCAGATGATGGTTCATTCTCATTCATCACAACTTGATTGTCCTCAAAATCTGGATGGATGTGCAGGTGTTCCTTATCCAACAGTTATGTGCCTGTGCCCATCTTCGAGTTAATCAACTCCTGAATGTGTGGGGCATATCCACAACTCCGCTTCTGATCAGCTGCTGTCCTCTTTATGGTCTCAACTATGAGGCTCATGACCTTGAACTTCTGTGGCACATCAAATATGTGAAGCAAGTTAATTGCATGGCCTCTGATCATTTTGTGATCACCTGACTTGGGCAAGAGAGTGTGCCTTAGAATCCAGTTGATTGTAGGCAGCCCTGACAGAAGGAAGTGAACTGACCCAAACTTGAAAGTTTCAAGAGCTTTGTCTGGGATCTCCTTATACATGTTTGACATGGAATTGTGATCCATCTTCTTCTTGGCATAGACATCCAAGTCATCTTCTTGCTCTTCTGGGGCATTTATCAGCTGAGCCCATTCCTCAATAGTTGATTGGTACCTTGTACCTTCAGACATCCATACTATCCTGCCATCTGGATAGAAATGTGCTGTGGAGTAGAATTGCATTATGAGCTCCTCATTCCACTTTGTGAGCTTCTGCCCAACAAAGTCTGCAACTCCACAAGCTTTGAAGCTGTCAAGCACTTCAGGATAGTGTTCTTCATTATCCTTGATATATTCCCAGTCAACCCACCTCATATCACTCACTATGGGTTTCTTGTCCAGCAGCACTGTCTCATAGAAGTCTTGTTGTTCCTTGGTGTGGAACCTCTAATCAACAGCAGTCCTTCTCCTTATAGCATATGGGTCTGCCTCTCTCCATTTCCTCAGCCCTGAATCTCTCTTGATCTTCATGTCCTCAGCCACAGGATGAACATCGTTGTGGTCTGAAATCTTGGGCTTGAGCTTTCGCAGAACTTGTCCTTCTTCTTCTTCTTCAGCAGCAACATCAGGCACTGGGGTCTTATTCTTCTCAGCAGCAGATATGTTCCTAGTGTTTCTCTTTGGTGCACTCTTGGGCTTGGAGGCAGCTTTGGGTGCTTCTTTGGGCTTTGATGAAGCAGCCCATGTCCTTATGGCATCATCCATAAGCTTCTGTGCCTTAGGTGCTCGTGCAGCAACCTCTTCTTCCTCTTCTCCCTCAGAGTCTCTCCTCATAGAGGGTTTGCCAAGAACTCTGGCAGTAGTGGTTCTGACTCTCTTCTTCTTCTTGTCTTGGCCACCTGCTTCTTCTTCAGATTCCATGGTAAACTTCATGGTTTCTCAAGTGGCAACCTTCCTAGGCTTGGAAGTGGGAACTCTCCTTGCAGGTGCCTTCTTATGCATACCAGGCTTTGTGGCTGCAGCTGAGCCATATTCTTTCTTGAGCACCTTCTTCTTAGAAGTGGCTTCCTCTTCCTCTGCCACATAATCTTCATCCTCAGATTCAGAAGTTCTTTTCTTGCTTGCTCTAGTGGCAGCTTTAGCAAGTTGCTTGGGGTGATTCTGCGACCCTCATTAGAGCTACTAGAGGGACTAGTGCCCTCACTCAAGTGAATCTGCTCCTCTGACTTGTTCAGGCTGTCACTCTGGTCAGACATGTTGCAAACACTGACTGCAGACCCTGTGAATAGATTGTAGATGAGATAGAGTGGATGAGCATCACAAAATGCAGAGATTTTTGCAAAAGAATGAGTCAAGAACTTAGTTTTAGTTTTCCACAGAAAGCATTTCGGATCTACCGATTTGCAAACTCGGTGATAATGAAGCAGCTTTTGGAACCAAAGCTAGTGAACTCGGTCAGACCGAGTCACAGTTTGGTGGCACCGAGACTGCTAGGGTTTCACAAAATCCTGAACTCGGTCACAACGATTAGCAATTCTCGGTCAGACCGAGAACCACATGTGCAATGGCCGTGGCCGAATCGGTGGAACCGAGTTCTGCAACCCGGTGGGTCCGAGATGGTTTCAGCGGAAACCTAAACCTAAATTTTCGAATCGCATCTATTCTAAGGATTGTTTTGACTGGATAGAGGTGTTTCAATCGTAGAAAGAATCTTAATGAACACAATGTGCTAGGAATCAGACGGGGATAGCACTGTGATCGAGTCCATACCCTAGTTCGGCGATGAACTCGCTACGGCGGCAACGGCGGAGACGAAATCCGTTGACGGCGGCGGAGACCAGCGACAGGAGGCGGCTGGCGACGAGGAGGACGATCCGGAGACCCAGGAGGCAGAGCGAGCTATGCGCGGGCGAAGAGGTTTCGGCGAAATTTCCAAAATTTTGCTCGTGAGTATATATAGCCCGACCCTGTCGGTGTGACCGAGTGGAACAACTCGGTGGCACCGAGATGCATAATCATGATACGATTCTGACAACTCGGTGTGACCGAAAAGTTCAAATCGGTTGCACCGAGATGAAAACCTAGATCGACTTAGTGATCTCGGTATGACCGAAAAGGAGGAATCGGTCAGACCGAAAAGCACAAAGAAGTTTTGGAAGTTTAAGTCTATGACAAATCAGGGACTCCGAGTGCTCCTCACACAGAGTGGTTTGAATCTGACTTGATCAAATTTGATGATGTAGCATGAATAGAGTTTGAGACGAGAAAAGCATAGATAGCTAGAGAGGGTTCTTAGGCATTCTTGTCCATCCACTTGGCAAAAGAAAATAAATAAATCAATCAAAACAACAAGTGGATGTCCTTGAATGAGTAAAATATGCAATCAACATGCTCACACAATAAAATGGCAAATGAAATATGTAGCAAAGCATGCACAACCAATTCGAGCATCTATCAAGCAATTGGCGATGACTAGGTCATCTATATATGAGTATATTGACTTAGGAGTCAAATGAGAACATTTGATCATAGGTCATACTCATCGTTTAAGCACAAGTGGGGTTACCACTTTAACATAAAGCATTGTTTTGCTCACATCATTAGAGTTACTTTAGCTCAAATCTTAGAGTAAAGCTCCCCCTAGATGTGAGATCCCTCCTAAGAGGGATGAACTAACCTTGGGTTTTGTCGATGATGACTTCATGTAGATGTTGAAGATGTGGATGCTCAATGTTGATGTAGATCATTTGGAGCTATCCATTGGAGTGAGTTGCACTTTCAATACCTACAGGTTAGTCCCACAAGGAACAAACAAGGATATCCATAGACATAGAGTGATGCACACACAAGATGATGTCTATGAAAGATTTTAGGTTACCTTGTCCCTTGTCTTACCAACAAGAGGGTTTGTGACTCCTTGAACTAGTGCAAGATGTGGAAGTTGATTGCACTTGTTCTTGCCAAGATCATAAGAGTGAAGTATGTTGGCGGAGTCACCCTCAAGAACTCTCTAGTTCTTCTTCTTTTGGATCCACACCATCTTGATGGGAATCCTTGGTGTTGTAGTTGTACTTGATGAAGTGGAACTTGAAGTAGTCTTGGGAACCCACTTGACTAAGGTCTTAGGAGCTTCTTCAAATGCATCAATTTCCTCTTGAAGCTTGTCCTTGCCTTTTTGCCTGTGGTCTTGTGGTGGAAGATCATCTTGAGCTTGTGTCCCTTTGAAAGAAGTAGGATCATACTTCTCTTGTTGAGGAACAAACATTGTCTTGGGGTATTGATCTTCTTCCCACTCAACTCCATTGGCATTGAACTTTCGTTCAAAACCAACACCTTGATTCTTCCGGTGCCTTCCTTGCTTGCGTACAATTTCCTCGAATTGCTTACTTCCGGAAAGGCTCTTGTAAACTCCTTTCTCTATAATTCCCTTCAATAAGCTATTTTCTTGCTCAAGTGTAACTTGGCTAAGAGAATCATTAGTGGAATCAAGAGAACTACTAGAAGCAACAATATTGGATTTAGCATGATCATTGTTACTACTAGAGGAAGAATCTTTCTTGTTCTTGTTACTAGACTTGACTTGAGGCATGTAAGTGGATAAGAGTAAACGTTTGGCAACGTAATAAGAACTTTTCTTACAAAGATCATCATTGATTGCTTTTAAGAACTCATGCTCTTGCTCAAGGTTGAGATTTTCAAAGCATAATTTCTCATGCGTCTTTAAAAGTTCTCGATGAACTTCTAAGATAGTTTCATGAGCTAACTTAAGAGTGTTTAGTTCTTTAGTTAGAGACTCAATCTTCTCCTTATCATTGTCATTCGTTTTAGCATGATTAATTGATGTTTCATCATAGTATTCATCACTAGAGTTGTCAACAAGTAAATCATCATCACCTAACAAGTCATCTTCATCACTATTGAAATCAACATACTCCGGGTGTGATACGTTTGGGCCTTTAGCCATGAAGCATGTTCCAACTCCTTCATTTGGTGAGTCAAATATGTCGTGAGAGTTGGTTGACACAAGTGCTAGACCGGCAACACCTTCATCTTGAGTATATTCGGAATCGGAGTGATAGCTTCTCTCGGAGTGGTTGTCGGAGTCGGAGCCGGATACCCATTCACCAACATGAGCTTGATGTCTTCGTTTTGTGTAGCTCCTTGATGACTTGTCCTTTCTTTCCAAATCCTTGATTCTCCGTGTGGGTCTTCGTTCATAACGATCATCTCTACTCTTTCTTTCTCTAGATGGTGATTCTTCTCTTCTACTTCTTCTTTTGGGAGAATCTTCTCTTCTCTTGTAGGGGGCCGTACACTCATTGGAATAGTGTCCGGGCCTTCCACAATTGTAGCAGTTTCGCTCTCGACTAGAAGATCTTTTGTCATTGTAGGACCTTGACTTGGAGCTTCTATCTTTGCTTCTACTCTTGTAGAACTTGTTGAAGTTCTTCACCATTAAGCTCAATTCTACATTGAAGGTTTGTTTCTCACTTGATGATGTGGGGGCTTCACATGAGGCTTTGTAAGCACCACTTGATTTGTTGTGAAGTTCCTCTTTATCCTTGAGTGACATCGCATGAGCAACAATTCTTCCAATGACTTCTGTTGGCTTGAGATCTTTGTAATTTGGCATCATTTGGACCAATGTGCACACGGTATCATATTTTCCATCCAAGGCTCTTAGGATCTTCTTGATGATGAATCTATCGGTCATCTCTTCACTCCCTAAGCCGGCAATCTCATTTGTGATAAGAGCAAGCCTAGAGTACATTTCAGCGACACCTTCACCATCCTTCATTTTGAACTTGTCAAGTTGACTTTGAAGCACATCCAATTTGGATTCCTTGGCCGGAGTCGGTACCTTCGTGCATATCAATCAAAGTATCCCAAATTTCCTTTGCATTCTCAAGACGGCTGATTTTGTTGAATTCTTCGGGGCACAATCCGTTGAAGAGGATATCACAAGCTTGAGCGTTGTATTGCAGCATCTTTAACTCTTCTGCGGTAGCTTCACGGTTCGGTTCTTTCCCATCAAAGAAGTCACCTTGCAAGCCAACACACACAATAGCCCAAACGGCAGGGTTACGTCCAAGAATATGCATTTTCATCTTATGCTTCCAACTAGCAAAATTAGTACCATCAAATTAAGGACCTCTACGGTGATAATTTCCCTCGCTAGATGCCATACTCTCCAGGTTGTGAAACCAAGGCTATGACCACCAAAAGATATGGAAATCAAAGCAAATGGAGACCAAATCTCTGATACCACTTGTAGGATCGGAAGTATGTCTAGAGGGGGGGTGATTAGACTACTTGACCAAATAAAAATCTAGCCTTTTCCCAATTTTAGTTCTTGGCAGATTTTAGCTATCTTAGCACAAGTCAAGCAATCTCCACACAATTCAAGCAAGCATGCAAAAGAGTATATGAGCAGCGGAAAGTAAAGCATGCAACTTGCAAGAATGTAAAGGGAAGGGTTTGGAGGATTCAAAGGCAATTGGAGACACAGATGTTTTTGGCGTGGTTCCGATAGGTGGTGCTATCGTACATCCACGTTGATGGAGACTTCAACCCACGGAGGGTAACGGTTGCGCGAGTCCATGGAGGGCTCCACCCACGAAGGGTCCACGACGAAGCAAACTTGTCTATTCCATCACGGCCATCGCCCACGAATGACTTGCCTCACTAGTGGTAGATCTTCACGAAGTAGGCGATCTCCTTGCCCTTACAAACTCCTTGGTTCAACTCCACAATCTTGTCGGAGGCTCCCAAGTGACACCTAGCCAATCTAGGAGACACCACTCTCCAAGAAGTAACAAATGGTGTGTTGATGATGAACTCCTTGCTCTTGTGCTTCAAATGATAGTCTCCCCAACACTCAACTCTCTCTCACAGGATTTGGATTTGGTGGAAAGAAGATTTGAGTGGAAAGCAACTTGGGGAAGGCTAGAGATCAAGATTCATATGGTTGGAATGGAATATCTTGAGCTCAACAAGTGTAGGTGGTTCTCTCTCAGAACATGTGTATTGGAAGTGTAGATGTGTTCTGATGGCTCTCTCCACGAATGAAGAGTGGGTGGAGGGGTATATATAGCCTCCACACAAAATCTAACCGTTACACACAATCTGCCAAACTCGGTGGGACCGAATGGTTAAACTCGGTCGGACCGATTCAGCAAACCTAGTGACGGTTAGGATTTTCGGTGGGACTGAGATGCAACTCGGTAGGACCGATATGGTTAGGATTAGGGCATAACGTAATCTCGGTGTGACTGACATACAAACTTCGGTGAGACCGATTTTGGTAATAAGCTAACCAGAGAGTTGGTCAGGTAAACTCGGTGGGACTGATTTGCTCATTTCAGTGAGACCGAAATGTTACAAAAAGGGAAACAGAGAGTTTACATTGCAATCTCGGTGGGACCGATCACTCACTTCGGTTAGACCGAAACTTTACGAAGGGAAACAAAGAAATTGCAATCCCATCTCGGTGAGACCGAGATCCCTATCGGAGAAACCGATTTGCTAGGGTTTGTGGTAGTGGCTATGACATGTGAAACTCGGTGGCGCCGGATAGAAAGAATCGGTGGGGCCGAGTTTGACTTTTGGTTTAGGTCAAATGTGGATGTGGGAAGATAGTTGAGGGTTTTGGAGCATATCACTAAGCACATGAAGCAAGAGGCTCATTAAGCAACACCTCATCCCTCCTTGATAGTATTCGCTTTTCCTATAGACTCAATGTGATCTTGGATCACTAAAATATAAAATGTAGAGTCTTGATCTTGAAGCTTGAGCCAATCTTTTGTCCTTAGAATTTTGAGGGATCCACTTTCCTCATCCATGCCATGCCATTCATTGAGCTTTTCTTGAAATATTGATCTTGGAATAATGTTAGCTCAATGAGCTATATGTTGTTAGGAATTACCAAAATCACCCAGGGATAGTTGCACTTTCAGCTCATCATCGACCCCTACTACGAAAAGATGAAGCAGGATGCCCAGAGAACAAGTCCCGTATCCTGGCACGGGGCCTGGATGCGGCAACTGGATGAACCTCATGTCAGGTTTGCGGCCAAGAGCATGTACACATGCTACGAGATGCACAGTCGGATCATTGACATGAGGAAGTGCCTCGTTACCCAAATCAAAGAGCCCAGATCGAGCCACAAGTAGAGCAAGTGTCACAAGAAGTAGATGATGAGCAGATGATCGTTTAGGCTAGTTAATCATGCATGTAATATATAGTTTACTTCATTGGTGTGTGTGCAAATGTCATGTGTGTAGTAGCCACCTATGTAATTATGCATGTAATAGTTTACTTTGGTGTGTGCAAATGGCCATGGTTGTAGTAGCCACCTGTGTAAGTGGATGTTTAATTTGGTTATGCAAGCATGTCCTTAAAAGTGTGTGTGTGTGTGTGCGTATATATATATATATATATAAATATATATATATATATATATATATATATATATATATGTTGTTGTTCTGTATGCAATCCCATCGCACAACACACACGTCTTATTAGCAGCAACCGTCTGTGTTATTATCGGTCTTCACACACATATCTGATTACAGACCTGTTTGCCGCGTATCACACACATCTTGTTAAGTTGAACTATTTCTGTTCTCATGTCTCAACGCAAACAGTTCATCCGAGTGAACCGCAAGCCGTATATCGCGCACACCTTGATCTGGCTGACCGTTTTTTGTGTTGCCTAATCACAAAATGTTCATCCGAGTGAACCGTATGTTGTGTATCGCACACGCCTTCATCTGCCGGCCCGTTTCTTTTGTTCCTTCTCATCTTAAATAGTTAATTGAACTGAACCGTATGCCCTTCACCGCACACGCAACTAAAACCTGAACCGTGTTTGATGCATCTGTCATCGCAAATGTTTTATACATTTCTGACGGTTTTCGTACAACACCGTTTGCGATTATTGCATCGCACACAGTTTCTCGAAGGGTCTCTGATCATAGTGTCGCGTTAGCCGCATCGTGCAATAGTGTATCAAGATGCCCATGCATTGCACGGAACATCAAGATGCATTTATATGAGTATTTTATCTTGTGAGAGAAAAGGATGAGTGATGGAAGGCCTTATTTGCAAATGTGGAGAGGGGTGTGGGTATCTTTTTGAAAAATTCCATAGTTTCCTTCCTATCCGTCAGATACAAATTGGACGGCCTATACTGCAGGATGGCAGGCACACCATCATCACCAATTCTATTTTTTATCTCTACTCTTGTAAAAAAACAGAGTTGGTTATGATGGTGTGCCTGCCATCTTGCAATATAATAAAAAATAGAGTTGTTAATGATGGTGTGTCTGCCATCCTACAGTATAGCCCGTCCAATTTATATCTGACGGATAGGAAGAAACATATGGCAATTTTTCAAAAAGATACCCACACCCCTCTCCACATTTGCAAATATGGCCTTCTCTTGTTCATCCTTTTCTCCCACAACATAAACTACTCAAACTAATACATCTTGATTTTCTGTGCAACACATGGGCATCTTGCTAGTCTCCTATAAAAGACTCAGTTGGTGATGATAGTGTGTCTGCCATCTGTCATTTCTTACCATCAGATCTGCATCTAACGACTATGATGTAAGTCATGGCATTTTTGCAACAGGACCCCACTTCTCTGCTCCAATTTGCAGAAACCCCTTAGTATCTTGAAACCAAGCACATCCCTCCCCCACCTCATCAAAATAGCCACAAGGAATATATTTTGAGTGAAACCTAATACGAGTATAATTTTAGTGATATATACACCAAACTAGAGTGTCTTTCTTTCAAGTTTGTGAACATGTATTATTCTATTTTGGACCCGTTGCAATGCACGGGCACATTGCTAGTAAGAGTAGAGAAAAGGATGAACGAGGGACGGCCTTATTTGCAAACGTGGAGAGAGGTGTGGGTATCTTTTTGCAAAATTGCCATAGTTTCCGTCCTATTCGTTAGATATAAATCTGACGACCTATATTGCAGGATGGCACGCACACTATCATCACCAACTCTGTTTTCTACTCCCTGTGTTCCTAAATATTTGTCTTTGCAGAGATTTCAACAAGTTACTACATACGGAGCAAAATGAGTGAATCTACACTCTAAAATATGTCTACATACACATCCGTATGTGGTAGTCCATTTGAAATTGGAAAAAGACAAATATTTAGGAACAGATGGAGTATAAGAGTAGACATGGAGATATATCTCCAGCATGGTCTACAACAAAAAATGTGTTGGACTGGTTAGCGCCGGATGCTCGCAACGCGATGACCTGAGTTCGAATTATTTCTTTAACTTCATATTTTTATATTATATATTACTTATTTAATATATACTCCTACTTATTTCGCTACTGTACTGACAATGGAACCCACAGAGTACTTAAAATACAAGATTAAGGATGGACTTGTTTCTTTTTAACTTTCTGTATGAAGCTGTAGCCACCCTGCAAGTCACGTGTACACTGTACATGCAATTAACTTTTTATAGAGGGAGAATCATACACACAATTAACTCAAATGGATTGGGCGTCACTATTATTTCCAGCATAAGAGCATCTCCAATGGCAGCCGGCAAATTTCCTCCCGCTTCCTTCCGCGGAGGACGACATCAAACGCCAGACACATACATTCTCACAACTCCTGCCAACCAGATGAAATTCGTGCAAACACAGACTGTTTTCATATAAGCATGAAGGATTTCATATAAAAAAGCCGGATCTTCATATAAACATGATGTATTTCATTACATTTACATGAACTAAGCGGTGCTAATCCGCCTCTCTTGGTATAATTAATACTCCCTCCGTCCGGAAATACTTGTCCTAGAAATTGATGTATCTAGACTTATTTTAGTTATAGATACATCCAATTTATCCATTATTAGAACAAATATTTCTCGCCAGCCAGAGAGGGAGTACCTAATCTAAATGGCCGCCCGCGGATCCCTTTGTTTTCCTCATGTCCGACAGACACTTGCGGGGTCGACGAAGGTCCTCGGAAGAGACGTAGCAGCAAAGAAACCACTTGAATGCGCAGTCGTCGCCTCGGCGGTGGCCTTCATCGGACCGAAGTGGCGGTGGCCTCCCGTGTTCTAATTCTCCGCAATGATGGCGGCGGACACGGAGAAGTTGGCCACTGACTCGTCGCTCTCCACACACCCGGCTTCCGTCTCTGCCTGCATGGCGTTGCCGCAGGCACAGGAGGCGCACCCACATACACGGGAGGCGCGGCCACCATAGACAGTGGTGGCACGGTACGACGCGGCAGCGAAGACGCCCGTACCGGCGTGCTCTCCGTCGTGCCGGCATGGAGCAACTCGCCACTGCTCATCGAGCTGAACTAGAGCGGCGAGTTGCTGAACCACGTGCCGGATTGGGGCGGCAACTGGCTCCGTCGGGCCAAGCGAGGTTGGTGAAGCACCGAGCCGCCTCGCCCGTATCCGGAGGGCTCGGCGGGCCACCCAGCCAGGTAGTATGCCGGAGAACGACTCCTCGGAAGCCATCGGAAGAGTGGAGAAAATGGTGAAGGAGGAGATGGGGGAGCGGTGAAGGGGTGCGATTCTTGCCAGCTGTCTGTCTGGCCTCATTTAAATAGAGGGCGTACAGTAGGGAGCTTAGCCGGTGTCTGGCCTCGTTTAAACCGAGGGCGGACGGGAGGAGCTCAGCCGGTGTTGAGTTTAATTCCGGCCCGCTCATGAACGTACGTGTGGCAGTACTAGGTTTCTCGGTTTGCATGCGGGTTTAACGGAGGGGTATTATGGAGGTGAGGAGGCGTGTTCAGCCGGGCATGCAGCAAGCGGCGCGGTACTATTTGATTTGACAGCGGGCGGCGCAGTTCTCGATACAACTTTAATGGAGACGAGGGAGGGGTAGCAGTTCCTGAAATGTTGAACAGCCAATGATGCATCCTCCTTCAATTAGCATCGTGCATGCATGTGGGAAGTAATGTGAGGAGGACCGGGAAAAGAGGTTGCACGATGTGAATGCAACGCAGTTTGCACTCATAAAAAGGCGCCCCTCCATTCTAATGCATCTACCACATCGTACGCACCTAAGCATTTGCCTAAGCACCTACACTAAGCGCAAAAGTGCTCACTCTAGACCCATGAAGGCGATGTGCGCGAGCGGCCAGCGGTTGTGCCAGATGGTCCACGACACCGGCCTGCGGCATGGCACCGAGGATCGTCTCTAGACGGTGTTCACGATCGGCTGGTCGATGGCCGCCGTCGACGCCAACTACGACTATCAGTTGGACCAGATGATCGTTGCCACCACCAACAAGTTCACTGTCCTCAAGAAGCTCGGGGACGACATCGCCGTACTCCTCCAGCCCGCACGCCTGGGCTCCTCATTGCCTTCCACCTTAATCGGCCTACATGGCCGAAACCTCTTTCAAGCACTGGTCGCTCTGCGACTACCCGCCGACACCACGAAGAATGTCCACATGGAGGTCGCTCTCGCCGCGAGGCACCTCGCCCTGCAAGAATTCGTCGACCTACACATCCACATGTACGAGCAAATCGTGTACATAGGTATCGACAAGGCCATTGAGGACGCTACGACGTTGGCCTTGCTCAACCGGCTGGAAGCCTTAGATGCCTTTGTATAGAAGCACCTTGACCTCGCCACAAAAGCCGCCGCTCCTTAGCCGTCGGTCGGTAGCCCGGCGCACCAAGTTGAGGACGAGGAGGTCGTACGTTGATGGATGCATCTTTCTTCTTACCTCCTGTAACCACCACTGCGATCGCATCATCGTGGCCTTAATTCTTATTGTGCTATTGTATTCTCGTTCCGGTCAATACCGACATGTGCAATCCCTTTGCTTAATTATATGCATCACTGTAACTAGTACTCCATCCATCAATTTATTAGTTGTGCTTACCTTTTCCATCAACTTCGTGCAATGCACGGGCATCTTGCTAGAAACACTAGAACATGTCGATCCGCATGTGACTATACCGACGATGCGCCAACCTAGCTACTACGTACCCTGCTTATCTGGTGGAAATAGCCTCGCCCTAGCGTTACCAATCGTTATTTCTATCTATCTATCATGCCAAGGAGCAGAACCAAATGTTACAATTTATACATTTTCTCTACTCCTACTCCTATAAAAGACTCAGTTGGTGATAGTGGTGTGTCTGCCATCCGTCGTTTCTGACCATTAGATCTGCATCTAACGGCTGTGAGGTAAGTTGTGGTATTTTTGCAACAATAGCCCATTTCTCTGCTCCAATTTGCAGAAAACCCCTTATTATCTTAAAAGCAACCACATACCTCCCTCACCTCATCAAAACAGCCTGAGAAATATATTTTGAGTGAAAATTAATATATTAGGAGTATAACAAAACAAGAGTGATTTCTTTCAAGTTTGTGAAACAAGTACTACTATTCTACTACGTTGGATCCGTCGCAACACATGGGCACATTGCCAGTAAAAGGAAAAGGTCTCCCGTGTTCGCGTCGCACCCCCACACGCCCGGGAATCCGGCACGCCACATAGCTAGGGAAGGCGTGTTGCCTAGCATTTTCACTTTCATGTGGGACCCCCGTTGAGAAAAATGACTATTGGAAAACCGCACCCCGCCCGCCGCCGGGTTGGAAAACAGAAACAAGGGGAAGATCCAACTGTAGCACGGCAGCCAAGAAATTTGATGTCTGATGGGGCTCGTTAATAGAGTGTTATTTATTCATAACTAGCAAGATGCCCATGCGTTGCATGGAAAATCAAGATGCATTCGTATCAGTAGTTTATGTTGTGGGAGAAAAGGATGAACAAGAGAAGGCCTTATTTGCAAATGTGGAGAGGGGTGTGGGTATCTTTTTGCAAAATTGCCATAGTTTCCTTCCTATCCGTCAGATATAAATCAGACGGCCTATATTGCAGGATGGCATGCACACCATCATCATCAATTCTATTTTTTATAAGAGTAGAGATTTAACCAAATCTCATGCGTGCAATGCACGTGTACCTTACTACTCCCTCCATTCCTAAATATACGTCTTTTTAGACATTTCAAATGGACAACAACATACGGATGTATGTAGACATATTTTAGAGTGTAGATTCACTCAATTTGATCCGTATGTAGTCACTTGTTGGAATCTCTAGAAAGACTTATATTTGGGAACGGAGGGAGTAGTTCGTAGTAGTAAGAAACAAATTCCGGGTTTGGCACGAGCTCGTACTCCGGGAGCACCACAAGGCCTGCTGCAGGAGTTACATTTCCCTCTCGGGGCCCACGGGACCAAGCTTTAGTGTCTTAGTGCACCGACCTATGAGTCAATGACATGCGGACCTTAAACACGGCTCACCCCCACATGTCATTCTCATGGTGGTGGCGTGGTTCGCGACTCACTCATTCGAGATGAACCGGCCGGTGGTGGCGTGGTTCGCGAGTCACTCGCTCGAGATGAACCGGCCGGTGGTGGCGTGACCGTGGTGAAGGTGCCACAACAGGGCATCGAGGTGTTATGAGGCGTAGATGGCCACACCGGCGGGTACTACCTGTAGTACAGAAGTACTTCCTCCGTCCCAAAATTCTTGTCTTAGATTTGTATCAAGTCACATTTTAGTATTAGATACATCTGTATCTAGTAGACTAATCTAAGACAAGAAATTTGGGATGGAGGGAGTACTCCAGCTAAGAACTGATGGCCGGGACGAAATGTGTCACAGCCGCTGGATGAAAATTCGATGGTGCGGGAGTACGGATCAGAGCACAGGAGCGGAGCAGTCAAACCGCGTCCAATCGGGTGTGGCTGTGGTAGAAAGTTGATGGTCGCCAAAGTTCAGCTGGCCCGCATGTCATGCACACAAAGGCAGAGCAGCGGTGGGGCCGAGAGGGATGAGGCGCACGTCGGGGGACATCGTGTCGTGGGTTGGAGCGGCGTCGTGGGAATCGCGTGTGGGTGTGCCAATGGTAGAAACAAGAAACGTGATGGTCGCCGTGGTTCAACTTCCACGGACAAGCTGTCATGTCTGCTGACACATGTATTGCATACCGCTCACTGCAAGGAGCAGTAGTAGAGAAAACTTATTCCAAACATACCATTTTTCCGATAAATTTCTCGAGATATCGTTAGTTTTTACACATGGGAGTACTCCTGCAAGGGTCAATCACAACAGGTGTTTTGTAAAAAAATGCATCTTGATGTTCCCCGCAATGCACGGGCATCTTGCTAGTTATAGAAGAAGCCCACATGGGCATCTTGCCGCAGGGTGTGCCACCGACCCAAACTCAATTTTTTTCCAGACACTTAGGTGCACCGGATGCCGTGCCACACTACAAAATGTAAAAAAAATAGCTCCAATTTTTTGTAAAACCTGTTATCTTCAAACCATCAAAACAGCCCGAGGAATATATTTTGAGTGAAGCATGATTCAGTTTTACTCATATATGTATATCAAAACTAGAGTGTTTATATTTCAAGCCCGTGAACAAGTATTATTCTACTACTTTGGATCCATTGCAACGCACGGGCCAGCAAATTTGTAGTAGTAGTCTCTATCTCTATCTCTACTCTACTCTTATAAAAACAGAGTTGTAGATGATGGTGTGCCTGCCATCCTGCAATATAGGCCGTCCGATTTATATCTGACGGATAGGAAGGAAACTATTGCAATTTCTCAAAAAAAATACCCACACCCCTGTCCACATTTTCAAATAAGGCCTTCCCTCGCTCATCCTTTTCTCCCACAAGATAAACTACTCATACAAATGCATCTTGATGTTACGTCCAACGCACAGGCATCTTCCTAGTCTACTACTCTCTTATATACTTGCAAGATGCCCACGCGTTGCACGGAACATCAAGATGCATTTGTATGAGTAGTTTATCTTGTGGGGGAAAAGGATGAATGAGGGATGGCCTTATTTGCAAATGTGGAGAGGGGTGTGAGTATCTTTTTACAAAATTTCCATAGTTTCCTTCCTATCCTTCAGATATAAATCGGATCGCCTATATTGCATGATGGCAGGCACACCATCATCACCAACTCTCCTTTTTATAAGAGCTCTTATAAAAAGTAGAGTTGGTGTTGATGGTGTGCCTGCCATCCTGCAATATAGGCCGTCCTATCTATATCTAACGGATAGGTAGGAAACTATGACAATTTACCCGCACTCAACTCCACATTTGCAGATATGGCCTTCCGTCGTTCATCCTTTTCTCCCACAAGATCTTGATGTTTCGTGCAATGCACGGGCATCTTGCTAGTCTCTACTCTTATAAAAAAACAGAGTTGGTGATGATGGTGTGCCTGCCATCCTGCAATATAGGCTGTCCGATTTATATCTGACGGATAGGAAGAAAACTTTGGCAATTTTGCAAAAAGAAACCTACACCCCTCTCCACATTTGCAAATAAGGCCTTCCCTCGTTCATCCTTTTCTCTCACAAGATAAACTACTCATACAAATGCATCTTGATGTTCCATGCAACGGACGAGGATGTTTCCTTGGGGGTCTCTCCAGCGCCGCGTGGCCGTAGTTGCAAGTTGACGCCCCTTGAGATGCCGACGTTGAGGGGCACTCGGATTTTTTCCGATGAGCAGGTAAGATGAGTTTGATCACGTATTCAATGCATTCTAAAGACTACTTCCGTGTCCATTTCCTAATTCCCCCCTGCCCACTGTTTGGCAGGTTAGGCTTGATGCGAGTGGAGATTGGCTTGCATATGTACGGGAGGGTACCAACATCAATTTGCACAACATTTACAATGGTGACACCGTTCCTGTAGAACCTTTTTCAACCATTGGGATCAGCCATGCAACAGGCCACCACCTGAATTGGTACGACCGAACCACTATGAGATTGAAGAAGATAGCACGAACCTTGCACATGGCGGTCAAAGGTGGACGATGCTGTCGGCGGCCAATTTGTTGCTGTACGAGTACGAAGACGTTGTGCTCCTTTCTAACCGCATCTTCGCTGTGACAAACCAGGGGACTTCTTTTGTATGGGACACATCCTACGGTATACTCCCTCTCCCCAAGTTTATATGTTTTGAATTTTTTTGTTTTATAAGTTTCAAATTCAAATTTAGAGCTCCCCATCACAAGTTGAGATTACAATGTCCATTAAATCATTGGTGCATGTATAGTAAAGAAACAAATCTCGAGTTCGGCACGAGTTCATGCAGCGGTAGCACCATAAGGCCTGGCGCAGGAGTTACATTTACCTCTCGGGGCCCTCGGGACTGAGCTTCAGCGCCTTACTACACCTGCCTTGGAGTCAATAACATGTGGAGCCGATAGGTGGCTGGTCCACACGTAATGCTCTCGAAGGAAGAGGGGTAGTGGGGCCGAGAAGGGTGAGCCGCAGGTCGGGGGACGTGTGGTGTCATGGGTTCGAGCGACATCATGGGAATCGCCTGTGGCTGTGGTAGAAACACTATGCTCACCGCATTTCAGTTGGCCCACATGTCATGCACACATAGGCAGAGGGGCGGTGCGGCCGAGAGGGGTGAGGCGCACGTTGGGGGACGTGGTTCCGTGGGTTGGAGCGGCGTCGTGGGAATCGCGAGTGGCAGTGGATGAAACGTGATGGTCGCTGTAGTTGAACTTCCATGGACAAGCTATCATGTCTACGGACACATGTATTGCATACCGATCACTAGAAGGAGTAGTAGTAGAGAAAACTAGGCGGATAAATAGTTCCTTATAGTCAAGCGGACCCACGCTACTACTTGTTACAAAGACATGCACACCATCAAAATAGTCCATCTATATCAATATACACAGAGAGGGAATTTTTTTTACAAGAGAAGAAATAGTTCATCCATCCATAATGCCCTGTTGCTGGTGCGGCTTCTTCTTCTTCTTCTTCTTCTTCTTCTTCTTCTTCTTCTTCTTCTTGTTCTTGTTCTTCTTCTTGTTCTCATTTTCTGTGGGAGACGGCTTCACAACAAGCTCTCTGGACCTTGCAGCTATCTCGAAACTCACACGGGCATCGAGGCAGCATATTTTATCCGCTCGTATGTCAAGGGATAATTCTCCCATCCATACGACCTTAATTCCAGCGTCTCGTCACCCTTCTGAAGATTTGTTCCGAGCACAAAATTTGCTACGTCGAATAGGGATGGTGTCGGTTTATCACAATCTTCTACAGGAATTTTTATTTTGGTTTGTACGTCAGCGATGCTTTTCAAATCAAGGTTGTATGGCTCCAACTTCTGTTTGTCCCCTGCGATGGCTGCCCCACAGAAGTATATGTCCTCTCGAGACAAGAAATCGTGAAGCTCACCTGGTATGGAGGGCACGTATATGATGTGGTACACCAAAACATCATCTTTGAGGCACAACTGAAGGACGGCGGCGCGTTGGATCTTCCCAGTGGCACGCTCCGTGTACTCTGCGTCGAGACCGATGACCTTCATCTCCACCTTTTGGAGGGAATTGGATACACTGTTGATCCACTTCCGAACAACCCTTGGTTGGTCGGTGACTGTGGCAACTATGCTCAACGAGCCTTCGACGATGACATGTTGCATGCTAAAAACCTGCATCTCGATCTCTTTCTTCATTTGGAACCGCTGGACTGGAGGGCTGTGGTTTCGAGAATTAGGATTAGATGGCTTGTCTAACTGAAGAAGATGATTATTTATAGGGGCTTCGGAATTACTCCAGGAGGATGTGAAGAGGTTAAAACAATGTGAATGCAGTGTGGTTTGAATGCAAATGAAGATGAAGGAGTAGTGAAGAAGCCGAGGAAAATTGGTTCCTGTTGGAGAAGTAAATGGGAGAAGTGGCCTGCAGGCAGTTGATTAGACGGCTAGGTAGACTAAACGAAAAGACTACATGTGTAGACTAAGGAGTGGGGCATGTCCCTGTACGTGCCCATCCTTCTAGCGTTACATGTGCCACTAGCTAGTTGAGGTCACTCTTTCGAATCACCGTGGCGAGACATTTTATGATTCCTTTTTATTTCTGCGCCTCTCCTGACAGGTGGGACCTATGCAAACGGATAAAAATGTGTCATAGCTGGTTCGGATGGATATTGGCGCGTGCGTGGGAGACACAACATTCTCTAGTTAAGGAATATGTGGTTATCCTCAAAAAAGAAAAGTCCTTCTTCACGCTTCCGCATGCACGAGAATTTGGTTCTGCTCGCAATATGGATGATACCTGGAGGATGAAGCGAACCCAGAGGCATGCTAGCATGGGAGTACTACACATGTTCCTACTACTCCTACTAGTAGTAGTAGTACAACTATGGTACACTTGATGGTCAAAATACTATTATTCATCTGGTCCTCACAGTGAAGTGACAAGACCCTGCGCCCGAGGTGACACTAGTCTAGGCGGCGAGTCTGGGTTACCAAAGTCAGCCTTACCTTGTGCAATGTGCAGTCACTATCACCGCCGCTGTATAGCATGCCCCGCCTCGTCTCCCTCTCTCCTAGCACCACTCCATCTCCATCTCCGTCTCCGTCTCGCCAGAGATCTTGAGGTCACTCTTATCATCTCACTGTGCCCCCGCGTACCCTCGCGTCGCTCGCCTCCCCCAGTACCACTATTCCCTCACTAGCCACTCCAGCATCGAGAGCCTTCTCCCCCGTAAATCAAGCCCCCCAAAACCCCACCTTCCAAACTCCACCATGGCCGAATGCGAACCGCGCAACATCCATATGAGCTGCGAGGAGCAATCTCCCCAGTGATGTCCTCGACCTCTGTTGTTCGTGTATGGACATGTTGAGCGCCCTGCGGCTGGCTGCATGTTTGAGGGGCGTGCACACGGCCATCGTCGAAGCGAAGCCTAAGCTTTTCAAGACACCCTGCTTGTTGCTATCTGGTCTTGCGAGATTTGTAAACCATGATACGGAGGCGTACATGATGCCCCTCGACTTCAATCCGACCTCCATTAGCCGAAACTTCTTTGCAGGTATGTAGTGGGTTGCCGTACATCATTTCCCTCGACTTCGATCCGATCACCATCGCCCGAAACTTCTTGCAGGTATGTAATGGGTCGGCATGAACTCCCATTGGATGGCTACCGTCAGAGAAGACGGGAAAAAGTTGGTCCTCGTGAACTTCCATACCTCCCATGAGATTATCCTTCCTCCGTTGGATGATATAGAGTTTTACCATCGCGGTCCTAGTCATCTAGATTACGTCGTCTGTTGGACGCACCTTGTTTTGCAGAAGATTTTAATCTGCCAAGTGCCCACACGACATGCGGATTACGCATACTTCAAGCTAATTGCCTTGTTCGATAAGGGACCCATGTAGCGACCAGACCTTAGACGGTCAAGTCTCTGTGCTTAAGTGTCATCCCTGGATCGGTATGCTGACACACACAGTACTCGAGGATTTATAACAGAGGTAAATCACATGTCTAAATAACGTAAATACTATTACCTCAATCCAAATAGCGGAAGAAACAACAAGGTTGTGGATTCCCATCAGCACCAACGGCAAAGTTGAGTGTAGAAATCGTAACCCTAACGTATCACTTACTCGTCGTAAGATTCCTGCAACATGAGATGTTGTAGCCACAAAGGGTCATGTGACGCCCCCGATTTAATCGTACACTAATCATGCACGCAAATGTGTACGATCAAGATCAGGGACTCACGGGAAGATATCACAACACATCTCTACAAATAAAAAGAAGTCATACAAGCATCATAATACAAGCCAAGGCCTCGAGGGCTCAATACAAGTGCTCGATCATAGACGAAGGAAGCAAATATCTGTGTACGCATATAAGTTAAAACAAGTTTGCCTTAAGAAGGCTAGCACAAACTGGATATGACGAAGAGGCGCAGCCTCCCCGCCTGAGATCCTCCCTAGCTACCTCGGTCGCCGCCGGCCGGGCTGCACGTAGTAGAAGGCACCTGCAGTAGTAGCCGCCATCGACGGGCGTCGCCCTGGGCTCCATCGTTGGTTGCAGCAATCGAGTAGAGGTAGGGGGGAAAAGGGGAACAAGGCAACCGTGAGTACTCATCCAAAGTACTCGCAAGCAAGGCGAACTACACTACATATGCATGGATATATGTGTACGGGCCATATCGCTGACCGAATCGCAGTAATGCCGTAATAAGAGGGGATAGCTAGTCTTAACGAAGACTACGCTCGACACCCTGTCTTGCAACAGGTGAAGAGGGCCATCCTCAAGTCCTCCTCCAAGCAACATCACATAGCAATAATCCTACCCGCCATCCTCCTCATATCCTCGAGAGAGAGCGACCACCAGGTATCCGCACTCGGAAGGGTGTGTTTTATCAAGTATCCGGTTCTAGTCATCATAAGCTCAAGGTACAACTCCAAGTCGTCTCCTGCTATCAAGATCATGGCTATCCAATAGATTAATCACTGCAGGGTGCACCATCTTACCCAAAGACGCTTGATCCCATTTGGCCGACACACTTTCTCGGTCATGCCCGCCGGAAGATCAACACGTCACAGCCCCACCCAGGCACACAACAGAGAGGCCAACACGCCGGTCTCAAACCTAAGCTGCCGTTAGGGTCCTGGGCCCATCGCCTCGAAAGCACACCTGCCAAGACGTTATGGGCCGCCGAAGCGCACTCAGCCTAGTGGCGCCCACCAATCCGCACGCGCCCGCCTGCCGACGCCCTCAAGTGCTTCGGCCGATACCACGACGCCGGGATACCCATAACTACTCCCGCAGATGGTTAGTGCGAGTAAGCTCAGAGCCAACTCAGATCAAATACCAAGACCTCAAGCGTGCAGTATCCACGACGCCGAACAGGCCAGGCCCACCTCTCCTAGGCGGTCTCAACCTGCCCCTGTCAGCCCGGCCTCAAGATCCACTTCCGGTGCTCCATCACCGACCCGACTTTAGTCTCCACATGTATCATGTATAAGTATATAGTATATACCCTTGATCACCTCCCGAGTGATCACTACCGATAGTATAGCACGGCGCACGGACAAGAATGTAGGCCACAGATGAATGTACTAGCATCCTATACTAAGCATATAGGATTGCGTAAGGTAACAACAGTAAGTAACAAGGACAAAGCAGCAAAGTATAGAGCATTCGCAAGAATATTGCTACACTACTAATGCAAGCAAAGATAGAGAAGAGTAGGCTTATATCTAGTGATCAAGGGGGGCTTGGCCCGTTGCTCGCAAGTGAGAGGGGCCGCCAACACCGTAGTCGAACTCGCCGCCAGCAGCTTGGCCGGTCTCAGAGTCTACCAGAGAAGAGGGGAAGAAACAATGAATACCAAGTAAAATGATGGCATATCGATGCATGACATGTCAAGAAGCGATGCTAGGCGCGTTCTAACGTGGGTATGAGGTGGTATCGGTTAATGGGAAACATCCGGAAAGTATTCCCTGTTTCGAAGCTTTCCGCGTAGGAGCCGAGGGGAAAGTTGCGTGTCTCGATAGGTTAGGGTGGGGTGGACGAACGGATCATGATCCGGATTCGCCTCGCCGTTTCCGAGCAACTTTCATGTAGAAAGTATTTTCATCCGAAGCTACTACGGATTATTTTATATTAATTTTAAAGTTTTAAATCATTTTCTAATTTATTAATTATTAATTAAATCAACATTATCCGTATTATTGTTTGTCGACGCCAAAGATGACGCCGAGAAATAACGCTGACCGTCGACCGGGTCAACCCGAATGTGGGTCCCATTTGTCATTGTCTCGAAGCTTAACTTAAAACAGTTAATTAGCTTAATTACTTGATTAGGTTAACTAATTCTAATTAATTTAGTTAAACCAAATTAATTAACTTAATTAATTCCCTCAATTAATTAATTAATTAATTATTTCTTTTACTAATTTCATTTTCATTTTCATTTTCTATTTATTTTTTTAAACGCTTTTTCAGGGCGTGGTCCCACTTGTCATTCGGACAGGCCCTAACGGTTCGTGGCGGTTTCAGTTCTCAGCCGCCTTGTAGGGCGCCGCGCCGGGTGAAGGGTTGCTACCGGCGCCGGTGATGCGGAAGGGCGGCACAAATGAGGCGCGGTGGTGTGAATGCGGCAAGATCTGGCCGCGGTTAAAGCACGCCTGAATCGGTACGCCGGACGCGCCAGAGGCTTTCAAGTGCGCCGCTTAGGGAACATGGCGGCGCCGATGGACGGAGCGGGTCGCTTATGAGCGCTGAAGCGCCACGAGGGGAACAGTGAAGACAGGGCAGCGAGAGACAGACGGGCGCTGGGCGATCCGGTCCGGGTGCCTCGGGCGTAGGGCTACATGAAGCGGGCGACGAGGGCTGGGACCGTGGCAAGGGAGCGAGGCGGTGAGGAGGAAGGAGAAAGGGTCTCGCGGCGAGGAGAGAAGGGGACGACAAGGCTCATTAGGCCGACGAGGAGGAGGACGAGGAAGCGGGCGACGGAGGGCGGCGTGGGCGACGCAAGAAGTGGCGCCAAGACCTCCAAGGAGCGGGCGCTATTGCCGGGCGTGGGTCAACAAGGCGACGTGACGCTGTCAGCCGGGTAAGCGCCTTGTTGATCCCGGATCGGGGTGGGAGGGGCGAGGAACGAGGGGTGGGGGGGTAGCCTCGATCCAATCGGATCGAGGGGGTGCGCTGTCGAGCTAGGGTTTCCCGTGGGGATAAGGAGGAGGGTGCGGTACGGGCCCGGGTGGGTCTGATGGCCTTGGCCGTGGCCCAAATGTGGGGTGTCTCTTCTATTCTTCTTCTTCTTGTTTTCCTTTTCCTTTTCTGTTTTTAATATTGTTTTCATTATTTTAGTTTTAGTAAAATATAATTTAGTATATAAATTAGTATTTCAACTTAGACCATAGTCACAAGAAGTCTAGTCCTCAAATAAATTAGTTTGACCTTTTATTTATTATAAAAGGTATTTAAATAATTGTTTTGCTGTTGTTTTATTCATCTTATAGTATTTAAACATTTTATAAAGGTGTGGCTTCTCCACCATAATAACCTATACAATATTTGGTTCACTCCTAACATTTTAGTTTTAATTATTTGAAAACTTTTATTTTGTTTGATTGATTTTGAATTTGATTTCTTTAATCGGTTTCGATCTAACGCGAGGTTAGCAACAGAATCGAGGTGACGTGGCATCGTTAACGCCGGGATTACTATAGCCCAATTATCCCAAGGCCACAATTCTCCTCCTGATTACAAGAAATCTCATTCCAGATTTAGGAGGGAGTAAGGGTGAAAGGCTAGGTTGCAAATTCTAACGGGTCTTCTCGGTCTTTGCTCTTCCCGAATAGTCGATCCTTTACGCTGATGTTCCATTTCGCCTACGTCATCATGACGGAAGTCAAGATACTTTGGAAACTTCATCGTATTTATGAATAGGTAACGGGCAGATCGGCAACGCATGTAATGCTTTATGGGGTAATAACTGATTAACCCATGAATGAGCAAGATATGAGTACCTCTCGAGGAAATAAATAAAACACATCGAGAGTAAAGTTGGAAGGTACAACAAGATGTTACAAGCAGATATGCAATCGCTCATTGCCTCAAACAGAAAGTAAAGGGGTTCGTGAGCCAATGGAATAAGTATTGTGTCCGATACCAGAATAGATCTACAGCAAGTGGTTCTCAATTACATACAAAGTCAAGCACGAGGAATAACTTTGTCAACAAAGTTGTACAGAGAGTCGTGTTTCGATCCCGTGTAATCAGGTTATGGGCCCACCATGGGTTAAAATAGGAAGGGCGCCATCTTGCATGGTCATGATAGCAAGGCATGCTCGGGAGATCAGCCTATATCGCTTATGCGCCCAGCAAATAACATCGGTACTAAGGGCGAGGGACTAATAGAACTGCTTTTCCCGCCATTGAACGAGGCGGACCAATAGGCAAAGTTCTCATCCATCGGTGGTTACCGAATGTTATCAACAATATTAATGTGGTCTTATCGACATCGCTTTGTACACCAAGGTGTTTTTCACATAGATCACAAGAAGGGTTAAGCAAACCAATGGAAGGAAAATATGATCATCAGATTAAACTGAATAATGGAAAGGAAAATATGTTTAAACACATATTTCAAGGGTATATCCTTCCCAAGGACAAGCAGCACGTATATCCATGCCAGTGATATAACGTAGAAAACTCCTTAGGTAAGGGAGAGAAATTTCATGACATTACCCATACAAATGTGTTTTGGATAATTGAGCAGGAAACATTTAACATTGGGCTTCAAATGTTCTTGTTGAAAATTGGAGTACCATAGACATGCTTCGAGATAGCATTGACATGGTCTTCAAAGAAGATCGGACCATGGAACACGTATGGATCCATCAGAATAACTTGTAGAATAAGTCTTACAATTCCTCATGGATGAATGGATAACCTTGCTGAAAAAGGAATCTATAACGATAGGTCCTCCACCGGGGTGCTGGCATGACATCATGTTACCGGTCATCAAAAGATCAACATCATAACTCTTGAAAGTTGTCCAACCATCATATCTCGGACCGAGATTCAGATCCGACATTGGTGTCAGGATAACTCGCACTTAGGATACCCGAGAAGAAAAGGTGTAACGCAAATTGGACGAGATGACATTGTAAGATTCTCGGGGAAATGAACTATGTAGTGATTGCTATCAAGAGTCCATCATTGACCCAAGGAGAGGACAAGGAGGTGTCCGTGAACCTCAACGGCAATTCACCGAGATCCCCAAAGATGGATTTCCACAATTAAGTGAACAAGGAGATAACATTTGTCACCAATAATATAAGGAAGTATGCTCGAGGAAAACATACACAATTAAACATTGGCTGAAAGGTGCGCCTTTAAATATGGGTTGGGTTGCACGACCAATGTCGAAGGGTGATTCAATAATCAATAGCCTAAGAATGAACTTTCGATCGTTAACTTCAAAGCAATAGGGTTGCTAGAAGTCCGTAACTCAAACAACACCGTTCACTTGTTGGTACCCCGGTTGGAATCAACACGAGGACCAAGAAAGAATGGCGATGGTGAGAAGTTTCACCATACCAAGAATTCTTAAGAGGTGGTGAAATTCTCACGACATTCTTCACATAAAAGATGGTAATACTCCAAGGTAAAGACGAACAAATGCTGGACAGCAAGCATCTCAAGGCATAACACAAAACACGAACAAGTTTGTGTTGAACGGAAGGCAATAAAGTGGTCGATGACAACACAAATCATCGAGGGCAAGGATGGTATTTCTCATCATGAATCCGCTGATATCCCGGAAGAGCTCGTAATGTTGATGATCACGCACCTTTGTCGCGAGAGTTCGTGAAGATGTAACCATGCGTACGACAACAAGTCAAAGTAATGATGAAGTGAAAGGTTATTGGAACCAAGGGTACGACACAAACTCGAAACCAAGCTTGTTGTTCAAAGCGAAATGATATGACGATGAGGATCGACGAAGGTTAGTTTATCGTCAAAAATTGTGCTCCGAGAAGAAGGACCGGGTAGCACGCTTAAAATCATCACGGCAATGATATAGCCAACAGGATAGGAATGGTGTGATCGGCACAAACTCGTGCATTTATAGAAGCTTTTCATCGAAGAGTTGTTGAACCGTGAGTGCGGACTCGTTCCGCTTATCGGGTGTCTTTGAGTGTTCATTAACTCAGAGCCCGTGGAAAAATGGAATCGCAATGTAGCACTTGATGAAGGACTCATAAGAAGTTATGCGCTCCATGATAATCTCGAGATACTGTGGGGTAATACCGGCACAAGATCAAAGTAAAGGTTGGACCGTGTATTGGATCCATAGGAGACAATTGTTTTAACTTGTCCGGAGAATGAGATCAAAGAAGAACAATCATGGTCGGAACCACGGTTGCAAGGGGATCAATTCACGTATACCATATGTTAGTTATCAAGGAAATAGTTATTGTTACAAGAAGCTTATGATAGGATATATATCAAGGCCCATGGGCATGAACACAAGGTTCAAGGTCACCCCACTTCTCCAATGCATACCCTTTCATTCACTTCTCGCTTTCACGAAGTTATAGCGTTGAAATTTTATCCGCAAAATACCAAGAGTACGACTCGTGAAACTTTCGAGTTCACACATATTAAGGAAGGCATAGGTTCAACCCATCGGGCATCTTAGATTCATATACCGTAATCTTTAGAAGTAATTAACTCAAGCTCAAGGCGAGCATGGTTGAGAAAGCGTATTTATACAATTTACCAAAGGCATTATGTATCGCTAAAAGGCTCACAAGTTTATTGAATATGAAGGCGTTGTCGACAAAATCCAACAAAGGATCCGTGGTCCACAAGGGATCCGACGTGAGCATCGGGTACTCAACTAGAGGAAGCACATTATAGAAACAATCGACCAACTCAATTGTCGAATGCAAAGGAATTATGATTTTAAATCAAGGGATCGTAAGCAATGCTCGATTAGAGATGGATAAGTTGAATAGCCTTAGGGTACAATCAACGACAATTGGATTGGTCGAGAACCAATTCCAGCTTAAAAGAATGGCACAAACCGAAAGATAATTTATAAGGATCAATGATGATTATGCGGTATTCAGAAACATACTGAGTCAACAGACTCAAAATGATAATGAAAAGGAATGTCAATAAGACTAGAGACTTATGGGATTAACCATAATGCAAGCAAGCAAGAATTTCAAGAGCGATAGGCTACTCAGGATTTTCGAAGTTCAAATAGTATTTTGAATACTTTTGTGAAATACATGAATCAACTGGGATGAGCGGATACTCCAAGTGCAGGATTTATTTGAAGGGGTATTCATGTGGCCAAGAACTGCTAGGCAAGAGGCACAAAGTATTCTTGGAACAATAGAGAAAACTTTGGGGTATCTTGTAATAACAAGATCAATGGGGATGATCGTATGAATGGCAAGTGTAAGTAGTTATCCATAAGGATTTATCGTGGTCGGAATAGCAAAAGTGATGGGCACAAAGTCTCGAGAGAATATCAAAGAGTATCTCCGAATCTTCGGTGCATGGTGATCACCGGATCAAGGGCCTCTCCGGAGAAAGTATTTTCGAGAACCTAAAGTTAGATTTAGTAAAATTTTGTTTAACCCGAATAGAAGAGAGCTCGTAGTCCCGTAGTAAAGGCGAGGAATAAAAGATCCTAATACCACCCAAATGGCGAGTAAGGCACACAACCAAGTTAGTAAAAGTTTTTGCAATGTCTAGACTCGACTTCGCCAAGGAGTGTGGAAGGGGATTCTCAGCAATCGGCTCGATACCAACTTGTCAGGACGCTTCGATTTAATCGTGACACTAATCATGCACGCAAATGTGTACGATCAAGATCGTGGACTCACGGAAGATATCACAACACATCTCTACAAATAAAAATAGTCATACAAGCATCATAATACAAGCTGCTCTCGAGGGCTCGAATACAAGTGCTCGATCATAGACGAAGTCGAAGCAACAATATCTCGAAAGTACGTACATAAGTTAAACAAGTTTGCTCTTAAGAAGGCTAGCACAACTGATACAGATCGAAGAGGCGCAGCTCCCGCTCGATCCTCCTAGCTACTCCCGGTCGCCGCTGGCCTGCACGTAGTAGAAGGCACCTCCGTGAGTAGTAGTCGCCATCGACGGCGTTCGCTCCCCTGGCTCCATCGCCTGGTTGCAATCGAGTAGAGGTAGGGGAAAAGGGGGAATAAGGCAACCGTGAGTACTATCCAAAGTACTCAAAGCAAGGCGAACTACACTACATATGCATGGATATATGTGTAATGGGCCATATCGTTGGACCGAATCGGTAATGCCGAATAAGAGGGGGGATAGCTAGTCTTAAACGAAGACTACGCTTCGGACACCGCCTGCAACGTAGAAGAGGGCTATCCTCAAGTCCTCCAAGTAACATCACATAGCAATAATCCTACCCGCGATCCTCCTCATATCCTCGAGAGAGCAACCACCGTTGTATTCCGCACTTGGAAGGGTGTGTTTTATCAAGTATCCCGGTTCTAGTTGTCATAAGCTCAAGGTACAACTCCAAGTCGCCCCTATCAAGATCACGCCTATCCCAATAGATTAACTTCACGCAGGGTGCACCATCTTACCCAAAGACGCTTGATCCCATTTGGCCGGACACACTTTCTCGGTCATGCGCCCGGTCATGAAGATCAACACGCCGCAGCCCCACCTAGGCACAACAGAGAGGCCAACACGCCGGCTCAAACCTAAGCGCCGTTAGGGTCCTGGGCCCATCGCCTCGAAAGCACACTCGCACGTTGGCGTGGGCGGCCAAGGCTCCAGCCTAGTGGCGTTCCTGGCCCAATCCGCACGCGCCGCCTGTCAGCCGACGTTCAAGTGTTTCGCCGATACCATGACGCCGGATACCCATAACTACCCTGCCAGAGATGGTTAGTGCGTATAAGCTCAGAACCAACCTGATCAAATACCAAGACCTCAAGTAAGCGTTGCAGCATATCCACTTAACGCCGTACAGGCTGTGCCCACCCTCTCCTAGGCGGTCTCAACTCTGCCTGTCAGCTCCGCCCAAGATCCACTGCATGGTGCTCCATCACCGACCCGACTTTAGTCTCCACATGTATCATGTATAAGTATATAGTATATACCCGTGATCACCTCCCGAAAGTGATCACTACCGATAGTATAGCACGCGTACGGACAAGAATGTAGGCCACAGATGAATGTACTAGCATCCTATACTAAGCATATAGGATTGCGTAAGGTAACAATGTATAATAAGGACAAAGGCGCAAAGCAGATAGGAGTATCCAAAGCAAAGAATATGCTACACTACTCTAATGCAAGCAAAGATAGAGAAGAGTAGGCGAGTATCTAGTGATCAAGGGGGGCTTGCCGGTCAAGCTTCCGCAAGTGAGAGGGGTCGCCACACCGTGAGTCGAATCGCCAACAGCAGCTGGCCTTGGTCTCGTAAGTCTCACCGGAGAGAAGAGGGTAAGAAACAATGAATACCAAGTAAACAGATGCATATCGATGCATGACATGTCAAGAAGCGATGCTAGGCGTCTTCAACGCGGGTATGAGGTGGTATCGTTATGGGAAACATCCGAAAGTATTCCCTGTTTCGAAGCTCGGGCAGAGGAGCCGAGGGGGAAAGTTGCGGTGTCTGGAGTAGGTTAGGGGGTGGGGTGGACGAACGACTGCGTATCCGGATTCGGCCTTCGTCGTTTCTGAGCAACTTTCATGTAGAAAGTATTTTCATCCGAAGCTACGGATTATTTTATATTAATTTTAAAGTTTTAAATCATTTTCTAATTTATTAATTATTAATTAAATCAACATTATCCAGTATTATTGTTTGCCGACGCCAAGATGACGTCAGCCAAATAACGCCGACTGTTGACCTGGTCAACCGACAGTGGGTCCCATTTGTCATTGTGTGAGTTTAACTTAAATGTTAATTAGCTTAATTACTTGATTAGGTTAACTAATTCTAATTAATTTAGTTAAACCAAATTAATTAACTTAATTAATTCCCTAATTAATTAATTAATTAATTCTTTTACTAATTTTCATTTTCATTTTTCTATTTATTTTTTTAAACGTTTTAGGGCGTCCCACTTGTCATTGGGACGGGGCCCTAACGGTTCACATGGTGGCGGTTCTTCGGCCCAGAAGGCCAGGGGCGCAATGGGTGAAGGGGGCGACCGTCGCCCGGGCGCCGATGCGGTCGAGCGGGCGCAATGAGGCGCTGGGGGTGAACGGGCGCAAGACTGTCAAGGTCGGGCGAAAGACGCGCGCTTAACTGCACGGCCGGACGCGTTGCAGGTCATGAAGCGCTGTGGAATATGGCGGGCGCCTGCGATGGACGGGCGTGGTCGACGCGCTTATGAGCGAGCGCCGTGCCGAGGGGAATGGGGCGGCGACGGGCGAGACGCGCGCTGGACAGACGGGCGCGGCGATCATGGTCCGGGGTGCTGCGCGTGGCTACACGCGAAAGTGGCGACGAGGGCTGGGACCGTAAGGGAGCGAGGGGCAGGGAGGGAAGGAGAAAGGGTCTCACGCGCGAGGAGAGAAGGGGACGACGAGGCCTGGTTAGGCCGACGAGGAGGAGGACGAGGAAGCGGGCGATCAAGCGTGGCGTGGGCGGCGACGGCAGCGCCTGGGCAAGACTCAAGTTGGCGGGCGCTTGCGGGCGGGTCAATGGGCGACGCGACGCTGGGCTGGGTCAGGCACCCCCGATCCGAATCGGGTGGGGAGGGGCGAGAGGAACGAGGGGTGGAATTACCTCGATCCAATCTGATCGGGAGGGGGGCGGCGCGGCCGGAGCTAGGTTTCCTGTGGGGATAAGGAGGAGGTGTGAGGCCGGGGCTCTGGCGGTACCGATGGCCTTCTCGTGGCCCGTGGGGGTGTCTCTTTATTCTTCTTCTTCTTGTTTTCTTTTCCTTTCTCGCTTTTAATATTGTTTTCTATTATTTTAGTTTTAGTAAAATATACACGTAGTATATAAATTAGTATTTCCAACTTAGACCATAGTCACAAGAAGTCTAGTCCTCAAATAAATTAGTTTGACCTTTTATTTATTATAAAAGGTATTTAAATAATTGTTTTTGCTGTTTTATTCATCTTATAGTATTTAAACATTTTATAAAGGTGTGGCTTCTCCACCATAATTACCTATACAATATTTGGTTCATCTAACATTTTAGTTTTAATTATTTGAAAACTTTTATTTTGTGTGATTGATTTTGAATTTGATTTCAATCGGTTTCGATCTAACGCGAGGTTAGCAAATAAGAATCGAGGTGACGTGGGCATCGTTAACGCGGGATTATCGTAGCCTAATTATCCTAAGCGTTGCTAAAAGTCAGACATTGAATGTAATCGCAATTTCACACCATAGGATAATGATGAATAATGGCTATCACTACATGCATATTTGGCTGGTGGAAAAGCTCTATGGTTATAATGTTTTTGCGAAAAGCCAATTTTTCCCTACTGCAAAGGAATATAATTGATTTAACTACAAAGTTGGTTGAAAAATATTGAGAAGGTAAACCCCCTCTCAATCCCAATTAAAAATTAATTTAACAACCCACCAAAATTAATTATATAGAGTGATGAGATCAACATGATAATCCAAGAACCAGATACTCAAGATGTCCATAACCGGGGACACGGCTAACCATGATTAGTTTGTACACTCTGCAGAGGTTTGTGCACTTTTCCCCACAAGACTCGATCTCCTCCGCTGGATTTCTCGCACTACATGGTGTTTGAGAAACGGATGACCGAGAGACAGTCTTTCAGAAGCGTTAGCACCTTACGATGGGTAGACCGGTACACCTACATCCCCTACATCTGCTACTCTACCACTGTAAGAGTTCACACAACTTAATCAACTATGCTAGAGCCCATAATAGCTTGTGGCTGCACACGGAAGTTTCCAGTATGAATAATCTTAGGATCCCTTTGAGCCTGGGTGGCGATCCATAGGAGAATCACACGGTACCCCGGGATTTCCAAAAAAATCAGGCAATCACTGGATCCCCAGGTGCCTCGATCCACCCAGATGTGTATTAAAGTTGCCACCTTAAGTTGAACCATTAATTAACATTCTCACATCTGTCATGAATACACTCAAACCCCATCCACGTCTACGAGCATAGCATAGCAATATAAGCATAACGTAGAAGTAACTCCCAAGGTTTGAATGCAGGGCAATAGGTTCCTACCTCATCAACTACTTCCCAATACCCACATGTTATCAATCCTACTTATGCAATGTTTGAGGGTGAAACTAATGCATAAAAACTGGGTATGAAAGGGATATGATGAAAGTGTGAACTTGCCTGTATAGTTGATGAAGATGATTCGCACTTGAAACTCTTGATAGTTCTACTCGTCACACTCCAGTCAATCTATCGTGAGCAAGCAATAGTAACCACACATAAGTAATCACTCAAAAGATCAAAAAATACGAACAAAACAATTCGAAAAGCTTCAAAACCAAGCAAATAACTCTTGCAACATAAAACAATTTCTAACAGTACCAAAATTATGTGAATTTGGCCTTATCAGAAAGTTTAGGTCAAGAGCTTCGATAAGCAAAAAGAATCAACTAAATCGGAGTTATAAAACTCAAGTTATGATCAAATGAAGTTTGAATCTAAAATTGTTTGAAATCAAAATTTTAAAACTTTCAAAAACATGTTTAAGTTGTTTACTGGATAGAGGGGATCATAACGAAGAAGTGGGCGTTGGTTTCATTGGATTTGGACAAACGAGCAAAAAGTTATGCTAGTTTGAAAAATAGGGGCCAATCTGTAAATAAAATACTCACAAACGAGTCCCTGGCAGAAAACTAAAATAAAAGAAAAAGACTAAATAGCGACCGTTCGCTACAGAAACTAATATGACGAAAACGCTCGCGGCAAAGACTAAAGCAACGAACGTTCACTACTTAACTAGGTTATTAAGAAAAACCGGGTTTAACCAAAAGAACCGAAGGCTGAAAAATAAACCGAATCGGACCGGGCGGTTTTACCGGTCCACGGCGGATCAACGGGACGGCGGTTTCCGGCGGCTGCAAGGGGAAGTGCGGCGGCAGATGCGGTGCGGCAACGGCGAGACGACGACGGGGCTGCGCGACGTGGGTGGTGGCTACGGCGGCGCGGGGCGGTGCTAGGCGGCGAGCGGCAGCGGCGGCAGTTAGCGGCGTGGGACGGCAAGAAGCGGCGATGCAGGAAGTGCGGCGGCGGCGGCGGCGGATCTCGCCAGGGTGGTGGTGGTTACTGCGAGGAGCGGCGCGGGGCGAGGGGCAGCGCTATTTATGGAGGGAGGGGACGAGATGGCGTGCGGGAGGGGCAAGGGGGCGGCGCAGAGTCCGGAGGCGGCACAGACGTCGAGGCGGCAGACTCCCGAGCGGAGTCCCACTCGGGGACGGAGGTGATGGTGCGCTGGGCCTTGGCCTGGCTTCGGCTGGGCCGGCCCAGTCGGAGGGAAGTTTTTTTTAAGACAGACAAGAAAATATAAACTAAATAAAATAAAAACAAACTATAGGCATATAATATATAAAAAATTTCAGAAAAAGATTTCCTACAACTTGAACATTTTCCAAGAGTCAAATAAAATCCACACCAATTCAAATAAAGCAAAGAGTGCTACTGCTCTTGTAAAATCCAGTAAAATCATTTTAAAAATACCAAAATGATTTCAAATTTATTTCTCTCCAATTTTCTGATGTAGGGAATCATGTTACCCTATTTTCCATGTATTCTATTTTTGGATACAAATAATTTGAATAAAACCCAAATAACTCCAAATTGAAAATAATTTCAAAGGGGACTTTAAATTTGAATTCTTTGAAACTTCCAACTCATATTTCATATAATTTGAAGAAGTCATTTTATCTTCTCTCGTGAAAATCATTGAGTTGCACAAAGTTTCAAAATTGGAAATATTTTCAAATGAAATTCAAATTCAACAACCCTTTTCATTTAATTAAATGGAAGAAGTCATGTCATCTTCTCTCTAGGGTTTTGTGTTGAAAATAATTTGAATTCACGGAGATCAAAATGCAAAAAGATGAAAGTTTGGGAAAGTCCTTTTATTGCCTCTCATTTAACTTTCAAAGGTTTCAAATTCACTGACTTTCAGACAATCAATCAAATAATCAATCAAATATATCTATTTATTATAACATTCCAAAATTTAGAATTTTGGGATGTTACAAACCTACCACCCTTAAAATGAATCTCGTCCTCGAGATTCGGAGAGGCTAGAAAGAAAATAGGTTAGGTTTGGGGTTCTTCTCAAAATCCATCGATCATCACAGGGGGCCTGGGGTGCTACCACCCTTAGAAGCATGGTTACTATTCCATCAAAATACTCATATACTCCATCCTTATTGTTGACAGTGTCGGTCTTCTCAGATTCTCAGGAAAAACTTCTTCTCTGGGCTCTTCGGGTAGTGGCATAACCTTTACCACATTTCTTTTGTCCTTTCATCTTGGTAAGGTTCTTCCATGACTGGGTCTTCTTAGCTGACGGGTCTGTTGCCAAAACTAAACAACTATCGATATCTCATGGAGGTCAACAATTTATGGTTTCTCCTGCAGGAAATGGGTCTGGGCTTCATTCTCACCGTATAACCTACGGTTGGCACAGCTGCCTCATATAAGGGCAAAATACTTATACCATTCTAAGGTTTATACAAGGTTTTGATCGTCGTCTCTCTACTATAGGTAAGTCACTCAGATTTACCATCCCATATAGCAAGGCGAATAATAAGAGTAAGTCGGTATGGTGATCAATCCATCCCGCACCCAAATCATTACCCTCAGATATGGTTTAGCGAATCTCGCATTCTAACACTCAGTCATCCTCACAAGCATTGCAGAATTTCTCTTGTCGACGAACCAAGTTCGGATATATCCATAGATTCTGCAAGCCAAACAAACATCCTATCGTTCCTTCACGCCTCTCAGGTTTTGCGTTACTCCTATAAGATCGTCTATCGATAAAATCGTAACTTCTTCCAGGGTTTTTCCGTCAACAAGAGTGTGCTTGCTTCTTGGCATGTCCTGGGGCCTGTGGGTTATGTCCCATCTCATCACTTGTAACCTTGAACTTATCATCGGGCAACTGATCATTATTCCAACTTCCAACTTCCTAGTATTCTTAAATCCATCCAATTGCACTACAAAAAAAAGACACATCGGTGACACTTCTATGATGATAATTGTGACAAAACCCGGTATCATCATAGATGTGGTGGGCTCCTTCTTCTATGACAAAAAATCATGACAGAAAATGGGCTTTTCGTCCTGGGCGGGCCGGAGACGCAGCTGCATGACATTCTTTGGGCCGTCCATGACGAAAAAACCGTGGTAGAAGCGAGGGCGAGGTAAATTTCGGGGAGTTCCCGGTTACGGTGGGAGGTCGAGGGCCGAGCGATGCGCTGCTTTCTCTCAGACACGTGCACGCTGTGTGCGACACGTTGGCTCTAATCGAACCCGAAGCGAAGCGTTGGGCTCTAATCGAACCCAAGCGACAGCACCGCAAGCTACGCTGCTTCGAACCCGAGTGATCGATCGATGGTTGTTAATCGAACCCGATCGGCGATTCGCCAGCTACCGCTGCTAATCAAGCCGATCGATGGGATGAACAAGTGAGCGCTATGGGGTTTGGATGAATAGTGAGCGGTGGCATTGCCTCTGGATGAACAGGACCCGTGGTGTGGTGGAGGGCTGGATGAACAGTAGACGGTGGAGGGGTGCCCGTGGAGGGGTGGATGAACAGGACCCCGTGGTGTGGAGGGCTGGATGAACAGTAGACGATGGAGGGGTGCCCGTGGAGGGGTGGTTGAACAAGACACCGTGGTCTGGAGGGCTGGATGAACAGTAGACGGTGGAGGGGTGCCCGTGGAGGGGTGGATGAACAGGACCCCATGGTGTGGAGGGCTGGATGAACAGTAGATGGTGGAGGGGTGCCCGTGGAGGGGTGGTTGAACAGGACCCCGTGGTGTGGAGGGCTGGATGAACAGTAGACGGTGGAGGGGTGGTTGAACAGTAGCCGGTGGAGTAGCGCGTGGTGGAGGCTGGATGAACAGGAGCCCGTGGAGGCAGGATGAATAGGAGCCCATGGAGGCTGGATGAACAGGAGTCCGTGGAGGCTGGAGGAGGTCGACGGTGGAGATGAACAGTATCCCGTGGAGTCCCGTTTTGCGGTACGCCACACCCCTCCCGATGAACAGGACCCCTGTTTCGACCGTAGCACTCCAACACAAGTCCGTTTCATCCGTTTTGCGGTAAACCACACCCCTCCCGATCAACAGGACCCCCGTTTCGACCATAGGAGGTCCGTTTCCTCCGTTTTGTGGCACGCCAGACCCCTCCCGATGAACAGGATCCCGTTTCGAACGTGACCGGTCGAACACAAGGCTGTTTCCTCCGTTTTGCGCTACGCCAGGCCTCGTTTCCATCGCCTGTTCCGTTCCAGCCCTCCCGATGAACACGACGCATTCCGTTGCCTCCCCATGAACACGACGACGACGCTGTTTCTCCGATTCGACCCAGCCATGTACACGAGCCCTCGCCGTACGTATGCGCGAGTAGGCGTTCGAGACCCCGCCTGTGTGTACACATACGTGGCTGTATTTTCGTTCTTGCACTCTGGCCGATGTATGTACGTCTACATGCTACGTGCGCGCCTCTACTACGACACGGGCGCGCCTCTACTACGACACGTGCGCGCCTCTACATCGACCAGTATGTACGTACACGTTCGCGACCAGAATGAGAACGCTACGTACGCTTCGACTAGGTGGGTCTCACCGCCGAGCACTTCCTTGCTGCGAAGATGTAGCCGGTGGGTCCCGAGTTAGGGGCTTAATCATTTTTTGCCCGGACGCACTTCCTTGCGCGGCGGGGAAATGTTTTTCGCGAAATACAAAGGCCCGTCCGATGGGTCCCAAATTGTCGGTGGAGGAATCATTATTTTCCGCGTAATAAGGAGGCACTTCCTTGTCGCGTCAGGACCCAAATTGCCGCCTCTCCACGATAGTCCAACTCCGATGGAAGTCGTTCCTTGACCACGTTGACTACACCGCGCCAAGAGTACCAGGCGGTGGACGACGGCGAGGCCTAGGAAGGGGACGACGGGAGCCGGGAAGACGTGGCGCGAAGCCCGCGCGAGAGGAGTACGAGGGTTCACCGGTTCGGCTGTGGTGTGAGGCTGCCGCCGCCAGAGGCCTGGCCAGCGGTGGGAATAGTAGGGGGCGGTGAGGTCTCCGCGGTAGCACAGCCGGCCATGGGAGGCAGGAGCATGTGGCATGACCAGCGCTGCTTTGGGCGGCTGGAGCAAGAAGACCAGAGGTTGAAGAAGCACTATGGCCGTTGGATGGACATCGTATGGTCACTGGAGCTAGAAGCGTTCATATTGACTAAAGTTGACAAAGGCCCCGTCCCAGTCAAGTTAGTAGGCCCACAAGTCAGCCTCCCACCATGGTGGGTCCCAGCTAGCAGGGGGAGTATTCATTTTTTGTGCGTAATAAGGAGGCACTTCCGGTGGGTCCGAGCTGACAGCAGGGAGAACGTTTTTTTCATGAAATACGCTGGCCCATCCGGTGGGTCCCAACAGTCAGGGGGGGACATTTTTTTCGCGAAATAAGGTGGCCCGTCCGGTGGGTCCCTGCTGTCAGGTGGAGGAATAATTATTTTGCGCGTAATAAGGAGGCACTTCCTTGCGGCCGCCTGGACCCAGTTGTCAGCCTCTCCACGTACAGTACTCTTCCGATGGAAGTCGGTCGTTGACCATGTTGACCACGCCGCGCCAAGAGCACCAGGGCAGTGGTCTGGATGACGGCGAGGCCTAGGAAGGGGATGACGCGGAGCCGGGGAAGATGCAGCAGTGGAAGCCCGTGCGGATAGGAGTACGAGGGTTCACTGGTTCGGCTGCGGTGTGAGGCTGCCGTCGCCGCAGAATAACAGGGGGTGTGGGTGAGTAGAGGGATGGCCTGGCCAGCGGTGGGAGTAGTACGGGGCGGTGAGGCCTCCGCGGCATCACAGCCGACCACGGGAGGCAGGAGCACGCGACACGACCGGCGCTGCTTTGGGCGGCTGGAGCAAGAAGACCAGAGGTTGAAGAAGCACTACGTCCGTTGGGTGGACATTGTACGATCACTGTAGCTAGAATCGTTTAAATTGACTAAGTTGACAAAGCCCTTGGTACGCGTCAACTTAGTAGGCCCACAACTCGGATTTGGCAGAGGACATATAGCCCATTTGCAATTTGTAAGAATGTACAACCCATTTTTTAATTCTAATGGAATTTACTACAGCCCATTTACAGTTTGTTAAAAGTACAACCCAACTCCTAGCTAGGACAACGATTAATAATTTCAAACAACCTCTCAAAACATAATTCAAAAAAAATTCCCACATTTTGATGGGATCCGAAATATTTTAATCCAAAATTTCTAGTCAGGTTAAATATAATTTCAAAATAAAGTTATATTACGTTAAAATCCAACGAAATATTGCGCGCGCAACAAGTAATGAAAATAAAAATTTCAAATTCCAAAAATAATATATTTTTCAAACTAATTACGTGTTTGGTGCATAGTAATTGTCCAGTTATTATAATTACATCCCATTTATTATTTCTTAAAGTCCATTTTCTTGTTAAGCCTAATGCATACCTCCTAGGAAAGTTTGCAGCCAACAAGCGGAGAATAACAAGTTGACCCGGATATTGTGTACAACTGTCGGCCCATTTGCATTGCTGATGTTGGAAAAAAAGGCATGTGTAGTACAGTACAACCTAACATGGTTACTTAGCCCACATTCAGCGACGCTGTGAAGGCCCAAACAAGGCTTCTGTACAACTTTTTCAAGTCACTGAGCTCAATTAATAACTTAATAAAAAAGTTAGATTACAGTGGAACCTAATTAAAAGTTGTCACGAGCAAATAAATAATTCAGCGTGTCCCACTTGTGCGTGTGCGTGTGTGTCTGCGTGTGCGCGTGTGTGTGCGTGTGTGTGTGTGTGTGTGTGTGTGAGAGAGAGAGAGAGAGAGAGATAGAGAGACCCATCGGTCGATGCTCGTAAATAAATCTATCAGCCATATGCATTATCGATGCTCAAGAAAACTTATATTGTTGACACAATCATATAGAACATCATAGCACACTGAACTTGCATACAAAAATTTCACGCAGCGGCACAATCATGATGGAAGCAAAGGATCGCTACGGAAGGGCTATGTTGAAACCAACGAAGTCGTACATAACGGTTCATCGTCTTTATCAATGACGGGAAATACCTTGAATGTCGTGCAAAAGAAAACAGATGACAACACAATAAGTTCTGCTAGCACATTAAGTTGACGTACAACGCTTTCTAAAAAAGTTCGTGTACAAAATTAGAACAGGTCACAATCAAATGTACTTGGCATATCGCTGCTTCACACCCATAGCTCGGATTTCACTAGTATCCATAAGATTCAGTTGTTACCTCAAATTAGAGCACATCCAGGCAGCCAGCCATGCCTCTTCTCCCAAAGAAGCAGTGGCCTCCGCCGCGCGATGGAGTAGGCCCTGTGCCATCTATCATTCCGAGCAACACGGGGAAAGTCTGACATTGACTCATGTAATGGACATCGTCGACGGACCCTGGCACCAGCGGCGGCGGCAGGACTTCGATTGATGGATTGACCACTTCTTTGACATGCACGAACACTCGATATAGGTACATCCCTAACGTGGTCCGTGTCGGCCTTGGTGGCGACGAATAGTACAACCCCGGTTCCTGCACCGGTATCTCAACACCAATCACCTTCGGTATGGTGGACGGCTTCTTCATCCATGCCATAACCATCAGAGCCCAGCCTGTCCGGAGGAACAAACATACCACGAGCTCACCTCCAAGGTTGTTGATAAGCTCGTTCATGGACTCGCTGTTCCAAGCACGCCGAGGCATGCCGTGGAAGGTAAGATTTGTTAAAAACTCAAGCTCGAGGGCACCGAGCCCCATCCTGGTGCCACCGATCAAAGCTCACCAGCGCCATCACGTAATAAACGCCGGAAGATTCGAACACACGACTGCAGTCGAAAGTTGTCCGGAACCCGACGAAGAAATCAGCCGATGGCGAACAGACTTCGACGAGCAAGTCACTTATTTGGATGCTGTGCGCAATGCCAAGAGCTTTGACAAGGTCGTCCGGCGAGACGGGAGGCCGGTCGCCGTTGATAGTTACCATCAGCACTTTGCCGGCAAACTGGTCGCTGCAAGCGCCATGCCATCAGCTGGAGCGACAAAGACGCAATGACAAGGCGGGGCGGAGCTCAGGATCTCCGGCTCGGAGATCCGCGTTGACCGGCGCCATGATTGTGCGCTTGAGTACAGGGAGTACAGGAGTGGGATTTGGGGGAACTAGAGTAGGAATCAAGATTCCGGAGGTGGGGGAGGGGCGGGAGACTGGGGATGAAAAGGTAGCATGAATTTCGAGCACGCGCCAATATGCTCTCGGCGCGCAAGCGCAAGAAAACACCAGTGGCGCCCACATGTCGGCCTAAGAGTCCTTATTCTTTATTTTTTGGAGAGCCCGGCCTTTTTTTCCAGGATATTTTGAGAGCCCGGCCTGAGAGTCATAATTGACCTATTTGGCATTGCGTTACTACTCAGCCCATATTCAACGACACCTCACTGGCCCAAACAAGTGTACATCATCGAAAAGACACCGAGCTCAAATTATATAACTTGAAAAAGGAGATATACTCGAACACCGGAGAATGGTGATGCCCTCATTTAGCCCACCAAGAAGTTCGAGACAATAAAGGCTCGAAACAACGATATATACAACATTCAAACACCGACTAGTGACTACTATCGACATAAACGACAAGACATGATAGTTCATAAGAAGTCTTGCTACACCACCAAAACGCACCCATCTCAGCAGCCGGACTCTCTTGATCCGCATAAGAATGACATTCTAAATGTAAGCAACTATTACATAGTAAGAGTGACATAGACGAGGATGACCAAATGACAAGGAATATGCATAACAAAAGAGAGAACTACCCATCCGTAACCAGCAGCAAAGACAACAAAGTCATTCAAGAGATGATCCAACACCATCATAATTTATAGCCCCGCTTCAATGACCGGTGATCCGGAGACACCAAGATTCACCCTTTCGATGCAACAGCCCAATTACCTATCAACTCAAGGCTTGAACCACATCAACGCCTCGTCAGAATTGAGACATCCAAGGATCAAAGTTAATCCGGGTGCCTTTGTCATTCTCACCTTCTTTTGGCTGCAGGCTGTATCATTGACAATCAAGGGAGTTTGCTCCCGAACTCCTAGGGCTCGCCGTGTAGACACAGTTTTCCGTAGCAAACAGAGCCCCTCTGCCATAAAGTTCCTTGCCAACGGTGATCTCCTGGTTAATCGGATAATTGAGTCCGATAAACAGAGAGTGTGAACCAAGGCTGTTTACCCGCCTCCAACTAAAAAATCCTAAAGGCCCCAACAAGCTGATATCCTGCTCATAGACGTAACAGCCACTGTCCGGATACTCACGTATTACACGGTGCTTGTATACACTAGGGTTTTTGCAATATAACTTTTCTGGCTCATGTGTCCGAATGATCATCATTCTTTTGCCATCGTCTGATCGAGCGAGGAACCAGTTGTGCTTCCCTATTTTTGGCAAAGGTGGTGTGATTACAAAGGGCGTAATCGAGGGACACCGCATCATATCAAAAAGGACAGCATTGTTAATGTAAGATCAGCATTGTTCGTAGTATGAGTAGGATAATGCAAAAAACAACATTGATAAGTCCCTGATGGAACTGGGAGGAAAATACAGGGAAATGTATACTGGGTTCGAAAATATAGAAGTGCCAAGCATGGTTATACTCATGTTATCTCGCAATCGATTCTTCACAGGAAACTACCATGTCATGCATGTTATGTAATCATGTTCTGTCCTCACAAAAAATTCTTCAAGGTAACTAACAGACCATGCATTGTTATATACTCGTGTTCTGTGGGCAAAATTTTTGTGAGGATATTATTCTAGCCATTGATTGCTGAAGGGCGAATATAGGTATGTACACATGGTAAGCATATTGCAGGATTTCACTACTTCCAAATATAGAGTTCTCCATATGCACATTTACTTCCCAAATGTATGGTTAGATGAAACCAACAGTGTGGTGCATGTTTCCACGTCATGAAAATGAGGAAACTAACATGGCCATCGATACACACTCATATTTAGTAGTAGTATATAGATTACTGTAAAATAAGGATAATATCCATATATTCCTAACCGCTTGATTATTTAGGGTACAAATTGGTCAGTAATGACATGGTCACAATCGCATGAACTAACTCATTCCAAATATAGCTGATTTATGGCGTCTCTAATACATTGCCATAGTTCTACTCAAATTCTGCTCAAACAGGGATATGCCAATCATCACAAAAAGTTCAAACAGTGTCATGGCGTCATCATTAACATGAGACGGAAACAACTTACACGCGCCGTCCCAGCAATACATGGTGCCATCTGCTTTGTCGACCGCGTAGATGATGCCTTTGTGTTCCATAGCATCACAGAAGTGTGTATCAGCTTTAACGATGATCCACTGCGAGACGAGTTGTCTCCAGCTAAAGAAGGCACCGGCGTAAAGATAGGTGAGTCCGCGGTTGAACAAGGCAATTAGCTTGAAGTCTGCGTAATTCGCATGTCGTGTGGGCACTTGGCAGATTACAATCTTCTGCAAAACAAGGTCCGTCCAACTGACGTAGTAATCTAGATGACTTGGACCGCGATGGTAATACTCTATATAATCCAACGAAGGAAGAATAATCTCATGGGAGGTCTGGAAGTTGACGACCACCAACTTTTTACCGTCTTCTCTGAAGGCAGCCATCCACTGGGAGTTTATGCCGACCCAGTACATACCTGCCAAGAAGTTTCGGGCGATGGTGATCGGATCGATGTCGAGGGAAATGATGTACGGCGACCCACTACATACCTGCAAAAAAGTTTCGGCTAATGGAGATCGGATTGAAGTCGAGGGGCATCATGCACGCCTCCGTATCATGGTGAGCCAATCTCGCAAGACCAGATAGCAGCAAGCAGGGTGTCTTGAAAAGCTTAGGCCTCGCTTCGACGATGGCCGTGTGCATGTCCCTCGAGCATGCAGCCAGTCCGGGCGCTCAACATATCCATACACGAACAATGTGAGGTGGAGGATGTCATCGGGGAGATTGCTCCAATCGCGGCTCATATGGATGTTGCGCGGTTTATGCTCGCCATGGTGGAGTTTGGAAGGGGCTTGATTTACGGGGAGAAGGATGTCGGTCTTTGGAGCGGCTAAGCGAGGAATAGTGGTACTGGGGGAGGCGAGTGAGGAGATGGTACACGGGGGCACAGTGAGATGGAGACGGAGACGGAGACGGAGAAGGAGATGGAGATGGAGTGGTGCTATGGGAGCGGAGAGGGAGACGAGGCGAGGCGCCAATGTGTCAGACAATGGGCGGTGACAGATCACACAAAGGTACGCAGTGAGGCTGACTTTGGTAACCCGAACACGTCGCCTGGACTAGTGTCAGGCACATGGTGTTGTCACTTCACTCTGAGGACCGGATGAATAGTATTTTGACCATCAAGTGTACCACAGTTGTACTACTACTACTACTACTACTACTACTACTACTAGTAGGTACATGAGTACTCCAGTATTGTATAGCGGAAATAGGTCTCCCGTGCTAGCATGCCTGTTCACTTCATCGTTCAGGTATCATCCATATTGCAAGCAGAACCAAATTCTCGCGGCATGCCCAATCAACGCCTCGCCGCGATGCATGCAAAGTGGTCGCTCGTGCATCAAGGACGGCATGCGACGCCTCCATACCGTGAGCTTCACGATTTTCTTGTCTCGGGGAGGACGTGATACTTCCGTGGGGCAGCCATCGAAGGGGACAACAGTAAGATGGAGCCGCATAACCTTGATTTGAAAAGCATCGCCGACCTACAAAACCGTAATCACAATTCCCGTGAGAAGTTTGTGATAAATAGACACCATCCCTATTCGACGAAAGCAAATTTTGTGCTCGGTACAAATTTTCGTATGGGTGACGAGACGGTGGCATTAAGGTCGCCCTGGATGGGGAGAATTATCCCTGACGCATTTGTACGAGCCGGATAAAATATGCTCGCTCGATGCCCGTGGTGAGTTTCGAGATAGCCGCAAGGTCCAAAGAGCTTGTTGCGGGTCCGTCTCCCACAAGGAATGAGGAAAAGAAGAAGAATAAGAAGAAGAATAAGAAGAAGAAGAAGAAGAAGAAGAAGAAGAAGAATAAGAAGAAGAAGAAGAAGAAGAAGAAGAATAAGAAGAAGAAGAAGAATAAGAAGAAGAAGAAGAATAAGAAGAAGAAGAAGAAGAAGAAGAAGAAGAAGAAGAAGAAGAAGAAGAAGAAGAAGAAGAAGAAGAAGAAGAAGAAGAAGAAGAAGAAGAAGAAGAAGAAGAAGAAGAAGAAGAAGAAGAAGAAGAAGAAGAAGAAGAAGAAGAAGAAGAAGAAGAAGAAGAAGAAGAAGAAGAAGAAGAAGAAGAAGAAGAAGAAGAAGAAGAAGAAGAAGAAGAAGAAGAAGAAGAAGAAGAAGAAGAAGAAGAAGAAGAAGAAGAAGAAGAAGAAGAAGAAGAAGAAGAAGAAGAAGAAGAAGAAGAAGAAGAAGAAGAAGAAGAAGAAGAAGAAGAAGAAGAAGAAGAAGAAGAAGAAGAAGAAGAAGAAGAAGAAGAAGAAGAAGAAGAAGAAGAAGAAGAAGAAGAAGAAGAAGAAGAAGAAGAAGAAGAAGAAGAAGAAGGAAGACGAAGAAGAAGGAGAAGAAGAAGAAGAAGAAGAAGAAGAAGAAGAAGAAGAAGAAGAAGAAGAAGAAGAAGAAGAAGAAGAAGAAGAAGAAGAAGAAGAAGAAGAAGAAGAAGAAGAAGAAGAAGAAGAAGAAGAAGAAGAAGAAGAAGAAGAAGAAGAAGAAGAAGAAGAAGAAGAAGAAGAAGAAGAAGAAGAAGAAGAAGAAGAAGAAGAAGAAGAAGAAGAAGAAGAAGAAGAAGAAGAAGAAGAAGAAGAAGAAGAAGAAGAAGAAGAAGAAGAAGAAGAAGAAGAAGAAGAAGAAGAAGAAGAAGAAGAAGAAGAAGAAGAAGAAGAAGAAGAAGAAGAAGAAGAAGAAGAAGAAGAAGAAGAAGAAGAAGAAGAAGAAGAAGAAGAAGAAGAAGAAGAAGAAGAAGAAGAAGAAGAAGAAGAAGAAGAAGAAGAAGAAGAAGAAGAAGAAGAAGAAGAAGAAGAAGAAGAAGAAGAAGAAGAAGAAGAAGAAGAAGAAGAAGAAGAAGAAGAAGAAGAAGAAGAAGAAGAAGAAGAAGAAGAAGAAGAAGAAGAAGAAGAAGAAGAAGAAGAAGAAGAAGAAGAAGAAGAAGAAGAAGAAGAAGAAGAAGAAGAAGAAGAAGAAGAAGAAGAAGAAGAAGAAGAAGAAGAAGAAGAAGAAGAAGAAGAAGAAGAAGAAGAAGAAGAAGAAGAAGAAGAAGAAGAAGAAGAAGAAGAAGAAGAAGAAGAAGAAGAAGAAGAAGAAGAAGAAGAAGAAGAAGAAGAAGAAGAAGAAGAAGAAGAAGAAGAAGAAGAAGAAGAAGAAGAAGAAGAAGAAGAAGAAGAAGAAGAAGAAGAAGAAGAAGAAGAAGAAGAAGAAGAAGAAGAAGAAGAAGAAGAAGAAGAAGAAGAAGAAGAAGAAGAAGAAGAAGAAGAAGAAGAAGAAGAAGAAGAAGAAGAAGAAGAAGAAGAAGAAGAAGAAGAAGAAGAAGAAGAAGAAGAAGAAGAAGAAGAAGAAGAAGAAGAAGAAGAAGAAGAAGAAGAAGAAGAAGAAGAAGAAGAAGAAGAAGAAGAAGAAGAAGAAGAAGAAGAAGAAGAAGAAGAAGAAGAAGAAGAAGAAGAAGAAGAAGAAGAAGAAGAAGAAGAAGAAGAAGAAGAAGAAGAAAGCAGAAGAAGAAGAAGAAGAAGAAGAAGAAAGCAGAAGAAGAAGAAGAAAGCAGAAGAAGAAGAAGAAGAAAGCAGAAGAAGAAAGCAGGAGGGCATTATGGATGGATGAACTATTTCCTCTCTTGTAAAAAAAATTATTCCCTCTCGGTGTATATTGATATATATTGACTATTTGGATGGTGTGCACATCTTTAGAACAGAGTAGTAGTGTGGGTCCGCTTGACTATAAGGAACTATTTATCCGCATATATAGCTTTCTCTGCTACTCCTTCCAGTGATCGGTATGCAGTGCATGTGTCCGTAGACATGACAACTTGTCCATGGAAGTTCAACTACGGCGACCATCATGTTTCATCTCGCGATTCCCACGAGGCCTCTCCAACCCACGGCACCACGCACCCCGACGTGCGCCTCACCCTCCTCACCGCACCGCCTCCCGCCTTTGTGTGCATGACATGTGGGCCACCTAAAATGCGGCGAGCATCAAGTTTCTACCACAACCACCATGATTCCCACGACGCCGCCGAACCCATGAAACCATACGTCCCCCGACCTGCGGCTCACCCTCTTGGCCCCATCGCCTCCGCCACGGGAGCATTACATGTGGACCAGTCACCTATTGGGTCCACATGTTATTGACTCAAAGGTAGGTGTAGTAAAGGCGTTGAAGCTCAGCCCGACGGCCCTAAGAGGGAAATGTAACTCTGCGCCAGGCTTGTGGTTCTCCAAAGACGAACTCGTACAAACTCGAGATTTGTTTCTTTACTATACATGCACGCAACGATTTCATGGAGATTGTAATCTCAACATGTGATGGGGAGCTCTAAATTTGAATTTGAAACTTATAAAACGGAAAGATTCAAAACAAATAAACTGGGAGAGAGGGAGTATATCGTAGGATGTGTCCCGTACAAAATAAGTCCCCTGGTCTGTCACTACGAAGATGCGGTTAGAAAGGAGCACATCGTCTTCCTACTCATACAGCAACAAATCGGCCGCAGACAATATGGTTCGCCTTTGACCGCCATGTGCAAGGTTCGTGCTATGTTATTCAATCTCACCGTGGTTCCATCGTACCAATTCATGCGGTGGCCCGTTGCATGGCTGATCCCAATGTTGGACAAAGGTTCTACGGGAACGGTGTCACTGTTTTAAATGTTGTGCAAATTGATGTTGGTACCCTCCCGTACATATGCAAGCCAATCTCCACTCGCGCCGAGCCTAACCTGTGAAACAGTGGGCAGGGGAGAATTAGGAAATGGACACGGAAGTACTCTTTAGAATGCATTTACTATGTGCTCAAACTCATCTTACCTGCTCATCGGAGGAAATCCGAGTGCCCCTCAACGTCGGCATCTCAAGGGGCGTCAACTTGAAACTACGGCCACACCACGCTGGAGAGACCCCCAAGGAAACATCCTCGTGCGTTCCACGGAACATCGAGATGCATTTGTATGAGTAGTTTATCTTGTGAGAGAAAAGGATGAACGAGGGAAGGCCTATAGAGATATAGATGGACACTACTACTACCAATGTGCTGGCCCGTGCGTTGCAATGGATCCAAAGTAGTAGAATAATACTTGTTCAGGTGCTTGAAATATAAAGACTCTAGTTTTGATATACATGTGTCAGCAGACATGACAGCTTGTCCATGGAAGTTGAACCACTGCGACCATCATGTTTCTTGTTTCTACCACTGCCACACCCACACGCGATTCCCACGATGCCGCTCCAACCCACGGCACGACGTCACCCGATGTGGACATGGATCCTCTGACGTGGCTATCACTGCCTTGCCCTCGCTTTTTTCCTTCGGCGATGTGTGTGACCCATGCTTATGGGTCCCACATGTCGCTGATGTAATGGTAGGATTGTTCGCGTCGGGGATCATCATCCCCGACGTGCCCCTCATCCCTCTCGCCCCACCGCCTTCCGCCTTTGTGTGCATGACATGCGGGCCAGCTGAATCATGCGACCATCAACTTTCTACCACGCACACACCCGATCGGACGCGGTTTGCTCGCTTCCGCCAGGTTCGATCCGCATCTCCGCACCATCAAATTTTCATCTTAGCGGCTCGACACATTTCGTCCCGCATCAATCCTCACCGAGTACTTATGTACAACAGGTAGTACCCGCCGGTGTGGCCATCTACGCCTCGTAACGCCCCGACGCCCAGCTGTGGCACCCTTGCCACGGCCACACCACCACCGGCCGGTTCATCTCGAACGAGTGAGTCGCGAACCACGCCACCACCATGAGAATGACATGTGGGCCAGCCTCATTTAAGGTCCGCATGTCATTGACTCATAGGCCGGGCACTAAGCCACTAAAGTTCGGTCTCGTGGGCCCCGAGAGGGAAATGTAACTCCTGCGGCAGGCCTTGTGGTGCTCCCGTAGTACAAGCTCGTGCCAAAACTGGAATTTGTTTCTTGCTACTACTACCAACTAGTACTAGTAAGGTACACGTGCATTGCACGCATGAGATTCTGGTGGTTTGTGCATTATGCTTCTACGTGGAGCTTTCTGGATTCTAACATGTGGTAAAATCTGGTGGAATGTAAGGTTACGCAAGTTTGATTAAGTTAGGTGACTGTTTGGTTCAAGCCACACCTTAGGCAAGCCACACTAAGGCCCCACATGACATACACACAAAAAATGTGGCAAGATTCCCTTAGGCTTGCCAACTTGTGGCTCTCATTTTGAAGAACTAATAACTTTGCCTAAGCTTAGTTGTGGCAAAGTTAGTCATGAATTAAGTTCAACCATGGAGTCTTCTAGATTATACATGTGGCGGAATCTGGTGGATGATATCCAACGACCGGTAGTGCTCGGATTTGCCATCTTTGTACCGTCGGATTGGCTTCATCCAACGACCAACTTTCAAAGTTTTTCACACACTATATAGGGGGTATAGATATAGATGTGTAGGTCCGTTGCAATGGATCCAAAGTATATCTATATCTATACCCCTATATAGTGTGCGAATAAGTTTGAAAGATGGTCGTTGGATGAAGCCAATCCGATGGTGCAGAGATGGCAAATCCGAGTACTACTGGCCGTTGGATATCATCTACATTCCACCAGATTTTGCCACATGTACAATCTAGAAGGCTCCATGGTTGAACTTAAGCATAATGCACAAACCTCAAAACATAAGCACTTCTCCTTTGTTCTAGAATCTTCCGTATCATAATTGCCCAATTTTTTTTCTACATGAATTTCCATTAGTTGTTTTTACTTTATGCTTTACAACACACAATTCCATGAATCTTAAAATAGATTAGCTTTTTTATGAATACTAAATGATTTTGAATGAGATGAACTATAAGTATTAAACGAACATCTACATCATGCATATATGACTCAAAGCTTACATGCTATAATGTTGTATTTATTCATAATTTGGTTGCCAAATCTCATGCGTGCAATGCACGTGTACCTTACTAGTATCTATTTAGTGGAGTGCACTCTAAACACATTATCTATTTATTTTTGTCTAACCTTCCGTAGCCATGCAACCAAGCCACATAAGCTTCATGGGTGCCCCCCACATCGTATTATTCATACTACGTTGATTGAAAAAAAGATAAATCACCCAAAACAAGATCTTCCCGTTTTTTGTTCCTACGATGTTGTGCCGTGCACGTACCTACTACTTGTATAGTGGTAGTACTAGTAATATAGTATTAGGAGTACAAACTTGGTACTAGTAGTAGTAGTACTAGTATGGAATGCTCCTACTCTATCAACAAGCCCTGTCTGACACCAAATTTCTTGGCTTCCGTGCTACAACTAGATCTTCCCCTCGTTTCTATTTTCCAACCCGGCGGCGGGCGGGGTGTCGGTTTGCTCAAAGGCGGTCCCACATGAAAGTGAAAATTTTAGGCAACACGCCTTCCCTAAGCTATGTGTCGTGCCGGACGGGCCGTGTGGTACTCCCAGTTCCCGGGCGTGTTGGGGTGCGACACGAACGCGGCAGGCCTTTTCCTTTTACCAGCAATGTGCCCGTGCGTTGCGACGGACCCAAAGTAGTAGAATAGTAGTATTTGTTCACAAACTTGAAAGAAATCACTATTGTTTTGATATACTACTAATATATTAGTCCCTCCGTACCTAAATATTTGTCTTTTTTGAGATTTCAAATGGACTATCACATACGGATTATATAGACATATTCTAGTGTTTCTAGCAAGATGCCCGCTGCTGTACCTAAGTTGATGGAAAAGGTAAACACAACTTATAAAATTTACGAATGGAGCACTAGTTACAGTGATGCATATAATTAAGCAAAGGGATCGCACATGTCGGTATTGACAGGAACGAGAATGCAACAACACAATAAGAATTAAGGCCACGATGATGCGATCGCAGTGGTGGTTACAAAAGGCAAGAAGAAAGATGGATCCACGAACATACGACCTCCTCCTCCTCAACTTAGTGCGCCGGGCCACCGACCGGCGGCTAAGGAGCGGCAGCTTTTGTGGCGAGGTCGAGGTGCTTCTCAGCAAAGGCATCCAAGGCTTCCAACCGGTTGAGGAAGGCCAACCTTGTAGGATCCTCACTGGCCTTGTAGATACCTATGTACACGATTTTCTCGTACACGTGGATTTGTAGGTCGACGAATTCTTGCAGGGCGTGGCGCCTCGCGGCGAGCGTGACCTCCAGGTGGTCATTCTTTGTGGCGTCGGCGGGCAGTCGCAGGGCCACCAGTGCTTGAAAGAGGTTCCGACCATGGAGGCCGATTAGGGTGGTAGGAAATGAGGAGCCCGGGCACGCGGGCTGGAGGAGTACGGCGATGTCGTCCGCGAGCTTCTTGATGACGGTGAACTTGTTGCTGGTGGCAACGATCATCTGGTCCAACTGAGAGTCGTAGTTGGCATCAACGACGGCCATCCACTAGCCGGTCTCCAACACCGTATGGAGACGATCCTCGGCGCCATGCCGCAGGCCGGCGTCATGGACCATCTGGCGCAGCCGCTGGCCGCTCACGCCCATCACCGCCATGGGTCTGGAGTGAGCTCTTTTTCGCTTAGTGTAGGTGCTTAGGCAAATGCTTAGGTGTGTACGATGTGGTAGATGCATTGGAATGGAGGGGCACCTTTATATGAGGGCAATGAGGGCAAACTGCGTTGCATTCACATCGTACAACCTCTTTTCTCGGACCTCCTCCAATTACTTCCCTCATGCATTAATTGAAGGAGGATGCATTGGCCGTTCAACATATCGGGAACTACTACTCCCTCCCTCGTCTGCATTAAAGCCGTACCGGTAACTACGCCGCCCGCTGTCAAATCAAATACGCCCTCCGTCTAGGTGAGTATTAAGTCATCTTACGAAAACCAAATAGTAAACACATAGGCGTGGTGCATTAACTCTCTCGTTGCTTCTTATTTTTTGGCATAAATAGAGGAATCAACCAAGAAGAGATGTGGGGCTTGTATGCTTTTAATGACTTGAGACTATCAAACATGACATGAAGTGGTCAGTTCGCTGCACAAGAACAAATACAACCCACGTCAGCACACACGCATCTTATATAGCATCACATCCAATGGCTATAAAAGATGAATGAGACCAAATTATATCTCATCTAGATGAGTTCTAGAAAAACTGTATTAATAATACTTAGTACTCTTGCGTCATGTATCATATATTAGTATCATGTAGTACTCAACTCTCTCTCTTTCTTCATTTAATTCTATGACACCTCATCAAAATTGCTAGGGCTCGTACCATTACAACCAGCCTTAGTAAATACTAAACATTAAGTTCTCTCGTTTTCCTCTCCACCTTGGTCACCTAGACGGAGGGAGTATACTGCGCGGGCTTTTCCTGCACGGTAGGTGGGGCAGTTCCGCCTAGTCGCTTCGAAGACGAGGGAGTAGGCTTCTGCAAACGTAGGGATGTGTGATTTGACAGCGAGTTACTGCTGGACAGGTGGGGCCCCGTGATTTGACTTGCCATTATCATTTTAATCAAGCGGCTCACGACCGGGCGTGAGTCTCCCGATTCCCTGACCACCTCCATACAGGTGCCTCTCCCAATGCTCCACCATGTAGTAGAGGCTGGCTCTTGGATGAGAGCCCTCTTCTCCACTTTTCCTTGCCTCTCTTTCCTCCACATATGCAAAAATGCCATGTAAAGCGCACTATTGTACTTACTTTTACTTGCTCCTACAGGTGCTTAAGCTTGCCACATAGGCATAAAGTCTGATGTGGCAAGTTAATCAAGAAGAGAGAGACTAGTTTGGTGACCCAAGGAAGAAACGGTGCGTGTACCTAGGTGAAAAGACAATTTTGAGTCTATAGCTAATTAAATGAAGCAAACTTAGCAACACCATTTCATTGGAAGAGGTCACTCCTTGGCAAATGCAATAAATACTAGTACTCGTGTCCCATAATATAAGAACATTTTTGGCACTACACTAGTGTCAAAAACGTTCTTATATTATGGCACGGAGGGAGTACGAAGAAAGAGATAGAGAGAAGTAAAAAAATACACTTATAGCCAACCTTATAGCCAAAACCTTGTTGTAGTATGAGTGACTAAGTGATGACTATGTATGACATGCCAACATCAGATAGCCTAACGCACCGTGTTAAATCTCCAAGGGCGCAACCGCACGAGCGACGCGACGGTCGTGGTAGGCGCGACCACGATATGGTCTGCTGGCAGCCCTTGGATCTAAGATCAAACGGTCGCATGCTAAGTTGCTGAAAATTTGCAGAATAACCCTCCAGGATGGGATATTCACCCATAAGTCTAGAATCACGCCATGCAACCGTTCGATCTCAGATCCAAGTGCTCTCGGAAGCCCATATCATGGGAGAATGGAAAGCCACTACCCTGCCGTTCGCATGTCGGGCAGTTCTTCCTACTCCCCTCAAGCACGTCCTTCGATACTACGGCGGTTCGCTCCTAGTCGTCCCGTCCATTCACATTACTGCAGTTCCACTAATCCTAACCCTCCTCCCAAATCCATGGTGTCCCAAATCTCCACGATCGGCGGTGAGTACAAGGTTAGAACCATCACCGGCGATCAGTTCGACGTCATCTACACCCGTTCTTCCGCGACGGTGAAAGGATGCCTTCCTTGCTTCAGGCGCATGTTCGAAAACTCAGATGATGAGTGGGTCGCTGGGCTAGATGTTGAGTACACCACAGTCCTGGGACGAGAGAAGGATCTAAAGGACGAAGAGAGGAAGAAGCCCGCCGTGATCCAGGTTTGCGTGCATGACTTATGCTTGGTCTACCACATATGCCATGCCGACGTTGAGTGCCAGGATTTTAAGGACTTCCTCGGGAGCAACCTAGTCAAATTCGTTACTGTAGACTTTGGTAACGACAAAGAAGTCCTGCGTCGGATAGGCCTCGTTGTAGGCAACACCTTCGACCTCCAGAAGAATCGGCTGGTGTCCTCTCTTCAGCCTTCAATGCTGACTGGCGAGGAGCCATGGTTCATCCTTCAGACGGTAAACCGGAGAAACCTCCATACACGTTTCATCATCATGCATGGCAGCGGAATGTACTAGATATAGACTACATCCACTACGCTGCAATGGATGGCTACCTTTGCTTCAATATCTACAAGTGTTGGATGAAGAGCAACAGCTAAGTGTGCGGTTTAAGCAAAGAAGTATTAGCCAAGAGGAAGAGGGACAAGGACGAAGTCGAGGACGTGGACGAGGACTCCGAGTAAGGTGGCAATGTCGTTGCTCATGGTGGTTCTAATGCAGTGTCTACCGGAATAGTTCCAAATTTTAATTTCAGGTGTGCTTAATTTAATTTGAGGGGTGTGTTGTGCTGAGCCCCCAGCAGAACTATGTTATGTTTCTTCTTGTTACTTTAACTCTTTCGTATATACATACTAGTATTTATTACATTTCATCTTTTAGTTGGTATAGTACTACCACTCGTTTCTTCACCTTATATACGTACAATATATATGGCCAACATCATATAGCCAACAGTTTAGTTGTCAAAGAATTTCAGGGTGCTTAGTTTTGTCAAAGAATTCTAGGGTGCTTAGTTTTATTTGAGGGGTGGGTTGTGCACTTGTGCTGGACACCATTATTGTGACAAGCCTTTTTAATAGTACTATATGCATAATTTGGCGACGAGGGCTCTCTATATGTACCACCTTTTTTTTAATTTCAAGTTTTGCTCCATGGCGTAATCCATCGATACTACTACTATGCAAAAGTGGAGTATATACATTTTTTAAAAGGCTAGAGGGCAGGGAAGTCTAGCTCGGTCGGTTTCATGAGAGGCGAGGGCCTTTGTGATTTGACGGCTCATTACTCCTGTCAAATCGAATAGTATCAAGGCCGCTCACGCACGCCCGACGCCTCCATTAAACCCCTCCGTTAAACCCGCATGCAAACCGAGAATCCTACTCCGGCCACACGTCCGTTCATGAGCGGGCCGGAATTAAACGCAACACCGGCCGAGGTCCTCCCGTCCGCCCACAGTTTAAATGAGGCGACGCTGGCCAAGCTCCTACCGCCCCGCCTCTATTTACACGAGGCCGCATGAGCAGCGTGCAAGAATCACACCCCTCTGCCGCTCCCCCATCTCCTCCTTCACAATTTTCTCCACTCCTCCGATGGCTTCCGATGAGCCGTTCTCCGGCATATTACCCGGCTGGGTGGCCCGCCGAGCCCTCCGGATACGGGCGAGGCCGCTCGGTGCTATACCAACCTCGCTTGGCCTGACAGAGCCAGTTGCCGCCCCAAGCAGGCGTGTGGTTCAACAACTCGCTGCTCTAGTTCAGCTTGATGAGGAGTGGCGAGTTGCTCCACGCCGCACAATGGCGGCACGCCGCAGACGGGCGCGCCGCTGCCGTCGCATCGCATCGTACCGTGCCTCCCATGTCTGTGGGCGCGCCTCCCGTGCCTGCGGCAGCGCCATGCAGGAAGAGACAGAAGCCGGGTGCGTGGAGAGCGACGAGTCGGTGGCCAGCTTCTCCGTGTCCGCCGCCATCATCGAGGAGAAGTAGAACACGGGAGGCCGACGCCACTTGGGACCCATGAAGGACACCACCGAGGCAACGACTGCGGATTCAGGTGGTTTCTTTGCTGCTTCGTCTCTTCCGACGACCTTCGTCGACCCTGCAAGTGTCTGACGGACATGAGGAAGATAAAGGGATCCGCGGGCGGCCATTTGGAAGTAAAATAAGTCTAGATACATCCATTTCCGAACGGAGGGAGTATTAATTATACAAGAGAGCCGGATTGGCACCTCTTAGTTCATGTAAATGTAATGAAATCCATGATGTTTATATGAAGATCCGGCTTTTTATACGAAATCCTTCATGCTTATATGAAATCAGTCCGTGTTTGCACGAATTTCATCTGGTTGGTTAGATGTGACGCCCGGATAATTACGCTACAGTAATTCTCTGCTAATGGTGCCACGTCACTAAGATTACTGTTGCTAATCTCGCGTTAGTTCGAAACTGATTCAAATTCTAATTCAAAATCAAGCAAACAATAAAATTTTCAAATATTAAAACTAAATGTTCAGAGTGAACCAAATATTGATTAGGTAATTATGGTGGAGAAACCACACCTTTATAAAATGCTTAAATACTATAAGATGAATAAAACAGCAGTAAAACCAACAATTTAAATACCTTTTGTAATTAATAACATGTCAAACTAATTTATTTGAGGACTAGAATTTTTGTGACTATGGACTAAGTTGAAATACTAATTTAGATGCTACATGCATATTTTACTAAAACTAAAATTAATAAGAAACAAAACTAAAACAGAAAAAGTAATATAAATAAAAAAGAAAAAGGCAAAACAGAAAATAAAACAAGAGAAAAAGAAAACCCCCTCCCCTGGGCCAAGGCCCAGCTGGCCAGGCCAGGCCGGCCCACTCCCCATGTCGCCTCCTTCTCTGTTCATAGAGGGGGTCGTGGGCAGAGCCGATGCCCGCCACGGCACCGGCCGACGCCCGTGGCGGCCATCCAGCCGGCGACCCCGGCCTACAAGACCCCGGCGCCCCACTCCAAACCTAGCCGGACCCCCACTCCCCCTCCTTGTGCCCCCATCTCCCTCCCCTCGTCTTCCCCGCGGTGACCCAACGTCGTTGCCCGAAGCTGCTCTCGCCATCGTTGCCGTACACGTGGCCATCGGCCACTGTTCATCTTCCGTTGGCATCCGGGAGGTTCGCCGTCGTCCCCTACGTCGTCTACGCACCACCGTTCGAGCCCGAGGCCACTACATCGAGCGGATCGAACTCTTCTTCAACCTCGGCCACCGGCGCTCCTCCGTCGTCGTCCTGCCCTCCGGGCCCTCACCGAGCCTTTCGTGCGCTCCCCGGTGAGCACCCGCTCGAAAGCCCTCTCCCTAGTTCTTGAATTTGTGTCCGTAGCCGCCGTTCCCGTCGCGGCCAAAGCTCGTCGCCGCCGGCCATGTTATCGCAAAGCTCACAGCTGCTGTCGCTCGCACCCGTGCTTGGTCTCGAGCTCCTGGAGCTCCCACGAGGACAACGCGCTCACTTGCAGCTCCTGCCGTACTCCATGCCGTTGAAACCAAGCTCGCCCGAGACCGCCGCCCCTTGCCGTCGTCGGAGTGCTCAACTCCGGCCACTCCAGCTGTTGTAACCACCACCGTTAGACGCAGCTCCCTCGTAAATTCAAACGCGACCAGCTGCGCGTCAAATGGGCGCCTGTGGCGCAACCCCGACGACCCCCGTACACGGGCGCCGTGACCGGAGCTCCGCTCCCGCCGCACATGCTCGCCCGCGAGCCCTCGGCGCCCGGCACGCCCGACATCTCGCCGTGCCGCACCACGCCGCCAGCGCCTCGTCCGCTCGTATCCGCTTCGCTGCTCTCGCTCTGCCCTGCTGTCACCGTTGCTTTGCCGCCGCCGCCACGCTACGCTGCTGTTTTGGTGGTGGTGCTGCTAGTTAGTCGCTGCTGATGCTCCTAAGCACTTCTCCTGGCTGCTAGATACTGCTGCTTGCCGCTGCTGATTCCTCCTACTGCCGCTGCTATTTGTTGCTCCTGCCAATGCTTTGCTCTGCTTGCTAGCAAGCTGCACCTGCTGCTGCTCTTTCTACTACCGTTGCTTAGGTGTTGTTGCTGCCGTTTTTGCTGCTCTGAATAGCTGCTACTGACCATGGCCGTGTTGTGGTGTGTGTTGAGAACGTAAGTGTGCATGGAGCCGACCCTATGTACTCCCTCCGTTCCTAAATATAAGTCTTTGGAGAGATTCCATTATGGACCACATACGGAGCAAAATGAGTGAATCTATACTCTAAAATGCATCTAGATACATCCGTATGTGGTCCATAGTGAAATCTCTACAAAGACCTATATTTAGGAACGGAGGGAGTAGTTAGATTAGCTTGGTTTATTTGTTGTCTTAGTCAAATGTGTAGATGACACGTGGCCCCCCAATAAACTAAGTTAGTTTCTAATTAATTGTTTAGGTATAGTCAGTGACATGCAGGGCCCAGTGGTCCTTTGACCAGTCAACAGTCCAATGTTGACTGCTGACTAGGCAGTCAACAGGCCCCACTTGTCATCCCCTATAGCGCCCTGCTGTGTACACCTCAATGTGTGCACATAGCATTTTGCTATTGTTTTTTAATTAGTATTAATTCCAGAAATTACAAAATAATAATAATTTGAAAATTAATAGAAAATAAATTAATAGAAAATAAACCGTAACTCGGATTAAAATGTTTTATACATGAAAGTTGCTCAGAACAACAAGACGAATCCGGGTAGGCAACCCGTTCGTCCGCCACGCATCCCTAGCATAGCGAACACACAACTTTTCCCCTCCGATTCATTTGTCCGAAAACGCGAAACACCAGGGATATTTTCCCAGATGTTTCCCCCCTTCACCGGTATCACCTCATACCGCGTTAGAACACGTCTAGCTATGCCTGTTGTCCTGTTATGCACTTGCTTGCTATGTATTTACCGTTTCTCCCCCTCTTCTCTTCGGTAGACCCCGTGACGATGCTGATGCCCCTGTGGTCGACTACGTCATCGACGACCCCTCCTTCTTGTCTGAGAAACCAGGCAAGCCCCCCCTTGATCACCAGATATCGTCTATTCTTCTCTATACTGCTTGCATTAGAGTAGTGTAGCATGTTACTGCTTTCCGTTTATCCTATCCTGATGCATAGCCTGTCCTTGCTACTACTGTTGTTACCTTTACCTGCAATCCTACATGCTTAGTATAGGATGCTAGTGTTTCATCAATGGCCCTACATTCTTGTCCGTCTGCCATGCTATACTATCGGGCCGTGATCACTAGGGAGGTGATCATGGGTATATACTATATACTTTATACATGATACATGTGGTGACTAAAGTCGGGTCGGCTCGTGGAGCACCCGCGAGTGATTCACGGATTGGGGGCTGAAAGGACCTTTGTCCCAACGGCCCTATGTGTGGATCTTTGTGGCGGAGCGACAGGCCAGGTTGAGACCGCCTAGGTGAGAGGTGGGCCTGGCCCTGGTCGGTGTCTGCGCTTACATCATTAACACACTTAACGAGATCTTGGTATTTGATCTGAGTCTGGCCATTTGGTCTATACGCACTAACCAACTACGTGGGAAAGATATGGGCACTCGGCGTCATGGTATCAGCCGAAGCATTCGTGACGTCAGCGACTGAGCGACGCGCGCCGGATTGGAACGTAAGCCTGCTCTTGTATTAAGGGGGCTAATTCTGCTTCCGGTCGCGTTCGCAACATGCAGGTGTGCTAAGGGCGATGGGCCCATACCCCTGTGCGCTTAGGTTTAGGCCGGCGTGCTGACCTCTCTGTTGGCCTAGGTGGGGCTGCGACATGTTGATCTTACGAGGCCGGGCATGACCCAGGAAAGTGTGTCCGGCCAAATGGGATCGAGCGTGTTGGGTTATGTGGTGCCACCCTACAGGGAAGTTTATCTATTAGAATAGCTGTGATCTTCGGTAACAGGATGACTTGGAGTTGTACCTTGACCTTATGACAACTAGAACCGGATACTTAATAAAACACACCCTTCCAAGTGCCAGATACAACCCGGTGATCGCTCTCTAATGTATGCTGAGGAGGGGATCGCCGGGTAGGATTATGCTATGCGATGCTGCTTGGTAAACTTACCATCTACTTTCTTCTACATGCTGCAAGATGGAGGAGGCCAGAAGCGTAGTCTTCGATAGGATTAGCTATCCCCCTCTTATTCTGGCATTCTGCAGTTCAGTCCACCGATATGGCCCTTTACACATATACCCATGCATATGTAGTGTAGCTCCTTGCTTGCGAGTACTTTGGATGAGTACTCACGGTTGCTTTCTCCCCCTTTTTCCCCCTTTCCTTTCTTCTAGTTGTCGCAACTAGATGCTGGAGTCCAGGAGCCAGACGCCACCGTGGACGATGACTCCTACTACACTGGAGGTGCCTACTACTACGTGCAGCCCAGCGATTTACCACTGTGAGTAGTTTAGGAGGATCCCAGGCAGGAGGCATGCGCCTCTTTCGATCTGTATCCCAGTTTGTGCTAGCCTTCTTAAGGCAAACTTGTTTAACTTATGTCTGTACTCAGATATAGTTGCTTCTGCTAAATCGTCTATGATCGAGCACTTGTATTCGAGCCCTCGAGGCCCCTGGCTTATAATATGATGCTTGTATGACTTATTTTATTTGGAGAGTTGTGTTGTGATATCTTCCTGTGAGTCCCTGATCTTGATCGTACACGTTTGCGTGTATGATTAGTGTACGATTGAATCGGGGGCGACACATTAGAGTTGTAAAAATGTATGCCGCTGGCGTTTGATGTCGTCCTTCGCTTAAGGAAGCGGGAGGAAATTTGCCGGCTGCCGTTGGAGATGCTCTTTATGCTGGAAATAATAGAGTGACATCCAATCCATTTGAGTTAATTGCCTGTATGATTGTCCCTGTATAAAAAGTTAATTGCATGCATAGTGAACACGTGACTTGCGTGGTGGCTATAGCTTCAGATGTAAAGTTTAAAAAGAAACAAGTCCATCCTTAATCTTGTATTCTAAGTACTTTTAGGTTCCAATCGTCAAGACAAAGGTGAAAGAAGTATATATCAAATAAGTAGAGTAATATATAATGTAAAAATATAAAGTTAAGAGACAGAATACGAACTCATGTCATTGCATTGCGAGCATCCGGCGCTTACCAGCCCAGCACATTTTTGTTGTAGACCATGCTGGAGAGATATATCTCCATGTCTACTCTTATATATACTCCATTCGTTCCTAAATATTTGTCTTTTTCAGATTTCAAATGGACTACCACATACGGATGTGTATGTAGACATATTTTAGAGTGTAGATTCACTCATTTTGCTCAGTATGTCTTTTCGTGAAGGGCCGATTTGTCCTTGATTTATTTATGAGGTATCCAGATGGCACTGCACCGCCAAGAAAAGAGGGTAACATCAAAATTATGGACTACTTTTTTGAGTATGTTGGTTGATAACCCACAAGTATAGGGGATCATAACAGTTTTCGAGGGTAGAGTATTCAACCCAAATTTATTGATTCGACACAAGGGGAGCCAAAGAATATTCTCAAGTATTAGCAGCTGACTTGTCAATTCAGCCACACCTGGAAACTTAGTATCTGTAGCAAAGTGTTTAGTAGCACAGTAATATGATAGTGGTGGTAACGGTAACAAAAGAGTAGTGCAAGCAATAGTAAATATTTTTGGTATTTTGTAGTGATTGTAACAAGAGCAACGGAAAGTAAATAAGCATAAACCAAGATATGGAAAGCTCGTAGGCACCGAATCAGTGATGGATAATTATGCCGGATGCGGTTCATCATGTAACAGTCATAACATAGGGTGACACCGAACTAGCTCCAATTCATCAATGTAATGTAGGCATGTATTCCGAACATAGTCATATGTGCTTATGGAAAAGAACTTGCATGACATCTTTTGTCCTACCCTCCCGTGGCAGCGGGGTCCTATTGGAAACTAAGTGATATTAAGGCCTCCTTTTAATAGAGAACCGGAACAAAGCATTAGCACATAGTGAATACATGAACTCCTCAAACTATGGTCATCACCGGGAGTGGTCCCGATTATTGTCACTTCGGGGCTGCCGGATCATAACACATAGTAGGTGACTATAGACTTGCAAGATAGGATCAAGAACTCACATATATTCATGAAACATAATAGGTTTGGATCTGAAATCATGGCACCCGGGCCCTAGTGACAAGCAATAAGCATACCAAAGTCATAGCAACATCAATCTCAGAACATAGTGGATACCAGGGATCATACCCTAACTAAACTAACTCGATTACATGATAAATCTCATCCAACGTATCACCGTCCAGCAAGCCTATGATGGAATTACTCACGCACGGCGGTGAGCATCATGAAATTGGTGATGGAGGATGGTTGATGATGACGACGGCGACGAATCCCCTCTCTGGAGCCCCGAACGGACTCCAGATCAGCCCTCCCGAGAGGTTTTAGGGCTTGGCGGCGGCTCCGTATCGTAAAACGCGATGATTTCTTCTCTCCTATTTTTTTCTCCCCGAAAGCCAATATATAGAGTTGGAGTTGGCGTCGGAAGGTGTCCAGGGGGCCCACGAGGTAGGGGGCGCGCCCCCCACCCTCGTGGACAGGGTGTGGGCCCCCTGGTCTTCATCTTTGGCGAGGATTTTTTATTATTTTTTATAACACATCCCGTGGAGTTTCAGGTCATTCCGAGAACTTTTTCTTTCTGCACATAAAACAACATCATGGCAATTCTGCTGAAAACAGCGTCATTCCGGGTTAGTTCCATTCAAATCATACAAGTTAGAGTCCAAAACAAGGGCAAAAGTGTTTGGAAAAGTAGATACGATGTAGACGTATCAACTCCCCCAAGCTTAAACCTTGCTTGTCCTCAAGCAATTCAGTTGACAAACTGAAAGAAATAAGGAAAAACTTTTACAAACTCTGTTTGCTCTTGTTGTTGTAAATATGTCAAGCCAGCATTCAAGATTTCAGCAAAGATCATAACTAACCACATTTGCAATAATTCTGAGGTCTCACAATTACTCATATCAATAGCATAATCAACTAGCAAGCCATAATAATAAATCTCGGATGACAACACTTTCTCAAAACAATCATAATATGATATAACAAGATGGTATCTCGCTAGCCCTTTCTGAGGCCGCAAAACATAAATGCAGAGCACCTTTAAAGATCAAGGACTGACTAGACATTATAATTCATGGTAAAAGAGATCCAATCATAGTCACACCCAATATAAATTAATAGTGATGAATGCAAATGACAGCTGTGCTCTCCAGCTAGTTCTTTTTAATAAGAAGGTGATGACTCAACATAGAAGTAAATAGATAGGCCCTTCGCAGAGGGAAGCAGGGATTTGTAGAGGTGCCAGAGCTCGGCTTTGAAATAGAGATAAATAATATTTTGAGCGGCATACTTTCATTGTCAACATAACAACTAAGAGATGGCGATATCTTCCATGTCACACACATTATAGGCGGTTCCTAAACAGAATGGTAAAGTTTATACTCCCCCTTCACCAACAAGCATCAATCCACGGCTTGCTCGAAACAACGAGTGCCTCCAACATACATCAGGTCCCAGGGGGAGTTTTGTTTGCAATTAATTTTTGATTTAGTTTGCATAAAGCATGGGACTAGGCATTCCGGTGACCATCCATTTTCTCGTGAGTGAGGAGCGGAGTCCACTCCTCTTGAGAATAACCCGCCTACAGCCTTTGTTGATACATGAGCTATTCGAGCATACAAAACAGAATGTTTATTTTAAGGTTTAGAGTTTGGCACATACAAATTTACTTGGAATGGCAGGTAGATACCGCATATAGGAAGATATAGTGGACTCATCTGGAATCACTTTGGGGTTTAGGGGATTGGATGTACAAGTAGTATTCCCGCTTAGTACATGTGAAGGCTAGCAAAAGAATGGGAAGCGACCAACTAGAGAGCGACAACAGCCATGTACATGCATTAAAATTAATAAACATTGGATGCAAGCATGAGTAGGATATAATCCACCATGAACATAAATATCGTGAAGGCTATGTTGATTTGTTTCAACTACATGCGTGAACATGTGCCAAGTCAAGTCATTTAAATCATTCAAAGGAGGATACCACCCCATCATACCACATCATAACCATTTCAATAGCATGTTGGCACGCAAGGTAAACCATTATAACTCATAGCTAATCAAGCATTGCACAAGCAACTATGATCTCTAATTGTCATTGCAAACATGTTTATTCATAACAAGATGAATCAAGAACGACGAACTCATCATATTTACAAAAACAAAAGAGGTCGAGTTCATACCAGCTTTTCCCATCTCAGTCAGTCCATCATATATCATCATAATTGCCTTTCACTTGCACGACCGAACGGTGTGAATAATAATAAGAGTGCACGTGCATTGGACTAAGCTAGAATCTATGAGCATTCAATAAACAGGAGAAGACAAGGCACTATGGGCTCTAGGTTAAATCAACAATAATGCATATAAGAGCCGCTTCAACAATTTAATCATGGTCTTCTCCTACTGACACCCAAAGAAAAGAAAAGAAATAAAAACTATTTACACGGGAAAGCTCCCAACAAGCAAAAGAAGAACGGGAAATATTATTTTTGGGTTTTCTTTTTAATTACTACTACTACAGCAGAAAAGTAAACTACCACTAATTTTTTTTGGTTTTTCTTAAGGTTTAACAAACACACAAGAAGAAAGCAGGAAAAAGAAAATAAACTAACATGGATATTACAGTGTCGGGGTAAATGACCACGGGTAGCCTAGCCGGCTCCCCCTGGCACTTCAGAAAAAATTACGAGCCGATCCGGCTTCCAAGAATCCAAGATATGGGGCCGCCTTCCCCTTGCCGGCTGCCTCTCAGGCCGACTATCGGAAGGCGGCCCGGCCTTGACCCTCATGAAGAAAGCCGCGGGAGGGCCGGCTCCAAGAAGTCGGCCACGAGAAGGCCGACTCCAAGGAGCCGGCTCCCACAACACGGTCAAGATTGTACACTCGAAGCCCGCATCCACATAACGGCGATGGGACGGGGCGTGGCTACAGTAAAGCCTGCCACCCCCGAAACCCGGAGCACGCCTGGCACAGTGCGCCGTACGGGGTAGCCCTGACCCGTCCGGCGCGGCACTGTCGCCATGTTGACTATGGCGCCATCCACGGCGGGCTGTCAGCGCGGCCCACGGGCGGTGGGCCCCTTCGGGCAGAGAGACACCCGAAGGCGGCCAGGCCTCCTCCAGTCGGCCCAAGACATGGCCGGCTTCCCCAAGCCGGCTTGACCCCTCCCTCGAAGGGGGCGCTCCATTAAGGAGACAAGACGACGTGAGGCTACAGCGATCGCCCGCCAGGCGGCGGCACTGTAGCCATGCTTACCTCGATAAAGCCCTCATCATCAGGATTGAGGCAACAGTAACCAGCCACCGACAGGGCCCTTGGCAGTGGGGCCTGCCTGTCGACCAAGAAGCCGGCAGCCGGCGGGACCCACCAGCCGGCGGGCCCAAAGAGTCAAGCAGGTTGGCAGCAAGAGACATCGCTTGGCTAGGGCCCGCCGGATTACCATTGTACCCCCAGGGGGTAGGCCTATATAAACCCCCCGGGGCACCCATGCAAAGCGTTGATCTCATCTAGGTTTAGAGACCACATAGAGAGAAGAGGAGAGCTAGCCTTGCCCTTCTTCTTCCTCTCGCCAAACAACTCAAGGAGCATCTTGTAGCTACTTGTTCATCGAGTGATCATGCGGAGACCCCGCAGAGCAGCAGTAGGGGTGTTATCTCCACGGAGAGCCCCGAAGATGGGTAAGATTCGCCGGCGTGGATGTCTTCGCCTCATTCCGCTTCCAGGCACCGGCGACGTCTTACTGGCTCCCATAATGATAAGCCACCCGTTGGCATATGTCGCACCTACCACGCAACATTTGGCGGCCACCGTGGGGCCAGGTGCACCGTCGTCCGGAGACCTGTTCTGGACGGGAACCCTCTTCCTCCCCAGCGAGCGTAGCCATCCCCAAGACGCCTGATGGCGCTACACGACGCTACCGCAAGGCGCCACCCATGCTCACAGCCGAAAGCAACCTAGCCGATCCCCTTGGCGAGGCCCTCATCTCCGACGAGCCCGCCTCCGATGCGGGCACCGACCACCTCATCAACCTCCTCGGCCAGCTCCACGTCTCCAGTGAGCCTGCTGTGGACCAGGAGTCCGTTGGCTCCACCGATCCGATGCCTGTCGATTCCGACACGGCCTCGCTCGACGCCTTCCCCACCAACGTCGTGATCTACGACGACCCACTTCCCCGAGCCGATGGCTGTGACGGTGCCACCGCCGAGGTGATGGTCATCAGCCATGGCGGCGCTTCTGGCGAAAACACCCACGACGCCCCGCAAGCGGTGATCTAGGACTTGCCCATTCCCCTCCCGGCCGACACCGACGCCGAAGCACCGGAGGCTCTCCGTCTCGCCCTCCATGTGGAGGGCCGAAAGTTAGCTTCCATGAGACGCCTCACCGAGGCCCACCAGCGCGAAGTCGACCGCGCCGCCTTCGGCACGCCACCTCCTGGCGGGCCAAGCCGAGCCGGCGTTGTCAGACAGCGCGGCGCTGCCATCGCCGACATGCTTGGAGTCGACCGCCCAGTATACGCCACCCCACTCGAGAACCTGCGCGCCGCCCAGGCGGCCGTAGACGAGCTGGATGGACTGGGGGCCGAAGAGCTCCCCCACATGACCAGACGCATCCAACAACTACTCGATGCAGCCGCACAGCGGCACGAGGCCGAAGCCCGCGCGGAAAGCCCTCCCCGCGCCGAGAGCATGGCGCGACGTCCCGGACGCCGACTGCGGCTAAAACCCGCGCGCGACACGAGAAAGAGCCGGCTGCCAGCGGAAGCCAAACCCGGATCTCCATCGAGCGAGACGCAGAAGGCCATCCTCGAGCCGTGGAGCGGCGGGGCAACCCGCCTCCGCCTCCGCCTCGTGGGGAAAGGTACCCCGCCGCCTGTCACGCATCCGACTCTCAGCGGCCGACTAGGTCACCGTGAAGGAGTCGGCGAGAATGATGCTCGCCATCAGATTGACCGCCTAGCGCGATCCCTGGCGCTAGAAGAAGAAGACGATGTCGGCCCGCCTTGCTTCGGCCCCCGCATCCGCGACGAGTGAGGGAGTTCCGGACTAGGGGGTGTCCGGATAGCCGAACTATCATCATCGGCCGGACTCCAAGACTATGAAGATACAAGATTGAAGACTTCGTCCCGTGTCCGGATGGGACTTTCCTTGGCATGGAAGGCAAGCTTGGCGTCTGATATGTAGATCTCCTACCATTTTAACCGACTACGTGTAACCCTAGCCCTCTCCGTGTCTATATAAAGCGGATGGCTTTAGTCCATAGGACGAACAACAATCATACCATAGGCTAGCTTCTAGGGTTTAGCCTCTTTGATCTCATGGTAGATCCACTCTTGTAACACACATCATCAATATTAATCAAGCAAGACGTAGGGTTTTACCTCCATCAAGAGGGCCCGAACCTGGGTAAAACATCGTGTCCCTTGTCTCCTGTTACCATCCACAGACGCACGATTCGGGACCCCCTACCGAGATCCGCCGGTTTGACACGGCGTTGGTGCTTTCATTGAGAGTTCCTCCGGTATGCGCCCCGATAGGCTCAATGGCTTCTTCGACCATCATCAACGACGCAGTCCAGGGTGAGACTTTTCTCCCGGACAGATCTTCATATTCGGGCGGCTTCGCCTTTGCGGGCTGATTAAACGGCCATCTGGAGCGGATCGAAGCTTCGCCCCGCCGTCAGTCGATTTGGAAGTTTGAACTTCACGACTGATATCCGCGGGACTTGATCCTCGATGGAGTCGAGCCACCGGCGTGCCGCCTTTATCCACACGGGCGAGCATGATTTAGCTCTGCGCAGCCGACGGTACCACAGAGGTCAGACGAACCCGCTCCGATCTTCAATTCGGAGGCGGCTGCGCAGATCGGGGACGGATGGCTAGGCACCGCCTCGGGGGCTGCAACCTCTACGGCGATAGAGCCGAACACTGATCTTGTCCCTCATAAAGCTCGCGACTCCGAGGTGCCGGACTCCTTTGTCGACTTGAACCTCCGCGCCCCCTCCGATCGAATCCGATTGGGCGCCGGTCATGGAGTTCACCGCATCGGACATCTTTCAACTCTCACCTTTTGGCGACATCTTGAGTTCGCTAAAGTACCTCTCGTTATCAGGAGAGCCCTGGCCGGACTGCGGTCGGGACGGTTGGGATGATGACGATGAAGAAATTCAAAGCCCACGCACCACCCATTTTGTAGCCGCTGTCGACGGTCTAACCGACATGCTAGACTACGACTCCGAAGACATCGACGGTATGGACGATGATGCCGGAGACGAACAAGAACCAGCGCCTACCGGGCACTGGAAAGCCACCTCATCATATGACATATACATGGTGGATATCCCAAAGGATGGGAATGGCGAAGGAAAAGAGGAGGATGACCCCTCCAAGAAACAGCCCAAGCGCCGGCGTCAGCGGCGCCGCTCTAAATCCCGCCACAAAGAAGAATGAAGATTTTGGCACCGGAGATAACAATACACCGGACAAGGCCGAAGATAATCCACTCCGCAAGATCCAGCGGGGAGGATGGAGACGCCAGCCCTCACGAGAGAGGCGGCGAAGAAGAGGTAGAGGATTATATGCCTCCCTCCGGAGACGAAGCAAGCCTCGACGACGATGAATTCGCCGTGCACGAGGATCCGTCAAACAAGAGCGTTTTAGACGCAGGCTTATGGCCACGGGCGAACAGCCTCAAGAAAAAGCAGCAACGAGCTTAGAGTTGATCAGATCTGCTAGCCGGCGGATGGACTGAAGTCCTCGCGTCAAGAGCATGAGCTCGAACGCCCTCCAAAAGCTACCCTAAACGCAAGCTGCTCCCCCGGTTAGAGGAGGAGGCTTACGAACCTGCATCACCGGGAGACAATACGGCTGCCGACCACCCCGTGGTCGCAACAGGGAGGCCTCTAGGCCCTTCACTAGAACCGCACTCGGCATCGCTCAAAAGCACACGGCCCACGAGGGAACGCTCCGGACCTGCGAGATATATTGGAGGACAAGGCAAGACAATCAAGATCGATCTATGGATCGCGTGGGCGCCCAGATGCGTGGCGACAACCGTCGCGTCCGGACACAAGAAGTCTGGCCGGGCGAACAAAATAGACAAAGCTCTTTTGAGCTCCGTCGTGATATCGCCCAGTACAGAGGCGGCGCACACCCACTATGCTTCATAGACGAAGTAATGGATCATCAAATCCCCGAAGGGTTTAAACCCGTCAATATTGAATCGTATGATGGCACTACAGACCCCGCGGTTTGGATCGAAGACTATCTCCTTCACATCCACATGGCCCGCGGTGACGATCTTCACGCCATTAAATACCTCCCCTCAAGCTTAAAGGACCAGCCCGCATTGGCTCAACAGCTTGCCGCCAGAAGTCAATTGGAGCTGGGAGGACCTGAAGCCGCATTCCTCGATAACTTCCGGGGCACTTATATGCGACCACCGACGCTGATGACCTAAGCCACATAATTCAGCGGCTAGACGAATCGGCCGGACAATTACGGACACGGTTCTTAACCAAGAAAAACCAAATCGTCGACCGTCTGGATGCGGAGGCCCTCGCTGCCTTCAAGCATAACATCCACGACGCAGTGGCTTGCCCGGCACCTAGGACAGAAAAGCGAAATCCATGGCAGCCCTCACATCACTCATGACCCGCTTCAAGGCCGAGGACAGCTAGCTAGCACGCATCAACAACCTTAGCAAAAATTTTGGCGTCCGGGACTTCAAGGACCGAAATGGCAGGCCGCGTCGTAACAAAAACAAACGCCGTGATTAACGGCGACAATATTGAGGATACGGCAATCAATGCCGGATTCGAGGCTCTAAACCTGGTCAGCGAAAAAGCCATTCAAAAGAACTACTACGGGTCCGTCCAATTTGGACCGAATACTCGATCGCTTGTGCGGATACACGGCACCCCGAAAAGCCATTAACCACACCAACAGGGACTGTTGGGTATTCAACGAAGCAGGCAAGTTAATTGCGAAAACAATGACAAGGGGTTGCATAAGCGATGACGAGATGAGACCCAACCACGAACAATAGAGGATGTATGGTTTCCCCCATAGGTGCGGACGGTGAACATGATATACGCATAGCGCACATACCCAAAAGGGAGCGGAAGCGTGCACTCGTGGATGTCTACGCGATGGAGCCGGTTGCCCGAAGTTCAATCCATGGTCCTCCTGCCCGATCACTTTTGACCGGCGACCACCCCACCAGATCCGCCACGGCGGATTCGCCAAGACCGGTCTTAGACCCAATCGTCGATGGATTTCACCTAACTAGAGTCCCGATGGATGGCGGCGTGCTTTGAACACCTTTACCGAGGATACGGTCGCAAATGGGCATAGACCCTCAAGGATTAAACCTACCAAAACGACCTTTAAAGGCGCCATACCAGGTGTAGAAGCCAATTGTACAGGCTCAATTACACCGGAAGTGGTCTTCGGATCCCCGGATAACTTCCGCGAGGAGTTAATCTTGACATAGTCCCGTTCGCAGTGGCTATCATGCCTTACTCGGGCGCATTGCGCGTTTGCAAAGTTCAACGCAGCGTGCCGCTTTCGCATACCTCAAGCTCAAGATGCCAGGCCCTCGAGGAGTCATCACGGTCAACGGAAACACTGAACGTTCTCCGCATGCGGATGAACATACAATGGACTCTCGCGGCGTAAGTGCAATGCAGCCTCTTAAGGCAATTCTCGAGTCCGGCCATTAAGCGGCCGGACACAGCTAAGCGCGCCGGAGTAACTTACAACAAGACCCACCAGCACGTTACGAGCACGCCAGATGCGGCTAACCCCACTCCCGCGAAAGCGTCAAAGCGGGTCCTTCGCAGACACCATTACACTCAAGATACCATGGGCATGGGGAGAGGGGCACGACCACGATAAACCCAGATCGCGGCTCAACCACACCGTGGGCTCTCAAGTGTGTCGCTCCTTTTCTTTCTTTCTTTTACCTTTTACTTTTGACCCACAGGACTCCGTTTGTCGAGGCCCCGTCTCCAGCACACTGCCGAACTCACGATGCAACAGCCAGGGAAGGATAAAGGCTACAATGAATATACAGGTGGTCTCCATTACGAGCATTTTTATACACCAATCTGCAGCCTACCCCTGGAGAGGGACATGTTTAACAAGTCCCATACCTTGCTTATCGCACTATTTGTATCGTTCTGCATTCGTAGCAGCACTTATTGAATAAAACAATGCAACACCTTTTTTGCTTATAATTGCATTTCTTTTTCATACATATGTTCATTCACGGCATGTTGCATCCAGACACTTTGGTACGGCTAACATACACCCGAGGGCTTATGTTTCCTGCATTATGGTATGATGAGTCCGAACACTTTCACAAGTGCGGCACCCGAACTTATAGCACTATATGCATCGGCTCCGAATCATGTCTTGGGTCAATAGTTGGGTTTGCCTGGCTCCCATGTTTTGGTACCTTACGTTCCGTTATATCGGCTAAGGTAGCACTGGAGAACCATCACGATTCCGCCCAGTTGAGCTGGGTTAACGCCTCGATGGAAAGCTAAAACTGACCCGTCATGATGAGGCGAGAGTCGGTCGCTGTTCGAGAGGTTTTTGCGAGTCCTTAAAGACTTATGCCGCTTAGAGCGAGGAGCCGGATACTGTCCGGCCAAGGCGTGATAGCGCCCCAAATTGACCTTCCGAAGACTAGGGGCTTCACGAAATTTAAAATTATAGAATTCTATGGCTAAGTGAGAGGGTTCAAGCATCATAAGTCCGGTTGCCTTGTTACGCTGTGTTGAGCGCCTCCTAGATGGACCCAAAAAAAGGTAACAAGAGCGCTCAAGTTTATCCCTAACACCCCAGCACTCGTGGCATGGGGGCTGAAGCTGACGACTTGCCATCTCTCAGATTTGATAAACAGCCGCACAGAAGGTAATATTTTAAATTAACAAGCGTTGCTTAGCGCATATGAACTAAGTTTTCAGCGCACAGGATAACAAAATGCGAGTCTACTCAAATATTACATCTTTGGAGCACTCACCCGCAATAGTGCAGGCGCCCTTCAGCACACTCTTATAATACATCTCGGGCGTGCGATGCTCCTTGCCCTCACGGTGGCGGGTCCGTCACGAGCTTCTGGGCATCCATCTTGCCCCAGTGCACCTTTGCGCGGGCAAGGGCTCGACGGGCACCCTCAATACAAGCGGAATGCTTGATGACTTCTACCCACGGGCACGCATCCATCAGCCGCCGCACCAGGCCGAAGTAGCTCCCAGGCATGGCCTCCTTCGGCCACAGCCGAACTATGAGGTCCTTCATGGCCTGTTCGGCCGCCTTGTGGAGCTCGACCAGCTGCTTCAGCTGGTCGCTAAAACATCGGATGTCCGGCCTCGGCATCTTGAGACGTAAGACCTTCTCCGTCGAGCTCCCTCCTCGGCCCGGTAGAATGCGGCAGATTGGACACACCTGCGAGGAAGATCTGCGAGCAGCTCTGGAGAGCTCCGAATTGGCGTAAGCAACGGTAATTAACACTCACATGCTTACTTTGCATGAAAAATGCCTTACCCGCTGGTATTTTCTTCACCGCCTCAACCTTTCCGGAGGGCCTTGCATGCTTCGGCCTTAGCGGCTTTGGCACTCTCAAGAGCCGTTGCAAGCTCAGACTCTCGAGTCTTCGAGTCACGCTCCAAGCTCTCATGTTTTTTCACGAGATCCTGGAGCTCTTGATGTACCTCCACCACCCGCGCCTCCTGCTTCTCTCGCTCGGTGCGCTCCGCGGTCGCATTACGTTCGGCCACAGCCACCGCCTCCTTCAGGGTCGCCACCTCGTTAGTGGCCCCTATAATACCCACGTTATCCTTGTCATTTTTCTTGCAACCAAATCCTTTTCTGTAAGGTACAATTTTCATAAGGTATTACTCACCTTCTTTTTCCTCGAGCTGCTTCTTGGCATGGCCGAGCCTCGTTCTCGGACCGGCCGAGGTTTTCCTTCAAAGTATTGACCTCCATGATCGGTCTGGCGGAGGTCAACAACCACAACCTGCAATCCCATATTGACATATTTTTTATGACTCCTGCGTTTATCTTTCTAAAGATCCTCGGTCCGCTTTTCTTTCCGAACACCGAACCGAGCATCGGGGCTACCGCTCTATGCGGTACCATTTTACATATATTGAAATTCTTACCTCAAAGCCTGTTAGAAGGCTGCTTGAACTTCGGTCAGCCCGCTCTTGGTGAGTTGAACCTTCTCAATCACCGCACTCATAACGGTCAGTGTTCCTCTTCGATGGAGGCGCCGTTGAGCGCCTCCAAGAAATATCCGGCACCTCCGGTTGGACGGAGGCAGCCGGCGTCGCGGTCTTGCCCTTCTTACGAAGGGGTCGCCCGCCGGACTCCGGAGCCACTGTGGCCTCCGGGGCTGAGTCCGGTGCAAAGTCCGGGAGGGTGTCCTGTGACACCTCCGGGGCCTTCTCCTCTTGGTGAGTCCCTTCCTGGGATCCCACCTCAGCGTCGTCCGCGGCACGGGGGGTGGAGGCAGTCGGAAGGGAATCCATATCCGACGTACCCAAGGACCCGCTCGACGAAACAGAAAGATCATCCTTGGGCGGACTGCAGGGTTGTATGTGGCATTAGAAAGACATTATGTGGCGAAAAGAAAAAACCTTGAAGTTATTCGGGAGTCCGATACTTACGATCTCGCCAGGGGCTTGGCCCTTGGAGGCCAGTCCTCGTCGTCGTCACTGGCATTGGCGGAGCAGTCCGGGGGAAGAGTTTTTCCCTTCTTGGACCTTCGGCCTCCCTTGTTGGGGAGGCCTTCCTTTTTCCCTCCTTCACCGGGGAGAGGCTTTCTTCTTCTCCTCCTCGCCTTGGTGGGAGGAGTCGGCCTTAGATTCATCATCCAATAGCATTTGAAAACGGAACTCTTCCGAGTCCCCGTGGCCGTCTTCTTGCCCTTCTTCTCCCGGCACCACGTGGTGCCGGAGCCAGCATTTCCGTTAGGCGGGCATCCGCCGGGTCCTCTCGGCAATGGGGCCGGACAGATAGTCCGTTTCGCCTTCGCCACCATTCTGTCAAAGGTAAATGGAGTTTAGATCCGCATAGAGCCAAACTATGGAAAACAAGTGGTGAAATCACTTACCTCGTTTTGGGCCGACGCCGGAATCCGCGATCTTCGTAGCGGATGCAGGAGCTCGGCGTATGAACAACACCTTCCAGACATCTTCGTACGTAGTGTCGAAGAGCCCGCTCAGGGTCTGGTGCTGCGCCGGATCAAACTCCCACATGTTGAAGCCCCGTCGCTGGCACGGGAGAATCCGGTGGATGAGCATGACCTGGACTACGTTGACAAGCTTGAGCTTCTTGTCCACCACCGGATCTGAGCTTGGAGGCGGTCGGCTCCTCCCATCCCCCAAATCCGCCACTCTCTTTCCGTGGAGGTGAGCCGTGTAGGGATGCTGATTCTGAATTCGGGGTTGCCCAATCAGGGTCACGCTGCTCGGTGATGTAGAACCACCCGATTGCCAACCCTTGATGGTTTCCATGAAAGTGCCCTCCGACCCACGTAACGTGGGACATCCTACCCACCATGGCGCCTCGCACTCCGGCTTGGCTGCCCTTCACAACCTTCGCTTGACACTAAAGGTCTTGAGCCACAAGCAAGTGGGGCTGGATGCAGAGGAAGGCCTCGCCTACCCACGATAAACGCCGAGATGTTGAGGATGAATTTCGGGCCGGATCATGGAAATCTAGGCCGTAGTAGAACATGAGCCCCTGGACAAAGGGATGAAGTGGGAAGCCCAGTCCGTGGAGGAAATGGGGAAGAAATACTACCCTCTCATGGGGCCCGGGTTGGGGGCGAGCTCTCCCTCGTCGGGGAGCCGATCTGCGATGTTGCCGGACAAATATCCGGCGTCAGCAGTTTCTGGATCTGCCCTCCGTGTGACGGAGGAGGCCATCCACTTGCCTCCGCTCGAGACATTGTTGGAGAAGGTTGAGGTGAGAAGTGCGGACTTGGGCGCTGGAGCTCGAGTTCACGGAGATGGATAAGCCAAGGAGGAAGAAGGCGCAGGTAAAAGGGTTGGATTTTTATTCCCTTATATGGGCGGACAAAAACATGTGTCCCCACCGGCCTGGTAAAACTCGCTTATCTCGCAAGCGTCACAATCAATGGCGCGGTTGGGTTACCCACGTCCGTATTGATGGGAATCCCGGAATAAGGGGAACACGATCTCTGCTTCGACAAGACGTACCAAGGAAACCGCCTCGCTAAACGCACGGAGGTGGAACAATATAAACGAGTAAAGGCTTGGTAATGGCATGATGTCACGCCACTAAACACGTCAGCAGATTGAACTTATGTAATATTATTCTCTCTACGGAGGTACGTGGAATTTTTCTTTGCAGAGCCGGACACTATCCTGGTGTTCACAATCTTCTATAAATTATTCGGAGGAAGAACCCGCCTTGCAATGCCGAAGACAACATGCGCGCCGGACTCGTCTTCATTGAAGCCTGGTTCAGACTCTTGAGGAGTTCCGGACTAGGGGTGTCCGGATAGCGAACTATCATCATCGGCCGGACTCCAAGACTATGAAGATACAAGATTGAAGACTTCGTCCCGTGTCCGGATGGGACTTTCCTTGGCGTGGAAGGCAAGCTTGGCGATACAGATATGTAGATCTCCTACCATTGTAACCGACTCTGTGTAACCCTAGCCCTCTCCGGTGTCTATATAAACCGGATGGCTTTAGTCCATAGGACGAACAACAATCATACCATAGGCTAGCTTCTAGGGTTTAGCCTCTTTGATCTCGTGGTAGATCCACTCTTGTAACACACATCATCAATATTAATCAAGCAAGACATAGGGTTTTACCTCCATCAAGAGGGCCCGAACCTGGGTAAAACATCGTGTCCCTTGTCTCCTGTTACCTTCCGCCTAGACGCACAGTTCGGGACCCCCTACCCGAGATCCGCCGGTTTTGACACCGACAACGAGCCCTTCCCCAAAGGGTTCTCGCTCCCAAGAGACACGCCCAAGTACAACGGCTCCGTGAAGCCGGAAGATTGGTTGGTCGGCTACTCCACCGCAGTATGCATCGCGAACGGCAACAGGCGCGTTGCCGTGAATTACGTGCCCCTCATGCTCCAAGGCACGGCTCGGACCTGGCTCAACAGCCTCACGCCATACAGCGTCAACAGCTTGCTAGATTTCACAGAAGCCTTCGCCCGCAACTTCACCAGCACCTACAAGCGGGCTCCCAAGCCCAGACAACTCTCCTTGTGCGTACAAGGCCCCACCGAGTCCACTCGCGACTACCTCACACGTTGGGCCGAACTCCGCAACTCTTGCGAAGGAGTGCACGAGGTGCAAGCCATAGAGTACTTCAGAGCCGGTTGCCGAGAGGGCACCCTCCTCAAGCACAAGCTCCTCTGCGACGAGCCGACTACCCTCGACGAGCTTCTGGTCATAGCGGAAAAGTACGCCACTGCCGGCTCCTCAATGAAGACTGAACTCCGGGTAGACGCGTCCGGGAAGGTACTCAACCCGACGCCCAAGACGCCGGCTGGGGACTCCGTCCGACGCCCGTACCAGAACAACCACAAACGCAAGGGCCCCATGCCGCCTTCCACCAGTCGGCAGGTGGCCACGATCGAGAGCGAGTAGCCCGAATGGTGGCCCACACCCAAGAAGCAGAAAGGCGGCATGCCGGCTTGGCAGCCGGCCTTCTCCTACGAGCAAACTATCGACGCTCCATGCAAGTTCCACAGCGGCGTGAAGCCATCCAACCACACAACCCGGAAGTGCCACTGGCTCACCCGAATCTCCAAAGGCGAAGGGCTCGTGCCGCCTCCGCCTGCTGGTCCGCCGCCTCCGGCTCCACAGCAGCCGGCCGCTCGGCCAGCAGTCGGAGCCATGCACGATGAGTTCCCCGACGAGCATGCCGCCTATGTCGTCTTTACAAGCCAGCCTGAAGACCGGCGCAGCAGGCGCCGAGAGCACTAGGAAGTCAACGCGGTCTCCGCCAACCCCTCCGAGCACATGCACTGGTCAGAAAAGCCTATCAGCTGGAGCCGGGCCGACCACCCAGAGGTGATGCCATCTCCCGGCTCTTACGCGCTGGTTCTGGATGCCACCCTTGCAACGGACAGACGCGCCGCCCGTTTCTCCCGCGTGCTGATAGACGGCGGGAGCAGCATCAACATCCTGTACCATGACACCCTGGAGAAGCTCAACATCAAGACGAAGCAGCTCATGCCCACCCGGACTATGTTCCATGGCATCGTACCCGGCCTATCCTGCGCCCCCATTGGCAAGATCAAGATTGATGTCCTCTTTGGGGACAAGGATCATTTCCGCAGGGAAGCCATCTGGTTTGAAGTGGTGGACCTTCAGAGCCCTTACCATGCACTGCTTGGCCGTCCTGCTTTGGCCAAGTTCATGGCTGTTCCCCACTATGCGTACCTCAAGATGAAGATGCCGAGCACCAAGGGCATCATCACCATAGCCGGCGACTACACGAAATCCTCTGAGTGCGTAGCGGCCAGCAGCCGGCTGGCCGAGTCCCTTGTGATTGCCGAGGAGAAGAAGATGCTGGATCGAGTCATGGCCATGGCCGGCAAGCAGCCGGCCCTGTCCCCCAATCCCAAGGAATTTGATGCCCAAGGTTCCTTCCAGCCGGCCAAAGAAACAAAGAAGATACCTCTTGACCCCGAGCACCCAGAAAGGTTTGCCGTCATTGGGGCAAACCTAAGCAGCAAATAGGAAGGCGAGCTTGCTGATTTCCTCCGTGAGAATCGGGACATCTTTGCATGGTCCCCCAAGGACATGCCGGGTGTTCTGAAGGATTTCGTCGAGCACAAACAACACGTCCGAGAAGGTGCAAAACCAGTCAAACAACCCCTCCGCCGACTATCGGAGGAAAAGAGAAGGATTGTAGGAGAAGAGATAGCCCGGCTTCTGGCTGCCGGCTTCATTATGGAGGTTTTCTTTTCGGAGTGGCTTGCCAACCCGGTCCTCGTGCTGAAGAAGAATAACAAATGGCGCATGTGTATAGACTACACGAGCCTCAACAAGGCCTGCCCCAAAGATCCTTTCGCCCTGCCAAGGATAGACCAAGTGATAGACTCCACAGCCGGATGCGAGCTGTTGAGTTTCTTGGATGCTTACTCCGGATACCACCAGATAAAGTTGGACCCGGCCGACCGCCTGAAGACCGCCTTCATCACGCCCTTCGGAGCTTTCTGCTACCTGACTATGACATTCGGCTTGAGAAATGCCGGTGCCACTTTTCAGCGTTGCATGCAGAAGTGCCTCCTCAAGCAGCTCGGCAGAAATTCCCACGTCTACGTGGATGACATTGTGGTGAAGACGGAAAAGCGCGGCACCTTGCTGGAAGACCTCAAGGAAACATTCGAGAACCTGCGCCGATTCCGGATCAAGCTCAACCCCGAGAAATGCGTGTTCGGAGTGCCAGCCGGCCAGCTCCTAGGCTTCCTGGTCTCCGAACGCGGCATCGAATGCAACCCAGTGAAGATCAAGGCCATTGAGAGAATGGCGATTCCCACCAAACTTCGAGACATCCAGAAGTTCACCGGATGCTTGGCTTCCCTGAACCGCTTCATCAGCCGGCTCGGAGAGAAGGCTCTCCCCCTCTACCGCCTCATGAAGAAGACCACTCACTTCGAGTGGAACGACCAAGCCGACCAAGCTTTTCACGAGTTGAAGAAGATGCTGACCACGCTGCCTATCCTGGCGGCGCCGACTGAGAAAGAGCCCATGCTCCTTTACATTGCTGCAACCAGCCGGGTGGTCAGCACCGTCATCGTAGTCCAGCGCCCAGAAGAGGGCCGAGCCCAGCCGGTCCAGAGGCCGGTGTACTATTTGAGTGAGGTGTTGTCTACCTCGAAGCAGAACTACCCGCACTACCAGAAGATGTGCTACGGCGTGTACTTTGCCGCCAAGAAGCTGAAGCCCTACTTCCAAGAGCACCCCATCACGGTCGTATGCACCGCCCCGCTTGCCGAGATCATAGGCAGCCGGGATGCATCCGGCCGGGTGGCGAAATGGGCCATCGAGCTGGCCCCTTACACGATCTTCTACCAGCCTCGCACCGCCATCAAGTCCCAAGCATTGGCCGACTTCCTCGTCGACTGGGCCGAGACCCAGTACCTGCCGCCGGCTCCCGACTCCACTCACTGGCGCTTGCACTTCGACGGGTCCAAGATGCGCACCGGCTTGGGAGCCGGCGTCATCCTCACCTCTCCCAAAGGCGACAAGCTCAGATACACGCTGCAAATTCACTTTGCCGCCTCCAACAACGTGGCCGAGTATGAGGCGCTTGTACACGGGCTCCGGCTTGCCAAAGAACTCGGTGTACGCCGGATCCTGTGTTACGGCGACTCAGACTTGGTGGTCCAGCAATTATCCGACGACTGGGACGCCAAGGACGCAAACATGGCAAGCTACCGCTTCCTCGTTCAGCAGATCAGCGGGTACTTTGAAGGATGCGAGTTCCTCCACGTACCACGAGCCGACAACGAGCCAGCAGATGCCCTGGCTCGAATAGGCTCCACTCGGCAGGCAATACCAACCGGCGTCTCTCTGCAACGCCTCCTCAAGCCGTCTATCAAGCCGTCTCCAGAGTCTGATTCCATCTTCGTGCCGCCTAGCCCCGATGCAGCCGGACCCGGCTTGAAGAACCAAGCAGGCGGCCCGGGGACTTCGATAGGCGGCGCGGGAACTTCAGTAGGCGGCTCGGGGACTTCCGTAGTTGCACCCGACCCGGGGACTTCTGAACCCGGCTCGGGGACTGCGGTAGCCGGCCCGGGGACTGCACCAACACAATAGGCGGTGGCCGACTCCAGCATTTCACAACCCAGCCCGCCCACCCTGGTCGCAGTAGTCGTGTTGGCAATAGAAGAAGTCACAGCTCCATCATGGGCCCAGCCCATCCTCAACTTCCTGACAAACCAAGAACTGCCGGCTGATGAGACAGAAGCAAGACAAGTCCAACACCGAGCCGGAGCATACACAATCGTCAACAGAGAGCTCATCAGGCGCAGCGTCACTGGAGTCTTCCAGCGATGCGTTGATCAAGAGAAGGGCATAGCAATCCTCAGAGACATCCACCAAGGTGAATGCGGCCACCATGCGGCCTCAAAATCACTAGTCGCCAATGATTTCCGCCATGGATTCTTCTGGCCGACTGCTTTGGACGACGGCAAGGAGTTAGTCAAACATTGCAAAGGGTGCCAAGTCTTCAGCTCCAAGAAACACCTGCCGGCTTCGGCACTCAAGACCATTCCCCTCACTTCGCCCTTTGCCGTTTGGGGTCTGGACATGGTGGGCCCATTCAAGACGGCGCGCGGCGGCATGACACATCTATTTGTCGCTGTGGACAAGTTCACCAAATGGATCGAAGCAAAGCCGATCAAGAAGCTGAATGGGCCGACTGCCGTGACATTCATTGCAGATATAACAACTCGGTACGGCATGCCGCATAGCATCATCACCGACAACGGCACGAATTTTGCCAAGGGAGCATTGGCACGTTTCTGCGCGACGCAGGGCATCCGACTGGACTTAGCATCCGTTGCCCACCCGCAGTCAAACGGCCAAGTCGAGCGAGCCAACGGCCTCATCCTTTCCGGCATCAAGCCCCGACTGGTCGTGCCACTGGAGCGTTCGGCCGGCTGGTGGCTCGATGAGCTGTCGGCCGTCCTCTGGAGTCTGCGCGCTACCCCAAACAGGTCAACCGGCTTCACTCCTTTCTTCCTCGTGTATGGTGCCGAGGCGGTCATCCCAACCGACATCGAGTTCGACTCGCCTCGGGTGACCATGTACACGGAGGCGGAGGCCAAGGAAGCACGAGAAGACGCCGTCGACCTGCTGGAAGAAAGCCGGCTGTTAGCCCTCAGCCAGTCCGCCATCTACCAGCAGGGTGTGCGTCGCTACCACAGCCGGAAGGTCAAGCCAAGATCTTTCCAAGAGGGCGACCTTGTGCTCCGGCTGATCCAAATACAGCCGCCAAAGACAAGCTCTCATTTCTTGGGAAGGCCCCTTCACACCAAAGAGAGCGCTAGGAAATGACTCCTACTACCTGATCGACGCACAGAAGCCGAAGGCACGAAAGAGAGACGACTCCGGCAAGGAGTCGGAACGACCATGGAACGCCAACCTCCTCCGAAGATTTTACAGTTGAAATGCAGTATGTATCACGCTAACTTTTGTACTAAGTACGAGACAATAGGCCCCCCGAGGAGAACTCGGGGACTGCCATCTTTTATCTATGAATGAAGAGTATCATGCTTATGATTATATCATTACATTCACTTCTTTCGTCCAGCATCGGGTTCGACTAGTCGGCCCGGGGACTGGCCGCCTTGAGTTATATTAGAAGTCCTACCCGCGGTCAGACAAGTAGTGTTCCGGCACCAAAGCCCTCTCTTGCCAAAAGTCGCAGTTCGAAGAATCGGCTGTCCGGCTGGCAAGAGCCAAAGGCAGGAAAGGACGCCCACATGAAAAACGGCTAGGGACTAACGGACTAATATAACAAAAGCCGGCTTTTTCCTACCGCCGACCGACTACAAGAGTAGCCGGCCGGCCGGCTTCCATTCACTTCGCTACAATCTAAGAAAGCTCGAGTACTTGCCTTCCCCAAAAAGATAGCCGAGTCCTTCCTTAGCGACAGACTGCAGAGCAGCTACCGGCTGGGAAGGCAGCAATCAGGGGAAGGCGGCAAAGGAAAAAGCCTAAGGATAAAAGGCATACGAGAATGGAAGCCAAACACATGCATGATTATATTTACACAAAAGGCCTTGAAAAGGCCAACATTCAACATAGTTTGAATACACCCCCAGTGGGTGGAACTGCGCAAGCTTAATAAAAATTGTTCAAAGAGTAACAAGCAGGAAAAGCAAGGACGGCAGATCAAGCCAAGGGAACGACTGGCGAGTCGGGCAGGTCGGTAGAGACGGCAGTGCCGGCTGGAGGAGTGGCCGGCTGGTGAACCTCGGCATGATCACCGCCTCCCGCAGAGGGCGCGCCAGCACGCGCCTCGTTGCTGGAGGCACGGTCATGCTGAGGCTGGCTGGTTGCTTCACCAGCCGGCTCGACGTCTTCGCCTTCCTCCCCTTCCTCGTCTTTACCTTCATCGCTGGAGGCGATCTCCTCCGCCGAGTCTTCACCCTCCGCCGGGTTCAGCCCGAACCACTCCTCCGGCTGGGCGACGCCGTTGTCATCCACCTCAGGAGCGAAGACGCTGGTGTCGGTAAACTTGGCAAGGGCCGAAGCACGCTGGATGATAGCCGGCCGCACCTCCACCAGCTCTTCTTCAGCCTCCTCCCGCCAAGTCCTTAGCTGTTCCAAGTTCAGCCCATGGTACCAGGCCCGGACAAACTCCAACGCCCGCCTGGCAACGGATCGAGCAGCGGAAGCCTTCCAGGCCTCAAAGCGGCCGACTGCCACCTCCAGCCAGTCGGCAGTCCGGCTCGGGGTGCAGGTTATCGCTTCGCCTGGCCAGAGGGCGGCCAGCACCTGCGCCCCAGCGCGCTGGAGGCGGCGGAGCATGCGGTGTGCCGGCTGCAGCCGGGCTTGGATCGCCAAGAGCTGCTCCTCAAGTGTTCGGCTCGCGTCCGGCGCGATCTCAACCCCCGCCTGCCGGCGTGCCTCGCGGTGGGCCTCGATGGTCTGGGTGGCAATGACGGAGTAGCCGGGGAAGTAGTCTGCTCAAAGAACAAAAAGCAGCACAAATCAGAAGACGAATCAGAGGGCAAGGGGCAAGCAAGGAGTGAGGAAGGCGGCTTACCGTTGATCAGATCCTCGATCCGGCCATAGCCCTCGCTCAGCGCTTGCTTCGCCTCAGCCCAGCCCGCCGTTTCGGTCTCGAACTCAGCTTTGAGGGCGGCCTCGCTGTCCTACGCCTTCTTCAGGGCCGCCCTGTGGCTCTCCTCCTGGTCGGCCAACTTCTTGGCCAGGCGGTCGCGCTCCAGGACTAAGGCGTTGAACTCGGCCTCCATGGCACGAAGGGCGGTCTGGGCCCCGCTGAGCTGCTCCCTCAAGTCGGCATTAGCCCCTGCAAGGATGAAGACAAAGGAAGAAACAATAAGGAAGGAGTCGTCGGGGAAGATCCGACCCGACTGCTCAGCAGTTGGCCCGGATCTCGGGGAATACACCCAGTGGGTGCGTTGACGCGCCCCCACAGGATATGAACAAAACAGAGCATGCACTCCGGCTGTTGGTCAGATCCTCGCTTTTCTGGCGCAGCTCCTGAGCCTGGGAGTTGAAGGCGACAACGCGCTGGTTATGGTACTCCTGGAAGATCAGACAGGACGCAAGAGTAAGATAGCTGTCAAAACCTAGTAAGTTCCAAGCCGCCTGCTCAGCAGCCGACTCGGAACTCGGGGACTACACCCAGTGGGTGCGCTGACGCGCCCCCACGGAAGAAATCCGAAAAGCAAAACAACCAAGGCCAGAAGACTCACCCGGACGACGGCCCGTGTCGCAAGGAAATCTTGGGTATATCGCTGCAGCACGGCAGCATGAGCCTGAAGCCGGCTCCGGACCTCCTGGGCCGCCGTGTTCAGCTCGGCCGTCCCCCCGCTGGGCGTCCACTCGGACGTGCTGGAGCTGGCCGCCTCCAGGGCCTCCGCCGTCCGGCTGGCGCCCGCAGCTCAGTGCGGCTCCGGCACAGGGGTAGCTTGCCCCGCGCGCCGGCGTGATGCCGGCTGCACCACCAGGCTGGCTCTTGCCGCCGGCTCGCTCCCAGCCGGCTGCTCCGACGCCGTAGCCGGCTGACCGCTCTGGCTCGCCCCAGTCAGCGCCGTCCGCGGCACCTCCTCCAAGACAATCGCATCATCCTCCCTCCGCTCCGCCTCCGACCGGCCGCGGTTGGCTTCCTCTGACGGAGGCACGGGGACATAGGGAGCCACGCTGCAGAGGGGAACGACGAGCTGTGGAGGCTGGTTGCGCGAGGCCTCCGCCTCCCTCTCCGCGGCCGTCGCCTCCGCCTGGGCCTTGGCCACCGCGTCGGCCTGCTCCTTCGCCGCCTGGGCGGCCCTTCGCTCCGACGCTTCCCGCTCCTCCCGCGCGTTCCGCTCCGTAGCCTCCATGAGGTCGTCGCGGGGATCCACGCGGCGGGAGCTCGAAGACCCTCCAGCTGATCCGATCACGGAGCCGGCAGGACCCCGCTCGAGGGAAAGCGGCGCCCTGGCCGGTCAACCAAGGAAGAATTTAGAAGAACTTCAATCGAAGAACACGGCAAGAATACAAGACGCTTAACACTTACGCCGAAACCGCGTGCGACTGCTTCACCACCTTCTGGAAGCAGGCCGCCCTCGCGGCTGCTTCATCCCGTTTGGTTGCCGCAGTGGTGCCCTTGGCCTTCTTCGGCCGGCTGCCGAAGTAGGTCAACACGGCCCGGCGCTTCGGCGCGCCGCCACGGGCGGCCGGCGCGGCAGAGGGACCCGCGCCTTGATGATTAGGCGCCGGCTGGCGGTGCGGGACGACTTCGACCTCGTCGTCGTCCGCCCAGTCCTCGAGGCCGGCTCCAAGCCCCGCGCCGCCTGCCTCGCCGCCTTCCCCCACGGCGGCATCTTCCATGGCGGCCGCTCCAAGATCCGGATCGTTGACGTCATCCACCGTACGGTCGGGGAGGAACTGGTGCTCTGCCCCTGCGGTCCCGGCCGCCGGCGGAAGAAGGGGATTCTGTAGAAGACAAGCCGGCTAATCAGAAGCCGGCCACCATGAGGCCGACTACAAAAGGAAAAAGAAAAGGAAAGAAGAAAGACTTACGGTAGGCGGAGGGTTGGCGCAAGAGTACGGCTCCTTGCCGTATCGCCAATCCTCGGGGAGCTTGCAGTTGGCGATGTAGTTCACCAGGTAGGACACCTCGGCATGGGGCATCTCCCTGGTGCTCAGCCGACATGGGTCGAAGCGGTCGCTCATCTGGCAGATCATGTGCGGCCAACCTTGGAGCGGGAGAACCCGACGCTCCACGAAGGCGGCCACCAGGTCGGCTCCGACCAGGCCCTCCGACTGGATCATCACCCGGAGTTGGGCGACGGCAGCGTTCCCAGCGTGGGACAACGTCCTGGCCCGGTAGCTCCATGAGGGTGGCCTCGCAGCCGGCGGGCCGGCTACGTAAGCCGGCAGGTTGACAAAGTCGCCTTGCGGGGCGACGTTCCTCACGTAGAAGTAGGATTTCTGCCAGAGCTTCACCGACTGGATCAGCGGGATGGACGGGAACAGATTGTTCTCGCCTGTCCGCCTCATAGCGATGAAAGCTCCGCATGGGGCGGGCACGCCCACGACGACGGTGCCAAGCTTGCATTGGAAAAACACTCCCCAAAGCTCCAGGGAGGGGAGAACGCAAAGAAAGCCCTTGCAGAGGGTGACGAAGGCCGACAGCAGCATCACTGCGGTGGGGGAGAGGTGATGCAGCTGGAGATGATAGAATTCGAGGAAGGAGCGAAGGAACCCGCTCGCCGGGAGGCCGAAACCGCGCAGGTAGTGCGAGCAGAAAACCACCCGCTCGCCCTCCTCCGGTGCCGGCGAGATCTCCCTCTCTGGCGCGTGCGGAACCCGCACGTAGTTCTCGCCGGGCAGACGCCGCGTCCGGCGGAGGAACTCGATGTGCTCGTCGAGGACGTTGGAGCCGTCCCACGAGCTCGACAACGCCATTGGGACGGTGCGGCGAAGAGCAAGGTGCGGCGGCGGCGGTGGCGCGCGCGACCCCGCTGCGGCGGAGCAACCGTGAACCAAAGGCCCGACGGCGGGACGGCGCGACGATGAGGCGCTGCGGTGGCGGAGAGAATAAGGAAGGAAGGAGAGAAAGGTTGGGGCGAGGGAGAGCGTGCGAGCCCTTGCCGCTCCCTCTCCTCCCCCTACTTATAGACCCGCGCGGCGGAGCCGAGGAGACGTGGTGTGGGGGACGTGGGATTAACTGCGCCCACTCCCCCACGTCCCACTATAATTGCGCCTTGACGGCGTGGCGAAACCGCCGCGGGAAGGCAAAAAGCCCATCTTGGGCCATAGAGGATCCGTGCTTGGGCCGAGGCCAGGAGTGGCGGGCCCGGGCCTGCGGCGACGTCCCGTTACGCACGTGCAATGGCAGGCCTTTTCTGCCATGTGGCACGCGGGGAGACGCGCGGTCAGCGCGCAAGTTGGCCCACGTTCCCATTGACGAGGCCACGGAGCCCTCCCAAGGCGGCGCGCATAAGCAGAGCCGGCTATGAGCTGCTGGTTCCTCAAGAGAGGAAGCTGACCGAGCTTCTCGTCCTATTGCCAACCTCGAAGCACGACCAGCTTCGGGGACTACTGTCGGGGTAAATGACCTCGGGTAGCCTAGCCGGCCCCCCCTGGCACTTCGGAAAAAATTACGAGCCGATCCGGCTTCCAAGAATCCAAGATATGGGGCCGCCTTCCCCTTGCCGGCTGCCTCTCAGGCCGACTATCGGAAGGCGGCCCGGCCTTGACCCTCATGAAGAAAGCCGCTGGAGGGCCGGCTCCAAGAAGCCGGCCACGAGAAGGCCGACTCCAAGGAGCCGGCTCCCACAACGCGGTCAAGATCGTACCCTCGAAGCCCGCGCCCACATAACGGCGATGGGACGGGGCGTGGCTACAGTAAAGCCTGCCACCCCCGAAACCCGGAGCACGCCTGGCACAGTGCGCCGTACGGGGTAGCCCTGTCCCGTCCGGCGCGGCACTGTTGCCGTGTTGACTATGGTGCCATCCACGGCGGGCTGTCGGTAGCCGCCACGGGCGGTGGCCCTTCAAGCGAAGAGACACCCGAAGGCGGCCAGGCCTCCTCCAGTCGGCCCAAGACATGGCCGGCTTCCCAAAGCCGGCTTGCCCCCTCCCTCGAAGGAGGCGCTCCATTAAGGAGACAAGACGACGTGAGGCTACAGCGATCGCCCGCCAGGCGGCGGCACTGTAGCCATGCTTACCTCGATAAAGCCCTCATCATCAGGATTGAGGCAACAGTAACTAGCCACCGACAGGGCCCTTGGCAGTGGGACCTGCCTGTCGACCAAGAAGCCGGCAGCCGGCGGACCCACTAGCCGGCGGGCCCCAGCAGCCGGCGCAGAAGCCTGCAAGCATAGACACTAACGGCTAGGGCCCGCGCCCAGCCGGATTACCATTGTACCCCCGGGGGGTAGGCCTATATAAACCCCCCGGGGCACCCATGCAAAGGGTTGATCTCATCTAGGTTTAGAGACCACATAGAGAGAAGAGGAGAGCTAGCCTTGCCCTTCTTCTTCCTCTCGCCAAACAGCTCAAGGAGCATCTTGTAGCTACTTGTTCATCGAGTGATCATGCGGAGACCCCGCAGAGCAGCAGTAGGGGTGTTATCTCCATGGAGAGCCCCGAAGCTGGGTAAGATTCGCCGGCGTGCATGTCTTCGCCTCATCCCGCTTCCAGGCACCGGCGACGTCTTACTGGCTCCCACAATGATAAGCCACCCGTTGGCATATGTCGCACCTACCACCCGACATACAGTGAAAGAGTATGAGCACTGACATCTAGCAATGAGTGTGTGTGAACATAAATGTAATGTCGGTGAGAAATACGTACTCCCCCAAGCTTAGGCTTTTGGCCTAAGTTGGTTTATTGCCAGGGATAGCCTGGCGGATACCCGTAGGTGTAGCTGGGGTCGTACTGCGACGAAGAATAGTTGGGGTTGTACTGTGATGCAGCGGCTATCGCATCCTGAGCTGCAGCGTGGAGTCGGGCTGCCTCCGCTCTCCTCTCGTACTCATCCGCCTCCTCTCTAGTAATAGTATATCTTCTGTTTGCCTGGTAATCAAAGAAGGCAGGAGCAGGGAGAGTAATACGGACAACACGCCGTTTATCAAAGATTAGTCGATATAAGAGAGGCGATTCAGGCCTCTCGACAAACTGGTGCGAAGCCATAGAGTTATAATCTAAATATGCAGGAGGCAACTCCGTATCACCTTCACGAATGTCTATCTCAAGAAAATTAGCTAAGCGGGTTGCATAAATTCCTCAAAGAAATCTCCGTTATATCTATTATGATTCAACCTACAAGCTACGATGGCTCCCATATGATAAGATTGGTCTCCTAACACAGCACTCCTAAGAAAGCTAAGGTCAGGGACACACATGTGACATGCTTCATCCTTAGCATTTATACATCTACCTATGAAGAGAGCAAAATAATGTATAGCAGGAAAGTGAATACTCCCTATGGTAGCTTGCGTTATATCTCTAGATTCCCCTAGAGTTATACTAGCAAAAAAGTTTCTGAATTCTGATTTAGGGGGATCCCTAACACTACCCCATTGTGGAAGTTTGCAAGCGGAAGTGAAATCCTCTAAGTCCATGGTATAAGATTTGTCATAAAGATCAAACATGACTGAAGGAGAATTACGTGAAGATGAATACTCAAACCTCCTCACAAATGAGCTTGTGAGATCATGATATTGGGGACATTTGTCTGCCTCAAAATCCTCAAGACCGGCATTGCACAAATATACGTTAAATTCTTCTTTAATTCCTGCACGATCCATAAAATTTTCCGATGGCGATTCACAAGGCCGCACTAGAGCGTCTCTTGGTGGTTCCTCGTCAGCATCACGCATAGCAAGCCTGGGTCCTTGCTTCTTAGAAGAACGACCTTGGAACATCTTCCTAAGCATATTGTTTTTCTCTGAAAAATTTCTGAAATTTTTAGTAACTTCAAACAAAAGTGAACCAACTTCAATAAAACTGATAGCAACTACTCCTACAAGTGCCTAGAGCCTATATCAAGCATTAGAACTACTTGGAACCATATAAATTTGACATGCAAGCTCAAGAACATGGTCACCTATGCAGCACAAATTTGCAATGAATAAAGCACTAGAACAAAAACTAATTGGACCAATGGAGGAGTCACATACCAAGGAACAATCTCCCCAAGCAGTTTTGCGAGAGGTGCTTTGAGCAAGGAGATCGAAAATCACAGCAAAGAGGGCTGGAACTCGTGCTTGAGTTGGTTTTTCGTGTTTGTGGGAGGAAGAAGAAGAGGATGGGTGCTGGGATAAGTGGAGGAGGGCCACCGTGGGCCCACGAGGCAGGGGGCGCGCCCACGGGGGTAGGGCGCGCCCTCCACCCTTGTGACCAGCTGGCAGCTCCCCCCGCGGTAATTTTTGCACAGTAAATCCTCAAATATTCCCGAAAAAATCATATTAAATTGGCATGTCATTCTGAGGACTTTTATTTTTGGGATATTTTTATATTTCACGGATAAACCAGGAAACAGACAGAAAAATACTATTTTTACTTTATTTCAACTAAATAACAGAAAGTATAGATAGGGTACAGAAGGTTGTGCTTCTAGTTTCATCCATCTCATGCTCATCAAAAGGAATCCACTAACAAGGTTGATCAAGTCTTGTTAAGAAACTCATTCCGATAATCATGAAACCGGAGAAATTTCGAATAACACTATTTTTACCTCAATGGGGATATGCACATCCCCAATAATAAGTATATCATATTTCTTTTTGACAGTAGGAAGGGGAAATTCAAAACCTCCAAATATAATCGATGGAATTTTTCCAATAGAGTTGATACTATGAACTTGAGGTTGTTTCCCCGGAAAGTGTACCGTATGCTCATTACCATTAACATGAAAAGTGACATTGCCTTTGTTGCAATCAATAACAACCCCTGCAGTATTAAGAAAAGGTCTTCCAAGAATAATAGACATACTATCATCCTCTGGAATATCAAGAATAACAAAGTCCGTTAAAATAGTAATGTTTGCATCCACAACAGGCACATCCTCACAAATCTTGGCATGTATAGCAGTTTATTTATCAGCCATTTGCAAAGATATTTCAGTAGGTGTCAACTTATTCAAGTCAAGTCTACGATATAAAGAGAGAGGCATAACACTAACACCGGCTCCAAGATCACATAAAGCAGTTTTAACATAATTCCTTTTAATGGAGCATGGTATAGTAGGTACTCCTGGATCTCCAATTTCTTTTGTATTCCACCCTTAAAAGTATAGTTAGCAAGCAAGGTGGAAATTTCAGCTTCCGGTATCTTTCTTTTATTTGTAACAATATCTTTCATGTACATAGCATAAGGATTCATTTTGAGCATATCAGTCAATCGCATACGCAAAAAGATAGGTCTACATTTCAGCAAAGCACTCAAAATCCTCATCATCCTTTTTCTTGGATGGTTTCGGAGGAAAAGGCATGGGTTTCTAAACCCAAGGTTCTCTTTCCTTACCATGTTTTCTAGCAACAAAGTCTCTCTTATCATAACGTTGATTCTTTGATTGTGGGTTATCAAGATCAACAACAGGTTCAACTTCTACATCATTATCGTTACTAGGTTGAGCATCATCATGAACATCATCATTAACATTTTCACTAGGTTCATGTTCATTACCAGATTGTGTTTCAGCATCAGACATAGAGATATCATTTGGATTGTCGGGTGGTTCAGCAATAGGTTCACTAGAAGTTTGCAAAGTCCTATCATTTTTCTTTTTCTTCCTTTTAGAAGAACTAGGAACATCAATATTATTTCTCTGAGAATCTAGCTCGATTCTCTTAGGGTGACCTTCAGGATACAAAGGTTCCCGAGTCATTCTACCAGTTCTAGTAGCCATTCTAACAGCATAATCATTTTTCTTACTATTCATTTCATCAAGCACTTCTTTTTGGGCTTTAAGTACTTGTTCTACTTGAGTGGTAACCATAGAAGCATGTTTGCTAACAAGTTTAAGTTCACCTCTAATATTAGCCATATAGTCACCCAAGTGTTTAATCATATTGGAATCATATTTCAATTGTCTACCAAAATAAGCATTAAAATTTTCTTGTTTGACAATAAAATTATCAAATTCATCAAAGCATTATTTGGCAGACTTATAATGAGGAATATCACCTTCGTCAAATCTACAGAGAGAATTTACCTTTACTACCTGTGTCGGGATATCTGGGTCTGGAGGTTCTTCAATGAATAAAGGATTAAGATCATACGGTTCTTCAACAGGCGGTAAATTAAGACCATGTATTTCTTTAATAGGAGGTAAATTCTTAACATCTTCAGCTTTAATACCTTTTTCTTTCGTAGATTTCTTTGCCTCTTGCATATCTTGGATCGAGAAATAGAACACCTCTCTTCTTGAGTTGGTTTAGGAATAGGCTCGATGGTGGAGCACGAGCTGGCTCAGGAGGTGCCCAATTATTTTCATTTGTCAACATATTATTCAATAGAATTTCAGCTTCATCCGGTGTTCTTTCCCTGAAAAGAGAACCAACACAACTATCCAGTAATCTCTGGAAGCATCGGTTAGTCCATTATAAAAGATATCAAGTATTTCATTTTTCTTAAGAGGATGATCAGGCAAAGCAGTAAGTAACCTGAGAAGCCTCCCCCAAAGCTTGTGGGAGACTCTCTTCTTCAATTTGCACAAAGTTGTATATTTCCCTCAGAGCAGCTTGTTTCTTATGAGCAGGGAAATATTTAGCGAGAGAAATAATAAATCATATCACAGGACTACGCACACAACCAGGATCAAGAGAATTAAACCATATTTTAGCATCAACCTTTAATGAGAACGGAAATATTTTGAGTATATAAAAGTAGCGCGATCTCTCATCATTAGTAAACAGGGTGGCTATATCATTTAATTTAGTAAGATGTGCCACAATAGTTTCAGATTCATAGCCATGAAAAGGATCAGATTCAACCAAAGTAATTATATCAGGATCAACAGAAAATTAATAATCCTTATCGGGAACACAAATAGGTGACGTAGCAAAAGCAGGATCAGGCCTCATTTTATCTCTAAGTGATTCTTTGTTCCAATTAGCTATTAACCTTCTAAGCTCATCATTATCATTGCAAGCTAAAATAGCAGCGTAAGCTTCTCTATTAAAAATATAACCTTCGGGAATAACGGGCCTATCCTCATCATCATTTTCATCAATATTATCGATTCAATAATTTCTTTCTCTCTCGCCCTAGCAATTTGTTCATCAAGAAATTCACTAAGGGGCAGTAGTATCAAGCATAGAAGTAGTTTCATCATAAGTATCATGCATAGCGAAGTGGCATCATCAATAACATGCGACATATCGAGCGAATAGCGAAGCGAGGTTTAGGTGTCGCTAGCTACTCGTAATGTAAGGTGAATCAAGTGCGAGCTAGATGGCAGTTCCTTACCTCCCCTCGAAGTTGAGGGATAAATTGTTGTCTTAGCGTCTTTCAAGTTCTTCATAGTGTCCAGCAGATATAAATCCCAAGTGACTCAAAGAATAGAGCTATTCTCCCCGACAATGGTGCCAGAAAAAGGTCTTGATAACCCGCAAGTATAGGGGATCGCAACAGTTTTCGAGGGTAGAGTATTCAACCCAACTTATTGATTCAACACAAGGGGAGCCAAAGAATATTCTCAAGTATTAGTAGCTGATTTGTCAATTCAACCACACTGGAAACTTAGCATCTGCAGCAAAGTGTTTAGTAGCACAGTAATATGATAGTAGTGGTAATGGTAACAAAAGAGTAGTGCAAGCAATAGTAAATATTTTTGGTATTTTGTAGTGATTGTAACAGTAGCAATGGGAAAGTAAATAAGCGTAAACCAGTATATGGAAAGCTCGTAGGCACCGAATCAGTGATGGATAATTATGCCGGATGCGGTTCATCATGTAACAGTCATAACATAGGGTGACACAGAACTAGCTCCAATTCATCAATGCAATGTAGGCTTGTATTCCGAATATAGTCATACGTGCTTATGGAAAAGAACTTGCATGACATCTTTTGTCCTACCCTCCGGTGGCAGCGGGGTCCTATTGGAAACTAAGGGATATTAAGGCCTCCTTTTAATAGAGAACCGAACAAAGCATTAGCACATAGTGAATACATGAACTCCTCAAACTATGGTCATCACCGGAGTGGTCCCGATTATTGTCACTTGAGTTGCTGGAACATAACACATAGTAGGTGACTATAGACTTGCAAGATAGGATCAAGAACTCACATATATTCATGAAAACATAATAGGTTCAGGTCTGAAATCATGGCACTCGGGCCCTAGTGACAAGCATTAAGCATAGCAAAGTCATAGCAACATCAATCTCAGAACATAGTGGATACTAGGGATCAAACCCTAACAAAACTAACTCGATTACATGATAAATCTCATCCGACCCATCACTGTCCAGCAAGCCTACGATGGAATTACTCACTCACGGCGGTGAGCATCATGAAATTGGTGATAGAGGATGGTTGATGATGACAACGGCGATGAATGCCCCTCTCCGGAGCCCCGAACGGACTCCAGATAAGCCCTCCCAAGAGGTTTTAGGGCTTGGCGGTGGCTCCGTATCGTAAAACGCGATGATTTCATCTCTCCTATTTTTTCTCCCCGAAAGTCAATATATAGAGTTGGAGTTGGCGTCAGAAGGTGTCCAGGGGGCCCACGAGGTAGGGGGCGCGCCCTAGGGGGGGGGCAACCCTCGTGGACAGGGTGTGGGCCCCCTGGTCTTCATCTTTGGCGAGGATTTTTTATTATTTTTTATAAGACATCCCGTGGAGTTTCAGGTCATTCCGAGAACTTTTGTTTTCTGCACATAAAACAACATCATGGCAATTCTGCTTAAAACAGCGTCAGTCCGGGTTAGTTCCATTCAATACAAGTTAGAGTCCAAAACAAGGGCAAAAGTGTTTGGAAAAGTAGATACGATGGAGACGTATCATTGGTAAGGTTCGGTCATAGTCACTTGTTGAAATCTCTAAAAAGACAAATACTCCCTCCGTCCGGAAATACTTGTCATCCAAATGGATAAAAGGAAATGTATCTAGACGTATTTTAGTTTTAGATACATCTCTTTTTATCCATTGTGATGACAAGTATTTTCGGACGGAGGGAGTAGAAAACAGAGTTGGTGATGATGGTGTGCGTGCCATCCTGCAATATATTCCGTCGGATTTATATCTAACGGATAGGAAGTAAACTATGACAATTTTGCAAAAATATACCCACACGTCTCTCCACGTTCGCAAATAAGGCCTTCCCTCGTTCAACCTTTTCTCTCACAAGATAAACTACTCATACAAATGCATCTTGATGTTCCATGCAACGAACGGGCAACTAGCTAATTTCTTTTAAAATAGTTGCTGCGATAATTGGGTTGAAGTGATATATTTTATGTCTGCCCCGAATGATTTCAGATTCACTAGTAGTAACAAAGAAAAGGTTGCCTTGTTAATTAACAGAAAACAGGGTGAAAACTATCACATGAGGCCGGTAAAAACAAGGCACACTTTGGGTTCGGCGTCATCGTCACTACAGCTGTCTTGTGAGAAGTCTACATATCGAGGGGGCTACCGAGCGAGGCACCGAGACACAATGTTTGAGAGAGAAACCAATTGACAGATTATGATCAAATCGAGTTGTCACCCTTCTGCTGTCATTGTTGGGGGGAGGGAGAGAAAGACGTGTCGAGAGTGTGCGCGGTAGGCACAGAGGCACAACTAGCGAGTGTGTGTGTGTGTGTGTGTGTTTGAAAGAGGAGTAGATAGATTATTATCAAGATCGATGTGCCACCCTACTCCTTCGGTGCCGGGTGGTCTGTGTGTGTGTATGTTTGAGAGAGAACCCAGTCGATAGATTAGTATCAAGATCGTGGTGTCACCCTACTCCTTCATTGTTGGGAAGTGTGTGTGTGGGGGGGGGGGGGGCAGTGACACTCACATATCTCTACTCTTATAAAAAAACAGAGTTGGTGATGATGGTGTTCCTGCCATCCTGCAATATAGGCCATCCGATTTATATCCGATGAACAGGAAGGAAACTATGGCAATTTTGCAAAAAGATACCCACACCCATCTCCGCATTTGCAAATAAGGCATTACCTCGTTCATCCTTTTCTCCCACAAGATAAACTTCTCATACAAATGCATCTTGATGTTCCGTGCAACGCATGGGCATCTTGCTAGTAGGGAGAAGGAGTTTGTGTGACACATATCTAGCTATATTAAGGGATAGGTAGATAGCATATGTGTGAGAGACATTATTATACTTTGAGACATTAGTGGCTGTGGGTGGGCGGAATTAAAGGGGTGGGCGTGTTAGACATAGAGAGCGTGTGTGTCTGTGTGAGAGACTTGTAGGACGGGGTAGAAAGACGAATTTAACCACGACGGAGGGAGAGAAATACACGGCGCGCGTGCGTGATTCCGATGCCCACAGGGAAATGAGATATGTATGCGTGTGAGAGAGATTGCACAATTCATTCACGTATCACTATCTAGCGATCGTGGACGTGCATAGCTTGAACATAAATCAATATCTACTTCGTATCGTGGCCAAAGGTACAATATCGGTTCAACGCTATAAAGATTGGACACTCACATATCACATTTTTTTCTATTTAAATAAACCTTTTCAGTTGTGCATGCCAAAGTTGCAGTGATGTTTCTTCAAACAACCAATGTAGCTATCATGTACATGCACCATTGTTACTCTAGCATTCAAATTCATTAGTCTTGGATGATTTAAGTTTCTATTTCGAAGTAATATATGTAATATTCATATATGAATTCAACGGGTACGCAATTTATGAAATGGAGGCTATGTAATCATATGAAGTAACACTTTTAAGTAGCTGACTACAATATCCATTTCTTTTTTGTCCGCATCTACACTAACACGCCAATGCATTATGTTTAAAGTAAATAACCAATGGCACGAAATTATCTATTTACACGAGAAATACATAGGCTGAGCGTTTGATCCCTTTTTTGTGAACGCGCCACTACACCCGTCGATTTGCCGCTACCGTGTGAACGCCCAAGTTATCGGCGCATCATCCCGAGTTATTGTCTTTTTCTCCTGGGTGGAGTTCACACGGTATTAATCACGATGCGTGCCCGTGTACACAGTCTAGCATGACCTTCCCGCTAGCACGGTCCAAAATTAGTTGAAACTGGATACGAATGATCTCCATGGCAAAATCTCCCGCCTCCTTCTAAAATTTCCACCACCTTAGTCTTTAGCATGCGAAATCCCCCTTTTGTCCTTGGTGCATGGAGACTAACAGTTACAATACCACCCTCATCTACATGATAGATCGGGGCTGCTTTGGTAACTTCCGGTTCCCCCACTACACGGCACCCCCATTTCCTCTCCCCCTCCCGCAAAAACGACTAACTCCACAGCACCAGAGCATCTTACGTCACGCCGTCCGTACTTCATTGCCCTATCTCCCCTCCCCTCTCGAAACCCTAGACTGCTCATCCACCAGCGTACCATAGCCCATTCACTGCCAGCGGTGTCCACCTCACCAGATCTGCTTCTGCGGCCGCATCTACCCCTCCCACCTCCCCTAGAAACAAGTAGATCGCTCATCCACCATTGTACCACAGCCCATTCAAGTTGCCTTGTCCACGGCGCCGGATCTGCTTTCGCCAAGTACTCTCGTCAACCGCCAAGATTCTGCAACGGCTTATTCGTGCTCCCCACCGAGACGCCGTCCACACCCCCGGAGCCACCGATGCCCCGTCGGCCGACGGCCTCTGATCCTCTTCGCCGATACCTTCCTCAACCCTATTGGAGCCGCTTCGCCGACACCTTCTTCAACCCTACCGGAGTAGCTTCGCCTATACCATTCTCAACCCTACCGGGGCCGCTTTGCCAACTCACAAGTCCACGGCCTCAGATCCGCTTCCTCGCACCCTCATCCAACCTACAGGAGTAGCTTCTGACTCCCCATCCACGGCCGCAGATCCGCATCGTCGACACCACCCTTAACCCAACCACCGGAGCAGCTTCTGACGCCCCGTCCATGGCCGCAGATCCGCATCGTCGGCACCATCCTTAACCCAACCACCGAAGCAGCTTCTGACGCCCCGTCCATGGCCGCAGATCCGCGTCGTCGACACCATCCTTAACCTAACCACTGGAGCAGCTTCACCTACGCCCTCTTCCACGGCCACAGATCCGCTTCGCCCACACCGTAGTCCACCCTACCGGAGCCGCTCCACAAACACCCTACTCGACGGTTCTAGATCTCCTTACGGACCCGACAGCCCGGTAGCGTCATCACCCTCGGCGTTTCTAACCTGATTCCCACCGTGCGGAGAGATGCCAAGAACCCGCCACAGCCTAGGTACTTGTCACCTTTAAACCCGGCCCAGATCACCTGCCCGGTGTACTTCAAATATACTAACATGTCGCTGTTACCTGTTATGCAGCTGGCAAATACTACAAGGACGATGTTTCTTCTGGATCTAACAGCTTGGCCAACCAAGATCCTGGACTGAGGCATTGCTATGATCTTGTAAGCGCGTCTCTCTCTTGTATTGTTCTGTGCCTACCAGCGTGCTTTGCTAGGATTTTCGACCAGTAATCCCTTTGTGCGCATAATGATTTCTACTAATCGCTACTAAATTAGATATGTAGATGTCATACATGATACTACCTCGTACCTACATTCCTAAATATAAGTCTTTCTAGAGATTCCACTATAGGCTACATACGGAGCAAAATGAGTGAATCTACACTCGAAAATGCATCTATATACATCTGTATGTGGTCCTTACTGGAATCTCTACAAAGACATATATTTAGGAAAAGGGGCAGTACATTACACAAAATCGTAGGTGGCATGTAAGAATTCCAGTGCACTACATTAGGCTCCCTTAGAGTGCCTGCTAGTCCAAAGATCTGAGTCATGGCTAGTTTATGGTACGCACACAATCGTTAATTGGTGGTTTAAATATGCATAAGGGATATGCAATGTAGTATCATGTAGAGATGTCGGAAATTAGCCGTGTCAACTTGCGTATAGGGTTACACAATGAAAAAGTACAAGATGTATGTGGCAATTTCATGGAACATCGCAAAAAAGGAGAGGTAGCGGTGAGCCTATACAGGTGTGCTATGGTACGTCACTCCTCCATTGCAATCATCGTGACATGTTATTTGTATGCAGTTCTATTAGCCAAGTTTCTTAGGGACAATTATTACGAGTTATCCTAAGAAAATAAGCACCTGTGAATATAAGCTCCATGTAATAAGCCAACCAGTTCTTTTCATTGCGTTTTCAGCTTATCTTTGGTATGATCAGCCCATATGGAAATTAATTTGACTTGCAAACATCACAAATTGAACCCAGTGCAGTAATTAATATGATAGGAAAACAGACCATCACTATTTGCTCAAAATGCAAATACAAAGATACCATCTACTTGGCACAATCTACTTTGGTCAATGTTTTCCATAGAGATCCCATTGCCTAATTTAAACGAAGAACACATGACCCACATTTAAATGAAGAACAATTATTTATTTAAATTCGATGGTCCAAGTGGATGTTTATTATCGTATAGCAGCACCACCTAAAAGCATCATATAGCAGCAGCAGCTCATAGCAACTCATCATACCATGACGATGCGCAATTCATCATATACCAGCAGCAGCTCATAGCAATTCATCATATAGCAGCAGCAGGAGCAACTCATAGCAATTCATCATATAGTAGCAGCAGGAGCATCTCATAGCAATTCATCATATAGCGGCAGCAGGAGCAGCTTGTAGCAACTCATCATATAGCAGCAGCAAGAGCAGCTTGTAGCTACTCATCATATAGCAGCAGCAGCAGCTCATAGCAATTCATCGTATAGCAGCAGCAGCAGCTCATAGCAACTCATCATACAGCAGCAGCTCATAGCAATTCATCATATAGCAGCAGCAGGAGCAGCTCATAGCAATACATCATATAGCAGCAGCAGAAGCAGCTCATAGCAATTCATCATATAGTGGATCAGAATGAAAATTTGGCAAAAAACAGAGGAGATCCTCACCTTGTTGGATGAGCTCATCCTTCAACAGCACCTCAAGGCCATGGCCTAGGAGGAGGGAGGGAATAAGGTGCCTTACGCCGCAGGTGGCATCGGTAAGTGGTTGTGCAGCGCCCGCCGGAGTAGTGCGTTGGACAAACCACAGTGGAGCAGCTGCTGGAGTGTTGGAGAAAGTAGTAATTTCAAAAAAAATTCCTACGCACATGCAAGATCACGGTGATGGCATATCAACGAGAGGGGAGAGTATTGTCCACGTACCCTCGTAGACCGTAAGCGGAAGCGTTATGACAACGCGGTTGATGTAGTCGTACGTCTTCACGATCCGACCGATCCAAGTACCGAACGTCACGGCACCTCCGAGTTCAGCACACGTTCAGCTCGATGGCGATCTCGGACTCCGACACGAAAGTGTCGGGATGAGTTCCGTCGGACGACGGCGTGGTGACAATGATGATGCTCTACGGCGCAGGCTTCGCCTAAACTCCGCATGACGATATGACCGAGGTGGAATATGGTGGAAGGGGCACCGCACACGGCTAAGGAACGATCCGTAGATCAACTTGTGTGTCTGGGGTGCTCCCACGCCCCGTATATAAAGGAGGGAGGGGGAGGTGCGGCCGACCCCCAAGGGGTGCGCCTGGAGGAGTCCTACTCCCACCCCCCCTCTTGCCTTGTTGGAGAAGGAAAGGGGGAAGGGGAAAGAGGAAGGGGGGCGCCGCCCCCCCTCTCCTTGTCCTATTCAGACTAGGGGGGGGGGAGGGGCACGCGGCCTGCCCTGGCCGGCCCTCCTCTTCTCCCATATGGCCCACTAAGGCCCATTAACCCCCGGGAGGGTTCCGGTAACCCCCCGGTGTTCCTGTAAAATCCCGATTTCACCCGGAACCATTCCGATATCCAAATATAGGCTTCCAATATATCGATCTTTATGTCTCGACCATTTCGAGACTCCTCGTCATGTCCGTGATCACATCTGGGACTCGAACAAACTTCGTACATCAAAACTTGTAAACTCGTAATAAAAGCTGTCATCGTAACGTTAAGCGTCTGCGGACCCTACGGGTTCGAGAACTATGTAGACATGACCTAGAACTATTCTTGGTCAATAACCAATAAGCGGAACACGGATGCCCATATTGGTTCCTACATATTCTACGAAGATCTTTATCGGTCAAACCGCATAACGACATACGTTGTTCCCTTTGTCATCGGTATGTTACTTGCCCGAGATTCGATCATCGGTATCCAATACCTAGTTCAATCTCTTTACCGGCAAGTCTCTTTACTCGTTCCGTAATACATCATCTCACAACTAACTTATTAGTTGCAGTGCTTGCAAGGCTTATGTGATGTGTATTACCGAGAAGGCCCAGAGATACCTCTCCGACAATCGGAGTGACAAAACCTAATCTCGAAATACGCCAACCCAACATGTACCTTTGGAGACACCTGTAGTACTCCTTTATAATCACCCGATTCGTTGTGACGTTTGGTAGCACCAAAGTGTTCCTCCGATAAACGGAGTTGCATCATCTCATAGTTACCCAACATGTATAAGTCATGAAGAAAGCAATAGCAATATACTAAGCGATCAAGTGCTAGGCTAACGGAATGGGTCATGTCAATCACATCATTCTCCTAATGATGTGATCCCATTAATCAAATAACAACACATGTCTATGATTAGGAAACATAACCATCTTTGATTAATGAGCTAGTCAAGTAGAGGCATACTAGTGACTTATATGTTTGTCTATGTATTCACACATGTATCATGTTTCCGGTTAATACAATTCTAGCATGAATAATAAACATTTGTCATGATATGAGGAAATAAATAATAACTTTATTATTGCCTCTAGGGCATATTTCCTTCATGGAGACCATGAGAATGAGGGGCGGTGCCAGAGGGAGGAGAAGCTAGGGAGATTTGCCCCTACCCGCCGGCCATGTAGCCTAGCTGGACATAGCATCATCGAGGACCAGGCCAGATGGGACCAGTGGCAACGGCTCGCTGGAGGAACCCTAGTGCTGCAGGCAGGGGATCGAGGTAGAGGGAAAGGGGAGAGGAGATGCAAGCGGGCAGGGCAATGAACGCTTGCGTGTTTGTTTTTACTTGAGGGTCAGGTGTGACACGGGCGTCAGCAGTTGAATTTTAAGTGTAATATAGGCAGACAACAGAGTCATTTCACTATCCCCTTCCCTTCAATTTTTAGTGAGGTTCTACCCGAAACACCCCCTCCAAAGCGAAATTAGTTAAGCCCAAGCCCATAACTCAAAAATGACTTCTTTACATCTTTTATGGCTTATTTCGATAATATGCCCTGAAAAGGTGGAATCGAACTGGCCCTTAACCTGCAATTCAATTGTGCGTGCAATGATGAATCACTCCTGCCTACTATCTGTACATTTAGGCATCATCATACATGGCATAACCTAATACATGTGCCTTCCATTGTAGAATCTGGAATATGCAATGTTTATGTTAGTTCATACGTTGCACATGATGTTTAAATGCCCCTTAAATCTGGTCACCAAGTGATGGTCTTTAAGCCTCCTTCTTTGCTTCTTTTCTTGATATGTAAGATTTGCTCACACATCTGTTCAATTGCTTGTTTGCATCAGCCAGCCATACTAGGACTGTTTGCTTTGATTACTTGCTATTCTTGACCTAACACTCTATCAGAGCTTGTCAACGATTTAAACACTAAGGGCTGCTATAGTGGGGCCTTGTCTAACTCATAGGTGACATAAAGGTTTGGTCAGACACTACGAGGGCTCTCCAAGAGTACATGGAGATCCAAGGTATGCCTAGTTTTTGTGTAGTGCAGACATAGTAAATGCTCATTTCATTGTGTGCAAGTGCAAGAGATGCGGCATGTTTCATTATGTGGTGTTGTTTTGTTATAATCTCATCCTTTCGTGTTCACAGACTGGAAAGTATGCATATTTATCTTCCAAGGAGACGAGTAACTAGTTTGTGTCACCTTGCAGAGGGGGTGCAATGAAGATAAGATTGAGGATTTCCAAGTACAAGATGTTAGGAAGGAGCCTTGCAAGAGAAGTAGGTGCTGCGCTGAGGCTCTTCAACCTGCTAAGGTAAGTCACTGTATGTAACTCAACAATTCAATTCCTTGTTTGTTTCAGGCATAGTTAATTTTCTCTTTTCAATTGCTTTATTTGTCCTCGCTAATGAGATGCCCAAATAATCATGCCCGATGTTCGGTACTTGTATCACTATTAGTTGACATAATTAAAGGCCTTACCATTTAATTACTCTTGCCAAGTGTGCCTGAAGCTTTGAAGTCTATCAACCAACTATTATTGCATGAGGCTCACAATCTAGTTTATACTACGCTAATGATTGCATAGTTTTGCCTGCTGTAGTATGTTTGTATGAAACCCTCTGCTGTTCATTATGCTCCCTAAGACTTTAATTGAGGCACAGAATGGCCAACTGCTTGCTTACTTATACGCAACGTGCTGTCTAAATTTGTAACTTGTCTGTGTTTTCGATTGGGCCCCAACATCATGCTCCTCTGGTGAGCTAAGAGGGATTTCTGTATGCAGGCTGCACAGACTATCTTTTTTATAATTTTTAAAATATCACCTTCTTATGCTTCATGACGTGTAACATTTTTTTGAAAGTGACGTGTAACATTATTGTTAGTCCTGTTTTGCCATGTAGTACAAAATAGTGTCTTGTTCGCTTCACTGTTGTAACTATATTTTTGCCCTAGTCATGTGTCCTTACAAAAATATTTCAAGATGAAGTGACATCAACACAAAGATCTGTGAGCAGTGCGGCATGGCCGTTACCGAATGATTATGGATTGGAATTGGAATGTGCTGATGTTCTCGAGCATCAACTAGAGGTGGCAAGACAACGTGTACATGATTGTCAACGTATAATCAACAAGTTGAGACTGGACATGCAGGTATTAGATGCAGGAGTCAAAAAAATGAAACAAGACACTGAGGTAACCATGAAGGAATTGGAGATTTTGTAGACTGAAATTTGTGCTATCTGAATCCGGCCAATCCTATTTTCTGAAGAGATTATAGTTCAAATGGAGTTAAGTTGATGCGCATCCATGATGTATGAGTTGTATTTGCCCAGTGTATGTAATTTGCTGTTTGTGTATGCTTTATTATCACCTGTGCCGAACCATAATGCCCAGTGGGTATAATCGGTTATAATTTCTTTATTGTATAGTGTAGGATTATTCTACCTTTCTATGCCTTGATCTCTTTGTTGTAATAGTGTAGGCTTTTTAGAGGTGATAGTATTGAGTAGGATAATTCTTTGAATATGCTATATCATTCAAACGGGGGCCAACTTGCCCGACCATGGCCCTTCACGGGCCGTCGGATCCATGGGCCTTCTACGTCTCGTAGGATCCATGGGCCTTCTACGTCTCGTAGGATCCATGGGCCTTCTACGTCTCGTAGGATCCATGGGCCTTGTACGTCTCGTAGGATCCATGGGCCGCCGACTCATTTATGGGTCTTGTACGGGCCTTTAATAGGCCGTAGACGGGCCTTTAATGGAAATCGTACGTTTTATGGGCGGACCATAATGGGCCGTTAGTAGGCCGTATTTGGTGATGCTATGAAAATGGCCCAACAGACTAACGGGCCGACTGTAATGACAGGCTAAATTTGGACCACAAGCAGAAAATGACAGTAACGGGCCGTAAGTAACCGAATGTTGCAAATGAGCCCAAGAATAAATGGGCCCTCAGAAGGCCGAAAGTTAAGTTGGGCTGGAAACGGACCAACGGAATAACGGGCCGTTAATGGGTCTAAAGTGATACACTATTCATTACGGGCCAGTTTCACCACAGGCCGTTAATGGGTGTAAAGTAATACACTGTTCATTACGGGCCAGTTTCAGCACGGGTTGCTAATGGGCCAAGAATTACAAAGGGCCTCATACGGGCCGAAAGACGTCATGGGCTATACATGGGCCAGAAGTGAAAACGGGCTGGAATCATATTGGACGGCCTAGATGACACGACTGGGCCTAATTCGGATAGGGCGTAACGGGCCTTGGGTTAGCGGGCTGTAAATGGGCTATATGCGAACATGCCGTTAACAGGCTTTACATGGGCCGACCCGCCACCTTTTGACCAAGTCAAACGGGCCGGCCTTTTCACAGGAATGGGCCTATGTTGGGCCATGCCACGTGTCGACGTATCATAGGCGCCTATCGACCTTGACTTGTCGACATCGTGTTTACGTCCGCCAATAAGAATTTTACACGTGGAAAATTCCCATTGGTCGGGGCTGTTAACGGGTTATCGGATCCAAAAACCGACCCGATAGCTTAACGACGTTCCGTTACGGTGGATGCCGCGTGTCGGTCACCCTTGACGAAAGCACTTCTGTGACGCGCGATTTATCGTTATGGAAGTGGACACTTCCGTGATGATAATTTTGGTAATGTCATGGAACACTTCTACGACAGCACATGTATGACTATCTTGATTCTGTCATAAATTTTTCATGGATGTACATGATTACTCAGACTCATCATGGAATTTCCATTGATCCATATTTCCAACATCATACCTCCTTTATACAATAGTACTTCATCTCTTCATACCCTTGGGGATACCCCACATATCGAGACAAGACTCATTCTGATTTTGTCAAAAATCCACTTCGTGGTACATCATTCTCCTTTCCATGGGTCAAGTGTCCTCACAGGTTACTACCACCTTTAAAATGACACAAACTCATCCATAGACCATATTTCTCATATCCTCGAAATGGTCAAAATCTTACTTCACAGAGTAACAACTCATAAGATCCAATCAGTACTAAGGATGCTAACTTTATTGGTCCTCAAATTACTACAATCTCCTGCATAGCACTTCTTCAACTGGGAAACGTGAAACACATCATGAACTCCTGAAAGTCCTTCGGGTGACTCCAACTTGTTGGCCACTTCTCCCATACGCTCCAAAACTCGGTATGGTCCTACAAATCTCGGGGCTAACTTTTCCTTAACTCCAAATCGTTTTAACTCCTCGCAGAGGGGGCACACGAAGACATGCTCTGTCTCCAATTTCATAGACTACCTCCTTGCATTTTTGAGTCTGCATAACTCTTCTGCCAGGACTGAGCTACCTTCAGTCTATCTCGAATCAACTTAACATTTTCTTCTGACGCCTTGATCACATTTGGTCCAAACAACTGACGGTCTCCAACTTAATCCCACATCAACGGTGTCTGGCTCATTCTCCCATACAAAGCTTCAAAAGGGGCCATCTTCAAACTGGCTTGGTAACTGTTGTTGTATGAGAACTCCGCGTAAGGTAGATTATCATCCCTACTAGATCCATAATCTAGCGCACACGCTCTCAACATGTCCTCCAGAATCTAATTGACTCACTCGGTCTATCCATCTGTCAGCAGATGAAAGGCTGTACTGAACTCTAGCCTAGTACCCAAAGTCTGGTGTAGCTGATTCCAAAACTTTGAGGTAAATTGTGTTCCTCTATCTGATACGATGGTCCTCGGAATTCCATGCAGACATACGATCCTGGTCATATATATATTGGCCAACTTCGCACTTGAATAGGTGGTTTTCACTAGGATAAAGTGAGCCACTTTGGTCAAGCGAATCAACTACTACCCAGATAGAATCATATCCCGATCGGGTTCTGGGAAATCTGGTAATGAAATCCATGCCAAGCTTATCCCACTTCTATTCGGGTATCGGCATAGGCTGTAGTAATCCTGCTGGCTTCTGATGCTCTGCCTTTACTCTCTGGCATACATCACCTACGACTGCATACTCCGCAATATCCTTCTTCGTACCAGTCCACCAGAAACGCTCCTTCAAATCCAAATACACCTTGGTGTTTCCAGGGCGAACCGAGTATGGTGAGTCATGAGCCTCCTGAAATATTAACTTCCTGATCTTTGCATTTATTGGGCACATATACATGGTCCTCGAACCATAAGGTGTCGTGCTCATCCTTCTGAAAACCTTTGGCCTTTCCTTTGCTCATCCTCTATTTTACCTCAACAATCTCTTTGTCAACCTTCTGAGCTTCACGGATCTTTCCCAACAATGTAGACTGAACTTCCATTGCTGCAACAAAACCTTTGGGAACAATCTCCAACCGAAGTTCCCTGAGATCCTCGGCTAACTCCTTTGGTAATCCTCCGCTTATGAGGGTATTCGTCCTTGTTTTCTTTATGGTTGTGTCCTATTTCTCCACACAGCTTGTATGCACAAGGTTTCTTCATATCCTTTCCATAAGGCCTCAACTTCTGGGACACAAGACAAGATCTTTGCAGAGTCAACTTAAAGTCTTCCCAAGTGGTTACTCTTTGCCATCCATTGATGGTTTGGTACATCCTCCCCCCAGTAGCAGCAACTCTTACAAAGCACTGAATAACATGTTGGGTCATATCCTTTCTGGCTATAGGGTTATTTTCCATGTGATCCTCCATGTTCTGAATCCATCGGTCCGTCTCCAATTGACTTATCGGTCCAGAAAATACAAGCTCATCTCCATTCATCTTCTATTGGGTCCATGGGTTTTGGTGTGGGATAAGAGAGATAGAGAGGGATACACACAATGCAAAGAAAAGTTTTGAAAATGGCAGATTTTATTTTGTGGCTGTCAGGAAAACATCAAACAAATGACAGCTCACAAACGTCGCATCTATCGTAGGTATATAACAGGGGTTTGGTCTTCTAAAGGTCAATAAATCTTCAAAGTCATCAAACTCTTCCAGTCTTGTTCATGTCTCCGATGGTTTCTTCCGGTCGTGCTTGTCCTTCTCAAGTTCTTTTGCCAGTTCGTCTCTATTGACGCGAAGTCTCTCGTGACGTCCTTTAATATTTCTAGAGTTGCGTTCCAGACTTCTGGGTTTCATCAACCTCGACATGAACCATGATCCCACTGTCCTTCAGTTTCTTGACGAATCTTTGATGTCTCAAGGTTTTGCTCTTCTAGCTTGGCTACTTTCAGCTTCTGGGTCCTAAGTTCTTCACGAAACGCTTCCTTATCAAATACTGCTTCTTGTAGGTCCATCTTAACTTCTTGATGTAACACTCTGGATCCTGGTGATACACCGGCTAAGGTTAAAACTTCATCTTGCTGATAGGTGCTCCATCAGCTTTCTACCATCCAATCCTTCCATGCATATGCATGCTTAACTTAGCACGGTGACAATAGCATAAGCGGGCGATAACATCATGGATAGCCGTGTTTCTGCTCTTGTCATTTCCATGAGCTATCTCTCCATAGTTGATATCTCATGCCTTATGGTTTTCCGTGACAGAACTTTGAGTTTTTAACTCTCCATGCTCTGGTGTTTCTCCGATACACCTTGATCTCGGGTATTGACAACTTCCATAGTCTGCCAAATTCCATAAGGGTAGCCTTCCTAGGTCAAAAAAAATCTGGGAATTCTTCAGACCCTTCAAATTCTCCGAGTCTTCGGAGTCTTCAACCGTTGTAGTTTCCATCACTATAATGCACGGTAAAATCTTCTTCATTCCAAAGTGGTCTTAGTTGTCCGATATCTTGTACTTCTTGAAGTGGTCTCATCAGTCGTATCTTCGTGTGGTCAAAAGGGGTATGGTCTCACTAAAGGGAATATTTGAATAAGCTCACAAGAGAAGAGAGGTAAAAGACCTTTTTGAAAAGAAAGTTATAGAGGAAAATCTTTCCTATGGGCTTGCCAGTTTCTAGGGTCACGTCCTACAGTCAACATGTGCTCTGATACCATCTTGTAGCGACCCGACCTCAGACGGTCAAGTGTTTGTGCTTAAGTGTCATCCCTGGATCGGTATGCTGACACACACAGTACTCGAGGATTTATAACAGAGGTAAATCACATCTATAAAATAACATAAATACTATTACCTCAATCCAAATAGCGGAAGAAACAACAAGGTTGTGGATTCCCATCAACACCAACGGCAAAGTTGAGTGTAGAAATCGTAACCCTAACGTATCATTTACTGGTCGTAAGATTCCTGCAACATGAGACGTTGCAGCCACAAAGGGTCAGTACATTGAATGCACTGGCAAACTCACACCATAGGATAATGATGAATAATGGCTATCACTACATGCATATTTGGCTGGTGGAAAAGCTCTATGGTTATAATGTTTTTGCGAAAAGCCAATTTTTCCCTACTGCAAAGGAATATAATTTATTTAACTACAAAGTTGGTTGAAAAATATTGAGAAGGTAAACCCCCTCTCAATCCCAATTAAAATAATTTAACAACCCACCAAAATTAATTATATAGAGTGATGAGATCAACATGATAACCCAAGAACCAGATACTCAAGATGTCCATAACCGGGGACATGGCTAACCATGATTAGTTTGTACACTCTGCAGAGGTTTGTGCACTTTTCCCCACAAGACTCGATCTCCTCCGTTGGATTTCTCGCACTACATGGTGTTTGAGAAACGGATGACCGAGACACAGTCTTTCAGAAGCGTTAGCACCTTACGATTGGTAGACCGGTACACCTACATCCCCTACATCTGCTAGTCTACCACTGTAAGAGTTCACACAACTTAATCAACTATGCTAGAGCCCATAATAGCTTGTGGCTGCACACAAAAGTATCCAGTATGTATAATGTTAGGATCCCTTTGAGCCTGGGTGGCAGTCCATATATAGGAGAATCACACGGTACCCCGGGATTTCCCAAAAAACAGGCAATCACTGGATCCCCAGGTGCCTCAATCCACCCAGATGTGTATTAAAGTTGCCACCTTAAGTTGAACCATTAATTAACATTCTCACATTTGTCATGAATACACTCAAACCCAATCCGCGTCTACGAGCATAGCATAGCAATATAAGCATAACATAGAAGTAACTCCCAAGGTTTGAATGCAGGGCAATAGGTTCCTACCTCATCAACTACTTCCCAATACCCACATGTTATCAATCCTACTTATGCAATGTTTGAGGGTGAAACTAATGCATAAAAACTGGGTATGAAAGGGATATGATCAAAATGTGAACTTGCCTGTTCAGTTGATCAAGATGATTCGCACTTGAAACTCTTGATAGTTCTACTCGTCACACTCCGTTCAATCTATCGTGAGCAAGCAATAGTAACCACACATAAGCAATCACTCAAAAGATCGAAAAGTATGAACAAAACAATTCGGAAAGCTTCAAAACCAAGCAAATAACTCTTGCAACATAAAACAATTTCTAACAGTACCAAAATTATGTGAATTTGGACATATCAGAAAGTTTAGGTCAAGAGCTTAGATAAGCAAAAAGAATCAACTAAATCAGAGTTATAAAACTCAAGTTATGATCAAATGAAGTTTGAATCTAAAATTGTTTGAAATCAAAATTTTAAAACTTTCAAAAACATGTTTAAGTTGTTTACTGGATAGAGGGGATCATAACGAAGAAGTGGGCGTTGGTTTCATTGGATTTGGAAAACAGGGGCCAATCTGTAAATAAAATACTCACAAACGAGTCCCTCGCAAAAAACTAAAATAAAAGAAAAAGACTAAATAGCGAACGTTCGCTACGGAAACTAATATGAAGAAAACGTTCGCGGCAAAGACTAAAACAACAAACGTTCACTACTTAACTAGGTTATTAAGAAAAACCGGGTTTAACCAAAAGAACCGAAGGCTGAAAAATAAACCGGATCAGACCGGGCGGTTTTACCGGTCCACGGCGGGTCAACGGGATGGCGGTTTCCTGCGGCTGCAACGGGAAGTGCGGCGGCGGATGCGGCGCGGCAACGGCGAGACGGCGGCGGGGCGGCGCGGCGTGGGTGGTGGCTACTGGCGGCGGGCGCTGCTAAGCGGCGAAGCGGCGGCAGCAGCGGCCTTGAGACGGCGAGAAGCAGCGATGCGGGAAGTGCGGCGGCGGTGGCGGATCTCGCCGGGGTGGCAGCGGTTGCTGCGAGGAGCGATGCGGGGCGAGGGGCGGCGCTATTTATGGAGGGAGGGGACGAGATGGCATGCGGGAGGGGCAAGGTGGCGGCGCGGAGTCCGGAGGCGGCACGGACGTCGAGGCGGCGGTGCGGCGGCGGACTCCTGAGCGGAGTCCCGCTCGGGGACGAAGGCGATGGCGCGCTGGGCCTTGGCCTGGCTTTGGCTGGGCCGGCCCAGTCGGAGGGAAGTTTTTTTTAAAGACAGACAAAGAAAAAAAAATATAATAAATAAAATAAAAACAAACTATAGGCATATAATATATAAAAATTTTCAGAAAAAGATTTCCTACAACTTGAATATTTTCCTAGAGTCAAATAAAATCCACACAAATTCAAATAAAGCAAAGAGTGCTACTGCTCTTGTAAAATCCAGTAAAATCATTTTAAAAATACCAAAATGATTTCAAATTTATTTCTCTCCAATTTTCTGATGTAGGGAATCACGTTACCCTATTTTCCATGTAATTTATTTTTGGATAAAAATAATTTGAATAAAACCCAAATAACTCCAAATTGAAAATAATTTCAAAGGGGACTTTAAATTCGAATTCTTTGAAACTTCCAACTCATATTTCATATAATTTGAAGAAGTCATTTTATCTTCTCTCGTGAAAATCATTGAGTTGCATAAAGTTTCAGAATTGGAAATATTTTCAAATGAAATTCAAGTATTTTCAACAACCCTTTTCATTTAATTAAATGGAAGAAGTCATGTCATCTTCTCTCTAGGGTTTTGTGTTGAAAAGAATTTGAATTCACAGAGATCAAAATGCAAAAACATGAAAGTTTGGGAAAGTCCTTTTATTCCCTCTCATTTAACTTTCAAAGGTTTCGAATTCACTCACTTTCAGAAAATCAATCAAATAATCAATCAAATCTATCTATTTATTTGTAACATCCCAAAATTCTAAATTTTGGAATGTTATATTAAATAAATAACTATGATTGTTGTCTGATTGTTTGTCTGATTGATTTAGTGAAATTTAGTGGAATTTGAAAACTTTTGAAAGTTGAATGAGAGGGAATGAAATGACTTTCCCAAACTTTCCTTTTGCCTTTTGGATCCCAATGAGCTCAAGTTCATTGCAACAGCAAACCGTAGAGTGAAGTTGACATGACTTCATCCATGTTGAAATGAAAAGGGTTTTGGAAATAGATTTGAATTCCATTTGGGAATATTTCAAATTCAAAGCTTTATGCAACTCAATGATTTTCATGAGGGAAGATAAAATGACTTCTTCAATTATATGAAATATGAGTTGGAAGTTAAAAAGTATCAAGTTGAAAGTCATTTGAAAGTGCCTTGAAACCCTCTTTCAAATTTTGAGTTTTGAATTTGAATTCAAAACTTTGGCAAGTGGGAAACATTTCAAAAACTAAACCTGATAAATACTTGATCAAAAGTATGAGAGGAGCAAACATGACACTCCAAATATGTCAGAAGAAAACAATGCCAAAAGTTTTGGATTCAAATCTGAATTTTATTTGAATTTGAAAAAATGGATTTTTATAAAGTTTGGATTTTGCCTTTGGAAAAATGTTCAAATGATAGGAATATTCCCTGATCATTTTGGTATATATATACCCTACATAAAATATTTATAGATTATGTTTTATATCTGTTTTGTTTTATTAAAAAATAAATTCAAAAAAATAGAAAACCCCAGGCGCCCAGCCAAACCCAGTGCCCAGCCACCGCACCCAGCCCGGCCCACCCACAGCCCAGCGACCAGTACCAGCCCTCCCCTCGCCTGCTATCTGTGCCACCACTTCGCCTCGCCCTCTCTCTCTCTCACTGACCATGGGCCCGCCCATCTTCTTCCCCGCCCCGTCGCCCGTCGCTGCCGCTGGATCGCCGGATCGAAGGATCCGGGATTCCGATCCGCCCCGATCGCCCCCCCGAAGCAGGACGAGCCCCCCTGGCTATAAAAGCCGACCCCCTCCGCACCCCATTCCCCCCCCCCCCGAGACCTCGCCGGACCCCCTCTCCCTCCCGCTCGACCTCACCGGAGACCCGAGCTCCCTCACGCCAAAGTCGCCGCCGTCGACGCCTCTAGGCCACCCGACCACCCCGACCACACCGGAAGCCTCACCGAAGCTCCCCGCACCAAGACGGCGACTCCCGGACCTCCCGACCGGAACCCTCGGCCGCACTCTCACCGCCCGCCGCCCGCCGTCGCCGGACTCCGGTAAGCCACCGGAAAACTCCCCCTCCGTCCGATCCTAAATAGACGGCTAGGATTAGAACCCCGAAGAATAAGTTTTATTAGAAAACCGGCCGATTAAATGCGGTTTATTAGTTAGGGTTTTTAGTATTTAGCCGCCCGTTTTAGTTTTAACCCGAGGCCGTTTAGACTATTTGACGCTGTAGGCACGATAGGCCCATTAGGCCTTTTTCTTTTATTTTGATTTTCTGTTTTAGCGAGAATAGTTTACATTTTGAAAAATTGATATATTTTATTCTGTTTATTATTTTTAGATGATTCTTTTTGGTTGGATTGCAAATTTTATGTAATTTCTGTAGAATATATATTTAGCTATGTTAAAATTAATTAAAATTGCTTTAATTTAGTTTTAGTCAGAATAGTAAATCTGATATAACTTGAGTTAGAAAAATTACTTTTGGATGATTCTTTTTGTCCCAACTTTATTTTGACATGGCCAAACCATAGAAATTAATTTGGGTATTTTAGGATTAATAAATAATTAGTTTTAAGCAGAATCTTGTTAATCCTAATTAATTAGCTAGCTCTTGTTTTCCTATTAATTTAATTAGTAAATAAATTTATTTTTAACATGTGATTGATTATTCTAGGATAGTTTACGTCACTTTATAGGATGAACTTTTATTTATAATAAATAAAAGTTTTATTTTATTTTCCTTAATAGAAATTGAATTAGGCCTAATAGGAGTTTCATATTAGATTTTAAATTAATTCTTTTTGCTCCTAGTTGCTTAATGCATCCTTTTCTCGTTAAGTTAACATAAAACCATGATTAGGTTATGTTAGAAAATTTTTGTTATATAAATCTATTCTTGTTGTTATTTGAAGTAGGAAAACTTTGAGTTGTTTTTCTTTAAGTTTTCCCTTTGGGTTTTGCTTTGTTGGTTTTGGTGTGTTACTTTGTTATGTTATTGTGTTAAGTGATGTTATGCTATGTGCTTATTATAGTTATTGTTTGCCTCGGTAGAGTTTCCTGAGTGCGAAGATTGCTACTCTGAAACCCTAGTTTTCAAGATCGTCAACCCAGTGCAAGTTCACTTTGACCATGCTTTCATACCTATATTTTATTGCATTTAGTGACATCTTTGCAACCACCCCTCGGTAGTGATATTGAAATTCTTGTAGTTGAGTAGTATGCATGAGGTAGGAAGCCATCACCCTGTTACCAAGCCGGGACGATATTTTATTTTAATGCTACGCTATAGTAGACGGGGTTTGGTATGAGTGCACGAGAGTGGTGTGAAGAAGGAGGATTCTACGTCAATGACGACAACTCCATGATGGAATCTGCAAGGACTGCATCTTCAAGACCTCAAGACTTCAAGACTCGAGACAGAATTCAATACACACTCTTGGGTGAAGGACGGTTGACGGGCACCACTGGAGAACCCTGTGGTTGGCGGGATGCATGGAGAAGCGCCATGACATCTTGCGGAAAGCTTCACCCAGACTCAAAGAGACGGAAGAATACTTCATGCCCTAAGCTTACCCTGCAACCGCAAGTCATTATGGGCTCGCTTGGTTGACCTTAGTGGTGACTCTGGCTGGGACGGTACTAGCAGATGTAGAACTACGGTAGGATGGGATGAGTACCGGACGGTGGTCGAGGAACTCTTCGAAGACCATGTTTGATGCGTCTTGTTCTCAAACACCACGAAGTGCGAGAACGTAAAAGAGGATCGAATCTTGCGGGTAAAGTGTACAAACCTCTGCGAGAGGGTTTTAAACCCTAATCGATTAGCCGTGTCCCCGTTACGGACAATTTGAGCATCTGGACTTGGATCTATCTCGGAACTCTCAACACCGGATTGATAACTTAATTGTGGGCAACATATGATGATTTTGGGCTATGAGACATCGGTTGGCGGAACCATGTCATGATAGAAAACTCCATAGTACAGACTTCATTTATTCCTTTGATGTAGGGAAAATAAAATCAGCTTTTACACAAACAAAACTCAGATACAGAGCCACAAAGCCAAATTGCATATAGTATAGTTTTACCATTTGTTTATTCATGTTGTGATCTTGCCGGTACATTCAATGTACTGACCTACACGGCTGCAACGTATCATGTTGCAGATATTTCCTCGACGAGTAAGAGTTACGATACAGGGTTACGGTCTACACTCAACCTGCCGATGGCGTTGATGGGACTCCACACCCGTTTGATTGTTTCCGCCGAGTATTATGAGGTATATATCATTTTAGTTATTTATACATGTGATTGCACTTTGATATATACATTGATGTACTGTGTGCCATATCTTGATCCGAGGATGGCACAGATACCACGAGGCTTGACCGTCTGAGGTCGGGTCGCTCATGAATATGGTATCGAGCACATGTTGACTGTAGGACGTGACCCTAGAAACCGGAAAGCCCTAGGACAGGAAACCTCTAAAACTTTATTTTCAAAAAGACTGTTACTTCTCATCTCTTCTGATTTTATCAAATAGACACTCTCACCTCAAATAGTTAGAATATACCCCTTTTCCCTTTTGATCACATGAAGAATCAATCAAGCCGCTCCAAGAAGGACAAGATATCGGATAACCGATGGCCTCTTCAGAGTAAAGAGGATTTGACCATGCATTAGAAGAGTTGAAGCTACACCAGTTGAAGACTCGTAACGACTTGAAGAATCGGAAGAATTATTTGACCGTTAGAGGACCAAATCCATGTTATACACCTACGTTAGATGCGATGAATTGTGAGCTGTCATTTGTTTGATGTTTTCCGACAGCCACAAAGTAAAACCCGCTTTCTTCAAAAACTATTGTTTGTATTGTGTGTATCCCTCCCCACCTCTCTCATATCTCATCCCAAAACTTTTGGACCCCATAGATGATGATTGAAGTTGGGTGATATTCTCTGGACCGAAAACCCAGCCGGAGGCAGAGCTATGGATTCAGAACATGGAGAATAACTTCGGGAGCAATTTGGTTTCAAGGAAGAATGAAGTATCATACGCTCTTCAGTACTTTGAAGGAAGTGCTGCAACATGGTGGCAGATGCATCAAGCTATACAGGGATGGAATGGAGCAAAGACTTGGGAGGAATTCAAGAAGACCCTGTTGGGATCACGTCTCATCCGGAGGCACCATGATAACCCGAAGAAGAAACCTTATGCCTCCAAGATTTGTGGAGGAATAGGACACACCCAGGAGGAACACAAGGATGGATGCCCTCATTGTGAGGAGAAACACCTAGCTGAGGAATTGGAAACTCCTGAGCATTGAAGACCTGAAGAAATGAGGACCTAGAAACGAAACCATAGTAGAACGGCCCGTTACAAACGATAATTTTGTTGATGAGTGGGTAATTACTTTTCTCTTTCTATCTCAACCAGACCCCGAAATCTTGAACCCATGGACAACTGAACACCAAACTTTTCTGGAGACAGTTGCAAATTCCCCATGGAGATACATCCCTTGTTACGAGCACCTCTCTTATCCTACACATGCAGATGACAACCCTTTATGAGTCTTTCCTTAAGGGCCTCAAGCGATCATGACCCTGACAAGTGATCACGATTACCCGAAGATCCTGAAGGACATGATGAAGCATATTCACCTTGAAGGAGATGCAGTCTACAAAGGCTACCCTTTCATGCAAAAGGGAGTGGAACTTTGGTATGTGGAGGTACACCTCCACCATTTGAAAGGAGTTTGCCCAAAGAGGATGGGGCATTACTTTTCATCTCACGTGTGCCACAAGCAACTTTCTTCGATGCTGTTCGTGAAGCAGCCATGGAAGCCATACGCCAGATCGGAGAAATACTTGAAGCAAGACTCCGTTATACTCTGGAATACCTAAGCGAAGTGCATGCAGAGATGATGTTGACGAAGCTCAGGACCACCATGATGACTAGGTAGATTGCAGATTTCATGGCTCATGTCGCACAATTCCAGTGGGACTGAAGAATCCTCGAGGAGGAAAAATGAATAAAGTTGGAAGTAATGCCTGACCATACCAAATCATGTGGGTGGCAGCATTTGTAACAAAGTACTTTTGGAATTTGGATTTACGAAAATGATTAAGGATGTAATGAAGGATTGATATGAAAATAATGAGATTTTATGGATAAACTTGTGCACTTCTTTTGGTCATAGTACTCAGAATCCACAAGATCAATGGAGAAAAAAACATGTTATTCACGACGGTCCATAGAAGGGAGCTGGACAAAATAAGTTGGATTTTTGTTCTTGATATGATGGTATGAAGTAACAGTACTATTGGATTTAAAGGAGGTGTAACATGAGAGTTACTCCAAGGATGAGTTAAAGCTGCACCGGTGTTGAAGTGGGCCATAACCCACGTGCCCGAGGATTTTGATAAGGAACAGATGTAACCTTGATAAAGGAATAAATTTGGAAGAATCAGTGATCCAATCAGCATACGTTTCGTAGGAGGTTACGCCAAAACACGAGAGTGGTGAAGTAACGATAGATGTTTCGCTTGGCTTGCGAAACCATGGATTTACTCGAAACCAGTTCGAGAACAAGAGAAATTCTGCAATGCTTGTGAGTATGCCCAAGTGTTAGAATACGTGATTCACTGTTTACGTATGTGGTAATGATTCAAATGCAGGATGGACTGGCCCCATACCGAGACTTCTATCATGAACTATCATATGTTGATGGAAAATCGTAGAGCCTTGAAAACCTTAGAAGAGTGTAAACACGATAAGCCATAAAACCATAGAATGGTAGTACGATGGAACCCTTTACAGCAACCGTTGCCAATCGTAGGATATACGGTGAAGTTCAACCCTGCACCCGTTTTACGCAGGAGAAACCATTAATGGTAGACCACCATGAGTGTTTCGATAGTTGTCTAGAATGGACACAGACCTATCGACTAAGAAGATCCAGCTCTGGACGAACTTCAACTTTGACACACCGACCCAAGATTTTGAGGAACACCCTATACTTCCGCGTAAGAGCTTTAATGAAGGAGCTATTGTAAGATATGTGAAGGGACATACATTTTCAGCCCTCCGGAGGAAGTATCTGAGTTTATTGGAACCATGACCTTGTTTTTAAGCGTGGTAGCACCCCGACCTTTCGACCAAAACATTTGCTAGAAGACCCCAACCCCCAACCTTTTTCTTGCTAGCCTCTTTGAATCTCAAGGACGAGATTCATTTTAAGTGTGGTAGGTTTGTAACATCCCAAAATTCTAAATTTTGGAATGTTATATTAAATAAATAACTATGATTGTTGTCTGATTGTTTGTCTGATTGATTTAGTGAAATTTAGTGGAATTTGAAAACTTTTGAAAGTTGAATGAGAGGGAATGAAATGACTTTCCCAAACTTTCCCCTTTTGCCTTTTGGATCCCAATGAGCTCAAGTTCATTGCAACAGCAAACCCTAGAGTGAAGTTGACATGACTTCATCCACGTTGAAATGAAAAGGGTTTTGGAAATAGATTTGAATTCCATTTGGGAATATTTCAAATTCAAAGCTTTATGCAACTCAATGATTTTCATGAGGGAAGATAAAATGACTTCTTCAATTATATGAAATATGAGTTGGAAGTTAAAAAGTATCAAGTTGAAAGTCATTTGAAAGTGCCTTGAAACCCTCTTTCAAATTTTGAGTTTTGAATTTGAATTCAAAACTTTGGCAAGTGGGAAACATTTCAAAAACTAAACCTGATAAATACTTGATCAAAAGTATGAGAGGAGCAAACATGACACTCCAAATATGTCGAAGAAAACAATGCCAAAAGTTTTGGATTCAAATCTGAATTTTATTTGAATTTGAAAAAAATGGATTTTATAAAGTTTGGATTTTGCCTTTGGAAAAATGTTCAAATGATAGGAATATTACCTGATCATTTTGGTATATATATACCCTATATAAAATATTTATAGATTATGTTTTATATCTGTTTTGTTTTATTAAAAAATAAATTCAAAAAAAATAGAAACCCCAGGCGCCAAAGCACCCAGTGCCAGCCGCACCGCTGGCCCAGCCGGCCCACACAACCAAGCCCAGCGAGCCAATACCGGCCACTCCCTCGCCCAGCTTCTGCGCCACGGCCACCCGCTCGCCTCGCCCCTCTCTCTCTCTCTCATCGACTCATGAGGCCCGCCCATCTTCTTCCCGCCCACGTCTCGCCCGTCGCCGCATGGATCGCCGGATCGAAGGATCCGGATCCGATCGCCCAATCGACCCCGGCGAGGCGACCCCAGCTATAAAAGCCGACCCCTCCGCACCCATTCCCCGAGACCTCGCGGACCCCTCGCCCTCCCGCTCGTGCTCACCGGAGACCCGAGCTCCCTCACGCCGCCAAAGTCGCCGCCGTCGGCCCCTAGGCCACCCGACCACCTCGACCCACGGAAGCCTCACCGAAGCCTCAAGACCCAGCGACTCCCGGACCTCCCGACGCTCTCGAACCCTCGACGCACTCTCACCGCCCGCGCCCGCCGTCACCGGACTCCGGTAAGCCACCGAAAACTCCCTCCGTCCGATCCTAAATAGACGGCTAGGATTAGAACCCCCGAAGGGGTAAGTTTTTATTAGAAAACCGGCCGATTCGTCCGGTTTATTAGTTAGGGTTTTTAGTATTTAGCCGGCCCGTTTTTAGTTTTAACCCGAGGCCCGTTTAGACTATTTGACGCTCGAGACACGATGATAGGCCCATTAGGCCTTTTTCTTTTATTTTGATTTTTCTGTTTTAGCGTAATAGTTTACATTTTGAAAAATTGATATCTTTTATTCTGTTTATTATTTTTAGATGATTCTTTTTTGGTTGGATTTCAAATTTTATGTAATTTCTGTAGAATATATATTTAGCTATGTTAAAATTAATTAAAATTGCTTTAATTTAGTTTTAGTCATAATAGTAAATCTGATATAACTTGAGTTAGAAAAATTATTTTTGGATGATTCTTTTTGTCCCAACTTTATTTTGACATTGCCAAACCATAGAAATTAATTTGGGTATTTTAGGATTAATAAATAATTAGTTTTAAGCAGAATCTTGTTAATCCTAATTAATTAGCTAGCTACTGTTTTCCTATTAATTTAATTAGTAAATAAATTTATTTTTAACATGTGATTGATTATTCTAGGATAGTTTCTGTCACTTTATAGGATGAACTTTTATTTATAATAAATAAAAGTTTTATTTTATTTTCCTTAATAGAAATTGAATTAGGCCTAATAGGAGTTTCATATTAGATTTTAAATTAATTCTTTTTGCTCCTAGTTGCTTAATGCATCCTTTTCTCGTTAAGTTAACATAAAACCATGATTAGGTTATGTTAGAAAATTTTTTGTTATATAAATCTATTCTTGTTGTTATTTGAAGTAGGAAAACTTTGAGTTGTTTTTCTTTAAGTTTTCCCTTTGGGTTTTGCTTTGTTGGTTTTGGTGTGTTACTTTGTTATGTTATTGTGTTAAGTGATGTTATGCTATGTGCTTATTATAGTTATTGTTTGCCTCGGTAGAGTTTCCGGAGTGCGAAGATTGCTACTACGAAACCCTAGTTTTCAAGATCGTCAACCGAGCAAGTTCACTTTGACCATGCTTTCATACCTATATTTTATTGCATTTAGTGACATCTTTGCAACCACCCCTCGTAGTGATATTGAAATTCTTGTAGTTGAGTAGTATGCATGAGGTAGGAAGCCATCACCTGTTACCAAGCCGGACGATATTTTATTTTAATGCTACGCTATAGTAGACGGGTTTGGTATGAGTGCACGAGAGTGGTGTGAAGAAGGAGGATTCTACGTCAATGACGACAACTCCATGATGGAATCTGCAAGGACTGCATCTTCAAGACCTCAAGACTTCAAGACTCGAGGCAGAATTCAATACACACTCTTGGGTGAAGGGCGGTTGTGGGCACCCTGGAGAACCCGGTGGTTGGCGGGATGCATGGAGAAGCGCCATGACATCTTGCGGAAAGCTTCACCCAGACTCAAAGAGACGGAAGAATACTTCATGCCGGAAGCTTACCCATGCAACCGCAAGTCATTATGGGCTCTGGCTTGGTTGACCTTAGTGGTGACTCTGGCAGGGACGGTACTAGCAGATGTAGAACTACGGTAGTATGGGATGAGTACCGGACAGTGGTCAGAGGAACTCCACGGAAGACCATTTTTAGGTCTTCTTGTTCTCAAACACCACGAAGTGTGAGAACGTAAAAAGAGGGATCGAATCTTGCGGGTAAAGTGTACAAACCTCTGCAGAGGGTTTTAAACCTAATCGATTAGCCGTGTCCCCGGTTACGGACAATTTGAGCATCTGGACTTGGATCTATCTCGGAACTCTCAACACCGGATTGATAACTTAATTGTGGGCAACATATGATGATTTTGGGCTATGAGACATCGGTTGGCGGAACCATGTCATGATAGAAAACTCCATAGTACAGACTTCATTTATTCCTTTGATGTAGGGAAAATAAAATCAGCTTTTACATAAACAAAACTCGAATCTGAGCCACAAAGCCAAATTGCATATAGTATAGTTTTACCATCTGTTTATTCATGTTGTGATCTTGCGGTACATTCAATGTCTTGACCTACACGGCTGCAACGTATCATGTTGCGGATATTTCCTCGACGAGTAAGAGTTACGATACTGAGGTTACGGTCTACACTCAACCTGCCGATGGCGTTGATGGGACTCCACACCCGTTTGTTTGTTTCACGAGTATTATGAGGTATATATCATTTTACGTTATTTATACATGTGATTGCACTTTGATATATACATTGATGTCTTTGTGTGTGCCAAAGATATCTTGATCCGAGGATGGCAGATACCACGAGAGCTTGACCGTCTGAGGTCGGGTCGCTACATTATTATAACATTCCAAAATTTAGAATTTTGGGATGTTACAACTCGCCTATCTTTCCGCCGGTGCCTTCGTTAGCTGGAGACAACTCAGCTCGCAGTGGATCGTCATCAAACCTGATACACACTTCTGTGATGGTATTGAACACAATGGCATCATCTATGCGATCGACAAAGCAGATGGCACCATGTATTGCTAGGACAACGCATGTAAGTTGTTTTCGTCGGATGTTAATGATGACGCCATGACACTGTTTGAACTTTTTATGATGATTGACATATCCCTGTTTGAGCAGAATTTGAATAGAACTATGGCAATGTATTAGAGACGCTGTAAATCAGCTATATTTGGAATGAGTTAATTCATGCAATTGTGACCATGTCATTACAGCCAATTTATATCCCTGAATAATGAAACGGTTAGGAAGATATTGATATTCTCCTTACTTTATACTCCCTTCGTTCCTAAATATAGGGTGTATAGTTTTTGGCACGGAAATTAAAGAACGCACGTGGAGGGAAAATTTCACAAGTTTTGGGCGAGATTACACCTAACTAATTGACATGAGAAAATACACGAGCTTGCCTAATATAAGGAAATGTAATCAAATCCCTAAAGAAATCATCCAAACAAGTGGTGCAACGCAATATACCTTATATTTTGGATTTTTTTTCTCAAAAATCTATACACCTTATATCAAGGAACGGAGGGAGTAGTAATCTATATACTACTAAATATGATTGTGTATCAATGGCCATGTTAGTTTCCTCATTTTCATGATGTAGAAACATGCATCACACTGTTGGTTTCATCTAACCATACATTAGGGAAGTAAATGTGCATTTGAGAACTCTATATTTGGAAATAGTGAAATCCTGTAATGCTTACCATGTGTACATACCTATGTTCGTCCTTCAGCAATCAATGGCTAGAATAATATGCTCACAAAAAATTTGCCCACAGAACATGAGTATATACCAATGCATGGTCTGTTAGTTTCTTTGAAGAATTTGTTTGTGAGGACAGAACATGATTACTTAACATGCATGACATGGTAGTTTCCTGTGAAGAATTGATTGTGAGATAATATGAGTATAACCATGCATGGCACTTCTATATTTTCGAACCCAGTATACATTTCCCTATATTTCCTCCCAATTCCAATAGGGAAATATCAATGTTGTTTCTTGCATTATCCTACTCATACTCTGAACAATGTTGATCTTACATTAACAATGCATGTCCTTTTTGATATGATGCAGTGTCCCTACAGTTTCTGCCCTTTGTAATCACACCACCTTTGTCAAAAACAGGGAAGCACAACTGGTTCCTCGCTCGATCAAACGACAGCAAAAGACTGATGATCATTCGGACACATGAGCCAGAAAAGTTATATTGCAAAAACCCCACTATATGCAAGCACCGTGAAATATGTGAGTATCCGGACAGTGGCTGTTGTGTCTGTGAGAAGGATACCGTCTTGTTGGGGCCTTCAGGATTTTTGAGTTCGAGGCGGGTAAACAACCTTGGTTCGCACTCTCTGTTTCTCGAACTCAATTATCCGATTAACCAGGAGATCACCATTGTCAAGGACCTTGATGGTAGAGAGGCTCTATTTGCTATGGAAAACTGTGTCTACACGGCGAGCCCTAGGAGTTCAGGAGCAAATTCCACTGATTGTCAATGATACATCATGTAGCCAAAAGAAGGTGAGTATGACAAAGGTATCTGGATTAACTTTGATCCTTGCACGTGTCTAGTCCGACAGGCAGTTGTAGGATCGAAAGTATGTCTAGAGGGGGGTGATTAGACTACTTGACCAAAATAAAAATCTAGCCTTTTCCCAATTTTAAGTCTTGGCAGATATTAGCAACTTAGCACAAGTCAAGCAATCAACCTACACATGCAAGTCTAAGAGTATAGCAGAGGAATGTAAAACATTGCATATGAAGGTAAAGGGAGGAGTTTGGAGGGAGAAAACGCAATGTAGACACGAAGATTTTTTCCCGTGGTTCCGATAGGTGGTGCTATCGTACATCCATGTTGATGGAGACTTCGACCCAGGAAGGGTAACGGTTGCGCGAGTCCACGGAGGGCTCCACCCATGAAGGGTCCACGAAGAAGCAACCTTGTCTATCCCACCATGGCCATCGCCCACGTAGGACTTGCCTCACTAGGCTAGATCTTCACGAAGTAGGCGATCTCCTTGCCCGTACAAACTCCTTGGTTTAACTCCACAATCTTGACGGAGGCTCCCAAGTGACACCTAACCAATCTAGGAGACACCACTCTCAGAAAGGTAATATATGGTGTGTTGATGATGAACTCCTTGCTCTTGTGCTTCAAATGATAGTCTCCCCAACACTCAACTCTCTCACACAGATTTGGATTTTGTGGAAAGATGATTTGAGTGGAAAGCAACTTGGGGAAGGCTAGAGATCAAGATTTATATGGTTGGAATGGAATATATTGGTCTCAACACATGAGTAGGTGGTTCTCTCTCAGAAAATGTATGCTGGAAGTCTAGGCATGTTATGATGGCTCTCCTCACGAATGAAGAGTGGGTGAAGGGGTATATATAGCCTCCACACAAAATCTAACCGTTACACACAATTCATCAAACTCGATGGGACCGAATCAGAAAACTCGGTCGGACCGATTCAGTTCAAAATGTGAACGTTAGGCTTTTCGGTGGGACCGACATGTGAACTCGATGGGACCGATTTCATTGGGGTCAGGGCATAACGTAATCTCGGTGATACCGATTACACAAACTCGGTGAGACCGACATTGGTAATAAGCTAACCTGAGAGTTGGTCAGGCAAACTCGGTGGGACCGATTCACTCATTTCGCTGAGACCGAAATGTTACGAAGGGGAAATAGAGAGTATGCATTGCGAACTCGGTGGGACAGGTCGCTCATCTTGGTTGGACCGAAACGTTACGAAGGGAAACAGAGAGTTTGCAATCCCATCTTGGTGAGACCGAGATCCCTATCGGTGAGACCGAAGTGACTAGGGTTTGTGGCAGTGGCTATGTCAAGTGAACTCGGTGGCGCCTGATAGAATATTTCGATGGGGCCGAGTTTGACTTTTTGGTTTGGGACATATGTGGATATGAGAAAGTGGTTGAGGGTTTTGGAGCATATCACTAAGCATTTTGAGCAAGAAAGCCATTAAGCAACACCTCACCCCATTTTAATAGTATTGGCTTTTCCTATGGACTCAATGTGATCTTGGATCACTAAAAGTAAAATGTAGAGTCCTGAGCTTGAGCCAATATGTGTCCTTAGCATTTTGAGGGGTCCACATTCCTAATCCATGCCATTCCAATCATTGAGCTTTCCTGAAATATTTATCTTGAAATAGCATTAGCTCAATGAGCTATATGCTGTTAATAATTACCAAAACCACCCAGGGATAGTTGCACTTTCAATCCCCCCTTTTTGGTAATTGATGACAACATATAGATCAAAGCTTTGACAAATGGTAATAAGATTGACATACCTCGTCGCTTTGAGAAATGTGATAAGCAAGAGCTCCCCCTAAATTTGTGCACTATTTAAGATTTGCTTTTGAATGCAAATGCACCATCAATTAGGATCATGGGTCACTCTTCCATGTCACATACAACTTGGTGGCGCGCTTAAAATGATATGAATTGAAACCTGCACTCATCACCAAGCAAAGTGAATGATCATATATGGAAAATAAGAGATAATATCATCCAAGCAAGCATTAAAGTAGCATATGATCAAACACATGATCATACAAGTATCTCACACAGACATAGAGTATCAACCAAGCACACAAAAAGTTCGACCAAAAGCAAGAGAGACAAAGAAGCAAAACACTCTCTCTCGAAGCCTATGATCTATACATTTCTCCCCCTTTGGCAACAAGTTACCAAAAAGTTCGAAAATGCATAGTGCTATGCGTCTCTCAGGCTTGGTCTTCGGGAGGTGGTGTAGAGAGAACTCCAAGAACGAAGGCATCAGTTGATGTAGCTGGAGCTGATGGAGTGGCTGCTGGAGGTGGAACTGAAGCTGTTGCTGCTAGTGCAGATGAAGTAGCTCTTGTATCTGGCATAGACACTGCAGCTGACCTCTGACTCCTTAGCACTCGATGAAAAGCATACGTAGTACCTTGTCATCTCTTCTCCTCTGCTTCCTCCTGGAGCTCCTCAACTGTTGTCTGAATCTCAGTGACCTTCAGATCAAGATCATAAAACTTTGTTCCTATAATCCTCTCCAAGCTCTCCTAATTCTGAGTCAGGGTGGCCAAGCCCTTCTCCATCATCAATGTAGCTTGAATTAGATAACCCAATTGATCTTGTTTACTCTTCAGGAACACTGCAGATGCCTCCTCAATGTTTGGCATCTTTGCAGCTTTCTCTGCCTTTGCCTTAGCTCTCTTCTCTTGTACTTGTGCTAATGATGGTTCATTCTCATTCATTACAACTTCATTATCTTCAAATTCTGGGTACAAGGGTAAATGCTCCTTATCCAACAAGTAAGTACATGTGCCCATCTTTGAGTTGATGAGCACATGAATGTGTGGAGCATACCCACAAGATCTCTTCTGGTCAGCAGCTGTACTCTTGATTGTCTCTACAATGAGACTCATGACCTTGAATTTTTTAGGAACATCAAAGATTTACAGCAAGTTGATGGAATGTCCCCTTACCGTCTTGTGATCTCCAGATTTGGGTAACAATGTATGCCTCAGGTTGGTGTTGATAGTAGGCAGACCAGACAACAGATAATGCACAGATCCAAGATTGTGTGTCTCCAAAGCTTTATCAGGGATCTCTTTGTACATATTTGCCATAGAGTTGTGGTCTTTCGTCTTCTTAGAATACACATCCAAATCATCACTACAAAAAAAATACACTTCCGTGATGATACGTGTTTGTCACAGTAGGTCACATTTTTTGTCATGCATGTACATCCATGACAATTTTATGACAGAATCAAGATAGTCATACATGTGATGTCGTAGAAGTGTTCCATGACATTACCAAAATTATCACCACGGAAGTGTCCACTTCATGACGATAAATTGCACGTCACAGAAGTGCTTTCGTCAAGGGTGACCGACACGTGGCATCCACCGTAACGGAACGCCATTAAGCTATCGGGTCCGGTTTTGGATCCGATAACCCGTTGACGGCCCCGACTAATGGGGATTTTCCACGTGTAAAATCATCATTGGCTGGAGGAAACACGTGTCAGCTCACCGTTGGGACAGATGTCATCCACTCATTGGACACAAAGCGCCTATGATACGTCGACACGTGGCACGGCCCAACAGAAGCCCATTCTCGTGAAAAGGCCGCCCGTTTGACTTGGTCAAAGGTGGCGGGCGGCCCACAAGCTTGTTAACGTCCTGTTCGCATATAGCCCATTTACAGCCCGCTAACCCAGGGCCCGTTTACGGCCTAACCGAATTAGGCCCAGTAGCGTCATCTGGGCCGTCCAATATAATTCCAGCCCATTTTAACTTCCGGCCCATGTATGGCCCATGACGTCTTTCGGCCCATATGAGGCCCTTAATACTCTCGGCCCATTAACGACCCGTTGGAAAACTGGCCCGTAATGAAAAGTGTATCACTTTCTACCCATTAACGGCCCGTGGTGAAACTGGCCCGTAATGAACAGTGTGTCACTTTATACCCATTAACAACCCATTATTCGGTTGGGCCGTTTCTAGCCCATGTTATCTTTCGGCCTTCTCGGGGCCCATTTATTCTTGGGCTCATTTCCACATTCGTTTACTTACGGCCCGTTACTGTCATTTTCTGCTTGTGGGCCAAATTCAGCCCATGGTTACAGCCGTCTGCTTTGTGGCCCGTTAATGTTGGGCTTTTGACAAATCATCGAAATATACCGAAAGTAACGACGGCCCATTATGGTCGGCCCATGAACAGATGATTTCAACTCTAGCCCATTTACGGCCATAATGTGGTCTATTATTGGCCCATGTTTGGCCAACCGATCATAAGCCCGTAGAAGGCCCATTGATGATACGGCCCATAGAAGGCCCATTGTGTCTACGGCCCGTATAAGGCCCATTGTTTCTACGCCACGTAGAAGGCCCATTGTTTCTACGACCCTTAGAAGGTCCATTGTTTCTACGGCCCATAGGAGGCCCATGTAAACTACATCCGGTGGGCATCAAAGTTCACCAGTGCAAATATAGGGAACACCCTACACTATACAAAAATGGCTTGCTGTTTTTTTCAGCCGGTGGCTGCATGTTAAGAACAAATTTCTTATCGCACCAAAACAAATTACAACTATAAAACAAAAGGAAGGTTGGCATAAAAGTAAACCATCTAGCAGATAAATGCACCACGGAAGTTCAAGCTCGATTCATTTGACCGACTATTACGTTTCATCTTTGTATTGTCCGATGGAGCACCATAACCTTGGCCTTCGCCTCTCTAGGCTCCTGAACAATATAGCAAATGTCTGATAGTCTGGTTTCAAAACCATGCATATCTTGACAACATCGAACAATGTCTCTCCTTGTTTTACAAAGGGTCTCTGTTAGGGAATGGACTTGTGTCTGGAGCGCAGATACAACATTGTTTTGAGCTTGCATATCTTGATCATGAGGCAGTTTGGACGAGATTGCCTTAACAACCAACCCAGTATTACGCAGGAACGTGCTTTTGGCACTGTTGGTGGACAGGTAATGACCCACTGCATCAAGAGCTGACATTGCGGTTATAGTTGCCTCGCCACCTTCAGAAGGTGGCGGTTCCACCATTTTTTCCATAGCTCGCTGAAAAGTTGAGGTTTGACATTAGTAGTACCAAAACATAAGATATTAAGGAGGCAGCAAAACCAAACAAAATAGCTTTGGTCTATATACAGAACTTATTCTGGTGAATCCATGTAAAATAATAGTTGTATTTTATTGCAAAGTACATAATAAAACCAGGTTCCAAACATATGACCATGTACCATCGCTAATGTATTGTCTATTTCTTCACATTGTATTGAGGGCTAAGGATAAAGAGACGAAATTTATAATACGGTAAGCATAGTATGACATCATTCATATCACAAAACAACTGAGAACAGACAAACATGCAATTCTAACATTGTGTGGGCAAGTCCAGCACGGAACTAGATTACAGGTCAAGATCAAAGGAACATCACTCCTCTCTTTTAAACCTTGTAAGGTGCAATGATACGCTAAGACAATTGTGTATAAAATTGAAAAGAGAAATAGACATTGGCTGCAAACCATGCAGTTCAAGGCACAAGTCAGAGTAAGTAGTAGTTAAAAGGCATGAGGATTAAGGACTTACAACAATGGCTTTGACTGGTGTAGTCATGCCCTTCTTCTTCTTTGGTGTGACAGTCCTTGAAGATTTCCACAACATTTGGTTCAGGTACTTTTTGGTCCTTGCGGGCTTTCCTCTGCATTTGGAACAAGATATAGATCTGATAATATGGTACAACGAAAAGAGTGAAACAGCAGCTAATTACAAGAGCCTCGCAGTGTGCAATATAGCTACGAGATCTTGTTGTCTGTTGGAATTTCACTTTCGTACGGTTGGCCTTGCTCTTTGGACATTTCACCTACAAGAATATAGATTTGTGTGGCACATGCATAAATAGGACTTCAACATGTGATCTGATCACATATATATAATGTACCTGATACTTCGGATCGGACCAGTGTTTAACGAGGCCTCTCCAGTCTTCATCAGATATATTTTCCACTGGAGATGTTTGGGCAAGTTCACTGTTAGCCTTGCCTTCAAAGTGAGTTTTCCTCAAGTTATACCGATACTGTCGCAGAGCAGACTTGAAAACATGGGTGCAAGCTTGTCTGGTTGCATCATCTTGGCTATCCAACTTGAACCTCATCAGTTGAAAATTATGGGAGTCTCATTGTCGACAACCTAGAAAGTATTGGACAGAGCAAGACGATATTACTAGTTTCCATACATAACCATACTTACAGATAAATGGTCGAGGAAGGTGTTGAACTGGGTTTCGTCTTTGTCATTCCTGTACTGAATCCATGCTGGGAGGATACGTACATGACACCAAACAACAACCGCTGCCTCTGATACTAACTTGGCTGACTCTGTAGCATCACGTGGCCTTTTAAAACCTGCCTCAAAACGGATCTCCATTGTTCCTCCTCTAGATTTAGTTAACCTATCGAGCATTATCCCTGATGTTTGTTTCCTCTTGCGCCTAGGTGCTAGTCCAACAACAAACATAGTAAGTGTTAGTGTACATCAAACTGTGAGACTACATATAAAGAAGCATGCAAGCTGTAACTTGACTCCAAAGAACTACCTTCTTGCTGTTGAAGCTCACAAAGTTCATCTGATCTTGCCAACTCATCTTATGTCAAGAGTGCTTCGGAAGTATTGTCTGGTGGCAAGGGAGCTTGGGAAGGTGCTGCTAGCTGAGTTGATGAACGAGTAAATCGTGCAGTTGTTGGTACCGTGGAAGGTGTTGCAACAACTAGGGTTGTCTCTGCTTGTTTGGTGGCAGCTATTTGTTTCTGTTTGGCTTGTTCTGCAGCTCGTGTAGCATGGGATACCCTGTCGATACAATTTTCCGCTGGACTTTGACCTTCTATTGCACCATCAGTACCAGCAGAATCTGTAGGATTGTTCCGCTTCCCTTTCCCTGTCGTTCTGTCTTGCTTCTTCTTTGTCTATGCCATGTTAAGTCAAGCCGACAAGAAAAACGAATAACAATTTAGTTCTTTAGAACAAATGTACTTTGATGTAAGAACATGGTGTGATAGACATATATTGTATGTTCTAGAAACATGAACATGTGTCTTAGTCACAAGTATAATGTGTAAAGTAAGCAGATGCAATTCAACAAAATTAGAAGCAATACAAGCTAGACATCATACATAACATGCAACCACATATAACAGTGCCAAGTTAGAGGGAGCACCTGTGATGGTGCACTAGGGGAGACGTGCTCATCACCAACACAGCTACGTTGAGTGTCTATGCATGTGTTGTCTTGTAAATCATCTCACTACTAGGGAAAACCTTATACACAGAATCTTAGCAGCAGTGTGGTCTAAAAACAGGCGCTACTGCTAATTAGAAACAACGAGCTTTAGAAAAGAGCACTCCTAATGACTGAGTAGCAGTAGCGCTCTAGGTGAAAAGAGCGCTACTACTATAATTGCCACGGTGTTGCCTCCAGGCTAGATATAGTAGTAGCGCCCTTCCCGTGCACGCGCTACTGCTAAAGAACTTAGTAGCAGCGGTTTTGCTCAAAACTCGCTACTGCTAAGTATGACCGCAACTAATTAAGTTTAGTCTCATACTGCTAAGCGAACAAGGTGTTTACCACCTTAAATATGTTGCTTCTCAACCTATCTCGAGCACTTGGTCTTCATTGAACTATATGTGTATGATTTGTGGTTGCAATATGAATCCTCGCTTTGTACCTATCACAGTGCGGTGAGGATTCATGTTGACTATTTAGATTATACACAAAAAGGTCAATGATGACCAATGTATATTTTTGATGTTTTTACTAAACAAAAGAAATAACTGCTTCCATTAGCAGTAGCGGTTTTCCCTAAAACGCGTTGTAGATAAGTTAGCTCTAGCGCGTTTTCTGTACGTGCGCTACTGCTAGTTCGAGTTAACCACCCCCCGCATCAAAATTTCGCTAAGTCCTCCTTTCCCCCCCACCGGCCTGTTCCCCTACTCCATGTCGCCACTTGAGCCCGGCCAGCCCGCCGCCCGCCCGCCGCCGCCCGCCCTCAACCTCGCCGCCGCTCCTCTCGACCACACTGTCGCCGCCCTCGACCTCACAGCCGCCGCCCTCGACCTTGCCCGCCGCCCAGGACCGCTGCCCTCTCGAGCCCGCCGCCCAGGACCGCCGCCCTCGACCGAGCCCGCCGCCCCTCCGTCGCCGAGCACCTCCCCTCTGTAAGCCCCCACCCTCCCCGACCCCTCTCTCTTTGCTTAGTTAGAGATGATTTTAGTAGTAGTAGATGTTAATTTAGTGTTCATAGATAATGATTTTAGTAGTTGATCAATTTCCGTTCCGGCAAATTTCAGGCGCTCGATATGTCCTTTTTTAGCAAAGGTCATGCCGGATTTTTCCATGAATTCTGGCATGACTTGTGCTAGAATATGTACAAGTTTAATCTTTGAATTATGAACGTAGGAAATGTCGTACTCGGACGGCGACAGTCTCCCGGGGGAGTGCAGATGGTGCCACGATGATCGAGGTATGTGCGACAGGTTCGTTCAGCTGGATGATGATCGGCGCTTCAGCATTAAGCTCGAGGAGACCTTCGATGTTGAAATGGTACGCAACAACGACAAGTGTTTTTTTCGTAATTAAGCATGACTTCAACTATTTCAACGTCTAATTTTCATCTTTTACAATTCGACTAGCTTATCCCATGCCATGCAAGACGCTATGTCTTGGAGAGGATGGGTTTTGAAGACCATGAAAAATTTCAAACAAAGAAAATACACCTATGGACCCATCATGATATCAATTTTGAAGTAAATCTGTACAATTCTCAGAGCGTAACCCATTTTGGTTGCCAAAATTGGGAAGCACTTTGCAAAATGTATGGTTTTTATGAGGGTATGATTGTCACCATGGATCTTGGTGATCCTGACATCGAGCAAGACAATATGGACATTAGGGTCCTTGTTGATACACTTCCGATTCTACAACAATGTGAGTTCTCAAACATAGTTATTAACTAATTTATATTGTTTATTTCAAAATAGTTGACAGCTTATTTCCATTGACAGCTTATTTTGAATCTTCAAAGAATGTGCAGAAGATGGTAGACAAAACCCACTACACGGATGGCTCCAAATTAACTTATAAGGAGAAAAATCATCTGATTGCTTATTGTACTTTTATTGAGAATTACAATACCTATTATCGAACTCCTACAAATTATGGTGAATACGTGCCACTAGTGCACGTGTTGAACCACGATAACTTCTATGGAGATACCCTGGCAAGATATTTTACTATTACGACATCCGTGCATCTTTTGCATACTTCTAAAACTAGTACATCATTGCTAACTATGAAGTTATTACTATGTTTTTCAACCGAAAATCCCGATGGAGTGTGTGCCTCATCTGATGTATTACAATGGTCGCCTTGAAGTACTGAACCTACAGCCAGGTCATCCTACGGATCTCACCTGTGCATATCGAATTTCTGAAACCGGTGAACACATGCTAATTAAAAAGTGGAAAAAATGTTTGGACATTCGTAAGGAGGTTCTTGGAAGAAACATTAAGCGAAAGGCAAGAATTGGAGACAGGATAATCTGCATTCTCCATAATGGAGAGCCAGGGGCTATCTTGTTTTTTGCTATTTTACCTTAGAAAATATAGTAGGTCCTAAGAGAATGTAGTAGGTCCTATGAGGTACAATATGTTTATTATGTGATTCAATGTGTTAGAGTTGAAGATGTCAGGAGTACTTGTGATTACGACTAGTGACCAATGATATGATGATGATGATGATAAGTTGTTAATGATATGATGATGATGATATTTATTATGTCATTGGGTGAAAGAACCGCGGATTAGTTTCAAGTGGATGTCCGTCCACTTGAAACTAGTCCACACGGTTCTTTCACCCCGTGATGTAATAACTCATTATGATGTAATTTTTTTTTGTAAATTCCTGTTGTATGAAAACTTGTGTAATGGTGTACGAATACAACATGAAATAAAAAAGAAATAAAATACGAAATAATAGTAGCAACGCGGGCAGAGAGAAGCGCTACTACTAATTACCAGCAGCGCTCCTCCTGGAACTCGCTACTACTAAGTCGATTTAGCAGTAGTGTGGGTGGAGGCACGCTACTGCTATACGTTAGCTGTAGCGCCTTATCAGTAGCGCGCCACCCCGCGCTAATGATAGGTCTAAAACCTGCGCTGCTGCTAGCCTTTTCCCTAGTAGTGTCTTGGGGGGATGGAGGAGTAGAATATGTAGAGGCCCTTCATTTGGAAGGAGCACCTTCATCCACTGCCTTGCTAACTTCCTTCCGCTTTATTGATTTTAAATTGTCAAGTAAAACTGACAAGAAAAAGCAATAAATTCACTTTTCAGAACTCATTCGTGCACGATACTGACAATCACTATTTTGATGTAAGGCAAACACATGATTCTAGGATGGAATAATACAAAAAACAGGACGGCACGGCATATTACAAGAATCGTTTGTGTAAACTAAGCAGAAACCATTTCACCAAATAAGAAGCAATGCAACCTAGACACCACGTGAAAGATGCAACCAATATGACTCCGCCAAGTTAAAAGTGTCCCATCATAAATGTCATTTCAACAAATTAGAAGCAGCGCATGCTATAAATCATATCAAAGATGCAACTAATATCGCACTGCATATACTGAAGGTGTCTCATCATATTGATTTATGCGGGATACAAAAAAACAATAGTTTTATGTGAGGACATGCTTAATAGACAGATGTACTATGTACTAAATACAGGAAGGCATGTCACATTCACAGGGATAATGTATAAGCTAAGCAGAATAGCACATGCAGTTTAAGCAGATTGGAAGAATTACAATCTAGACACCATATGCAACATGCAACCACATATCACGCTGCCAAGTTAGAGCAAGCACCTGTGATGCTAGTGTAGGGGAAATGCGGTAATCAACTACAGAGCTACGTTCACTATCTTCATCTAGCCTTGTTGTTTCTTGAGAATCATGTCGGGAGGCTGACGCTGCATTCTTTAAATGAGGAGTATTCCGCTTGCCTGACTGCCTCATCATAAGTGATTGATGAGGGATACACAAGAACATTAGTTTGATGTAAGAACATGGTTAATACACAGATGTACTAGTATGTACCAAAAACAGAAAGGCATGTCATATTCAAAGGTATAATGTGTAAGCTAAGCAGATGCAATTTAACCAAATTGGAAGCAATACAAGCTAGACATCTGGCTGGAATGGAAAGCATGATCATCTAGGACCTGAGAGCCTGGTGGGAGGCCGGCTGCTTCGCCACCATCGCGGCTTTTTATTTGTCTTCCAGGTGATGCCTCTCTTTGCTGGGCTTGTCACTGGCTCGTCCAGTGCCCTAACTAGCTATTTATCTTCTGGTGCTCACGGGAAGGTGGTTCATGTAAAAAATATCTTTCCTTATCTTAATAAAGACCGACTTCGACCTTTCGAATACAAGCTAGACACCATATGGAACATGCAACCACATATGATATCGTGAAGTTAAAGCGAGCACCTGGGATGGTGGTTCATGGCGAGCGAGATCATCAAATCCAGAGCTACGTTCCCCGTCTCCATCTGCTGACATTACACCCTTTATAGTCTTGAAACCTGTCTGGCTTAGCCATGTACCACGCAGGAGCGACTTCTCTCTTATCTTTTCTGCTTCTGTCAAGGCAGGGTCTGAAATAACCTTGCATAAAAACACAATAGTGAGAGTATGGGTGAAGTGTGTGCAGAACTAGTGCACTGTAAAAGTAGCAGATAGCAGGTGGCTGGAAAATAAATGATAGGAGACATATGATAGCTCTACAACATTGCATGGCAAAGAAAATTAGATTCTACTCCGTATGATTTTCTAATATATGAGCACAGGAAATGCAGTACTCCTCCAAAGACACCACCACATGTGGTCATGTCAAGATAACGATCGTGAAAATAAATAGGTCGATCGATCTTTTTAATGAACCGTCCGATCTATAAGGAACGCAGGCAGATGGCCTTTGTCTACCTCCCTTGATCACTGTTGACGATCTTTCTCGAACCGCCAGCGACCACCGGCCCAGACCCCTGCCTCCGCCGCCCCCCCCACCCCACGACCACACACCACCGCCGTGCTTGGCAGTGCCCCCAGGCCATCCCTTTAATCCCGGCCGACCTCCAGATCGGGCGCCAGTAGCTCTAGGCCCCACACGCCCCTAAGATAAACACCGAGGCGCTGCTTCCCCGACGTAATAGGCGGACTAGCGCCTGTTACGCGAGGAATGCTTAGTTAATTGGGAATCTCTTGACCAGGAATTGAAATTGAGGCGACGGACCTCTAGCTAAGGTGAAATAGTATATGAGGAGAAGCCTTGTGCATCACGAGTTTCTAGGAACATCTAGTATCAAGAAGAAGCGGTCAACTAGTGTCTTCTGTGGGATGAATACCGTGCAAGTAGACACGTAAGATTTGCATGAATAAGGGAAGAGGAGTACCCTTATCGGTTGCCAGTGTGGTCTCCTCCTTATGTCGCGGCAATCTTATTTTTTTTCCCGGGGGAACCGATGTTTTGGAGAACCGTGGATTCTTGGACAAACCCATGGCCAAATTGTTGACTGTGTTGCCGTGGCCGTATGTCGGCGGAGGGGAAGCAGATCCGAGGTGGCGAAGGACGGTGTAGCAGGAACAGCTCCGGTGCGGTGGAGGGTGGCGAAGTTGGAGCGGCAACGGTGAGGCGCAGGACGGCGTGGTTGAACTGGCTCGGGTACGGATGGCTTGGCCTCGGCTTCAACAACTAGCCGTGGAGGGTGTTGCGGTTGAGGTTGCGGTGGACGATGACATCGGGATATCGGCTCCAGCGTGATGGAGGAGGGCGACAGTTGATGGGTGGAATGGGGTGGTGGACGGAGGATGCCGGGGTTTCGTGGCTGGTGGAGAGGTAGTTTTTGCGCCCACGGAGTACGAATGGGGAAAAGGACGGGTGGGTGGGGGGGAGGGGGAGAACCATGTTTGATGCAGGGCCAGCGCTTGTTTTTGGCCTTTTGAACAGAAGATGGGTCGCTTGTTTGAAATTTGGGGAAAGTACAAACTTTGCCCCCTCTTAAATTCAGACCTCTGCGGGTCGAGGGTAGGATGGTAATCCCAGGTGTCCCAAATAGTTGGCGGGAGCGATTTCGGCTGCGCGCATGTGTGCTTAGGCGGTCATTGTGTATGAATGTTTTTCGGAGGCGGTTGCGTGGCGTCTAGATGAAGCTACAAACCTACCCCAGTTTAGACCTTTGGATGTCGGGCCGGTAGGTTTCACGGGTCGGAGTTATTAGAAAAGTAATTTCCTTGTACTGCCAAACATTGGTCTCACGCGGTTTCGGGCGAGTAGAGGCTCTTTTGGCGCTTCATTCGGAATTTTGAAACACAAGCATTCACGTTTAGAGTACTCTTGAACTTTGAGGATTGACCTAAATAGACAACGTTAAATTTGACCTTGTATGTTTGAAAACCTCATTAAATTATCCGCTTCTTTTGAAATTTTGACACTTGAAAATCCTATAACTATGATTATTTTGGAATGGAGGAGCTAAATTAGAATCTATTTTGTACACGACTACATATGCTATTATGTACAAAATCAGAGCAAGGATTGGTGCCCCCATAATTTAGGTATGATTTACAAACACCATGATATCAAATTCAAATAATTGAATGGACTTCATGTTGAATTCGATTTTTTAAAACCACCTTAAGTTGAATTCAAATGTATGCTAGTTCATAGGTAGCTATTTATAATGTTCATTGTGTAACTTTCATATGTATAATGTGCTTTACACACACAACATGAACTATACTCACGTTTATATTCGATTGCTAAAGCGGTGCATTGTCTGGAGTTCAAAATACTAACTATGTGGATCAATTGTGTCGAATAATAACATAGACATGCTCAAATTTGATAGAATCTAGATGTCTGATGGATCAATGACTGTTCCTTACACGAATTGCAAATATCATGATCCCATCCTAATATTTGGATACAATTTATAACTTTAATCAATGTGTACAGCAGTCTTGTACGTGTAGTTTCACTCTCCATCGGTGGTCTCTCACACATGCTCACACACTCTCTCCCAAGGTGTCTTTCTCGCACACATGCTCTCGATATAACCCTCCCTCCCTCTTGTAACCATTTATGACTGTTTTCACTAACCTTTATCACAAGCACTCTTCCTCTCGCAAGCATACACACGCACAATCCCCATTGACCCTTTCTATATACATAGACCTGCCTACGTGTCTCCTGTACGCACATTATCTTTAGGCATGTCTCTCACGCATTGTCTCACAACTCTCTTCCTAATCGACGAGTATGATTCTAGCAGAGCATTCTGTAGGATGCCCCTTAAAGTTAGGTTGGATGAATAGTAATATCAGAGATAAAGGGGTTACCTTAGTCCGAGAACCCAGGGTTACATATCATAGCCGGCTTTGTCAATGGACATAGAGTCTTTCACAAATATGCTATCTTTGTCTTGTACAACTAGTCATCCATGGGTCTCCCTAAATGCGTCACGGGCCGACCAATGTGGCACGGGACGGAACTGAACGAAGGGCCTCACCTCGACCCACCGGACCTCACGCAGTGACACACCCTCTGCCCCCATGTCTCGTTATCTTCTCACACCCACACATACTAACACAGACACCACACACAAAAAATATATTCTCCTGGTGCCTCTATCCACTCCCCCCTTGCATATACACACTCAAGGGAATCTTTCGCCGTGACATCATATTAAATCTCTCTCTCTCTAGACCACTCTCATTTCTCGTGCTATCTCTCCCACGCCCCCTGTAGGCCCCTCTATCCATGCCTCTCTCGAATACATAATACACACACATACCTCTCTAGGCCACCTTAAATGCATCAACTACACATTCACACATGTTACATCACGTACCCATTGATCTAAAAGCCCTCTCTTCACGTTTATTTCGCATACAACATTCCTTTTGAATAAAGTGTGGCCAAAAAATATTTTAGAATTTCTACATATATACAACATTACAAAGTTATATGGAGGAGTATGAGCAGCTTGCATTGCATGGTGCCCACAATGATATTTATTCCATACTTTGTGAATTTATATTTTTATACTATATATAAAGGTAGTCATAATAAAGAGAAACGAAGAGCATCTCTCTCTCTCCATCGCATACCCCCCTCTACGCCCCTTTCAGGTACGCACATAAACTATATCCAGGTCCTCTAAAAGTAAGCCCCCAGCACATTCACGCATGTTTCATCTTTATCTCGCGATATATACAGTGACGATCATTGTATTTGAAGCAAAAGCACGATACGTACATTGGACTTCAGAATCGACTCATTACGGTCACCATTTACGTTTTGTGGTTATTATACGATCCACGGGCTCACCGTACAACTCAGTATTTGCTCAAGACACGACTAGTTGACGATTAAACAGTCCACATGGCACCTCTAGTGTTGCATCACATTATCTCACTACCATCGGGCCCACCTGTCGGCTTGTATCTACTCTACATCTACACTCTTATAAAATACTAGCAAGATGCCCACGCATTGCATGGAACATCAAGATGCATTTGTATGAGTAGTTTATCTTGTGGGAGAAAAGGATGAACAAGGGAAGGCCTTATTTGCAAGTGTGGAGAGGGGTTTGGGTATCTTTTTGCAAAACTGCCATAGTTTCCTTCCTATCCGTCAGATATAGATCGGACGGCCCATATTGCAGGATGGCAGGCACACGTTCATCACATGCTTTTTATAAGAGTAGGGATAAAATACACTCTTATAAAAAACAAAGTTGGTGATGATGGTGTGCCTGCCATCCTGCAATATAGGCCATCCGATTTATATCTGACGAATAGGAAAGAAACTATGACAATTTTGCCTAAGATGTACCCACACACCTCTCCACATTTGCAAATAAGGCCTTCCTCGCTTATCCTTTTCTCTCACAAGATAAACTAGTCATAGAAATGCATCTTGATGTTACGTAACGCAGGCATCTTGCTAATCGAAATAAAACAAATGACAAAAATATTGGGCGGTGGTTGAAGTCATGACCCATGGGCTGTGGACAAGGTGGTCTTGTATTAGTATGCTGAGCCGTCTGTTTTAACACACAGGAGCTGGTGTGGTGATTATACGCACACGCACGCATGCACACGAACTGCATGCATGCAACACTCACACGAACACATGCACCCACGCACGAACGCAAAACTCACACGTACACACGCAGCCACGCACACACGCAACACTCACATGCACGCACACACGCATGCATGCACACACCAGTACACCACACGACCAACACACACTCTCACCCTCAAGTGCTCAACCTACACGTGCATGCGCACACATAATGCCCTGACAGAAACATACACAACCAGGTGATTCCCGCCCACGGGGTGGAGTCTTGTCGCGCCTGCGTAAATTTGTGTTTATCGACCTTTTCCCTATGCGAACTAACGGGTGGGACCCACAAGGAACATGGTCAATTTAACTAGTCAACATGGTGCCACGCAGACTATTTGGCCGGTCAACAGAGTGCAATCCGATGCTGAACCGTGAGCAAGTGACCGTATAATCAACGCAAAACGTATATAGTGACCGTAATCAGCTTATTCTGAAGTCCGGTGAACATATTACGCTTTTCTCTCTGTAGGCCCTCCAAAACTACATCTCTACACGTTCTCGCATGTTACATCTAACAACTATGCAATACAACACTACTACTACACTCTAACACAATAAATCATATGTGTTTTTAGTTTTACTAGATATCATATTGTTACTTAATTATTCAGTTTGCATACATTAAAATTGCCTTTGAAATGTATGGCCAGCATCATATACCGCGCGGGAAGAATCCCGCCCTTTCCTATTTAATCGGGTTTGTATCGATGGATCATGCGAAACAACAAAACTATAGTACTATATACAGTACAAGTGACAGTTCACTGGGCCGTCGTGTCGTGTACTCCTCCGTCGTAAGAGTGGAGCACTCGCTTTCATAAATCTTCTAGTCCCTTTCGCCGACATGTGGGGCATCAAGCTACCGGGTCCACGTGCCATACCGGAATACAATGCAGAGCAGCCGGGATGAAGCACCCAGTCATGGCGCCGGCGTAGTAATGAGCAATGAGGCGTCAAATCACAAAGCTGCACCTTTCCCATGATTAAGTTGGAGGGGCCAGTAATATTGCTAAAAAAAGAAGTTGGAGGGACGAAGCAACCATCATTTCACTCGTTCTTTGAATCCGCTTCTCCCTCATCTTCTTCAAGTTAACCACCTGTTGCTTCTGCCATTGTTCTACCTCATGTGAAAAGCGGATCGACTTGGTAAAGCACTGATACGTGGGACCGCATGTTAGCAAACCGCCAGGACAACGTCCTCTAAAAATAAGAAACCTCCCCCGCCATCCGCGCGGCAAAATCACCTCCTTTTTACTAATCTTAATTCTATAATTGTTTAGATCAATATAACTGAGATTTGTATAGATAGCACACAGGAGCAAAACCAAGTGGTACGGTTAAGGGCATCCACAATGTGTAGCCGAATGTGAAAATAGCTTTTGGCATCGTGGGAACCATTGTGGACGGTGTTGCCAAAGCCAAAAGGATGGAACCGAAGCTCCCTGATTGATTGATTGATTGATTGAAGGAATATAAAAATGCAACGTCTCTCCTCTTTCTCCCGTGCTTGGACGCATGTACAGTATAGAGGACAGAGTCTACTCCCCTGTCCCTTCTATCACAAATCACGAAGTAGTGAGGCGTCAAATCACAAAGCACGGACGAAGCAACCATCATTTCACTCTTCCCTGACTCCACTTCTATGAATCCTCCTCTCAAGAGCTATTTGTAACCAGCAAGATATCTGCTTCATCAGGTAGCATTGCCAAGTTTGAGCATACACCTTAGGGGGATAATAGGACTGATCATCTTCCTCTGAATCCTCCTCTCAGGAGCTATCTGTAACCAGCAAGATATCTGCTTCATCAGGTACCATTGCCTGCTCTGAAGACCTTCTTTTCACTCCAGATTTCTCCATCACCAATTCAAATGGCTGATTGCTACCTCTTGAGCACTGCGTTGGTTTTCCCTTGAAGAGGAAAGGGTGATGCAGTAAAGCAGCGTAAGTATTTCCCTAATTTTTGAGAACCAAGGTATCAATCCAGTAGGAGGCCACGCAAGAGTCCATCGCACCTACACAAACAAATAAAATCCTCGCAACCAACGCAATAAAGGGGTTGTCAATCCCTTCATGGTCACTTACGAAAGTGAGATCTGATAGATATGATAAGATAATATTTTTGGTATTTTTATGATAAAGACTAAAAGTAAAGAAAGCAAAATAAATGGCATCAGAAATAGCTTGTTGTCGGGAGATTAATATGATGGAAAATAGAGTCGGGGGCCATAGGTTTCACTAGTGGCTTCTCTCGAGAGCATAAGTATTACGGTGGGTGAACAAATTATTGTCGAGCAATTGATAGAAAAGTGCATAATTACTGTTGAGCAATTGAAAGAATTGAGCATAGTTATGAGAATATCTAGGTATGATCATGTATATAGGCATCACGTCCGCCACAAGCAGACCTACTCCTCCCTGCATCTACTACTATTACTCCACACATCGACCGCTATCCAGCATGCATCTAGAGTATTAAGTTCAAAAGAACAGATTAACGCTTTAAGTAAGATGACATGATGTAGAGGATAAACTCATGCAATATGATATAAACCCCATCTTGTTATCCTCGATGGCAACAATACAATATGTGCCTTGCTGCCCCTACTGTCACTGGGAAAGAAAACCACAAGATTGAACCCAAAGCCAAGCACTTCTCCTAATGCATGAAAGATCAATCTAGTAGGCCAAACCAAACTGATAATTCAAAGAGACTTGCAAAGATAACGAATCATACATAAAAGAATTCAGAGAAGATTCAAATATTGTTCATAGATAAACTTGATCATAAACCCACAATTCATCGGACTCAACAAACACACCGCAAAAGAAGATTACAACGAATAGATCTCCACGAGAATCGTGGAGAACTTTGTATTGAGAACCAAAGAGAGAGAAGAAGCCATCTAGCTAATAACTATGGACCCGAAGGTCTGAGGTAAACTACTCACACATCATCGGAGAGGCTATGGTGTTGATTTAGAAGCCCTCCGTGATCAATGCCCCCTCCGACGGAGCTCCGGAAAAGGCCCCAAGATGGGATCTCACGGGTACAGAAGGTTGCGGCGGTGGAATTAGGTTTTTGTCTCCGTAAATGGTAGTTTTGGGGTACGTAGGTATATATAGGAGGAAGAAGTACGTCGGTGGAGCAACATTGGCCCCACGAGGGTGGAGGGCCCGTCTAGGGGGGTAGGCACGCCCCCTACCTCGTGCCCTCCTGGTTGCTTTCTTGACGTAGGGTCCAAGTCCTCTGGATCACGTTCGTTCCGAAAATCACGTTCCCGAAGGTTTCATTCCGTTTGGACACCGTTTGATATTATTTTTCTGCGAAACTCCGAAATAGGTAAAAAAATAGCAATTCTGGGCTGGGCCTCCGGTTAATAGGTTAGTCCCAAAATAATATAAAAGTGTATAATAAATCCCATTAAACATCCAAAACAGAATATAATATAGCATGGAACAATAAAAAATTATAGATACGTTGGAGACGTATCACTGATGCACTAGAAAGAGCAGTTGAATATACAAACATTGTCGACAAATGCAATAAGAAATACAATAAAGGACGGCATGATATAATTCACATAGATGACGCTTGGCTAAACAACATGGCATTGCATAATTCACATATATAATGTCTTGATAGAAGATAGCATTGCATAATTCACATATATAATGTCTTGCAACAAGATGGCTTTGCATAATTCACATATATGGTAATTAGACACTAAATAGGTGGCATTCACACAAAGCATGTCTAAACCAAGCAAATGACAAAGCAATGCAAGACGCCATATGCACGATATGAGCAACATAACCCTGCCAGGTTAGAGCATGCACCTCGGGGGGGGGGGGGGATAGGACTGGTCATCTGTCTCTGAATCCTCCTCTGAGGAGCTATCCGTAACCAGCAAGACATGCGCTTCATCAGATAGCATTGTCTGCTCTGAAGACCTTGTTTCCACTCCAGATTTTTCCATGACCGTGCCGAATGGCTGATGCACAGGAAGAGTAATTGAATGTACTGAAATTGTTGACAAATTTAACACGTAATAAAAAAATGATGGCATGATATAATTCACATATAAGATGACTGGCTAACCAGGGTGGCATTGGAAAATTCACATATATCATACCTGGCTAAACAAGATGGCATTGCATGATTCACATATACGATAAAGAAACTAAACAGATGGCACTCACACAAAGCATGTCTAAACTAAGCAGATGACATATTTGATGTATAAAGTAAGCAATGCAAGGCACCATATGCTTGATATTACCAACATCAGCAAAGACCTCGGGAGTAAATAGGAGCGGTCTTCTCCTTCTGAATCCCCCTCAGAACAGTTATCTTCCTCTTGATTACAATCTGAAATGGGTGGAGGGGGGATGCCTTTGCGCTCACAATGGAGCAATATCTGCATGAATTTTATTGCCATGCAAGGCTCTTCTCTTTTGCTCTACATGTTCAGTTCCATTGTGTACAATGACTGATATGCATAGGAATAAGACATAGTGAGATTATGTAAGGAGTGCGTGCACAAATCCAGAGTGGTGATAGCAAACTATGGATAGACCCAAAACCAATGATAGCAGGCAGATAATAGCTTTAGTTAAAAAAATACTAATAATGGCTCCTTTAATGTTTGTTTGCACCCAACATGAAAATCATAATAGACACCCGAGATTAACCAGATAGTAGACATATAGTACTGATTGTTGCCCCAATATGTACCCCACAACCATTTAAAAACTCAATTTTCAGCATTAGTTTGGACCTGACTCGGAGTCTAATAGGTGAACAGGATGATAAAGTAGCATGTCATCATATTAAGTGATGCATAATGTAAGTAGACACGGAAGAGTGCGACCTCTGTTGTGGACCCGTGAAGTCCTCAAGGTCATCTTCTCAGTTCATGATGGTAATGCAGTTGTCGTGGCTACCGGCGGCGAGGAAGAAGATATGAGGCGGCGAAAGACAGTCTGGAGAGCAGCTGAGCTAGGGTGGAACACAACGCAGCAGGAGCGGGACAAACCACACAAGGTTTTCTTTGACACATATCTGTAACAGAAGTAATTGTGTAAGGGCTTGTTTGAATTTGAGGATTCTAACAATGCAGGGATAGGAAATACACAGGAATAGGATAGGAATGCACGTGCAAAACAGAGAATTTAAAAACACGGGATTTCTGGGAATCTGGGTGTTTGGTTCACAAGAATTGGAAGATCATAGGATGCAAAGAAGCATGGTGATATTAAGTCAAACCACAAGAAAATGTACGGTTATAATGGTATTATGCTACTATCTCTTAGTCTTGTGCTTCATGAATAGGAATTTGAAAGGAGGACAAGTGGATATTAAAACTCCTACGATTTTTCTTTCATGAATAGTCTTGTGCTCCATTCCTTTGAACCAAATGTACCATAGGAAACTTTCCAATTCCTATGTTTTCCCTTCTCTTTTCCTTTCAAGCACTGGCGATTCAAGTAGGCAGGCTTGAGCAGGGAAAAGCTTACACTCAAAAAATGTTTTTGTGCTACTTGTACTACTTTGGACCCAGGCCACTGCCCTACTAGCTCAACTCCCAGGCCCATCTACAAATGCACAGCTCAAACGCGTAGAGATAAATAAAGATGGCATTCAAGAGAGTCCATCACGGATAGCTAAGTTGACTGGTACCTCACTGCTTGTCATATAGTAGGAGGTCGTATTTCACGTTACTATGTGTGCTCAGTGGACAATATATATAATATGTAGAGTAAAAAAGAGATGCAACAAGCGTACAACCTCTTTGGCGAAGCCATGTCAATCTCGGCATGATTGGGTTGGTTGGTGAGGATGCTCCGGCTTCTTTGCCTGTCGGAGGAGGGGAAGAAGATCTTAGGCGCCTGGAGATGGAGCACGGGGTACTGCTCCGCTGTGATGGAGGGTTTCGTTGTTGGAGCAGCTCTGGTGAGTTGTACGATGCGAGGCTAAAGCAGGACAAGAGAGACAAGTTGACCTGAGTGGAATTCTAATAGCATCTCCAATAGATGACGTAAAATACATAACCACAAAGTGCTAGATGTAAAATACATCAGCCGCTCATCTCTGAACTTAACTATCGAAATTGAATTTAATTGTCGAAACTAAATTTTGCTATCGAACTGAACGCACTAGTACAGAAAAGCAGTAGAAGCAGCAACAACGCATGCGAGAGCTGGGTAGCAGGTCATGTGGTAGCATCTCGAGTAGCAGCTGCAGGGGCTCGAGCGAGAGCATTATCTGCTGCTCGTGCAGCAGCAGCGCGCACAAGAGTAGAGCAACAGGCAGGGTGAGGCTACACGTTAGTCGACTAACTTTTTCATCTCTAGTCAGTCGATTTTCTAGCCGTTGGATACGAAATCAAGGGACTGCAGTTCATCTTCAACCTCCACCTACCATAGCCGCCAGCCCCCGCTGGCCCCCGCCGCCCACGCCGAGCTTTTTCTTCGGCGATCCCCACGCCACTGCCCACCACCGCCAGCGACCACCGCCCCCACCCTGAACCCTAAGACAGATAGTGGGGTACCTCTCCGGCGAGCGCCCTCCCCGCTGCGGATGGTTCTTCCTTAACTCCGGCGAGCCCCCCCTCCCCCTGAAAATTGACTAACACAAAAGTCGACTCAGTCGACTGAAGTGTAGCTAAATCAGAGCAGCAACACAAGCAAGAGCAAGAGCGAGAGCAGCAGCGCAAGCAAGAGCAAGAGCGAGAGCAGCAGCGTGAGCAAGAGCAAGAGAAAGAGTAGACCAGGCAAGGGACCGAGAGCAAGAGCAGAGCAGCAGCGCGTGCCAGAGCCAAAGTAGCAGCAGGTCCTACTGATGTGGACGTCGCCACCGAGGGAGCGACATCATGGAGGAAGTGGCCGGCGACGCCGCCGTGGATGTAGCCACGCCATGTCGGCTCGGGACCGAGCACCGGCAGCACCGTGAGATCGAATCAAGAAGAAAATGCGATGATTAGTGTAGAACCACTTTGGTGGCGCTGATTAGGCCTCAGCTACATCCGAGGAAACGGTGATGATGCTGCTCTTCCGGTGGTGCGGGTGAAGACGGCGGTGTGGAAATGGAGGTGGCGCGAAAGACGAGGGGAACATCGGGGCAGCTCCTTGGAGGTGGAGGACGTGGTGGCTGAACCGCGGGACGACAAGATCAACGACGGATCCCCATCCGGTGCGGAGGGACATCGAGGTGTTGTTGTGGAGGATGTCGTTGGGGAAGAGGCTCCGGCTGGGTGTGATACGTCTCCAACGTATCTATAATTATTGATTGTTCCATGCTTATTATCAATCTGGGATGTTTTATAATCATTTTAGTCATTTTATATCATTTTTTCGTACTAACCTATTGACATAGTGCCAAGTGCTAGTTGCTATTTTTTCCATGTTTCTTACACTGCAGAAAATGAATATCAAACGAAGTCCAAATGCCACGAATCTCCACGATGATGTTTTATGGGCCAGAAGAAAGGCAATGGGCCCTGGTTGCACCTGGGGGGTGCCCCGACGGGGGCACAACCCACCAAGGCGCGCTAGGAGGCCCAGGCGCGCCCTGGTGGGTCGTGCCCACCTCGGGTGCCCCTGGACCACCTCTTTGCTCTATAAATACCCAAATATTCCAGAAACCCAAGGGGAGTCGACGAAATATTCATCCAGCCGACACAGGTGGATGGGGTTCACCACCTCCATTGGTACCTCTCCGATGTGAGTAGCTCTTCGTAGACCTTCGGGTCCGTAGTTAGTAGCTAGATGGCTTTTTCTCTCTCTCGTTGATTCTCAATACAATGGTCTCTTGGAGATCCATATGATGTAACTCTTTTGCGGTGTGTTTGTTGGGATCTGATGAACTTTGAGTTTATGATCAGTCATACCTTTTTATGTCCATGAAAGTTATTTGAGTTTCTTTGATCTCTTATAGCCTCGTATTTCTTCTCCGGTATTTGGGTTTTGTTTGGCCAACTAGATCTATTTATCTTGCAATGGGAAGAGGTGCCCGGTAGTGGGTTCGATCTTACGGTGCTTGATCCCAGTGACAGAAGGGGAACCGACACGTATGTATCGTTGCTACTAAGGATAAAAAGACGAGATCTATATCTACCACCATATAGATAAACGGTTCTTGTCTACATCATGTCATCGTTCTTATTGCATTACTCCGTTTTTCCATGTACTTAATACACTAGATGCATGCTGGATAGCGGTCGATGTGTGGAGTAATAGTAGTAGATGTCGGCAGGAGTCGGTCTACTAATCTTGGACGTGATACCTATGTAATGATGATTGCCTAGATATCGTCATAATTATTTGAAGTTCTATCTATTGCCCAACAGTAATTTGTTTACCCACCGCTTGCTATTTTTCTCGAGAGAAGCCACTAGTGAAACCTACGGCCCCCGGGTCTTCTTCTTCATATATTTGCCTTGCGATCTACTTTTCCTTTGCATTTTTATTCAGATCTATTAAACCCAAAAATACAAAAATATCTTGCTGCACTTTATTTTATTTGCGTTCTATTATTTCAATCTATCACAATTTTCTCTCGTCACGTGCCTTCTAGCGCCGTTACCCTAAAGGGATTGACAACCCCTTTAACACGTCGGGTTGCGAGTGGCTGTTATTTGTTTGCAGGGGCTGTTTACATTTTGTTGTTTGGTTCTCCTACTGGTTCGATACCTTGGTTTCATTACTAAGGGAAATACCTACCGTTGTTGTGCTACATCATCCTTTCCTCTTGGGGGAAACACCGACGTAGTCTTAGCAAACATCATCATGGGAATTTCTGGCGCCATTGCTGGGGAGGATCTTCACCATAACCAGGTTCCTAATCACAAATCTCATCTCCTCGCAATTCACATTATTTGCCACTTTCCTCTCGTTTTCCTCTCCCCCACTTCACAAAAAATTGTCGTTTTATTCACTTCTTTTCTTCTTCTTTCGTTCCCCTTTTTCTCGTCAGATCTTTCATCTGCTTGTGTTGCCATGTGCCTTCTATATGCTTGCATCTTCACTTGCTAAAATTCTATTGATATGGATCCCCATCCACTTGCTAATATTTTAAAATATCCAATCATGATAAACCAATTGCTAGTGAGTTGAGTGCTAGATTATCTTTATGAAGTTTTGCTTGAGAATCGTGAATCAGAAAATTGTGATGAAGTGATTCATGATAGCTCCTTGAATGAAAAGCATGATTGCAATAATTTTACTATAAATTCTATTAATGTCAATTGTGCTAATAATATGCAAAACCCCAAGCTTGGGGATGCTTGTTTTGTCATGTCTGCTACTTATTGCAATGATCATGATTGGGGTGATAATGTTTCTTATGATCTTCAAAATTTATTTAAGCCTCATGATGAATATAATTGCGATAATATTGAAAGTGGGTTTAGAGAGGTCATGACTTTATTTGATGATAATCCCACTATCTTGGAAGAGTGTCAACTTTGCATGCATATTATTGAATTTGATTATGATCCTACATATAATTATTATGAGAGAGGAAAATATGGTTGTAGAAATTTTCATGTTATTAAATTTTATCTCGTTGTGTTGAGATTATCAATGTTTTATTCCTCTCCTTTGCATATGCAAGATGTTTCTTGTCTTGATAATTTGTTTTCCTATAAAATTCCTATGCATAGGAAGTATGTTAGACTTAAATGTGTTTGTCACATGTTTCCTGATGCTCTCTCTGTGTTTCGATTATTATCTGTTGTGTGAGCATCGTTGAAATATTATGCCTAGCTAAGGGCATAAAACTATAACGCTTGTTGGGAGGCAACCCAATGAATACAATTTATTTTTGCTTTTGACTTTCTATTCCTGTGTGTTAGCACAACTATGCTACTGTTATGATTGTGTTTTTTGTGTTTTAATTAGTGTTTGTGCCAAGTAAAGCCTTTAGGATCTTCTTGGGTGATAATTGTTTGATCTTACTGAAAAAGACAAAAACTTTGTGCTCACGAAAATAATTTTCGTAAATCACAGAAAAGAGCTTTTACTCTGATTCTTTTTGCAGAAGATTAATATAAAAATTGCCCTGGTCGTCCTATTTTGGTAGAATTTTGGGAGTTCCATAAGTGTTTGTTTAAGTCAGATTGCTACAGACTGTTCTGTTTTGACAGATTCTGTTTTCTTTGTGCTATGTACTTATTTTGATGGCTCTATGGTTTCTCTTTGATGAGTTTTTGCCATAGAAAAGTTGGAACACAGTAGATATAATACAAAAACAAAATAAGAATTGGTTTTATACAGCACTTGTAGTAGTGATTTATTTTTCTTACACTAACAGATCTCACCAAGGTTTTGTTGAGTTTTGTGTGATTGAAGCTTTCAAGTTTTGGGTTATCTTACGATGGATGAAGGAAGGATGTAAGAGCCTAATCTTGGAGATGCCCCGGCATCCCAACCTATTATCCAATTATGAGCAACCAACTAAGCTTGGGGATGCCCCCGAGTGGCATTCCCACTTTCTTCCAACAACTATCGGTATTTTACTCGAGGCTATATTTTTATTCGTCACATGATATGTGTTTTGCTTGGAGCGTCTTGTATGATATGTGTCTTTTCTTGTTTTATTTTGTGTTTTAAGTCATCAATCCTTGCTGGACACACCTATTTGAGAGATCCAAAATTATATCTTGACTTGTTAGAATTGCTCTCTATGCTTCACTTAAATATTTTATGAGCTAGGACTTGCTCTAGTACTTCACTTATATCTTTTTTTGGCACGATGTGCTTTGTTATTTTTGAAGAAATGCTCTCTGGCTTCACTTAGATCTGTTTGAGAGTTAGTAAAATTTTGAATAAAGTCTCTCTGTCGGGGAGGCTGATCGTACCTGCGAACACCTATGGGGCCGGCGGACCAGGCCCCTTGTGGTTCGGAGGGGGGCGGAGATCGCACGAAGAGCGGATCAGGCGAGGCACACGAGCAGTTTACCCAGCTTCGAGCTCTCCGAGAGATAAAACTCCTCTTGCTGCTTGTTTGATCTCTTGTGTTCTTGCCAGGGAGCAATGCAGGCTACAAAACCTAGCGTGAGTGTATCTAGTCTCTGGTGGGTCGAATGAACCGAACCCGCCGAACCTGCGGAACCCTTTCTACGTTGCACTCGGGCCTCCTTTTATATTCTCAAGGGGTCTCCGACAGGTGGCAACATAGATGATGGTACAAATGTAAAAACAGGGGTTGGTACACCTACTTGAACAGTGTACAGTGCAAAATACCTAACTCTGACGGCAAGGGACAAAAGCAATAAATGCCCGTCATTGTCGCCAAACAAAGGTAACAGAGGCCGTCGGTGCACCTCCGCTTCGCCACGATGGCGAGCCTGTCAGCCCGCTTATTGCTGCTCTCCGCTGGCTGCACAGCCCGCTCGACAGCGCATGGAACGGTCCCATGGCGACACGTCGCTGGGTGAGCTGGAGCGAGAGGCGGAGAGAAGTTGCATGCGCGGCAAGCGCCTTGCCGCGGCCGAATCCTGTCGCGCCCGAAGACTTGTCGCGCTCGAGCCTTCCGGCAAGCTCCTCTTGCCGGGCCTTGTCTTCGTATGCACAGGTAGCCTTCCCGACAAGCTCCTCTTGTCGGGGCCTTGTTTCTCAATGTAATACTTTGTTCTTGAATGGCTCCAAGGAAGCCCACAGAGGATCTTAGCCGTGTGAGGCAAGCCTTGCCGTGTCTTTGCAACTTGCAACGGGATACTTGGGTACCCTACTCTAGTACACCGGCAGGAGCCCCGAACTGGGCCGTACAGTGCCGAAGCGCTTGTCGGGCCAGGCCCGTAACTGTGCACGGACACGCGCCTCGACCACGCGTCGCAACTCACCCCGGACCCACCACGATCCCCACTAACGGCACGCACGGACGTGGCGTCGTCTGAAGATCTTAGGCGCGGTCGTGGGGGTTCTTTATTAATATAAGCGGGCGTCCGCCCCTCCTCCCCTTTATAAGCGGAGGAAGCGAGGCAGGCCGACCACCCCTGCCATTGCTGTCTTGTCAAGAAACCACCGCCGCTCCCTCTTCTTCTCCGGTGTGAAGAGCAGCGCCCGCCCCCTTTCGCCGCAAGCACACTCACCCGTCGACCTCCTCCGCCCCCTCGCCATGGCTCCGAAGGCCGATAAGGAGAAGGGCGTCAAGTCGGCCGGCCGCAGGCTCGCGGCGTTGTGCAAGGAGCGAGCCATCTTCCCCCCACAGCTCGGTGCACGGGAGTTGCGGGACGTCTTCTACCTTTTCTGGTCGACGGAGACTCGTGCGCATCCGCGCACGAGGGTGCTCCCCGCCTCCGCCGCTGATTTGGCCCCAACAGGGTACCCTTTCTTCGCCCTTTTCTTCTATTGCGGTCTTTGCCCGCCGTTTTCCGAGTTCTTTTGCGACATAATGAACACCTTTAGCCTCCGCCTCCTTGATTTCACCCCCAACGCCATCTTGACCATGGCCGTTTTGCTCATTTGTGCGAAAACTTTGTCGGAGTCCACCGAGCGTGGCACTCTTCCGCCATTTCTTTGTTCCCGTCTAGAGGAGAGCCACTTGCGGAGGGATAGCACAGGTCTCTAGGATCGGCAAGAAAGAGGCCTACCTAGAGGGGAGTTCGGAACAAGTGGGAGGAGTGGAGAGCCAACTGGTGCTGGGTCGTGAGGAGAACCTGACCCTTCACCGCCGTCATCAAACCCCAATAGTGCGCGGCAGGGATTGGAGTAACTTGGCGCCGAGGATGCGAAGCTGAAGATAGCTGTGACCAATTTTGTGCCTCGGGCTTGCCGGGTTGTGATGGGAAGCAGTTGGCGAGACTTCATTCACCGCCGCATCGCTCCCTTGCGGGGAAAGGAGGAGGCCTGCTTGGGAGTTTCAGAATGCGGCGGACATCATGAGGCTGCGCCCGGGCCTGAATTGGAACTTCACTGTCATGGAGCTGGACTCAGTGCTGCTCGAGCTGTTCAAGAACGACCCCGAACATCCAGAGTGGTTCAGGTTGCCGCGAGGGGCCGTCCCACTGTGCAACAACTTCGGCTCGACCGCATCCGGCGCCATGATGCCATTGTCACGACTCAGGAATCGTCCCAACATGGCAGGAGCCCTCCAACGAGATCGTGCAGCAATTCTTTGATGACTTAGAAGAAGTGCCGATCCGCGCCGACGAAGCGAAGAGGCTCACCCGCGACACCACCGACCGGGAGATGGCGAGGATCGCCACCAGTGGAGGAGGCGGCAGCAGCCGCTGCCGGAGCCTTCGGGTTCACGGTGGAGGAGGCGGATGCGGCGAGGCGGCAAGCTCTGCCGAGCGAGGAGGTCGCCGGGCGAGGACGAGCTTGTCGAGCCCGAGGCCAGGTCGAGTGGACCCGCCGAAGGCGCTTCTTCCCCACCGCCAAGCGACTTGCCGCCAGCGGAGCCCCCAGCTCCGCCGAGGAGGTGTCTCCGCAGAGTTGGAGACGAGCCGGGGCGACAGACCGGGCCACAGCAGCAGCGCCGCTCGACGCGCTCCACCGCGGCAAGCGAGGTTGCCGCGGGAGCGCCTCACACTGCAGCGACAACCGGGGCGGAATCTTCTAAGGCCACCGCCGACGCCTCGCCAGCGGCCAAGAGAGCCCACTCCCCGCCTCATCGCACCGAGGCGGGCCGGAGTTTGATTCTCCGCGCTCCGCCCGAGGAGGAAGGCGAAGAGTAAGCTTCTCGAGATTGCGCTTGTATTTCTTCAATTTTATTGCTTCATCTTGAATCTGATTTGCTTCGTTCTGGACTCTTTCCTTTTCGGCCCAGAGAGCGGCGAAGAGGGCCAAGATCCCGGCCTCGTCGTTGAGGATGATTCTCCGTGGCGGCAGGGGCAGCGTCCGAGACCGCCTTCTTGGACCGGCAACCTCCCTCGAGCAGCCCCAGCACAGCCCCCGAGTAAGTGTGCAGTTTTCTTCTTACTATTAGGTGTGCGGTGCTCCTTCATTGTTGATATCATTGCGTGCTTTTGTAGGAGCGAGCAGCCTCATCGGGAGGCTCGAAGCCGCCTCCGAGATCCTGCCCGCTGCCACTACGCCGCCAAGGGGAACTCCCGGCAAGGGAGCTCCCTTCGACAAAGGAGGCCACCCGGCAAGGGAGGCCACTCCGGCAAGGGAGGCTACCCGGCAAGGCGGCGCCAGCGACCCTCCAGTGGTCGAGGCCATGGCTGCAGATCCCGTTGCAGGTAACTCCCTTACGCGAAAATCTCCCTTGGGCTTGCTTTCTTTTGTTTCTCTTTTGTTTCTCTTTTTGAACATCTGCTTGACTGCCCCTTCTTCGTCTGACGCAGACCCGATGGAGGTCGAGGCCGCCGGCGAGGAGGAAATGCGCTGCAACAACGACGAGGCCGCCGTCGAAGAAGAATAGGTCGTCGTCGTGGAGGAAGAGGCCGTCGCCGATGAGCTGTTGGCGAGGAGGCCACCGAGGCTGCCGACGCAGAGGCCGGGCGAGGGTCGGGCGATCGTCTTGACGCCACGAGGCCGCAGGAGCTGCAAGCGCTACACCGACAGACTCCCCGCCGTTGCAGGCGTCAGCTCGAGGAGCCCGGCCAGCCTACGAAGGCCGGCAGGCGTCTTCATCAAGCTCCCCCGAGCTGAGCTCAGCGCCCGGTCGAGGAGAAACCTTCGACGGCGAGCTACTCGCCTCCTGGGCTGGTGGTGGGCCAAGCAGCAGCAGCGGCGAGTCTGAGGAGGAGCAGCTGCTGAAGAAGCTGTTGTCGCTCTACCGCACCCGGCAAGCCAAGTTAGAGACCCGGGAAGCCCTTGTCGCGAGGGCGGGAGCGGATATGGAGAAGCGCACCGAGGAGCTCAGGAGCGCCAACAAGGAAGCCCTCCGCGACGTGGCGGAAGCGCTGGGCAACTTCAGAAGAGCGCACGGCCTTCATCCTTGAGAAGGCCGCGGTGATGAGGAGCGGCCTGGCTGCCGAGAAGCTTCGCCCAGCAGAAAGCGGTGGCGCAGCGGAAGGTCAACCTGGACAGCCACGAGGAAGACCTTGCTGCAGCGAGAATCGCTTGGCGGGCGCTTCAGCGAAGCGGCGACGCCGCCGCAGCCGAGGCCGCCAAGGAAGAGCTGAAGGCGAAGGTGGCGCAGAGGCCACCCTCAAGAAGAGCGGCGAAGAGCTTGCCGTGCTCAAGCGTGAGCGCGAGAAGGACGCCTACACCCTTGGCGAGCTGCAGAGCCGTCTCGCTGACAGGGCCAAGGAGCTCGACGCTGCCAAGGATTCCAAGGCGGATCTGGAGCTGAAACTGACCACTCTGACGCAAACGTTGGATGGCGCCAGAGAGCGGGAGGTGGGCTTGTTGGAGGCGATCAAGGCCAAGGAGGAGCTCTTTGGCGAATCTGTCTCCGGTCCACCTTGAGGGAGAGCGTGGAGCATCGACCCGAAGGTCTTGTGGACACCGCCGCCGACATCCACAACGAAATGATGGAGCTTGGGATGGCGGACCTTGCGTACTCCTCGTGAGCATCTCCAACCCGGTGCCAAGCTCAGCTTGTTCTTCAAAGGCGTGGTAGGCGGGCCTTGGCGACTCCGGGAGGAGGTCCGAAGCAGCTTGCCGAGGAATCGCGCCAGTTTGTCGGGGGCCCTCGAGAAGGTGTTGATGAAGGTGGCCTTCCGCAACCTGGGCCTCAACCTTAACGGCGTCCTCAGATCCTTGCCGCCCGAAGCCAACGTGGAGGAGCTCAAAGCCCTTGTCGCACCCATTGTGGACAAGGTGAACAAGATCAAGCGGATCGAGGCGACCCGCGTAGACTAGGCCGCCCACTTTATCTCTCCTTGTCATTGATCATGTTTAGAAAACTTTGTTAGATCAGCGACAAGTTACTCTGTAATATACTCTATCTTAGGTGAATCGATCAATGCAACGTTATTTCCTCTATTTGATTTCTTCCTTTATGCGTTTACGCCTTACGCATTTAGGGGACTTGTCGGTGCGGGCACTTTTGTCTTGCGAAAGGCCTGAGTGCGGAACGTCAAGACTTCTTAGCGATGCCGCCTCCGACAAGAAACCTTGTCGCGACTAGCCGCAGCTCACTTAAGTTGTTGAGCGGACTCGAAACAAAGTAAGGGCGCGACTAGCCGGCGAGTTGGTTCCTCTGCGCATAGGTTTTCCATACAAAGTACTATCGTTCGAGGAAGATAACTTCAAAATTTAAAAATTGATTGCTCAAACTTTGGCAACTTAGCTTTTCTGTCTCTTGCTTCCCGATGAGGTGAAGCTTCCTCGGCAGTGCACAGTCCATAATATTATCTCCTCCTTCCCCCCTGGTTAACTTGTGCGCGAGGAGTCTTCCTTTCTTTGGGAAAAGAAAAGAAGAGGAAATAACGTTATGGAGCCCGGTGGCTCGATTCTGCTTACGGGTGTGGTTGCTGCACAAAGTGTTAGCCAAAGCATGCAATAAATTGATGAAAGCATGAACTTGACAAGTTGTGTGCAACACATGAGCTTTACTGATGCACGGGGTCTGCGCACGGCTTTGTACAAAGGATTACATGCAACAGCGGCAAGACTTGTACAAAAGGTGGTTGCGGAGCAGGTTCCGACAACCGCGCCCTATATGGGTAAAACTTACGAAGATACTCAATGTTCCAGGAGTTGCTCACCGGAATGCCATCTTCGGTCTCAAAGGCGGACGGCGCCAGCCTAGTGACTCGTTTCACCCGATAAAGGGCCTTCCCACTTCAAGCGTCAACTTGTTTGAATTCTTGGTGGACTGAAGAACAAGGTCGCCTTCCTCGAGACTTCGCATCGACCTGCGGCTATGGTACCGACGCAGAGCTTGTCAGAAGCGAGCAGCTCGCCGCAATGACTGAAGGCGATCCTCCTCATGGAGCAGCGTCATCTTGTCGCAGCTGCTCTTGCTCAAGCTCATCATAAGCGAGTACTCGAGGCGATCCGTATCTGAGTTCCGTGGGGAGAACTGCCTCTGCTCCATAGACTAGAGCAAAGGGTGTCGGCGATGGCTCGATTTGGCGTCGTCTGATCGACCAAAGAACCACCGGCAGCTCCTCGATCCGGTTTCTTCCGCACTTGTGCAGCACTGTCGAAAGTTACGGTCTTGAGCCCGCGCACTTCAGCATTTGCCCTCTCGCTTGACCGTTCCTTCTTGGGTGAGCAACGAAGCAAAAGCAAACCTTGGCGCCAAGGTCTTGGGACGTCTTGCATGAAGGTGCGACTCAGTAAATTGTGTGCCGTTGTCGGTGATGATCCGGTTAGGGATTCAAACGGCAAACAATTGACCAAGAACTTGATCGCTGACCGTGCTGTCACCTTCCTCATCGCTTCCACTTCCGCCACTTTGTGAACTTGTCGATGGCGACGTACAAGTACTCAAGCCCCAACAGCTCGGGGAAGGGGCCGAGGATGTCGAGCCCCGGACGAAAATGGCGGGATAAAGGGATCGTCTGGAGAGCTTGAGCTGGCTGGTGTATCTGTTTGGAATGGAACTGCACGCTTCACACCTGGTTACTTGTGCAGTTGCATCCCGGAGGCTGTCGGCGGAAGAAACCCTGCCGGAAAGCTTTGCCGGCAAGTGCTCTTGCGCCAATGTGGTGACCACATATGCCTCCATGTATCTCTGCCAACAGCTTCTGTCCATCTTCCCTAGGAATACACTTCAATTTCATATCGTTGAGTCTTCTTACATGCAGTATCTTGTCGACAAACTGGTACATACTTGACTGCCGGGCTACTCTTTCCGCTTCTTCTTGCTCTTGGGAAGTTCTCCTGTCTGAAGGAAATGGACAATCTGTTGCGCCCATGTTGGAGCTTGCGGCTCGACAACAAGGACTAAAGGCACATCTGCTGCTGCGGGAACATCAGCTTCCACGGCAGGAACCTGCGGCCCTGCCGGAGCTTGATGCTCCCCGACGAGCTTGCCGGAGCAAGACTTGTCGGGAGCGTCTGCTTCAATGAAACAAACCCTAGGGTCTGCAGCCGAGCATCGCTCCTCAGCATTGTTGGTGTTGATCTTGGGGACCTTTGCAACGACGGCTTCGGGAATCTCTGTCGGAAAATAGTCACCAGAGGCCAACTTCCTCTTCTTGCTTTGTCCAGTTGATGGCGTTCCGGTTGGTTGAGTCAGCTTGAGCACGAAAATCCCTGGTTCCACAGGTAACTTAAGCGCAGCGCACTTTGACAGGCCGTCAGCAATATCATTCTGAGCTCTTGGAACATGTTCCATTTGCAGGCCGTCAAAGTGCTCTTCCAGCTTCCTCACTTCATCGACGTAGGCTTCCATCAACGGACTCTGGTAATCCTTGTTCACTTGTCGGACGACAAGTTGCTAGTCACCCCTGAAGATAAGCTTCTTGATCCCAAGGTCCACTGCGATCCTGAGACCGGCAAGCAAACCTTCATACTCTGCAGTATTGTTTGTCGCTTGCTCCTTGGGAAAGTGCATCTAGACTACGTACTTGAGGTGCTCTCCGGTGGGTGTGATAAGCAGCACGCCAGCACCGGCGCCTTGCAGCGAGAAGGCACCATCAAAGTACATCAGCCACTCTTTGCTTGCTTCTTTGACGGGAATGCTCGTCTCCGGACTCTCTTCATCCTGGCGTTGGCGTCCATTACGCTATGAATTCTGCCAATGCTCTCCTTTGGATAGTTGATGTGCTTTCAAACTTGAGACCAAAGCTTGACAGCTCAATGCCCACTCGACAATCCTGCCGCTTTTGGATTCTGCGGTATCCTCTTGGTGAAAGCGGTGACAACTGTGATCTCATGTGCTTGGAAGTAATGGCGCAGCTTTCTCGAGGCCATGAGGAGGCGAAAAGCAATTTCTGCACACAGTACCTTGACCTAGCCCCCTGCGGGAGGGAGTGACAAAGTAGACTGGGCGCTGCACCATCCTTTTCTGTCTGTTCATGTGTCTGCGGGATTCGTCCTTGTCGGGACCAGCTTGTCGGCGAAGCCCCCGCTTGTCGTTGGATGTGCTTGCCATGGTTGTTGGCTCGTCATCCGCCTCCCTCTCCGCTACTAACGCAGCACTAACCACTTGATTGGTTGCCGCTATGTATAGCAGCAACTTCTCTTGTGGCTTAGGTGCGACAAGTGTTGGAGTGGAGGACAGGTATCTCTTCAAGTCCTGCAGCGCAGTCTCCGCTTCGGGAGTCCATTTTACTGGACCTGCCTTTTCAAAATCTTGAAAAATGGCAGGGCGCGCTCAGCAGACCTAGAAATAAACCTGCTGAGAGCAGCCACGCAACCGGCAAGTCTTCGTACATCCTTGACGCGCTTTGGTGCTTCAATCTGCTCAATGGCCTTGATCTTGTCGGGATTAGCTTCAATCCCTCGTTGAGACACGAAGAACCCGAGAAGCTTGCCGGAAGGGACTCCAAACACGCACTTCTCGGGGTTGAGCTTGAGGTTGATCTTGCGCAGATTCGCAAAGGTCTTGTCCAAATCTTGAACCAGAGTTGCTTTGTCCTTGCTCTTGACCACTATGTCATCCATGTAGGCTTCTACATTTCTGTGCATTTGCGGCTCAAAAGCGTCATGGACCACCCTTGCAAATGTTGAACCAGCATTCTTCAAACCGAAAGGCATCCGTATGAAACAGTATGTGCCACATGGTGTGATGAATGCGGTCTTCTCTTCATCTTCTTCAGCCATGCAGATCTGATGGTATCCTGAGTATGCATCAAGAAACGAAAGCAAATCACATCCAGCCGTGGAGTCAACAATCTGGTCAATGCGCGGCAAGGGAAATGGATCTTTGGGACAAGCTTTATTAACATCCGTGAAGTCAATACAAAGTCTCCATTTCCCATTTGCTTTGTGCGACTACAGGATTGGCCAACCACGTGGGATGGAGCACTCCTCGACAAGGCCCTGCTTCCGGTTTCTTGATCTCTTCGCTATGAATTCTTGGCGCCCACCGCTTGCTTCCTGACTTTTTGCTTGACGGGCGCGCATGAGGACAAAACGGCCAGCGGTGCTCAATCACTTTCACAGGAACACCGGGGATATCGACGGTTGCCATGCAAACACGCGTCGACTTTCGCCCAGGAAAGCAACGAGCGCGCCTTCCTATTTAGGGTCGAGAGAGGCGATGGTGAAGGTACCACCAATCCTCCTTGGCGGGCACCTTCTTGGTCTTCGGCGGAGCCACCATCTTTTTGCACTTGCCGGTGTAGCTCGATGGTGCGTCCTCGACGGTAGCGCAGCACTCCGAAGAGGTGCGCTCGCCGGAGTGAGCATCAGAGCCCTTGCCGGACTTGGACTTGGTCTTCTTTCCCCCGGGAGCTTCAGCGGCAAGTGGTTGGCAATCTGTCGCGGCTGCTGCATCCCGGTAGATCTTGTCGGCGTAGATAAGGGCATCCTTCTTGTCGCCATGGACAGAGATGACGCTTATCGGGCCTGGCATCTTGAGTAGATTGTAAGCGTAGTGAGAGGCTGCCATGAACTTGGCGAGTGCTGGACGGCCAAGTATCCCATTGTAAGGCAATGGGAAATCGGCAACGTCGAATGTAACCCTCTCAGTCCTGAAGTTCAGCTCGCTGCCAAATGTGACCGGCAACGTAATCTTCCCCTTCGGCTTGCTCCTTCCCGGATTGATTCCTTGGAAGGTTCCGGTCTCTTTAAGCTCGCTGTCAGGGATTTGAAGCTTCCGGAGCACCGCGTAGGAGATCAGATTCAAGCCGGCCCCGCCGTCAACTAACATTTTTGTGACCTTGAGGTTGCGGATGGTTGGAGAGACCAACATCGGCAAGCACCCGACCGCAGTTATGCGATCCGGGTGGTCCTCAATATCAAAAATGATAGGCGTCTTGGACCACTTCGAGGCTTGCGTGACTCTACGGATGGCTCCACAGTATTGACCTCCCGCATCCATTGCTTGAGTTGGCGGTGGGAGGAATGCAGGAAGCACCTCCATCAACGCAGAACCTCGTGGCTTTACGAAACTCCTGCTCATCGGCGTCGTCGTCTTCCATATCTTCGCCGTCGTCATCATCTTCATCCTTATCGCGGCAGCGAGGTCGATCTCCTTGCCGCTGCTTGGCTTTTTGCAGCGTCCTCGCCCGGCCGGGGCGTTTCTTGCTTGCTCCCCAGCACCTTCCTGGGCCTTCTCCTTGTCGCGCTCGTACTCAGCTCTCGCTGTTCGACGAGCTGCTTTCGACGAGCTGCTCGACCTTCTTGCAGCTCTGGAGATCGTGGCCCTTGGTGCGGTGGATCTTCTGTCTTGCTTGCGGAGCTGTCACCTTGTCGGCCGCCACCGGCCCAGTGGTTGGCGTCGTGCACCCTCCTTGCCGGAGCCACCAGCCTTGGCGTTCTTGTCGCCACCCCCATTGCCGGACTGCTCGACGCTAGCACTTCTCGGCTTTCTTCTTCCTGTTGCCTCGCCGCGGCCCTTCTTTGCCGGGCGGTGTCATCACCTTGTCGGATCCTCCTTCCGCATTCTCTCACAGGAGTCTCCTCCCTTCCTCAGCGTGCACACTTGTCGGCCAAGGCGTACAGCTCAGACGTCCTTGACTTTGCACATCGCCATCTCCTCCCTCATCCTGCGGTTCCGCACATTCGATGAAATGCTGGCTGATCACCGCGGCAGGGTGGACGTCTGGGATGTTGTAGTGCACACGGCTGAATCTCTGAATGAACTTGGCGCAGGGACTCTCCTTCCTTCAGGCGAGCAAGTGAAGGTCACTCTCTTGGCCATGAGGTTTGTGGCCACCGTGAAGGCGCCAACAAACTGATGGCACAGATCTGCCCAAGAGGATATGGAGCTGTCCGGCAAGTGCATGAGCCAAGATCTGACGTTGGGCTTGAGCACGAGCGGGAAGTAGGTGGCGAGGATCTTGTCGTCCCGTCCCCCCGCAGCCTGCACCGCAATGGTGTAGATGCTAAGGAACTCCGACGGGTGCGTCCTGCCATCATACTTCTCCGGCACGTCTGGTTTGAAGTTCTTCTGGCTGGGCCACTGGACTTGCCGCAGCTCACGAGTGAGCAGGGCAACCTACAGCGTCTGACAAGTCGCTGGCTCCTCCGGCGCGCGTAGTCGGCGAAGGCCCAGCGCTTGTCGGATCGTGACGTCGTGCTTCTCTTCGGCCGATGCGAGTTCGGCGTCCTCTTGTTGTCGCTCATGGAGAACTTGGCACTGATCGGGGCGAGCTCGCGGATCCGGCAGCGATGGAGTCGCTGTCGAGGTGGACCCGGTGAGTCGGCGATCTTGGCCTTCTTGGCGGAGAGTGCACGGTGGTTGCACCTCCGACGGTCTCGTCGCCACCGGCTCGTGCCTTTGTCGTCTCGCCGCGGCAATGATGGCATTGGTTGCCGCGAGCGTCGCCGTTAGCCAAGCCGATGAGGCTCGATGGTGGCCCTCCACTCGTCGACCTTGTCGGCCGTTGGAGGGTAGTCGAGGAGCTGAGCTCTTGCCGAGCTTTGCTAGTGGGCGGCATTGGAGAACGGTGCGAGGAGCGGGACACGCTCGGACTTCTAACTACGTTAGAAGGAGCAGCACCCCGTCCGGGCGACCGTATCTCACTCGTGCCAGCATGTTGGTGCGCATGCTGGTCTTGAGGGTCTTGATCCAACGAACGTATAGAGTTGTGAACGCCATGACGTTGTTGGTCCCGCGTCTCCTGAGATGGGCGCGGGGGATGCGCGGACACCGAGGTTTGCGGTGCCTTGTCCTTGGACTTGGCAACGTATCGAGCACCTTCGTCGGCGCCCGTTCCTCCGCCAGCGTCTGCCCCATCACCCGTTCGCTGCGGTGAGGGTGGGTACGACGCGGACGGCTCTGCCGCCGCCGAAGCTTTCTTCTTCGATGGCATGTTGAGGAAGATGTTGATGACGCTGCTCGTGTGAACGCCGGATCGGATTCACACGGCCTCGACGCCTTTACCTGGCGCGCCAAAGATGTCGGGAGGCTGATCGTACCCGAACACCTATGGGGCCGGCGGACCAGGCCTTGTGGTTCGGAGGGCGGAGATCGCACGAAGAGCGGATCAGGCGAGGCACACGAGCAGTTTACCCAGCTTCGGAGCTCTCCGGAGAGATAAAACTCCTACTGCTGCTTGTTTGATCTCTTGTGTTCTTGCCAGGGAGCAATGCAGGCTACAAAACCTAGCGTGAGTGTATCTAGTCTCTGGTGGGTCGAATGAACCGAACCCGCCGAACCTGCGGAACCCTTTCTACATTGCACTCGGGCCTCCTTTTATATGCTCAAGGGGTCTCCGACAGGTGGCAACACAGATGAGGGTACAAATGTAAAAACAGGGGTTGGTACACCTACTTGAACAGTGTACAGTGCAAAATACCTAACTCTGACGGCAAGGGACAAAAGCAATAAATGCCCGTCATTGTCGCCCAAACAGTGTAACAGAGGCCGTCAGATGCGCCTCCGTTCGCCACGATGGCGAGCTTGTCAGCGCCGCTTATCGCTGCTCTCCGCTGGCTGCACAACGCTTCGACACGCGCATGGAACGGTCCCATGACGACACGTCATTGGGTGAGCTGGAGCGGGACGGAGAGAAGTTGCATGCAGCGGCAAGCGCCTTGCAGCGGCCGAATCCTTGTCGCGCCCGGAGACTTGTCGCGCTCGAGCCTTCGGCAAGCTCCTCTTGCCGGGGCCTTGTCTTTCGTATGCACAGGTGGCCTTCCCGACAAGCTCCTCTTGTCGGGGCCTTGTCTTCTCAATCTAATACTTTGTTCTTGAATGGCTCCAAGGAAGCCACGGAGGATCTTGGTGGTGACGAGGCAAGCCTTGCCGCGGGGTGCTGCAACTATCCGTGCACGAGTACGGGATACTAGGGTACCCCTACTCTAGTACACCGACACTCTCTTGCTTCACTTAAATTATTTTGAGAGAAAGAAAATTTGTTATGCTCATGATCTTTACTTATATTTGTTTGAGCTTGTGAAAAGAAACACATGAAAATTAGTCCCAAAGTATTAGATATCCAAGAAGGATAAAGAAAAAGAAAATGTCATGAAGATCATTGGACAGAATAAACTTGATTCTTAGTAATAGTTTTGAGATATGATGATGTGATATGTGAGTTATGTTGATGAGTAATTGTGCTCTAGTAAGAATATTGGTGTTAAGGTTTGTGATTCCCTATGCATGCACGAAAGTCAATAATCATGCAATGAAAATTATATCCTACTTGTGGTGCATTATTTGGTGTTAATTATGCTTAATGTTTGCTTATGAGATTATTCGTTTCTTGGTTGGTTGCTTCTCAATCTTTTTGCTAGCCTTCATTTTGCGCCAAGTATGACCTCTACTTGTGCATATCCAAAATCCTTTAAACCAGTTTTGCCACATGAGTCCACTATATTTACATATATGCGGTATTCTTTTGTCGTTCTAAGCAAATTTGCATGTGCCATCTCTAATTTTCAAAATAAACTTCTCTTTTGTGTGTTTGTTTCACTCGTCGAACGGTAAAGGGTGGCTAATATTTTCCATGCTGGATGTGTTATTCTCAAGATGAGTGTCTATTCCCTTGACATTGCACGAGAGTAAGGCAAAGGTCTTAGGGATGCCCAGTCCCAAAATGAAAAAAAAATGAATTTACTTTATGTTGTCAAATATTAAATTCCTTGAAAAGTGTTGGTATGGAGGGCACCCGTGGATACGGTTAGCCATGGAAAGTGAAAGAAATGGTGGAAAAAGGAATAAACTTTATTTTCTGTTTGGGAACCGCCTATGGCATATCTAGCATGGATAGTGTTCGGAACTCTGAGTCATTTTCGTTGGTGGGATGGATACAACTCCCAAAAATGTTTTTTTATCTCTATTTTTTCGCTTTGAGCTCTGGCACCTCTACAAATCCCTACTTCCTTCCGCGAAGGGCCTTTCGTTTACTTTATGCAATTTTTATTTTGAAATTTGAATCTCCATCTTCTCTTACAAAAGCACCAACTAGGAGGCAATATGATCGTGCTCAAGTATTGGGTGTAGTTAATATTTGAGTGTGTTTCACGAATGGATCAATGTTTGAGCATGATGGGCTATGGATAACTTGTTTTAGCATTGATATTTTGAAAGACATGGTTGCTTGTTGATATGCTTGAGTATCTAAATTATTATGTCAAAACTAGACTATTGCTTTGAATCACTTTAAAGTCCAAATGTCCATGCTATAAAGAAAAGAATATGATATGACTTGATGAACAGCACTCCACATCAAAAATTCTGTTTTTATCACTTACCTACTCGAGGATGAGTAGAGGTTAAGCTTGGGGATGCTGATACGTCTTCAACGTATCTATAATTTTTTTATTGTTCCATGTTGTTTTATTATCAATCTGGGATGTTTTATAATCATTTTATAGTCATTTTATATCATTTTTTGCTAATAACCTATTGATATAGTGCCAAGTGCCAGTTGCTGTTTTTTCCATGTTTTTTACATCGCAGGAAATCAATATCAAACGAAGTCCAAATGCCACGAAACTCCACAATGATTTTTTATGGGCCAGAAGAAAGGCAATGGGCCCTGGTTGCACCTCGGGGTGCCCCGAGGGAGGCACAACCCACCAGGACGCGCCCAGGCGCGCCCTGGCAGGTTGTGCCCACCTAGGGTGCCACCCGGACCGCCCCTTTGCTCTATAAATACCCAAATATTACAGAAACCCTAGGGGAGTCGACGAAATATTCATCCAGCCGCCGCAGAGTCCAAAACCACCAGATCCAATCTAGACACCATCTCGGATGGGGTTCACCACCTCCATTGGTGCCTCTCCGATGATGCGTGAGTAGTTCTTTGTAGACCTTCGGGTCCGTAGTTAGTAGCCAGATGGTTTTCTCTCTCTCTCTCTCTTGCTAATTCTCAATACAATGGTCTCTTGGAGATCCATATGATGTAACTCTTTTGCGGTGTGTTTGATGGGATCTGATGAACTTTGAGTTTATGATCAGTCATATCTTTTTATATCCATGAAAATTATTTGAGTTTCTTTGATATCTTATATGCATGATCTCTTATAGCCTCGTATTTCTTCTCTGATATTTGGGTTTTGTTTGGCCAACTTGATCTATTTATCTTGCAATGGGAAGAGGTGCCCAGTAGTGGGTTCGATCTTATGGTGCTTGATCCCAAAGGATGTATGGGGAACCGACACGTATGTATCGTTGCTACTAAGGATAAAAAGACGAGATCTATATCTACCGCCATATAGATAAACGGATCTTGTCTACATCATGTCATCATTCTTATTGCATTACTCCATTTTTCCATGTACTTAATACACAAGGATCATGTTGGATAGCGGTCGATGTGCGGAGTAATAGTAGTAGATGCAGGCAGGAGTCGGTCTACTAATCTTGGACGTGATGCCTATGTAATGATGATTGCCTGGATATCGTCATAATTATTTGAAGTTCTATCAGTTGCCCAACAATAATTTATTTACCCACCGTTTGCTATTTTTCTCGAGAGAAGCCACTAGTGAAACCTACGGCCCCCGGGTCTTCTTCTTCATATATTTTCCTTGCGATCTACTTTTCCTTTGCATTTTTATTCAGATCTATTAAGCCCAAAAATACAAAAATATATTGCTGCACTTTATTTTATTTGCGTTCTATTATTTCAATCTATCACAATTTTCTCTCGTCACGTGCCTTCTGGCGCCGTTACCCGAAAGGGATTGACAACCCCTTTAACTCGTCGGGTTGCGAGTGGCTGTTATTTGTGTGCAAGGGATGTTTACGTTTTGTTGTTTGGTTCTCCTACTGGTTCGATACCTTGGTTTCATTACTGAGGGAAATACCTACCGTTGATGTGCTACATCATCCAATCCTCTTGGGGGAAACACCGATGTAGTCTTAGCAAACATCATTAGGGTGGCGGACGGAGGAGGGTGTGGGGCTTCGCAAGTTTTTGCATCCTCGGTGTATGAATGGGTGGGCGGATGGGATGGGAGGGGGGAATCATTGCTTAGGGACGCGCTTGTCCGAAATGTGGGGCAAGTTACGAAAGTACCCCCATCGATTTGAGCTAGGCGGTTCTTTCGGTTCAGGGGTATCACGGGCATTTCACGTGTCGGGATTTCACATGAGGTGGGACTTTTCGCGCGCGTTGTAATTTTGGGATAGCAAGGCGCAGGTTGAGATGAAGGGAGTTTTCGGAGCACAATGAGACAAAGATATATCTTAAATTTTTAGGGTAACAAGGCGTGAAGAGGCGGGAGTTTCGCAGCACGATAGACATAGTTGCTAGCTTGAAATTTTGGCATAACAAGGCGCGGCTTAAAATTTCGGGAGAACAAGCTTAATGTGTACAAAAATAAAGACAATTCGCACCTCATCACTAGAGAGAGCCATGTCCCATTCTATTATATTACTAGAAATGCATTCAAATACAAAAATAAAAAAACTAAAAATATCGGGACAACAAACATAACGTGTACAATACCAAATCAATTTGCACTTCTCGCAACAATAAAAAACAATTCGTGTTGTCTAGCATATGGACTAAATTTGAGTACATTTCCTCTCTTGAGTGGGATTGTACTCGTGTTAGTTATACAACCATCTAAATATTATCTTCACAACACATGACATGAATATAGGAGTAGTAAATTCCTATATACGAACTACATGTACATACAATCTTAAATTATATATATGTATCCAATTTATGTTGAATTCAAATCATAGTACATGTATGCTCTAGCTAGATGTTCGGAATCTAGACCATGTATGGTACTACGTATAATGTGTTTAACACGCACAACACACACACACACACACAAACACCATTTAGACTAGTAAGGTACACGTGCATTGCACGCATGAGATTTGGCAACCAAATTATGAATAACTACCACATTATAGCATGTAATCTTTGAGTCATCCATCCATGACGTAGATGTTCGTTTAATTCTTATAGTTCATCTCATTCAAAATCATCTAGTTTTTATAAGAAAGCTAATCTATTTTAAGATTCGTGGAATTGTGCATTGTAAAGCATAAACTAAAAACAAATGATGGCAAATCATGTAGAAAAACAATTGGGCAATTATGATACGGAAGATTATAGAAAAAAGAAGAAGTGCTTGTGTTTTGAGGTTTGTGCATTATCCTTAAGTTCAACCATGGAGTCAACTAGATTGTACATGTGGCAAAATCTGGTGGAATGTAGATGATATCCAATGGCCAGTAGTGCTCGAATTTGCCATCTCTGCACCGTTGGATTGGCTTCATCCAACGACCATCTTTCAAAGTTAAAGTTATTCACACACTATATAAAAATATAAAATATAATATATAGGGGTATACATATAGATATGTGATGCGAAAGCCACCCATCATCTCCACTTAGAATAGTGTGTCCATGCAAGGATGCAATGTGACCAAACGATGTCTGCCATCGGTATCTCAAATTCAAATCAGTCTGACCTTGTTCAATGTGTATACAGTATAGCATGCTCGTTTCCAAACCACACCGCGCATATCTTAGTTATATTCATGCATGCATGGGTTTCAAACATCATGATCTCTTATTAAAATATTTGAATTCAACTTTACATTGATTATGACCTCACCTAGTCTTTTACACCCACACAGTCGTCTTCTCTTTATAATTGTACCACTAACTTTTTCTCGTGCATACATGTACACACACTACCACTCACCATTATCCATCGCACACATGCAATCTTCTTCTTCAGCTCGGTCTCCCATGCATGCACACACACACATACCTCCCCCTCTTCATCATATCAAGCATTCTTTATCTCTCACTTGCATGCGCAACAATCGATGTTCCTCTATGTGTGTGTATATATAGCTAGGTCTTTCCCAGTTTTCCACATAAACCGGTCAATCTATATATCTAGTGAAGTCTCACCCTCTTTCCCACGTACACATCGATCAATCTATACCTCTCTATATAGGATTACATAGCTAATACACCCACATTAATTATATGCCAACGTCCCCCTCTCATCATCCATACCGTCCGCTTCATCTCTCGGGGCCACAAGACAAAGGATGAAGACAAAGGCAAGGGCCCCGCCCCTAACATCACTATATATTGAGGCTAATATGAATGTAATTAGTAGATCAATTGCTAGTAAAATGGTTTAAGTTTATGAATTGGCCCTCCTCGTAAAGGATTAGCAATGCTTGGCCCCCAACACATTTATTTTACATGGCTCCGCCATTGCGCGCAACAGCGCACGTTCTCACCCCCTCTCTTTAAATATCGATCTCGCACTTGTGCACTCCTTCAGTCTCCCTCCACTTGGGCCCTCGCACCATCTTTTAACCCCCCACTGGATTTTGCCACATGTACAATCTAGCAGACTCCATGGTTGAACTTAAGCATAATGCACAAACCTAAAAGCACAAGTGCTTCTCCTTTGTTCTAGAATCTTCCGTATCGTAACTGCCCAAACTTTTTTCTAGTTGAATTGCAATTATTTGTTTTTACTTTATGCTTTACAACGCACAATTCCATGAATCATAAAATAGATTAAGGGCTTCTTTGATTCAAAGGATTCTCAAAGGAATTTTGGAGGATTCTAATCGTTAGGCATTTTTCCTATCTTGGTTGTTTGATTCATAGGATTGTAAACCATAGGAGTTTTTCCATAGGATTCATTTGCACTAGATTTCATAGGAAAATTTCTGTCCACTCAAACCTCTTTGAAAGAATCATACTTTTTTCTATGCACAATCAAACACTCGTACAATCCTGTAGGATTCAAGACGGCATTCCACTCTAATCGCATGTTTTTCCTACTCCCGCGTTTTGGAAATGCTACGAATCAAAAAGGACCTAAATTTTTTATAAAAACTAATTGATTTTGAATGAGCTAAACTATAAGAATTAAACGAACATCTACATCATGCATATATGACTCAAAGATACATGCTATAGTGTGGTATTTATTCATAATTTGGTTGCCAAATTTGATGCGTGCAATGCACGTGTACGTTACTAGTACTTCGAGTATGTGCAAAACACGTAAATCAGAATTCCAATGGCACGCTACACAGTGTCTCTCTTTCAGTTCATCAAGCCACGTGGCACATGTGGAGGCATTGTCACGACCTCCTTGTGTGGACTAATCACAGTGACGTGTTGCTGGTTCTAGAAGAATGTACTTGTCCTCTCTCAGGCACACTGGTAGTACATGCACGAAGCGAAGATGTGCACACACTCACTCATTCCCTCGCACGCACACGCTGGTACATGGTGGGACAAATTTTTGTACGAAGATCCACCCCATGTGATAATTTGACGTGTGTAAAGTCCTTCACTTCGTTGATAGTCAATTAATACAACGCATGCAAATTGAGTGGACGTGAGGGAGGAAGCCGTTGAGAAAGACATTACTACTCCACTACCTGTATGCGAGTAGTTAAATCATGGGTTGCTACTTCCATTGGTCTCCTTTGTATTTTGTGCCAATTTTTTACCATCTTTTTGAGTAATATAATATTTATGCATGTCATAAAAAGTGGCACAAAAAATGGGGGCCAATAAACCAGGACGCATGCAGCATGATCAATTTTTGCCAGGGCTACTGTTGGTGGCCCTTGTATTTAAATATGGACGGAATGGAGTAGTACTATCTTTATCTTAGCCTCATAGGGCTCTCCTAGTGCCTAGGCTCGCCTCCCCGCCTCGCCCACCGGTTTCCGCCATGGATAATCCCTTAGCTCCCAAGATCCCGCGGGCTGCCCTCTCGCTGCGGCCTATAGCACTGCCGCCTTTCAGCAAAACCCACATGTGTTTTAGAGGGGATCCATTGCTCTGGAATCACAGACCGATGGCGTCGGAGGACATGCCAGGGCTGCATTTCAGGTGGTGGGCAGCAAGGGAAAATCGGATCGAGGAAGCGTCGCATCGATTGGAGAGAAGTTCGAAGGAGCTGCGCCTAGTGCAGCACAAGGCGGAGGCGCAAGTTGATCTCAGGGAAGAGATGCTGAGGGATGTCAGCATCTGGCAGCGTCGCTTTGATTTCGAGCTAGGACTAATGGCAGAGATCATATTCACGGAGTCAACTGCGGAGGAAAGAACGCGCATGCCTACGGAATGGCATGAGGAGCCGGTGCAACTGTTCAAATGGGCGGTAGGAGAAGCCAAATCGCGGGACCAGCTACGGAGGAGCTGCTGGACATTCATCGTAGGCGAGGTGAGCTGCCCTCCTTCCCTGCCGGAGATGGAGTGACCTACTCGGTTGTTGCTGCAGTGAAATTGCGGTGCCATGGCGGTTTGCAACCGTGACAATCACTCCATATATATGTATTGTATTCCTGTGAAAATACTTGGTCGTTTGGAAAAAGATGGTAATTGATTTATCACTAGTTTTTGAATTCTTGGTCGTCACAATCACCCGAAGCCACAACCAAAAGTCTCAATCCCGTAATACTTACAGTCGGTCGCACCAATAGATGGTCAGTCAGACCCGCGACACGCATCGGCTTGGTCTGACATGTATGACCAGTTACATCACTGACTTGTGCGGCCGTATTTGAGCAGTAGTACATGAAATTTGTGTTCCAGGAAACTCATCGGGAGTTGTTTCGGGCCTCGAAACCAAAACCATCAATTAATGTTCAGCTTGTTCCCATCACATTTCAAAGTGTATAGTATAATTAAGTGAAAACCTACTCACACCAAGTACATATCAAACCTGAACGTGTTCCCACTATGCAGGTTTTAGTACTAGTGCTAGTACTAGGTTATAAAAAGGGGAACTAGTACCTAGCCTAAAATCACTCTACCTCTTCCTCCTCATAAGTCTTCCTTGTTCATCCGTCCTTGCCATGACCGGTGTGCAGAGCTCTAGGTTGAGAATTATCCGAACTACTCGTAACAAGGGAGCGACAACCAAGGTCGCGGAAGAAAAAAGAGAGGGCTCACCGCCTCGCAGAGACCTCGAAAGATCTCTCACGAGCAAGCGAGGGCTCCCAGGAGCACCCTAGCCGTGGAGGCAAGTGCTCCCAGGAGCGCCCTAGCCACAGAGGCGAGTGCTCCCAGGAGCACCCTAGCCATGGAGGCGAACATGCCGAGATGGCGGCGCTGGAGTCGTTATCCCTCGATGACATGCCCGATCAGCTCAATAAGCAGGAGGAGTTCATTGACGGCTTTGTGGAGCTGCTGAAGGAGAGCCTCGACGACATGCCCGCTGAGCTCAATGAGCAGAGGGTTGACCGCCAGCTTGGTGATGCTAGTAAAGAAGAGCATTGCCTCAGATAAGAAGGCGACCGGTGAAATCCTGCAACTTCAGGAGGACAAGGCGAAGCTCTGCCACGAGCTCGAACTGCTGAAGGAGGAGAACGCTGGTTGGAAGAAGCTGCATGAGAAGAGTAGTTCCTCGATGAAGATGCTGCAGGCCCTCATCATGGAACAGAAGGAGGAGTTGGCGAAGCTCCGCATCATGCACCCGGCTGATGTCAAGGTACGTAAAGCGGACGTGGAACAGATGATGAAGACTCGCGTCGGGAAATCCAGCGTCATGGACAAAATGAAGAAGATAGCGGAGGAGACGTGCAAGGAGATGGAGGTCGTGGAGGCGATGAAGAAGTAGTTACGACTCCACGGCCAGCAAGCCTTCATGTAGTAGAGAGCAGCGCTCCAGACTTGTGTGTGCGTCTTCCTTCTTTTTTGGGGTGATAATCTTCCTTCTTCTTTTACTCTGTGTTTCTTATTTTGCTTCAGGTTTTTCGCCGCATGTGTCACGTTCTCTGCGAGGCATGAATAGAACAATGCTAACAATGAGCGGCGCCCTGGGATCGATGACTAGCAAATTAGATCATTTTTATCACCATATGGCACAGGGCTACCTTGTTTCGTGCTCCTCCATTGTACTAGTACTCTAGTGGAAAACTTGAGTATACAGCACAGTTCTTTGCTCCTCCTCAGGTCGTTGGCAACATTTATACGAGCAATCAAATCACAAGGCCTCGCCTTCCAGCAGTAATGAGCCGTCAAATCACAAAGGCCCTCGCCTCTCATGAAACCGACCAAGCGAGACTGCCCCGCCCTCTAGCCTTTTAAAAAATATATACTTTTGTATAGTAGTAGTGTCGATGGATTGCACCATGGAGCAAAACTAACAAGATGAAATTAAAGAAAAAAGGTGGTACATATAGAGAGCGCTCGTCGCCAAATTATGCATATAGTACTATTAAAAAAGCTAGTACATGCTTAAATGGGGTGCTAAATTCTATTAAAGAAATTAGCATACCTATTTAATTCTTGGGTTCTTATTATTTATGCCACTAGTTGTGTATCACTACTCAGTTTTTCCATTAGAAGTTACAACTACTCAAAAATGCCATCGATCTGTGAGATGCTTGCTCAAAAATGCAATTAGATATCTAAAAAATGCCATCATTCTGTTAGATGTTTGCTCAAAATGCCATTAGACATTGTTATTTTCACGTCAAACCCGTTGACCATGTTATATGACAAAAATAAGCCGATTCTCACAATGCTAAGTGTGGCCCCGCTTGTCAGGAGTAACCAAGCGAATAATTTTACATGAAAATAAGAACACTGTTGGGATCAAGTAGGCCCCACACTTTATTGTACTATAGTGAGATAGAGGGAGAGTTGGCATGTTGATCCATAGGTATTTATGTCATTATAACATGGCAAAAGAGATTTTAGTCACAATAATGGTGTCCATCACAACACACCCCTCAAATGAAACTAAGCACCCTGAAATTCTTTGACAACTAAACTGCTGGCTATATGATGTTGGCCATATATATTGTACGTATATAATGTGAAGAAACGTGTGGTAGTACTGTACCAACTAAAATATGAACTGTAAGAAATACTAGTATGTATGTACTGAAGAGTTAAAGTAAAGCGAAGGAACATAACATAGTTCTGCTGGGGGCTCAGCACAACACACCCCTCAAATAAAACTAAGCACCCCTGAAATTAAACTAAGCAACTAATCTAGTAGACACTGCATTAGAACCACCATGAGCAATGACACTGCCACCTTACTCGGACTCCTCGTCCACGTGCTCGACTTTGGCCTTGTCCCTCTTCCTCTTAGCCGATACTTCTTTGCTTGAACCGCACACTTCGGCCTTATATCGAGTACATTCCACTGCCATGCATGACGATGAAACTTGTGCGGAGGTTTCTTCAGTTTACCGTACGAAGGATGAACCATGGCTCCTACCAGGGTCAGCATTGAAGGCTGATCACGACAGGGCACCAGCCCAATCTTCTGGAGGTCGAAGGGCTCGCCTACAATGAGGCCTATCCGACCCAGGACTGTTCTGTCGTTCGTAAAGTCTACTATAACGAATTTGACTAGGCCGCCTGCGAGGAAGTTCTTAAATTCCTCGCACTCAACGTCGGCATGGCATATGTAGTAGACCAAGCATAAGTTATGCATGAAAACCTGGATCACGGCGGGCTTCATCTTCTCTTCCTCCTTTATATTCTTCTCTTTGTCCAGGGTTGTGGTGTACTCAACATCTAGCCCAACGACCCACTTATCATTTGACTTTTCGAACATGCATCGAAAGCGTGCAAGTCATCCTTTCACCGTCGCGGAAGAACGGATGTAGATGACATTGAACTCATCGCCGGTGATAGTTCTAACCTTGTACTCACCACCGATCATGGAGATTTGGGACGCCATGTGTGACGCCCTCGATTCAATCGTACACTAATCATACACGCAAATGTGTACGATCAAGATCAAGGACTCACGGGAAGAAATCACAACACAACTCTAGACACAAATTAAAATAATACAAGCTTTATATTACAAACCAGGCGCCTCGAGGGCTTGAATACATAAGCTCGAATACACAAGAGTCAGCGGAAGCAACAATGTCTGAGTACATACATAGGTTAGACAAGTCTACCTTAAGAAGGCTAGCACAAAAGCAACATCGATCGAAAAGGCAAGGCCTCCTGCCTGGGAGCCTCCTAACTACTCCTGGTCATCGGCGGCCTCCACGTAGTAGCAAGCACCCTCAGTGTAGTAGCAGTCGTCATTGAAGGTGGCATCTGGATCCTGGGCTCCACCATCTTGTTGCGACGTCTGAGAAGAATGGAAAAGGGGGGAGCAAAGCAACCGTGAGTACTCATCCAAAGTACTCGCAAGCAAGGATCTACACTACATATGCATCGGTGTCAATGAAATGGGTTGTATCTGTGGACTGAACTGCAGAATGCCAGAAGAGAAGGCGAAAGCCTAGCCTATCGAAGACTAGCATCTTCAAGCAGCTCCAAGCATCTTGCAGCATCAGAAGAGATAAGAGTGGCATAAAGTAAAGTAGTAGTAGTGTTATCAACCTCGGGCAGAGATCCTTTCTCGACTCCCTGCGAGAAAGCAATCCTAGAGCCATACTATCAAGTTATCACCTCAAGTATCCACTTCTAGTTGTATCGATCGGGATACAACTCCAAGTGTCCGTTACCATAGGACATGCAATCGATAGATGTTTTCTTCCCTGCAGGGGTGCACCAACATACTCACCACGCTCGCTTAACTCCGGCCGGACACACTTTCCTGCATCATGCCCGGCCTCGGCCAAATGATACGACGCAACCCGACCTAGGCTTAATAGAGAGGTCAGCACGCCGGACTAAACCTATGCCCCCAGGGGTCATGGGCCATCTCCCCGGAACTCCTGCACGTTGCGAACGCGGCCGGTGAGCAGACCTACCTCCTTAAAAAGGCAGGTGCTTACCAGTCCAACCTAGCGCGTGCCGCTCAGTCGCTGACATCTATTAAGCTTCGGCTGATGCATATGACGCAGAACGCCAATACTATGCCCACGTGATGTTAGTGCTATCAGGCCAGAGGCCCCTCTGATCAAATATCCAAACTGTTAGTGTATTGGTAGTGTAGTCATGAGCAGAGACTCACGAAAGATGTGACCCCGTCGCCCCATCTCGAGGACTTGCGGCAAGGGCTAAGAATGCCCGGCCATGCCTCGTATTCAACTCTCGGGTACCCTCCAGGTCAACCCGTCTCCACATCACTTGCAGGTACCCCTCAGGGCCGACCCACCTTTCCAAGTAATAGTTGTAATGTCCAAGTATCCGTGTGTCCGAACACCAGGGGGAAACCCCGAGGAACCACCCTCGATGGATTCCACTCGATGTAATCATCAAGGTGAACGTAGGATGAATCACCCTCGAGGTTCACACTTGAGAGGTTGCACGAAAGAGCCGTATCAGAAGTGGTTAAGGAGGAACCACCCTCGATGACCACAACCAAATAGCTACACTACAGCATTTAACATCAGAAGTGTTGATGAGGTGTCACCCTCGGCACTCGATAGTAACTCTGCAGAGTCATACAACTAGGGGGCGATGTGCGGTGTCAGGGCCTGGACGTCGATCACGTTGATCGAGTCATCGAACATAAAACGGCGCAACTGGGACAAGGTGGGGGTCACTGATGGATCACTAACCAACCTATTCTAAGCAGTTTAGGATAACCAGGTAAGGTACAATGAGTAGGTTACAAAAGCAGGCTATGCATCAGAATAGGAGCAAAAAATAATAGTAGCAAAATCTAATGCAAGCATGAGAGAATGGAATGGGCTATATCGGGATGATCAAAGGGGGGGGGCTTGCCTGGAAGCTTTGCTGAAAAGGAAGAAGGGTCATCGGAGACATAGTCGATCACAAGGGCAGCATCGGTCTCGGGTTCTACCGGAGAGAAGAGGGGGAAGAAACAATAAATATAAAGCAAAGATAGCATCACAAAGCATAACATGGCAATATGCTGTGCCGGGTGTGACCTAACGTATGTCTACACGAATAGGTGAAGGGAAAATTCAACCGAGAATGTTTTCCCGGTTCTGGACCTGTGTCAGACAGATGACTGGAGGGGGAATGTTCCATGTTCAGCATGCTAGGGGCATGTGACAAATGAACGGACCGCGTATTCAGATTCATTGGATTTTTCTGAGCAACTTTCATGTAGAAAACATTTTCATCCGAGCTACGATTATTTTTCTACGATCTTTCAAAGATTTTAGCATTTCCAAAAAATATTTAGATTAGCAGAAATGGAATTATGACGTCAACATTGCATTGGGACAATGTCAGCAGTCAACAGACTCGCAGACCAGGTCAAACCTGACATGTGGGTCCAAGGGACCCACATGTCATAGAGAGGGAGCTAACTGAGTTTTAAAACTAACTGAACAGAGTTATTTAGCAGGTAGGCCCCACCTGTCATAGACTAATTAACTAAACTAATTAGTTTTATTTATTAAAATGTTTAGTTAGAAGATTAAGAGGTGGGGCCCGCACGTCAGCATCACAAAGACGCCTAGTCACCAAGTTGATTGGGTCAACCCAGTCAACGGGGCCCGCGAGGCCCGCTGGCAGTGACCCAGGGGTGGACCCAGGTGTGCCACATTAGCGGTGGCCGGCGGCTTAACACCCGCAACGTCGATACGCGGTGGTGCGGCTCTGCCCTCATCGAAAAACGCGTATATGGCTCAGGGAGGAGCGGGGCTAGGCTCATTCGAAGGAGCTCTCAGCGTCGTGTCCAGTGGTGGCCGTAGCATCGCCGGACTTGGACGGAATTGGCGCGGGCGAGCGGCGGAGGCGGCGGCATGCACCGGTGCTTGACGAAAACGGAGCTACGACGCGCTAGCAAGCAAACAGAGAGGCTGGGGAGTATCTACGCGGTGTTGTGAGTGCAACGGGCACTAACCCATGACCATTTGGTCACCGGAGACACGCCTGTGACAAGATCCACGGCGCTGCGTTCGGGTGCTCGGGGAAAAGGTAGCTAGGGGACGCACAGGAGCATCCAGAGAGAGGAAGAAGGATGAGGGGCTCACCGAGCAGCACGCTGATGGCCCTTGGAAGTTTAGGAGCAGCAGAGTGCGGCCGGATTCGACGAAGCTCGCCGACGACCGAAGACGAAGAAGACAGCTGCGGATCCGGTGATGGAGGTGCTTCCGGCCCGCGCAAGTGGATGTAGAGGAAGAAGTAGTCAGCGGCGAAGTTCGCGGACACATCGGTGAGGCGCGGTGAGGAAGTGTGGCCGCGAGCTTCACGGGGCAGCGTCCATGGTGGCGCTCGGGCGAGGTGGGAAGGGGATCTGGTGGGGAGAGGGAGAGGTGGAGAGGGCGAGCAGGGGAGTGGGTGGAGGTAGGTAGGGGGAGCGCTCGAGGAGCCGGAGGGGATGCTCTTATCCACCAGCGGCGTTGCCGGCGAGGTGGTCGGGCGGGGAAGAGCCCCTGTAGCGGCGCGCACCGGGGGAACATGAGGGAGGGGAGAGCGACCAGGGAGTGGCGTGGGCCGGCCTAGCTGGGCCAGCTAGCTCGGGTGGTGAGGGAGTCCTGGACTAAGGGGTCCTCGGGCGTCCGGCCTGTTAGCCATGGGCCGGACTCATGGGCTGTGAAGATACAAAGACCGAAGACTTTACCCGTGTCCGGATGGGACTCTCCTTGGCGTGGAAGGCAAGCTTGGCGATCAAATGTGTAGACTCCTTTCTTTGTAACCGACCTTGTGTAACCCTAGATCCTCCCGGTGTCTATATAAACCGTAGGACTTAGTCCGGAGGGGGGAGACTCATTACCATAGTCATACAGGCTAGACTTTTAGGGTTTAGCCATTACGATCTCGTGGTAAATCAACTCTTGTAATACTCATATTCATCAAGATCAATCAAGCAGGAAGTAGGGTATTACCTCCATAGAGAGGGCCCAACACAGGTAAACATCGTGTCCCCTGTCTCCTTACCATCGACCTTAGATGCACAGTTCGGGACCACCTACCCGAGATCCGCCGGTTTTGACACCGACATTGGTGCTTTCATTGAGAGTTACACTGTGCCATCCCCAAAAGGTTCGATGGGCCCTTCAATCGTCAACAATGATGCTGTCCAAGGAGAAACCTTACTCCCCGGACAGATCTTCGTGTTCGGCAGCTTCACACTGTGGGGCAACTCGTTTGGCCATCTGGAGCAGATCGATAGCTACACCCCTGGCCATCAGGTCAGATTTGGAAGCTTGAACTACGTCACGGACATCCGTGGAGACTTGATCTTCGACGGATTTGAGACCGCGGCGACCGCTGCTTGTCGCCTCGATGAACATGACTTAAAGCTGTCATCGGACCGCATCCAGTAGATAGCTTCCGTAACTGCTTTGGCTCTAGATCCGGAGCAGTTCACGCCATCCGAGGACGGGAAGATCAACCCCGCCATGATGGTTATAGATTCCGCGGCGTTGGAGCCGCACATAGACTTAACCTCACACGATATCTGTGTCACCGGAACTCCGGACTCGTCTCCGGCTATATGTTCCGAACCATGTGCATCCGCGGATGCCGAGCTTGATCAGTTATCGATCTTCGAATTTAGCACCACAGACATGTTCCATCACTCGCCCTTTGGCGATGTGCTAAACTCATTAAAAAACTTGTCCTTGGCAGGGGACTCACAGCCGAACTATGTCTGGTTTGAACTGGAGGCTGATGATGGGGGAGAACATCGCTTCCCACCCGCCACCCACTTCATAGCCACTGTCGCGAACTTAACCGAAGAGATTGATGGTCAACCTGGCAATCGGGTCGGGTTTGGTCGGGTCTACCTCTACCAAACCCATGCCCCGGATCTCTTATCGGGTTTGTCTCTCACCCACGACCCTACAAATGGGTGACCGTTAGGACCCATGCCCGAACCCATCGGGTGACCCGACCCACTCGGGCACCCATCGAGTCTAACATTTTCTATTTTATTTAATGTTTATACGAGCAATACATGTGCTTCACTGTACCAGAACACTCAGTGCACTTGCTAGTTCTCACTTAGCAAAATAATGAGCACTGTTGGGGATATTACTACTGGGCGTAAACCGGCCAGGACAGGCCGGGTTAACTTCATCAGTAGTTAAGCATGTTGAAGCCCATGAAGGAAGAACAGGGCTCAAGGCCCACAGTCGGTTTAAATCCTGTAGCCATAAACTGGCGTTGGTATGTAAACTTGTATTGTAAGTCAGGATTAAGTAGAGACCGAACCGGACACGTCTATGAGCCGGTGTTGGGACTCTGTAAACCGACGGGCGTCACCCATGTATATAAGGGGGCGACCCGGCGGCGGTTCAAGGACAACATACAACAACTCGAGACTTAGGCGAAGCTTGTTCGCTCCCTAGTCATCGAAACCCCATCAATTCCATCACAACTAGACGTAGGCTTTTACCTTCATCGAAGGGGCCGAACTAGTATAAACTCTCTTGTGTCCCTGTGTCCGCTTTAACCCCTTCAAGCTAACCCGTCGCGATGGCTCCACGACTAAGTCCTTTCATGAGGACATCTGCCGTGACAAAACCACGACAGTTGGCGCCCACCGTGGGGCTATCGCACGATGGTTTCAAGTTCTTGGAGGGCAGCTTCGAAGGACTCAAGGGCTACGCTGTGGGCAGGTTGACTAAGAGTCGTCGTGGCAAGCTCTACATCGACGATGCAGGCTGGGGCCCCGAGGTCGGGTCGATTGAGTACGGGTACTGGGTCCCCTTTGGTGGCATACACGTCTTCATTGGAAAGATCGGTGAATAGGGCCCTGAGCCGGACATCTGCACCGACCTCGTCGAAACGGCTCAGCGTGCACGATCCGCCCAGGTTAAACTGGCCGTGAAGCGTGCCTTCGTGGGAGTCATCCATGGAGGGGGCTATTGTTGGGGAACGTTGCAGAAAATAAAAATTTTCTACGGTTTCACCAAGATCTATCTATGAGTTCATCTAGCAACGAGTGATCGGAGTGCATCTACATACCTTTGTAGATCGTGAGCGGAAGCGTTCAAGAGAACGGGGTTGAGGGAGTCGTACTCGTCGTGATCCAAATCACCGGAGATCCTAGCTCCGAACGGACGACACCTTCCGCGTTCAACACACGTACGGAGCAGATGACGTCTCCCACGGCTTGATCCAGCAAGGAGGAGGGAGAGGTTGAGGAAGATGGCTCCAGCAGCAGCACGACGGCGTGGTGCTGGTGGAGAGGCAAGATTCCCAAGCAGGGCTTCACCAAGCTCTACTTAGGAGGAGGAGGAGGAGGTGTTGGAGTGGGAGGGAGGCGCCAGGTGGCATGGGTGCGGCTGCCCTCCCTCCCCCTTATATATAGGGTCCCCAGGGGGGCGTCGGCCCTAGGAGATGGGATCTCCTAGGGGGGGCGGCGGCCAAGGGGGTGGAGTGCCCCCCAAGGCAAGTGGAGGCACCCCCTCCCTAGGGTTCCCAACCCTAGGCGCAGGGGGGCCCAGGGGGGGCGCACCAGCCCACTAGGGCTGGTTACCCTCCCACTTTAGCCCATGGGGCCCTCCGGGATAGGTGGCCCCACCCGGTGGACCCCCGGGACCCTTCTGGTGGTCCCGGTACAATACCGGTGACCCCCGAAACTTTCCCGACGGCCGAAACTCCACTTCCCATATATAATTCTTTACCTTCGGACCATTCCGGAACTCCTCGTGACGTCCGGGATCTCATCCGGGACTCCGAACAACTTTCGGGTTACTGCATACTCATATCTCTACAACCCTAGCGTCACCGAACCTTAAGTGTGTAGACCCTACGGGTTCGGGAGACATGTAGACATGACTGAGACGGCTCTCCGGCCAATAACCAACAGCGGGATCTGGATACCCATGTTGGCACCCGCATGCTCCTCGATGATCTCATCGGATGAACCACGATAACAAGGATTCGCCAAGGAGTTGAGGGAGTCGTACTCGTCGTGATCCAAATCACCGGAGATCCTAGCGCCGAACGGACGGCACCTCCGCGTTAAACACACGTACAGAGCGGATGACGTCTCCCACGCCTTGATCCAACAAGGAGGAGGGAGAGGTTGAGGAAGATGGCTCCAGCAGCAGCACAACGGCGTGGTGGTGGTGGAGAGGCAGTACTCCGGCAGGGCTTCGCCAAGCTCTACGGAGGAGGAGGAGGAGGTGTTGGAGTGGGAGAGGGAGGCGCCAGGGGCATGGGTGTGGCTGCCCTCCCTCCCCCCTCTATATATAGGGTCCCCAAGGGGGGGCGCCGGTGAGGGAGACCTGGATTAGGGGGTGTTCGGGTAGCCGGACTATACCTTCGCCGGACTCCTGGACTATGAAGATACAAGATTGAAGACTTCATCCCGTGTCCGGATGGGACTTTCCTTGGCGTGGAAGGCAAGCTTGGCGATGCGGATATTCAATATCTCCTACCATTGTAACCGACTCTGTGTAACCCTAACCCTATCCGGTGTCTATATAAACCGGAGGATTGTAGTCCGTAGAACAATCATCTTCATACACAATCATACCATAGGCTAGCTTCTAGGGTTTAGCCTCCTTGATCTCGTGGTAGATCTACTCTTGTACTACCCATATCATCAATATTAATCAAGCAGGAGCAGGGTATTACCTCCATCGAGAGGGCCCGAACCTAGGTAAAAACATCATGTCCCCTGTCTCGTGTTACCATCCGGCCTTGACGCACAGTTCGGGACCCCCTACCCGAGATCCGCCGTTTTGGACACCGACATTGGTGCTTTCATTGAGAGTTCTTCTGTGTCATCGCAATCAGGAAGGATGCCTCTTCCCGTCTTTAAAGACGGCCCCGTTACTAACGGAGCCTTGGCTGTCGGCCAAACCCTCCGGCTAGGTGGTTTTCTCATGACCGCCTGTTCGGCCGTTGCGCCGACGGTGACCTCTCGGGTCATCGAAAGCAACCTTCACGTCAGCTCGGAACTTGTCGAGCAGCTAGATCCGATGGAGCTCTCTTCCATAAACGAGCTCTTGGATCGCCTCGCCGCCCTGGGGGTCGCTACGGATTACGACCAGGTTGGGCTTAAACCCGATCTAAGGGAAATTAACTCTCCCCAGGTCACCCACCACGTTGCCGTGGTAGAGGCGCAGTGCGGCGACCCTCCATCTATTTTAAGGACTAGTTACGTCCGAATTCCTGATCCCTCCAAGCCGGATACCCGCGGAGGGGAGGATGTAACTCAAGACCTGAGCTTAGAATCAGGCAACGGGCTAGATTCATTGGACGACATCCAAGGCTCCGAACTTCAGAGTTCGGAAGCTCTTCGGCCTCCGAATCTTAGATTGGGTGAGGCTTCAGATTCAATGCCCCCCGCCCGCCCGAACATAAGCGATCTTTCCCAAATCAGGCAAAGGCCCGAGGAAACAGTACATCATTACTGGGCCAGATTCCTCCTGGTTATGAACAGGATAAAGGATTGCCGCATGGGAGACGCAATTTCAATCTTTTGCAGTAATTGCACGGACGAGGGAATACTTAACGCCATAAGTCATCGTGATATTACACGCTTTGCTGACTTGGCGTCCATAGTACAAAAGTACTGTGCGATGGAAAGCGCCTGGAAAACCGAAACAAAATTTTGGGATAATCCGGCCTTGAACAATAATCCCGTCCGAACTAAGAGGGTGCATCATAGTAAGACACCCAGGTTAACTATCAAAAAGCTAAAACCCTCTACAGGGCATGGAACCGTACTGGAAAGGTGGCTTGATGGACCCTGTAAAATCCATAGTACAGAGGACGCCACACCAACTCACAGCCTTAGAGCATGTTGGATACTCCGGCAGGTGGCCAAAATTGGCGAGGACCTCTTAATTTCGGAGGCCGCAGAAAGACACCCCGAGGACACCAGTACCATTCTCACAGTCTTCGAGACTTTCGCATCAAACAATATGCGAAAAAGAACACTCCGCAACCTTGCCGAAGTCTATCAAGTAGCAACGATAAACCCATGGAGCGGCAAAGCTATTACCTTCAATGCAAGCGATGTACCTAAATTCCGAACAGCCCGAGCACCAGCCGCACTGGTCCTCAGCCCAATAGTGGACGGCTTTCGCCTCACCAAGGTACTCATGGATGGAGGCAGCGGATTGAACCTCATTTACGAGGAAACCCTCCAAAAAATGGAAATAGGCTGGAACCGCATCGAGCAAAGCAGCACAACCTTTAGAGGAATAATCCCCAGTCGGGAAGCGCGCTGCACAGGAAAAATCACACTAGATGTGGTGTTCGGCACGCCGGATAATTACAGGTCTGAAGAGGTCAAGTTCCATGTGGCCCAGTTCAATAGCGGATACCACGCTATATTAGGGCGGGAGGCATTTACAATATTCCAAGCAATACCCCATTACGGGTACATGAAACTCAAGATGCCCAGGCCGAACGGAATCATCACTCTCGCTAGTGATCTGGACATAGCACTCCGCGCCGAAAACAAGACGGCCGCATTGGCCCTTGAGGCACTATCCGAAGCCTTAGCGGCCGAGGAACTGACTGCGCTGCGCTCCACGGTTAATAGAGATGATGTGATACTCGATAAGAGATCCAAGTCCACATCCTTCAAGCCAGCGGACGAAATAGTAAAATTCCAGGTCCATCCAACGACCCCAATAAAACAGCCTCCATCGGGGCATGACTGAACCCTTATGTAGACGTCGCACTGCGTGAGTTCCTACGGGAGAACTGGGCATTTTCGCCTGGCACCCTTCAGACATGCCAGGAATCCCACGCAGGCTGGCCGAACATAGCTTGAATATCCTAAAAGGATTCAAACCTGTCAAACAAGCCCTTCGGCGTTTCTCCGAACCAAAGAGACAGGCTATGGGAGAGGAGCTAGCCAAGTTATTGGAGGCCGGATTCATTAGAGACATAAAACATCCGGACTGGCTAGCAAACCTGGTGATGGTACCAAAGAAGGATAAATCCTGGCGCCTGTGTGTCGATTTTAAAGACCTCAACAAGGCTTGCCCTAAGGATCCCTTCCCCCTCCCCCGTATCGATCAAATTATCGATGCCACAGCAGGACAGGATTCGTTGTGCTTCCTCGACGCATACTCTGGTTACCATCAAATCAAGATGGCAGAGTTAGACCAGGCCGCAACGGCATTCATCACACCATATGGCCCATTCTGCTTCAACACAATGCCCTTCGGGCTGAAAAACGCCGGCGCAACATATCAGCGCATGATCCAAACATGTGTGGCAAACCAGATTGACAAAACAGTAGAGGCGTATGTGGATGATGTGGTCGTCAAATCAAGACATGTCGAATCTCTAGTAGATGACTTGAGGCTTACATTCGGTAACCTCCGAAAATATGACATTAAGCTCAACCCGGTAAAATGCGTCTTCGGCGTCCCAGCCGGAAAGCTCTTGGGCTTCATTGTATCCGGTAGAGGAATTGAAGCAAATCCGGCCAAAATTCGAGCTTTGTCACAACTGGATATCCCAAAAGACCTCAAACAAATACAAAAATTAACCGGATGCGTGGCGGCTCTAAGCCGCTTCATCTCTCGCTTGGGAGAAAAGGCGCTCCCCCTTTATCGCCTCCTTCGGCGCACCGAACACTTCGAGTGGACGGATGCCGCCACGGCTGGACTCGACGAAATAAAGGCCATATTGGCAACAAACCCAGTCCTGGCCACGCCGAACACCGGCGAACCAATGCTATTGTACATTGCGGCAACACATCAAGTTGTCAGCGCAGTGCTCGTCGTCGAGCGGGAAACGGACGGACACAAATTGCCCCTTCAAAGGCCGGTCTACTACGTGTCCACTGTCCTCACTCCATGCAAATCATGGTACCCGCATTATCAAAAGATTGCATACGCGGTATTCATGGCATCCCGGAAGCTACGACACTACTTTCTAGAGTGTTCGATAACAGTAGCCTCGGAAGTACCACTCAACGATATTATCAACAACCGCGATGCAACGGGCCGGATTGCAAAATGGGCCATTGAGCTCCTCCCGTTCGATATAACCTATAAGCCACGACGAGCTATCAAATCGCAAGTTTTGGCCGACTTCATCGCAGAATGGACGGAGGCCGAACTCCCTAAAGAGTACAACACATACTCAAACTGGATCATGCATTTCGACGGCTCCAAAATGTTGGCCGGACTGGGGGCTGGCGTCGTTTTGACGTCCCCCATAGGAGACACAGTCCAATATGCACTCCAAATTATGTACACGGACTCCAACAATGCAGCCGAATATGAGGCCCTTCTACATGGTCTTCGGATGGCAGTATCCATGGGCATTCAACGCCTAGAGGTACGCGGGGACTCGAACCTCACGATATCCCAAATAAATGGCGACTTCGACGCCAAGGATCCAAAAATGGCAGCTTAACGCAATGCCGTCTTGAAAATGTCAGCTCGGTTCGAAGGGCTCGAATTTCATCACATAGCCCGGGAAAATAACCAGGCGGCGGACGTCCTGGCACGCATCGGCGCAAAACGCGATGCGGTCCCGCCAACATCTTCTTGGAAAAACTGTTCAAGCCATCCGTAGCTTGTGAGGGGGAACCCGCGGACAATAGTCCGGACCCAACCGACCACTCGACGCCGAACAATCTGACATAATTGGAGGCTCTGCCACCGAAATTACACCTTGAGCCCACGCAATAATGGCGGTCATCGCCCCGTGGATAGAACCATTCCTAGCCTACCTTACTAGGCAGGAACTCCCAGAGGACCAAAATGAGGCCCGCTGCATAGTGCGACGATCTAAAGCCTATAAAGTCCATGAGGGAGAGCTTTACAAGAAAAGCACTACCGGAGTCCTTCAAAGGTGCATCTCCGAAGAGGAAGGGCAGAACCTTCTGGCCGAAATTCACGCCGGACTGGGTCGTCATCACGCCGCTGCTCGGTCCCTTGTTAGCAAGGCTTTCCGTACATGCTTTTATTGGCCGACGGCCCGGGCAGACGCTCAGGACTTAGTCCAACGATGCGTTGGTTGCCAACTTTTTGCCAACCAAAGCCATATGCCACCCACCGCACTCCAAACTATCCCCATTACCTGGCCTTTTGCAGTCTGGGGGCTTGACATGGTAGGACCTCTTAAAGGTGGGACCCACAAGAAAAAAAACCTACTGGTCATGGTGGACAAGTTCACCAAATGGATAGAAGCCAAGCCTGTTAAGACGGCCGAATCCGGACCGGTGATAGACTTCATATCTGGGGTCGTACACCGCTACGGCGTCCCCCACAGCATCATCACTGATAACGGCACGAACTTTACGGCCGATGAGGTAAAACTCTGGTGTAAAAACATGGGCATCAAGCTCGATTATGCTTCCGTCTATCACCCACAAACTAACGGTCAGGTCGAGCGCGCAAATGGTATTATTATGAGCGGCATCAAGCCCAGATTAGTGCGGTCCCTTAAGGAATCTAATACGCACTAGGTAGAGGAGCTCGACTCCGTACTCTGGGGGCTGCGGACCACGCCGAATCGCATAATTTTTCATGGTGTACAGCGCAGAGGCAGTTCTGCCCTGCGACATAATTCATGACTCACCTCGAGTGCGCATGTACGAAGAGAGAGAAGCCGAGCTCGATCGGCAGGACAATTTGGACGCTTTGGAGGAGGAGCGCGACGTGGCAAAAGCCCGTTCCGCATTCTATCAACAGCAGGCTCGAAGATATCAGAGCAGAGAAGTACGGGCCAAAAATTACAATGTTGGCGAGCTAGTTCTACGCCTGCCGGACAAGAAAAAGGACAAATTCAAGCCCAAGTGGGAAGGTCCCTTCATAATTGACCAGGTCCTGACCGGTGGAGCGTACCACCTATGAGATGCATCGGATAACCGACTCGAGCCGAACCCATGGAACGCAGGCCGTCTACGAAGATTCTATGCCTAGCGCCGGACCCCGTGTTCGTCTCCTTCCTCTGTCCATTTTTTTTACATTTTCTGTCTTACATTTCTCCCCTTCCCTTCTTTTCTTTAGTATCCCTTAAAGGCTCATCAAGTGACGCGCCACTCGCGCTCATTAAACCTGGGGGCTTCTTTAACAGAAGCTTATTTATACGGGCTTCACGCCCAACACATGTGTCAAACTTCCGCATGTACCTTTTTCTTCACCATTATATGCATCGATATGACTTAAGTTTTGGCCAAGATGGGTTGCCTGGCTCCTGTGCTTACCCCTACGTTCCCGATTGTTCGGCTAGGAGGTAAAGGGAGCACCTCTGTGATTGTTACTGCCGGGTCAGCCGGATGTGTACCTCAGACTGGGTGAAGACGAAAGCTAGCGTTCTTAAGGGAATATTCGGTCGGTGAAATAGAAGATGATCTTTTAACTAATTTTATGCGCCCCTAGATGCTTTTCCAGCGTCTTTTTACGCGGTCCGGACATGCACTTTAGGGCATGCCTCATCAGCGAAAGGAACCCCTAATAGAACTATTCTCTCTGGAATATGTTTCTTACTAACCATGTAATATAACATAACTAGTTGGGCACTTGTCTGATAAAGCACTAATGACCCCTACGCCTAGTCTCCATGCATACCCCGGTTCTTATAATACCGCTATGGTATTCGGACACACTCCGGACCGTCAGGTCTCGAGGTCGAAGCGGAAAGGTCGGCAATGACAAACGATCTACAATCCGGCTAGAAGGCATTACACATGTCAATTAAAAATTACATAGTCATTCTGATTGATTATATTCCTCCTCTATACCATCTAACAGGCTGTCTAATTTGCAGTCCTGCTGTGAATACTTGGCGGCCAATTCTACTTGGATGTATACTAAGCTCACAGGGATCTCCTTCCCGTCAGGCCCCACTGGTCCGACCTCGGCCATGTGGTTTGGGTCAGACTTCGTAAAACGGGTCTTCACCATGGCCCAGGCCTCCCTAGCGCCTTGTCGGCAGGCCGATATCTTCCACAACCGGAAGTGCCGCCGAGCTCCCTTCAGCTTCTCCGCAAGCTCTCCAAGGCCCTCGGGCATGGAGTGGGCAGGCCATAAAGCTTGGGCGACACCTCGCATCGCCTGCCGAACTCGCTCGTGCAGTTGCAGGAGTTCGGGAAGCAGGTCACCCGTAGAACCGGGCATTTCCTCTGCAGGACGACCTGTGAGCATACCTACAGACGTTACTCTATTAGTCGACTTCCTCGCCGAACTCTTTTTTTCAAAGTTCGTTCAAGCACTTACTGAATATGCCGCGTCGAAGCCGCTGATTCTCCTTCGTGGAGTTCAACAACTGGCCACGAACATCTTTAAGTTCAACTTCCAGCTTGGTGTTGGCATCCTGAAGATCATTCTTCTCTTGCCTCACCTTTGTCAACGTACTCTCACCGGCCTTTAGCCGGTGTAAGAGTTGTTGCTTTTCCGGATCGAGTCCGGCGACATCTACAATATGATTTGTCAGATTTGCACCCAAACCGCACAAATACTATTCTTTCGAAGCGTATCTTACCTGAGGGGGCCTCTTTAGGCTCCCCTTCTGCGGCTAGTGTGGCCTCTAGTTGGGCCTTGCACCTTTCCAGCTCCTGGGACAGTACGGTATTCTTCTCTGTAAGAACCTGTGTATTAAATGATCCTTAAATCAGTTACTTTAACTGTTTCAAGTCTCGGGGGCTACTGGTATATATACATATTTGACCAAAATTTTCTTACCGTATGTCTTTTACATACTGCTCCGTAGCTCTGGCTAAACCATCTTGAGCAGCACGGAGGTACGCATCTCCCGAATTAAAGGCATCTAAAGCCTCTTGGGAGAAACAAGCGTCGCGTAAAACTGTCCGGCGACGCCTATGGTTCATGGCACTCTCCACTTCAGAATTTGTGGCGGACAGCCTGTCCGCATCCTCTGTCGGAGGAGCGTCCGGTGCACGCCTTGTGCTCGCCTCCGCTTCCTGGCCAGTCGTTGGAACCTGGCTGGTGGAGGCGCGATTGGCAGCCTCTCCGGATATAGTTCGGCGAGGTCTCTTCGTTCTGAAGAAAGCACGAACGTTAATATACCCTGACAGAATAACACCAGGGAAACAGAGGGTGCGTGATACCTTTGCGCCGGCATCTCGGTCCGGACTACATTCCTTTTTGCCCCACGGGGCCCTGCGGCCCCTCGTTGGCTAGCCGCCGCAGGTTTGGCCTCCCGCCTCGGAAGTCTCCCCTGCAAAACATGGTTGTTGTTAGAAACGCCGGAATACGTGAGAATGGAATCCCTCTCAAGGGAATAAAAATCCCGGTTTCTGTCACCTGGGAGGCCGGGATTAACCCGGGATAATCAGCCGTAATGGCTACCAAGGTGTTGTCCTTGCTTAGCTGATGGAACACCCCGTCGATAAGCTCCACCGATATGTCCGGATCCTCTTCGGAGTCCGGATCGAGGGACCGTTCTGGGTCCTCGGGCTGTGGAGGGCGGCTGCTTATATCTTTCACTTCCTGTCGCAGTTCCTGCATTGAAGTCGTTAGACTACGTATCTGACCATGGGAGTATAAAACAAACGGGCAAGCGCAATTGTTCGCTTACCCAACTTGGAGGTTCATACATAGTGAATCCGGCCCGCGGGTTGACGCGGATGAATTCCTCTTTTTTCTCCCTTGTACAAAGAGGACAAAATCTTTATTAGGGCGGCGGCTGAGGCCGGCCCCTTACGACCATAATGTGTGGCGTCATCCTCCCCGTTGAAATCCCACATGGGGTGGCCTCTGTATTGAAGCGGCTGCACCCCCCGCATAATGCATGCGGCCATGACTCCAATCATGGTTAGTCCGGAATGAGCCAACAGTCTTATCCGGCCCATAAGGTAAAGGACGTCTCTGTCGCTTTCTCTCTGAAAGCTCCACGGGCGCCAGCTCAAGCGTTTCTTCAAGGGAGCACTGTTGAACTCAGGGAGACCGGCCCGGATAGGGTCCAGCAGCGGGACGTCATCTATGTAAAACCATTCCGAAGGCCAGTCCTCGGACGCCTTCTTTGGGGTTCCGGATAGGTATCCGGTCCCGGCGATGTGCCATACTTCAGCTCTGCCCACTTGATATATAGACCCCTCTTGAGAACGGGGCACCAGGCAGAATATCCTCTTCCACAGCACGAAATGAGCCTCGACGCCTAAAAATAGCTCGCAAAGGGCGACGAAACCCGCAATATGTAATACGGAAGCGGGCGTGAGATTGTGCAGCTGGAGGCCGTAAAACTCCAGGAGCCCGCGGAGAAAAGGATGAATTGGAAATTCTAGCCCCCTTATCAGATAGGGGACGAGACACACCCGCTCTCCTTTGGAAGGATTGGGGGCGCTCTCCGCTTGCTTTCCGCCATTATAGGTGGCGAGGCCGGCTCGGACCGGGACCATGTACTCCTGAGGGAGAAATCCCTTGGCCTGAAGCGACACTAGCTCGCTATGCGGGATGGTGCAACTCTCCCAGTCCCCGGGCTTAGGACCGGAGGGGCGAGGGGAGGAGCTGCGACGGCTTGCCATGTTGGAATGGACCTTAGCTGGGAGCGCTCTGATGATAACTCGTGGAGGGGAGAAGATGCGGTTTGGATCTAAATCCTCATCCCGTTAAATAGGCGGCTCGTTTATACGGCTAGGGGTGTGGATGTAAAAACGCCCCAAGCTTTTCGTATTCGTTTAACATGTGGAAGACAACCATTATTGGGCGTGGAAGCCGAGGAACGCTACATTACAAAAATCAGACATTATTCGTACAGGTACACAGAATTTGGAGAAGAACCCGCCTTGCAATGCCGAAGACAATTTGCGCACCGGACTCGTCGTCATTGAAGCCTGGTTCGGGGGCTACTGAGGGAGTCCTGGATTAGGGGGTGTTGGTAGCCGGACTATACCTTCACGGACTCTGGACTATGAAGATACAAGATTGAAGACTTCGTCCCGTGTCCGGATGGGACTTTCCTTGGCGTGGAAGGCAAGCTTGGCGATGCGGATATTCAAGATCTCCTACCATTGTAACTGACTCTGTGTAACCCTAACCCTATCCGGTGTCTATATAAACCGGAGGGTTGTGTCCGTAGAACAATCATCTTCATACACAATCATACCATAGGCTAGCTTCTAGGGTTTAGCCTCCTTGATCTCGTGGTAGATCTACTCTTGTGCTACCCATATCATCAATATTAATCAAGCAGGAGTAGGGTATTACCTCCATCGAGAGGGTCCGAACCTGGGTAAAAGCATCATGTCCCCTGTCTCCTGTTACCATCCGGCCTTGACGCACAGTTCGGGACCCCCTACCCGAGATCCGCCGGTTTTGACACCGACAGCCGGCCCTAGGAGATGGGATCTCCTGGGGGGGGGGGGCGGCGGCCAAGGGGGTGGAGTGCCCCCCAAGGCAAGTGGAGGCGCCCCCTCCCCTAGGGTTCCCAACCCTAGGCGCAGGGGGGCCCAAGGGGGGGGGGCGCACCAGCCGACTAGGGATGGTTCCCCTCCCACTTTAGCCCATGGGGCCCTCCGAGATAGGTGGCCCCACCCGGTGGACCCCCGGGACCCTTCCGGTGGTCCCGGTACAATACCGGTGACCCCCGAAACTTTCCCGATGGCCGAAACTCGACTTCCCATATATAATTCTTTACCTCCGGACCATTTCGGAACCCCTCGTGACGTCCGGGATCTCATCCGAGACTCCGAACAACTTTCGGGTTACTACATACTCATATCTCTACAACCCTAGCGTCACCGAACCTTAAGTGTGTAGACCCTACGGGTTCGGGAGACATGTAGACATGACCGAGACGGCTCTCTGGCCAATAACCAACAACGGGATCTGGATACCCATGTTGGCTCCCACATGCTCCTCGATGATCTTATCGGATGAACCACGATGTCAAGGATTCAAGCAACCCCGTATACAATTCCCTTTGTCAATCGGTATGTTACTTGCCCGAGATTCGATCGTCGGTATCCCAATACCTTGTTCAATCTGCTATCGCAAGTCACTTTACTCGCATCAGTAATGCATGATCCCGTGACCAAACACTTGGTCACCTTGAGCTCATTATGATGATGCATTACCGAGTGGGCCCAGAGATGCCTCTCCGTCATACGGAGTGACAAATCCCAGTCTCGATCCGTGTCAATCCAACAGACACTTTCAGAGATACCCGTAGTATACCTTTATAGTCACCCAGTTACGTTGTGACGTTTGGTACACCCCAAATCACTCCTATGGTATCCGGGAGTTACACGATCTCATGGTCTAAGGAAAATATACTTGACATTGGAAAAGCTCTAGCAAATGAACTATACGATCTTGTGCTATGCTTAGGATTGGGTCTTGTCCATCACATCATTCTCCTAATGATGTGATCTCCTTATCAATGACATCCAATGTCCATAGTCAGGAAACCATGACTATCTATTGATCAACGAGCTAGTCAACTAGAGGCTTATTAGGGACATGTTGGTGTCTATGTATTCACACATGTATTACGATTTCCGGATAACACTATTATAGCATGAATAAAAGACAATTATCATGAACAAGGAAATATAATAATAATCCTTTTATTATTGCCTCTAGGGCATATTTCCAACAGTCTCCCATTTGCACTAGAGTCAATAATCTAGTTACATTGTGATGAATCGAACACCCATAGAGTTGGCGTTGATCATGTTTTGCTCATGAAGAGGTTTAGTCAATGGATCTGCGACATTCAGATCCGTATGCACTTTGCAAATTTCAATGTCTCCATCTTGAACATTTTCACGAATGGAGTTGAAGCGACGCTTGATGTGCCTGGTCTTCTTGTGAAACCTGGGCTCCTTGGCAAGTGCAATAGCTCCAGTGTTGTCACGTAAGAGTTTGATCGGCCCCGACGCATTGGGTATGACTCCTAGGTCGGTGATGAACTCCTTCACCCAAATTTCTTCATGCGCTGCCTCCGAGGCTGCCATGTACTCCGCTTCACATGTAGATCCCGCCACGACGCCTCTGCTTGCAGCTACACCAGCCATCGCTCCACCATTCAACATATACATGTATCCGGTTTGTGACTTAGAGTCATCCAGATCTGTGTCGAAGCTTAGCGTCGACGTAACCCTTCTACGACGAGCTCTTCATCACCTCCATAAACGAGAAACATGTCCTTAGTCCTTTTCGTGTACTTTAGGATATTCTTGACCATTGTCCAGTGTTCCATGTCGGGATTACTTTGGTACCTTCCTACCAAACTTACGACAAGGTTTACATCAGGTCTGGTACACATCATGGCATACATAATAGACCCTATGGCTGAGGCATAGGGGATGACACTCATCTCTTCTATATCTTCTGCCGTTGTCGGACATTGAGCTGAGCTCAATTTCACACCTTGCAACACAGGCAAGAACCCCTTCTTAGACTGATCCATATTGAACTTCTTCAATATCTTATCAAGGTATGTGCTTTGTGAAAGACCTATGAGGCGTCTTTATCTATCTCTATAGATCTTGATGCCTAATATTTAAGCAGCTTCTCCAAGGTCCTTCATTGAAAAACTCTTATTCAAGTAGGCCTTAATGCTGTCCAAAAGTTCTATATCATTTCCCATCAAAAGTATGTCATCTACATATAATATGAGAAATGCTACAGAGCTCCCACTCACTTTCTTGTAAACGCAGGCTTCTCCATAAGTCTGCATAAACCCAAACGCTTTGATCATCTCATCAAAGCGAATGTTCCAACTCGAGATGCTTGCACCAGCCCATAAATGGATCGCTGGAGCTTGCATACCTTATTAGCATTCTTAGGGTCGACAAAACCTTCCGGCTGCATCATATACAGTTCTTCCTTAAGATAACCGTTAAGGAATGTCGTTTTGACGTCCATTTGCCATATCTCATAATCATAGTATGCAGCAATTGCTAACATGATTCGGACGGACTTCAAATTTCGCCACGGAGAGAAATCCTCATCGTAGTCAACCCCTTGAACTTGCCGATAACCCTTAGCGACAAGTCGAGCTTTATAGATGGTAACATTACCATCCGCATCCGTCTTCTTCTTAAAGATCCATTTGTTTTCTATCGCTCGCCAATAATCGGGCAAGTCTGTCAAAGTCGATACTTTGTTTTCATACATGGATCCTATCTCGGATTGCATGGCTTCTTCATAGTTCGAAGGTTCACCGTTGTCTAACAACATGATTTCCAGGACAGGGTTGCCATACCATTCTGGTGTGGAACGTGTCCTTGTGGACCTACGAAGTTCAGTAGCAACTTGATTCGAAGTACCTTGATCATCATCATTAATTTCCTTTCAAGTGGATGTAGGCACCACAGGAACATTTTCCTGAGCTACACTATATTCCGGTTCAAGAGGTAGTACTTCATCGAGTTCTACTTTCCTCCCACTTACTCCTTTCGAGAGAAACTCTTTTTCCAGAAAGGATCTGTTCTTGGCAACAAAGATCTTGCCTTCGGATCTAAGGTAGAAGGTATACCCAATGGTTTCCTTAGGGTATCCTATGAAGACGCATTTTCCAACTTGGGTTCGAGCTTTTCGAGGTTGATGTTTCTTGACATAAGCGCCGCATCCCCAAACTTTTAGAAACGACAGCTTAGGTTTCTTCCCAAACCATAATTCATACGGTGTCATCTCAACGGATTTAGGCGGTGCCCTATTTAAAGTGAATGTAGCTGTCTCTAGAGCGTATCCCCAAAATGATAGCGATAAATCAAGAAGAGACATCATAGATCGCACCATATCCAATAGAGTGCGATTACGATGTTCGGACACACCGTTACGTTGAGGTGTTCCAAGCGGCATGAGTTGTGAAACGATTCCACATTTCCTTAAGTGTGTGCCAAATTCGTGACTTAAATATTCTCCTCCTCGATCTGATCGTAAGAACTTTATTTTTTGGTCACGTTGATTCTCTACCTCATTCTGAAATTCCTTGAACTTTTCAAAGGTCTTAGACTTGTGTTTCATCAAGTAGACATACCCATATCTACTCAAGTCATCAGTGAGAGTGAGAACATAACGATATCCTCCATGAGCCTCAACGCTCATTGGACCGCACACATCAAGATGTATGATTTCCAATAAGTTGGTTGCTCGCTCCATTGTTCCTAGAACGGAGTCTTGGTCATTTTGCCCATGAGTCATGGTTCGCATGTGTCAAATGATTCATAATCGAGAGACTCTAAAAGTCCATCAGCATGGAGCTTCTTCATGCGCTTGACACCAATGTGACCAAAGGCGGCAATTGCCACAAGTATGTGGGACTATCGTTATCAACTTTACATCTTTTGGTATTCACACTATGAATATGTGTAACATCACGTTCGAGATTCATTAAGAATAAACCATTGACCATCAGAGCATGACCATAAAACATATCTCTCATATAAATAGAACAACCATTATTCTCGGATTTAAATGAGTAGCCATCTCGTATTAAACGAGATCCGATACAATGTGCATGCTCAAACTTGGCACTAAATAACAATTATTGAGGTTTAAAACTAATCCCGTAGTTAAATGTAGAGGTAGCGTGCCAACGGCGATCACATCGACCTTGGAACCATTCCCGACGCGCATCGTCACCTCATCCTTCGCCAGTCTCCGCTTATTCCGCAGCTCCTGCTTTGAGTTACAAATATGAGCAACGACACCGGTATCAAATACCCAGGAGCTACTACGAGCACCGGTAAGGTACACATCAATTACATGTATATCACATATACCTTTAGTGTTGTCGGCCTTCTTGTCCGCTAAGTATTTGGGGCAGTTCCGCTTCCAGTGACCCTTCCCTTTGCAATAAAAGCACTCGATCTCGTGCTTGGGTCCATTCTTTGACTTCTTCCCAAGAATCGCTTACCGGGCGCGGCAACATCCTTGCCGTCCTTCTTGAAGTTCTTCTTACCCTTGCCTTTCTTGAACTTGGTGGTTTTATTGACCATCAACACTTGATGTTCCTTTTTGATTTCCACCTCTCCTGATTTCAGCATTGAAAATACTTCAGGAATGGTCTTTTCCATCCCCTGCATATTGTAGTTCATCACAAAGCTCTTGTAGCTAGGTGGGAGCGACTGAAGGATTCTGTCAATGACCGCCTCGTCTGGGAGGTTAATGTCCAGCTGGGACAAGCGGTTGTGCAACCCAGACATCTTGAGTATGTGCTCACTGACAGAACTATTTTCCTCCATCTTACAGTTGTAGAACTTGTCGGAGACTTCATATCTCTCGACCCGGGCATGAGCTTGGAAAACCATTTTCATCTCTTCGAACATCTCATATGCTCCGTGTTGCTCAAAACGCTTTTGGAGCCTCGGTTCTAAGCTGTAAAGCATGCCGCACTGAACAAGGGGGTAATCATCAGCACGCTGCTGCCAAGCGTTCATAACGTCTTGGTTCTCTGGGATGGGTGCTTCACCTAGCGGTGCTTCTAGGACATATTGATTCCTGGCAGCTATGAGGATGATCCTCAGGTTCCGGACCCAGTCCGTATAGTTGCTGCCATCATCTTTCAGCTTGGTTTTCTCTAGGAACGCGTTGAAGTTCATGTTGACATGAGCGTTGGCCATTTGATCTACAAGACATTTATGCAAAGATTTTTAGACTAAGTTCATGATAATTAAGTTCATCTAATCAAATTATTTAATGAGCTCCCACTCAGATTAGACATCCCTCTAGTCATCTAAGTGAAACATGATCCGACTCGACTAGGCCGTGTCCGATCATCACGTGAGACGGACTAGTCATCATCGGTGAACATCTCCATGTTGATCGTATCTTTCATGCGACTCATGTTCGACCTTTCGGTCTCTTGTGTTCTGAAGCCATGTCTGTACATGCAAGGCTCGTCAAGTTAACCTAAGTGTTTGCATGTGTAAATATGTCTTACACTCGTTGTATGTGAACGTTGGAATCTATCACACCCGATCATCACGTGGTGCTTCGAAACAATGAACTGTCGCAACGGCGCACAGTTAGGGGGAACACTTTCTTGAAATTATTATGAGGGGTCATCTTATTTACTACCGTCATTCTAAGTAAACAAGATGCAAAAACATGATAAACATCACATGCAATCAAATAATAGTGACATGATATGGCCAATATCATATAGCTCCTTTGATCTCCATCTTGGGGCTCCATGATCATCTTGTCACCGGCATGACACCATGATCTCCATCATCATGATCTCCATCATCGTGTCTCCATGAAGTTGCTCGCCAACTATTACTTCTACTACTATGGCTAACACGTTTAGCAATAAAGTAAAGTAATTTACATGGCGTTTCTCAATGACACGCAGGTTATACAAAAATAAAGACAACTCCTATGGCTCCTGCCGGTTGTCATACTCATCGACATGCAAGTCTTGATTCCTATTACAAGAACATGATCTCATACATCACATATATATCATTCATCATTCATCACAACTTTGTCCATATCACATTACAAAACACTTGCTGCAAAAACAAGTTAGACGTCCTCTAATTGTTGTTGCAAGTTTTACGTGGCTGCAATAGGGTTCTAGCAAGAACGTTTTCTTACCTACGTAAAAGCCACAACATGATTTGTCAACTTCTATTTACCCTTCATAAGGACCCTTTTCATCGAATCCGCTCCGACTAAAGTGGGAGAGACAGACACCCGCTAGCCACCTTATGCAACTAGTGCATGTCAGTCGGTGGAACCTGTCTCACGTAAGCGTACTTGTAAGGTCGGTCCGGGCCGCTTCATCCCACAATACCGCTGAAGCAAAATAAGACTAGTAGCGGCAAGAAAGTTGACAACATCTATGCCCACAACAAATTGTGTTCTACTCGTGCAAAGAGAACTACGCATAGACCTAGCTCTGATACCACTGTTGGGGAACGTTGCAGAAAATAAAAATTTTCTACGGTTTCACCAAGATCTATCTATGAGTTCATCTAGCAACGAGTGATCGGAGTGCATCTACATACCTTTGTAGATCGCGAGCGGAAGCGTTCAAGAGAACAGGGTTGAGGGAGTCGTACTCGTCGTGATCCAAATCACCGGAGATCCTAGCTCCGGACGGACGACACCTTCCGCGTTCAACACACGTACGGAGCAGATGACGTCTCCCACGGCTTGATCCAGCAAGGAGGAGGGAGAGGTTGAGGAAGATGGCTCCAGCAGCAGCACGACGGCGTGGTGCTGGTGGAGAGGCAGTACTCCGGCAGGGCTTCACCAAGCTCTACGGAGGAGGAGGAGGAGGAGGTGTTGGAGTGGGAGAGGGAGGCGCCAGGGGCATGGGTGTGGCTGCCCTCCCTCCCCCCTTCTATATATAGGGTCCCCAAGGGGGGGCCTCGGCCCTAGGAGATGGGATCTCCTAGGGGGGCGGCGACCAAGGGGGTGGAGTGCCCCCCAAGGCAAGTGGAGGCACCCCCTCCCCTAGGGTTCCCAACCCTAGGTGCAGGGGGGCCCAAGGGGGTGCGCACCAGCCCACTAGGGCTGGTTACCCTCCCACTTTAGCCCATGGGGCCCTCCGGGATAGGTGGCCCCACCCGGTGGACCCCCGGGACCCTTCCGTGGTCCCAGATAATACCGTGACCCTCAAACTTTCCCGACGGCCAAACTCCACTTCCCATATATAGTTCTTTACCTTGGACCATTCCGAACTCCTCGTGACGTCCGGGATCTCATCCGGGACTCGAACAACTTTCGGGTTACTGCATACTCATATCTCTACAACCCTAGCGTCACCGAACCTTAAGTGTGTAGACCCTACGGGTTCGGGAGACATGTAGACATGACCGAGACGGCTCTCCGTCCAATAACCAACAGCGGGATCTGGATACCCATGTTCGCACCCACATGCTCCTCAATGATCTCATCGGATGAACCACGATAACAAGGATTCAAGCAACCCCGTATACAATTCCCTTTGTCAATCGGTATGTTACTTGCCCGAGATTCGATCGTCGGTATCCCAATACCTCGTTCAATCTTGTTACCGGCAAGTCACTTTACTCGTACCGTAATGCATGATCCCGTGACCAAACACTTGGTGACCTTGAGCTCATTATGATGATGCATTACCGAGTGGGCCCAGAGATACCTCTCCGTCATACGGAGTGACAAATCCCAGTCTCGATCCATGTCAACCCAACAGACACTTTCGGAGATACCCGTAGTATACCTTTATAGTCACCCAGTTACGTTGTGACGTTTGGTACACCCAAAGCACTCCTACGGTATCCGGGAGTTACACAATCTAATGGTCTAAGGAAAAGATACTTGACATTGGAAAAGCTCTAGCAAACGAACTTTACGATCTTGTGCTATGCTTAGGATTGGGTCTTGTCCATCACATCATTCTCCTAATGATGTGATCTCGTTATCAATGACATCCAATGTCCATACTCAGGAAACCATGACTATCTGTTGATCAACGAGCTAGTCAACTAGAGGCTTACTAGGGACATGTTTGTAACGCCCCGGATACAATTTTCCATATTCGTAACTCCAACTCTTGCCTTTTCCGGCTATGTGATATGTTATTTCCTTCGTGGTTGGGTTTTTGTCTTTTGTTTTGCATTTTGTCCATGTCATGCATTTCATATCATGTCATCATGTGCATCTCATTTGCATACGTGTTCGTCTCTTGATTCCGAGCATTTTCCCCGTTGTTCGTTTTGCAATCCGGCACTCCTATGTCCCCCGGCGTCCCCTTTTATATTTTTTCCGTGAGCGGGTACTAAACTTTCTCGGAATGGACCAAGGCTTGCCAAGTGGCCTTGGTACACCACCGGTAGACCACCTGTCAAGTTTCGAGTCATTTGGAGCTCGTTTGATACTCCAACGGTTAACCGCATAATCGCAAAGGCCTCTTTTGGGTTGCAGCCCAACACCCCTTCAAAACAGCCCAATAACCCATCTAAGTCACTTCCATGTCCATCGCCGTTCGATCACGATCGTGTGGGAGAAAACCGCACCTCATTTGGAGCTTCCTAGCTCCTTCTACCTATAAAAACACCCCCTCCCCCGAAATCCCGGATCAATTCCACCCCAAACCCTAGCCCGCTTCCCTCCATGGACGGAACCCGCCGCCCTTTCGCGGCCAACGCAGCACGTAAGCGCGCCCACATCGCCACAGCCCGCCCCAAGGCCCGCCGCTTCGCCCGCCGCCCGCGCCCGACCCGTCGCCGGCTGCCTCCACCGCCTCGTCCTCGACCCGCGCCGCCACCACCTCCGCCCGTCGTCGGCCGCCTCCGCCGCGCCGCCCGCGCCACCGGCCGCCACTACTGTCGTCGCCTCCCTGCCGCCGCCCTCGGCCGGATCCGGCGAGCCCCGGCCGGCCGCCGTCTCCGTCCTCTCCGGCTTCTTCTCCGGCGTCGCCTTGGCTTCCGCGCCGAGCCGGATATCCAGATCCACCTCGGTTGACTTTCCTTCTCCCCCGAAATTTTCCTCAGTCATTTTTCTGTCAGTAAATTGTTGCATGTTCATCGCATCGTAACTCTGTACCCGTGGCTCCGTTTGGGGCGTATAGCATATCGTATTGTTCGCCTCGACGATTAAATCAATTCATATCAGTGCATCATTTTCATTTGAGCTCATCTTGATTCCCGAAATGCTGGTAGAAGAGGGCTATGTGATGTTAGTTTCAGATTCTTATGAGAACATGCACTTTTGTCATTTTTGCCATGATTGATGTGTGCACCCTATGAACTTTAGTCCTACATGTGTTTTGTAATATGCCATGCCATCTCTACAGGGGTGTATGCCATGTATTTTTTTGATCTCTGTGGTGACTAGCACAAGCATGCAAACTAGGCTTCATGATGTTGCTGATTTCAGCCTGCTTTGTCAGATATTTTTATGCCATGTAAACTTGATGCTACCGAGAGATCCATGCATATTTTGAGATACTTAAGTAAGGATGTTTTGAACATATGGTTATTATCTATCCATACATGCCCTTGTTTGCAATTATGGAGTGCCATAGCTTGAGTCAATCGAGCTCTACTTTTGCAATAAAATGTTTCCTGGCAGATTGTTTACATGTTATTCAATTTTGCCAAGGTTGTTGTAGTTGATCCGTGTCTGCTATGATGTTGTTCTTTCCATGTGTAGCTTCTATGTCATGTCTTCTTGATGGATGTATGCTTAGTTTATCATGAAATTCTCTGTAGTGAGTGCATCGAGCTCGTGAAGATGCCTACATAATTCTGTCAATGTCATGCCATGTTTGCTGAATCTTTTAACAAAACTTGCTATATTGACATGGGTGCTATTAAATTTTCTGATCCCTTTTGGCTCTTGGTCAGTAAGGGACTTTTGTTCTATGCTTTGAGTATATTCATGACATGCCTTGTTTTGCTATTATAAGTTCCTGTAGCATGTTGTTTGCTTGCTCTGAACGTTGCTTCCTGATGCTGATTCTGACATGTTCAGTATTTTCACTAAGTCTGTGAGGCTGATATATTTTGCACTTTTGCCATGCTTGTTTGGACCTGTTATGGTGTGATTTAGCCGTAGCTCAGTGTTCATCTTTTGTCAAGCATGTTGAGTAGATTACTGCCATATGCTTTGTTGGTACGTTTGGGTGCAGTAGCTTAATTTCTTGTTGCTTGTTATGTGGCATCGTGCTGTTAATGGCAGATTTGTGCCATTCTTGTTTTGCTTGTCATTTGCAAACCGTGCATACGATTCCGGTGATCTTTATATCGATTCAACCGAAATCATCTCACCTTTCCAGCGGCATACTTGGTTTGCCAAGTTGATGCCTTGTTCATCAGTTTCCTTTCGAGCACGCATACACATTGCATATCACATCTCGCATATCATGCCATGTATTGCATCATGTTGCTTGTGCATTGCACCGTGATTTATTGTGGTTCCATTGTTTGTGTTCTTGCTTTGGGTAGAGCCGGGAGACGAGTACGTGAACGAGGAACCTGTTGAGAACGCTTTAGAGGATCAAGCTTTCGACTACTCTGAGTACCTTGCTGGCTAGATGACCATACCCTCGAAATCACTTCTATCTTTGCTTGCTAGATGCTCGCTCTTTTGCTATGCCTATGCTACGATGCCTATCACTTTCTTATCATGCCTCCCATATTGACATGTCAAACCTCTAACCATCCTTTCCTAGCAAACCGTTGATTGGCTATGTTACCGCTTTGCTCGGCCCTCTTATAGAGTTGCTAGTTGCGGTGAAGATGAAGTTTGTTCCTTGTTGGAACATGGAGATGTTGTTCCTTGCTGGAACATGTTTACTTGTTGGGATATCACAATATCTATTGTTTAATTAATGCATCTATATACTTGGTAAAGGGTGGAAGACTCGGCCTTATGCCTCGTGTTTTGTTCCACTCTTGCCACCCTAGTTTCCGTCATACCGGTGTTATGTTCCATGATTTTGTGTTCCTTACACGGTTGGGTGATTTATGGGACCCCCTTGACAGTTCGCTTTGAATAAGACTCCTCCAGCAAGGCCCAACTTTGGTTTTACCATTTGCCACCTAAGCCTTTTTCCTCCGGGTTTCGCGAGCCCCAGGGTCATCTTTACTTAACCCACCGGGCCAATGCTCCTCTGAGTGTTGGTCCAAACTAGAGCCCTTTGCAGCGCCACCTTGGGGAAACTTGAGGCCTGGTTTTAGTTGTACGGACTGCTCATCGGGATGTGCCCTGAGAACGAGATATGTGCAGCTCCTATCGGGATTTGTCGGCACAATCGGGCGGCTTTGCTGGTCTTGTTTTACCATTGTCGAAATGTCTTGTAGTCCGGGATTCCAAGACTGATCGGGTCTTCCCGGTAGAAGGAATATCCTTCATTGACCGTGAGAGCTTATAATGGGCTAAGTTGGGACACCCCTGCAGGGTATTATCTTTCGAAAGCCGTGCCCGCGGTTATGAGGCAGATGGGAATTTGTTAATGTCCGGTTGTAGAAAACCCGAAGTTGACCTTAATTAAAATACATCAATCAAGGTGTAACCGTGATAGTCTCTTCTCGTGAGTCCGAAGTGAACACTGATGTTGGAGTTATGTTTGACGTAAGTAGTTTCAGGATCACTTCTTGATCGCTACTAGCTTCACGACCGTGCCTTGCTTCTCTTCTCGCTCTCTTTTATGTAATGTAGCCACCATATATGCTAGTCGCTTGCTGCAGCTCCACCTCACAACTCTGTCCTTCCTATAAGCTTAAATAGTCTTGATCTCGCGGGTGTGAGATTGCTGAGTTCCCGTGACTCACAGATTCTACCAAACTAGTTTGCAGGTGCCGATGAAACCGTGCAGGTGACGCACCCGAGCTCAAGGAGGAGCTCGATGAAGATCTTGTTCATTGTGTTGCTTCATTTCAGTTCATCAGTAGTGGAGCCCAGTTGGGACGATCGGGGATCTGTGTAGCATTTGGGGTAGTCTTCTTTTATTTTGGTTCCGTAGTCGGACCTTGAGTGTAATCTGGATGATGGATGTTTATTTATGTATTGTGTGAAGTGGCGATTGTAAGCCAACTATGTATCTCTTTCCCTTATGTATTACATGGGTTGTGTGAAGATTACCTCACTTGCGACATTGCTTTCAATGCGGCTATGCCTCTAAGTCGTGCTTCGACACGTGGGAGATATAGCCGCATCGAGGGCGTTACAATGTTGGTGTCTATGTATTCACACATGTATTACGATTTCCGGATAACACAATTATAGCATGAATAAAAGACAATTATCATGAACAAGGAAATATAATAATAATCATTTTATTATTGCCTCTAGGGCATATTTCCAACAGCTATGAGGATGGATCGGAATCCGGTGGCGAGATCGTCGTTTATTCCGGCGACGAGTCATCAACTGGAGAAACTGAGTCATTGTATCAGCTACAAGATGGCCGGATTGGGGGCTGTTCCGATGGCGACAGCATTCCGGACCCCTCTGATCTGCCCAACCGGGTCGGAATATTCATGGCCGGTACACAAGCGGCGCTTCACTCTTCGACCGCAGCAGCAATGATCTCTGGGTCAGTAGCGGCGACGGCTGCCGGGGCAGGAAGCCCTGTGCGCCCGCCGGCTCAAGTTTTGTCCGATCTGTTTGATTCGTTGGCTACGCTTATGGAAGAGGCTAACCCAGCGGGTCAGGACGCCCACAACGCAGAAATTGCAAAGGTGAGGGAACAGATCACTCAGGCTAAGGCCGACCTAGCAGCTGAAGATGCCAGAATGACTGCAGAGCGGGCCGCTTTGGATGCGCAAGCCTTACGCTTATGCCGGATCAGAACGAGTTGCATGAAGTCATGAAGAGGAAGTACTGATCTCGTTTGCCTCCAGTTTTCGAAGCCAGAGATCTCTTTAACACCCCAGGAGCGGGAACCAGTAATCCGCCAGTGGAAAACCGGGCGGAAGCACCTGGGACGGGCGCACCGGTTCAGCCTCGTTTGACGGATCCGCCTCGTCGCAACGCTATTGTACCTCAAGCTGTCCCGACACCTCCAGGTCACTACTCCAACCCGATGGACAACCTTGTTGCTGCTGCTGCACGAATGGAGGCTATCCCAATTGAAGGTGATTCGCCGCAGGCGGTGGAAACGCACCGGGTTAAGGAGCTTCTTCGAACAGCTTTGATCCAACAGGAAACATACTCGTACAGCCGTGACCGAATTCACTCCACCCCTCGTCCAAGCCGGAGCTATAGCAGGCGTATGGATGAACCGGCTGTGTCAAGTAATGCACGAAACCGTGAAGCACCTCGTGGTAACAACCCAGCAGGTGGTGTTGGTGATGCTCAGGAAGTGGTAGACCGGGCCAGAGCGCGCAGGGAGGCCGAGTTAGCAGTGCAATATGAGGCTCGTCAGCTTACAATGGTTCGTCCAACCACCTCGGTCGAGTCAGGCGTCACTTCTAGTTCTTTGGGGGTGCCCTGTCTTGTCCCCGCTTTACGCAATGTGTGCCTGCCCAAGGATTTCAAGGGCCCATGCAAGGTGCCAAATTACACTGCTGATCAGCCTCCAGAGACATGGGTGGAGAGCTATGAGATGGCCATGGAGATGCTTGATGTGGATGATGCAGCGTGTGCAAAGTACTTCACCATGATGCTCGAAGGGACGGCCCGCACTTGGTTAAAAAGTTTACCGACCAACTCTATCAGTTCATGGGCCCAATTGCGAGCCCGGTTTATCCAGAATTTCAAGGATACATGTAAGCAGCCTATGTCGATAGTGGATTTGGCATCTTGTGTCCAGGAGGAAGGAGAATTGACGACCCGTTGCGTGCGCCGGGTCTCGCAGATTTTGCATTCATCAGACCATATCAACACCGACACCGCGGTTATAACCCTGGAAGGCAACTGCCGGTTTGGGCCTCTAAAGTTGAAATTAGGACGGATGAAGCGCCATTACAATGATATGGGAACCCTCATGGCCGCGTTAGTGAAGTATGCTGATTCTGATAGTACCAAGGATCCCGAGTCTGATGATGACAAGACAGGGAAGGGAAAGAAGAACAACAACTCCAAAGGGCAGCAGCATAACCCGACAGGTAATGGTAACGGAGGCAAGCGTAAAGCGGGTAGCAGCATGGATATTTCGGCTAATACCAATGCGCAGGACAAGGACCAGTGACGCAAGGGTAAACCACCGATCGCAGTGGAGCGCCTAACCCCAACCCGGATCGCCTAACTTATCTATTAAACCAGCCCTGTCCAAAGCACGGGATGAAGGAGATGCCAGCCAACCACCTTTGGAAGGATTGCTATATTATGCAGGAGTTCAAGAATTCTAATGCTTTCCGGTATGATCACGGATCAGGTGGTGGTTCAGGATCTGGGCCGGGTTACGGCGGAGGAAATTCCAGTTCAGGCTTCAATGGTAATCAGGGCGGACATAACAATCAAAATAATCAAAATAGCCAGGGTCGTTATAACCAGCAGCAGTAGCAGTCGGGCTATCAGAGCAACCCGAAGCAGTTGAATAGTGGGCAGTACCATGTCTTCACCACTAGTTTGGACAAGCGATACCGGAAGGTTTATAAGCGGGCAGTAAACTCTGTTGAACCGGCCGTGCCCCGTTATCTACGCTGGTCTGAACAGCCAATCATATGGAGTAGCTAGCGTTGGTGGTGGCACCTCAGGTGGGGGGTTATAAGTTCACCAAAGTGCTCATGGATGGAGGGAGCAGCATTAATATCTTATACTATGAGACCTTCCGCCGTATGGGACTAACAGATAAAAATCTTAAACCGTCCAATACGGTATTCCATGGTGTGGTACCTGGTAAGTCAGCATATCCTGTTGGCAAGATAGCTCTGGAAGTGGCCTTTGGAGATGATCATAATTCCAGGTCGGAGACATTGACTTTTGAGGTGGTAAAGATCCAGCGTCCAAATCACGCCCTGTTTGGGCGGCCGGCTTACGCCAAATTTATGGCACAACCCTGTTATGTGTATTTGCAGCTCAAGAAGCCGGATCACACATATTGGACTATCCATTTTGATGGGTCCAGGCAATTGGAGGGCTCGGGGGCTGGAGTCGTGTTAACTTCCCCACGGGGTGATAAGTTTTGTTACGTTCTCCGCACCCTTGTACTAACAATGCAGCTGAGTATGAAGCCTTACTCCATGGTCTCCGGATGGCTAAGGAGATGAATCTAAGCCGAGTTAAGTGCTTCGGCGACTCGGACCTGGTGGCTCAGCAGGTGTCTGGCACTTGGGATTCCAAGGACCCACTCATGGCAGCATATCGTCGTGAGGTGGATATTGTTGCAGGTCACTTCAAGGCTTATCAGGTGGACCACGTGGACCGCCGGAAGAATGAAGCGGCGGACTCTTTAAGCCGGTTGGGCTCTCAACGCAAACCGGTCCCGCCCAATGTTTTCCTGGATGTGCTGCACAACCCGTCGGTCAAGCTCCCTAGTGAAGAGGATTTGGCTATTCCTGATCCGGAGGCTCAATTGGTGGCAGCTCTTCATGATATTCCGGATTGGACGATTCCTTACCTTGCGTACATGAACCGGGGCGAGTTACCAGAGGATGAGGCTCTGGCCCGACAGATAATCCGGCGATCCAAGTCCATGACTATTGTCAATGGCGAGTTGCATCATTGCAGTGTGTCAGGGGCGTTTCAACGTTGTGTGTCCCCTGAGGAAGGTTGTGAAATCTTACGTGAGATCCATGAAGGAGATTGTGGTCACCACGCCGGTTCAAAATCTTTGGTGGCTAAAGCGTTTCGCCACGGCTTCTATTGGTTGAATGCTCATGCTGATGCGGAAGATCTGGTCAGACGATGTGACGGTTGCCAAAAGTTCTCAAGACGTGCTCATGTGCCGGCTCAAGAATTGAGAATGATTCCAATCACTTGGCCGTTTGCGACTTGGGGACTGGATATGGTTGGGCCTTTCAAAAGGTCCAAGGACAAGAAGACCAACCTTTTGGTGGCGGTTGACAAGTTTACAAAGTGGGTGGAGGCAGAACCCGCTAGCAAGTGTGATGTGGCCACGGTGTTTCAATTCATCAAAAAAGTGATTTTCCGGTTTGGCTTTCCACACAGCATCATCATGGATAATGGTACCAATTTGTCCAAGGGTGCCATGAAGGAGTTCTGCGAACGTGAGGACATCCGACTTGATGTTTCATCAGTAGCCCACCCACAGTCCAATGGCCAAGCAGAAAGGGCTAATCAAGAGATCTTGAGAGGCATCAAACCCCGGCTTATGGTTCCTTTGCAGAGAATGCCGAGTTGTTGGGTGGAAGAGTTACCATCTGTATTATGGAGCATCAATACTACACCCAACAGATCGACAGGATACACACCGTTCTTCATGGTCTACGGAGCGGAGGCGGTTCTCCCTAGTGATATCCGTCATGATTCACCTCGTGTAGCGGCTTATGTTGAAGTGGACAACGAGGTAGCACGGCAAGATGCTTTGGACCTGTTGGACGAGGCGCGCGACATAGCAGCTGCTCGCTCGGCGATTTACCAGCAGGATCTTCGTCGTTATCACAGCTGCCGGGTCAGAACCAGAACCTTTCAAGAAGGAGATTTGGTGCTTCGGCTCATCCAAGACTAGACTGATATGCATAAGTTGTCCCCACCTTGGGAGGGACCTTTCGTGTTCAGCAAGAACCTGCACAACGGGTCATACTATCTGATCGATATTCGAGAGCATAAAGACTGACGTACATAAGAGGAGGAGACCAACAGGCCGTAGAACATAGCTCATCTTCGGCCTTACTATACCTGAGCCATCGGCTCTGCCTATGTACATATTATGACAATGTATATTATGATTAATACAATAAACCGGAGCCTCAGCTAAAGCGGGGTCTCTGTTCTTTTACATCATGTGTGGTTACACGGAGTTTTTCTGTCTTAAAGCGGCCTCCGGTTTACCCCTTGAGTTAGCTTTTCAAAAGCTTCATGTTATATCACTTGGGGGCTTGGTCGTGTCCGAACCAATGCAACACCTTTTGATAGGCGAAAGCCACAAGATCACTTGGGGACTTGGTCACATCTGAACCAGTCACGCCTCTTGATCGGCCTAAGGCCATAGAATCACTTGGGGGCTTTGGTCGAACCCGAACCATCGCTACACCTGTTGAACGGCATAATGCCAATGCATCAATTGGGGACCTGGCTAACTTGAACCATAGCTACGCCTATTGGGGGCTTGGTCGTGTCCGACCATGGTAATGCCACTTGATCGTCTCAATAGCCTCTTTTTGCAAATGGTTTTATAATTGCCTTTGAAATTTTGTTTTCCCTTGGATAAATATTTCTTTTGTTTCGTTTTTAAACCGACAAATTCTCAAATCGGTTCGGCTGTCAATGGACGGAACACGGTCAATTCTTAATCCGGAGACTATTTGCCCAGTTTGATTTTTTTGTTAACATCCTATTATGGAGTAACACGGTGTTTATCATAACCCGGCATGGTTTACATGATAAAACGGCATTATATGTACAGGAGCTGCTTTCTCCTTCGACAGTATGGGTTTATAAACCTCCGTTTCAAGATTGGCCAAAGCCAACTTCATGCCCAACGATGGCAGGTATTTTGTATCACAACATTTGATCATATTCTTAAATTTCATTTCATATATACAGCGATCATAATCTGCCTGGCGGTACAAACGTGGTGGTGCTTTAAGATTTTTTGATTGTAGAAAAATAGTTTGGAGATTTGATCATCCAAAAGAAGCGCAAGTCACAGTAATTATGCACGAAGGCATATCAAAATCAAGTGTATTGGCTAGCCTATTACAAGGCAACATGGTGCCCAAATAAGATCATTGTTTTTCTGCAGAACATAAAAGAGCAGCAATTTAAACCGGCCTCCGGTTCAAGCTTGGTCACCAGCCTGGCCTGATGGTTGCGGGTCATCTCGCGCCGCTTCAACCTCTGCTTCCCTACCCAGCGGCTGGAAATCAACAGTTGTCCAGTCGATTCCAATTAATGCTTGAAAGACAGCTTCATCATTGATTAGCAACGATGGTTCAATGTCAGGAGCATAAGTATGCTTACAGATTGGAGGGATAAGGTTTTCCGCTTCAGGAATTGGTGCAGCCACTCGTTTGTTTTGGTTATCATATTGAGCTTGATAGTGAGACAAATCTGCCTCTTCAACCAATTGACAAGCTAGAGGGCGCACCTCCCGGTTTATCGCTCGCAGATCCTCCTCACTGAACTCTGACCCATCTTCCTTCAAGCTGGGATAGCCTTGAGCCGCTTCAACAGGATCAAAATCCGGCACCCATGCTTTTTCCTGGATTAAGGCATTGATAGCACCGGTTCGAGCAGCAGATTTCTTCAGCTCTTCAACCCGGGCAGGAACCATCGACAGTCTCTTAAGAGTGTCCTGGATCAAGGTGCGCGTCGGGTTGTTATGGGACGCAGTAGAGATGATCCGCTGCGCGCCAGTGTACAATTGCTCTATCAATGTGTAGGCGGCTTTCAATTTCTTCCGCACGTCCGACCCCAAGTGACCAATGCGTGTCCCTGTAATATTACAAAGGATTAACAAGCCGGCAATTCCATAAGAAGGCCGAGTTACTCCAGAAATCAAGAAAGCTTACCAAGATGGCAGCAGTCATTGCATGCACTTGCCGCTTTATGCTGGTCAGTTCGTCCACTACCGGTTTCAGTGGAGCCTCGGCATTTTCTGCTCGCTTGGTTAAAGCAGACTTTTTAGTGGCCCAATACACCCGCTCCTTGTTGAAGCCCTCCTTAAGTTGTTCCATGGCGCTTAAAGTGCTGGTTAATTCCTCTTTTTCTTTAGAGGTTTCAGCTTGTTGGGACTTCAGATTTTCTTGCAGATCGGCGATTTGGCTTTCTCTTTTGTTCAGCTCAGCCTGCATATAGACAGTAATACGATTCAGAGAACGATACAAGAATTGAAGTACCAACCACATAACAAGTTATGCCCTTGGTACTTGGGGGCTAATGCATATTTGCTCTTCATCCTACAATTGTTCATAAAGTCCCAAGCTCAATACAAGTATTCAACTTGGCACTTGGGGGCTAATGGCTATTTGCTCAATTAGTACTGATGCTACAATCTTTATTACCTAAAGTCCCGGTTTAACTACACTAAGTTGAACCGGCCCTTGGGGGCTACATCAGCAAATTCAGAAACATTGAAATTTGCATTGACAAGTCCCGGTTTGAATGGAGATCCTAAACCGGCCCTTGGGGGCTAGGAGAGTTGAAAAGATTGAAACGTACAAACAGAAAAGCATATGGAAGTTACCTCATATTTGTCTTTCATCATGTTAACCAGACCGGCTTCATAGTCACGGCTGGTATATAGCCGGTTCAGATAGCCGGAATGGAGATCTTGGGCGTTCAGAGCGGCATAAGTTGCTAGATCAGCATTCCATTTGCCTTTGCCAATAGCACCAAATTCCTCTTTGGCAGTGTGTCTAGATAAAGCGATGGGGTTGCCTGGATCTGTGCGGCCAATGCCAGTAATAACAACTTCATCATCTTTTACATTGCCGGTTTGCACTCGGGCCGTCGGCTTATCGGTAGGCTTTCATGGGCTAGTGGATCTCTCAATCTGGATGGGGCTTGGGGGCTGGTCAACAGGACCTGAGGTGTCAATATGTGTCTCTTCAGCAACAAAGTCATCATCTTGCGGTGGTGGGTCGTTTGGCACATCTTCACGAATAAGCGCTTGTGGTCCGTGTTACATCCGGTTCAGGAACGGTGTTCTCTTCGGCCGCTTTATCCAGGCGAGCCTTCTTGCTTGGCCTAGGCTTGGCCCTGAAAGAAATAAAAAGGATCAATACAGTATATGTTATAATGTAATACATCAGAAACATCATAAGAAATATGACTCACCCAAGCACCATTTTGAGTGGTGGCAATTTGGGTGGTGATGATTCGCTAGGCGATGAATGGGAAGTGCACGATAATCGGAGTTAGGCCAGTTAAGGTGTCACACCCTGATTTTCATGCCACAACACTTAAGCTAATAAATCATGATAAAATGTGGTTTGACAAAAACTTTTTGAGTGTTTTGGACCTTGCCTTGTAATTGGATTTAGGTGTGTTGTTTGCAAGTGCTCTAAAAATCAAATAAATCCCCCAACTCCTATACTTCCTTATCCTTGATCCAAAACCTTTTCCCAATGATCATGCCATGTGTATAAGCGCAATATAGTATTTTCTTACAAAAATAATTTGGCCAAAAAGTATTTTCAAAATTAGTTTTCCAAAACCCCCCACGAATTGAGGTTTGCCGCAAGTACTTAATTAAGGGCGGTAAAAATCTTTCAGATATGTTTGACTCCTATTAGATATAGGATACCCGGAAAACACAAAATATAATTTTAAAGTTAATTTCCTATTTTATTTAAAGGCTTTTCTTAAGTCCATAAATGGTCTTTAATAGGTTAAAATTATTTTAAAGCTTTAAAATATTTGAGGAAAATTAGGGAGACTCAATGGACATATATTTTCCATATATATGAGTTTCAACACATGGTCATGATCAAAATATTGGACAAAACCTCCCAAAACCATTTACGCCCATTTCAAGGATTTGAAATATTTCTGAAATATTTCTATAAAAATCAAGAAAATTCAGCATGTCACATATGACATTTTGATGATCTTGCTAAATACCATGTCATGGAGAATAAGTATAAACCCATGAAACCCTCTCAAAACCACTTACACACATCCTTTTTAGGGGTTTGAACATTTTTGCCTTTATCAAACATGTCCAAATGATCTCAAACTTGGTGCACATGCTCAAATAGTGTAATAATGCATCTAGACCAAATGGCACAAGTTGGAGAATGTTATCTTGATCAAATTACCCCAAAACCCTCTCGGCGAGAATCAGAATTTGAACAACTTTGTACTACCAACTTTCTCTCCTTACCCCAACTTTTGTGACGAGGTTCACATGACCAAATGAGCCACTACACCAAGTGGTGCATCAAGGAGAAGTGATTTGCTCAACTAGATCTACACAAGTTCATTTCTGCTAATTTCTAGGGTTTACAAAAGTTACATTGTGAACTTTGCCCAAATAATCTCAAAATGGGTGTAAAGGCCCTAATTATATGTGCAAATTCACCTGTGGAATCTCTGCCAAATGGAGTTCATTTGTAACCAAACAAGCATCAGAAACACCTTCGCCATTTTACTAAAACCCTTGTTTGACCTCTTCCACTCTACTCCATGGCCTCCACTTTTTTACCACAGCCCCCTCCTTGACCTCTTCTACCTCCATTAAGTCTTGCCGGCTCTCGGATCAATCATGGAATAGGGTAAAACCCCACTTTCTCTCTCTGGGACGTCACATTTTCTCTCTCTCTCTCTCCAACCTATATCCCTAGTGGTTCAACAGGGCATCAAGGCCAACTCCCTTTGTTTACTCACCCCACAAAGCACCGGACACTAGTGGACACATACAGCACATAAACAATGCCATGGCGTGCAAATCTCAGCCTTCTGGAGCGCTCTGCTCTCTCTGTGCATGCGCACGCCCATTTCAAAGGCCTCCCAGTGTCGACCTTGGGCTCCGGAATCGTGTCCCCAGGCCGCCTCGGCGTCCCACGACCACGCAACAACATGGCCCCTTCCTCCCTCGCCCTCCTTCTCCCTCCTAGAGCTCACCCCGGCCTTGGCCTCGGCCGCGCCCATGCTGCCAGTGCCCCCCTATATAGAGCCGTCCCAGGCTCTTCTTCTCCTCTCTGGACCCCATCACTCCGTGAACCTCTCGGACATGCCCAATCTCCCCTTGTGCCCTCTTCCCACCTCCATGGCCGGAGTGCCGGCCTCCACCTCGATTCGAGCGGGGCAGGCTCTCGGCTCTCTCTCTTCCCCTACCCACTCCGGTACTCCCTCAATGCACCGAGGAGCCTCTACGCCGCCATTCTCTCCACGCATTATGCCGTGTGCTCAGGCCGTAATCTTTGGCCGTGACCTCCTCGCCCAGTCACCCAAACCGTCGCGGATCTGGCGCTTCCGGTATAAGAGGAAGCGAGCGGTGGAGTCGCCCTCCGCCACGATCACTCACGGTGGCGAGCATACGGGGATGCTTTGAAACCGCCCGGAAGCAGCACCGGCCGTCTTGAGACCACCGCCCTCCTCATCTCGCGTCGCCTTGTTAGGGAAACGACCGAGGCGGAGGGAGGCCCCTGGTGGGCCTTGGCTCGTCGATGGACCAGCCCAGCCGGGCCCGCAGCAAGTGGGCGGGATCGCCGCCAGCTTCCCGGCTTCAAGCGAGGCGTATCCGGCTGGGCGCCTTGACGTCACCCCGCTGGCCCAGCGTGAGCAGCTGGGCGACCAGTCTTGGCTGCACTAAGCACGGCCTAGTCGCGCACTAATACGACCCGGATCTAGCCGTTTAGGTGAATCCTTTCCTTTTTCTTTTTTTACATTAACTTGTAAAATCTCCCAAATATTCAAATAAGATCCAAATTTGATGATTCAAATTTCTAGTGACTCTATAAATCATGATCTACCTGTTGGTGCAACATGCACATTTTCGAAATTTTTCTTCCCAAACATTTATCAAATCTTGTTTTTTCCTATTTACATGATGAACTTTAGAAAATCACGGAAGAGCTCAAAATTGATCCAAATGCCATGATTCAAATTCCTAGATGCTTCTAAGTTCATAACTTAGTTTATGAACAGTTTTCTTAATACTTTCTGTACCCCACAAAATAATCAGCCATTTCTTCATGTTTGTAAACTTTGCAAATCCATAGAATATTCATTTGAACTCCAAATCCAGTGAAACCAACTCCTAAATGCTTCTAAAATCATGGTTTTGCTAAATGGGTGCCTCTGCTCATTTTTCAAAAAATATATTTCTATACACTTACGGCAAATCCACAAATCCCTTGATTCCATCATATTGAAATATTCAGAGATATCCATTGATCGAATCCCATTTAAACTACTTTGGTCATACCTCATATGACCAAGGTATCCCTAGAAAGTCCAACTTGCAATTTTAGAGCACTTTTATTTTTGCCTTGTTGTGTTGCTTATTGTGATTGTTTTGACGTTAGTTAATGAAGTAGATGGAATACTTGGAGAAGGACCCGAAGACTTGAAGACTCTGATGAACCAGGCAAGCAGCCCTTTGACCATGTCTATGAAACCCTTTTTATGCATCTCATATAGCACTTTATTATTGTTGCATCGGAAACATGATGAGATTGTAGCCACTTTGGTGGGTTGCCTTCATTCTTCCTCATTGATACTTGCATTGTGCATGACCCTACCTTCTTATGAGGGGTTATCTTGGGGTGGGAATGAATAGGATGCTAAGTAGTGCTACATAAAAGGGCGGGAATATGCATAGAGATGGAGACAAAGTATTTTAAAAAGGACATTTGAAAACCCGTCGGGTGCCACTTATGCTGAGGGAGATGATGAGTTAAGGTAGCCACTTGATGTGAGTGGCGTGCGAAACAAGTGTGTGTGTTGTTTAAGCGGATTAGATTTAAGATTTGTCATTTGTCCCAACCTTACATGCATAACCACTCTACCCTTATATGGGAAAGGGCATTATTGACTACTTAGGCGGAAATGCTAGCTTGGAGCCGCATTACTAGTAGCAGGGGGAGTTGGTGCTCTCTCTCGGGACGGGGTCGTGCCGAGTAGAGTGACCATGGCTGTTTTCACAGACCTTGGATACCTTTGTTGTGTCCCCTCTCGGATATTCACGATCTCTAGTGAGTCTCATTATGATGTACATCGTGAGGATCTGCGGAACAACAGTGGACTCCTTGTTAGTGTCGTCTAGGGAAAGATATTGATGGTGCTTACCGGGTACTTGAAATGCTGCTTGGTCGTGGATGACATGGAAGTTCCCGGATCTTGTGGGTAAAGTGTGCAACTCTGCGAGTGTAAAACTATTGAATAGCCGTGTCCACGGTCAAGGATAGTTAGTGCGGTCTTAAACTTCGTCGAGAGTCTACAACCGTGTGTGTGAGTTGATAAAACTACTTGGGTCAAGTCAAAGGACTTGACATGATTGAGAGTTGAGTTGGTGCCCTCTATTTATGTTGATATCTGCATAACTGTCCTCATGGTTACTTGAATTCCTCATGATGCATGTCTTACAAGTTGTTGAACATGTCATTGCACTCAAAACTAGCTTTCTGCAAAATTTACCTATATCATGCATTGTTGTATCTCGAACCAAAACATGGGTTGCTTGAGTACATTCAAAAGTACTCATTGGCTTGCCACTTGGTTATTTTATTGGCGGGCATGAAAAGAGCAGGATATGATGAAGAATACTTGATGGCGAACATGCGACTAGGGCGCTTCCCAGACAGAATACTGTAGGGTTAAAGGCGAGATGGCATGGGTACAAGTTATCGGCAAAGATTTCGCTGAAATATTATACTCAAGACTTGACCATAATGGTCCTACTTGTATGTCTGGTATGTATGGATGTAAGACTCTTGTTATTCGACTTACGTGTGTTCGGTGAGCATTGATCTGCGGGATCCTGCGTGCATTAAATGATCACGACTTATGAGTGGGGTCCCCTGAAGGTTAAGCCGAAAACAGCCGCTTTAGGACAAGCATTGACAAGAGAGTTGAAGAGACCTCACGAGCGGCGTTTCGAATGGACTGTTCGATGGCAGCGGAGTAACTACCTAAGCTGTCTTGGGGTTGTCTTGTGAAACTTCGTCTGTTGTTGTCTTCATAAGAAAGTTTGGATCCAAATAAGCAAGAGGATGAGAAAATTTAACTTTCCGGTTTGCTTAGATTTTTAGCAAAAGGCAAAGGTTTGAGTCGGAGGAAGAGCAATTACCTCTGACATCGGCCTTGACTTATGACCTCATCATGGCAATAATCATTATCAATAAGGCGTGTGAAAAATAAGCCAAGTGAATCAAGCTCTACCTCAAAGGTAGGATTACCCACATCGCCGTGTGCTTGGTGAGAAAGCGCGATGGTTTTCTTCTTGTGGTGCCTCTTCATGACTTTAGTCTTTGGCCGGGTTGGTCTTTCCGGTTTCTCTGGTTTCTCCGGTTTCTCCTATGGAAGTTTCTTGCTCCAAAACGGATCATCACCCTGTTTGAAAGATGTTGATGTTAAATAATGGGTAAATTGAGCAAGGACAGATTCAATAAAAAAGTAAAGTATAAATCTTCAATTTGGCGGTTTTGTTGGTAGCACAAAAGGAAGCAAGCGGTTCGAGCACGGAGACGGCTTCAGTTCGTTCAATATTTTCTTCTGACCTCTGTAACCGTCATCGTGAGCTGGATGTCAATGATTAGCCATGGCGTCAATCGTAAACCCCTTTGCCGATGTACTCGCACATCAAAGCGGGCCCGGCGGCTTAAAGGGCAATATGCTCAGGATATCAACGGCGAAACAAGATCAACCCCTGTTAAACCGTTAGCCATGAAGGCCCTGAGCTTGGATAGTTGAGGAGCATAGTTGCTTCTCTCCTTGGCAGTCAACCTTTGTGGAAAGGGATGCGTGTTGCATAGCCGCTTCGGACGATAACCAGGAAAGGGATTTTCTTCAGAAGGAGAGGTGTCTTTACAATAAAACCATGTTTGATTCCATTCTTTGGGATGGTACATGCGGTTTAGGCGTGAGGTAGGTGACCTCTTTCCTTTTTGAATCGCCACACCGCCCTAATTACGTATTGGAACCATCGGTAAACTCTGCTGACGGTTTAGATGGAAACAATCTACTGAACAATTCAAGCGTGGGTTCCTCTTGAAAGAATACCTCCACGAGCACTTGGAAGTGACATATGTTGGTTCTGAGTTTGGGCGGTATCTTCTTGAGGCCAATTTGGAAATTGGCTAAGACATCCGGTAAAATTTTGAGCCGGGAGGATTGAAGCCGAGGCTAGATGATCATGAAAACAACAACTTCTCCCTCTTGAGCGTGGGAGGACATTACATGCAAGGGGACCCTCCAATGAATAACCTCTTTACTGCTTAAAGCGCCAGTTTTGACTAAATTATTCAGCTGAATCTCTGTCACGCGAGAGGGAACCCAGTTGCACTCGTACACTTGTTTAGCCATGGTGCAATCTACAAAGCAGTAATTTCGGTTCAAGAATATGTTGGACAAATATACACTCGTGCATACATTGTTAAACCGGAGGAAGTTAATTATAAACCGGAGTTTGCGAAGCGGCAGTACTTGGCTAAGGAATTCTGGCGGTTCAACAAGGGGACTAATGGTATATACCAGTTTGGTAATTATTTTCTACAAAGTTAAACCGCCTGGTCTAAACATTGAAACAATTGAGATTACGGATGAGTAAGTATGCAGAAACAGATTTCACAAGATTCTATTATCGCATTGGATCTGGAGCGTGCTTGTAAAAGGGATAAATATTCAAGACCTAGAAGGAGCAGTGTGGGATCAGTGAAGTAAAGTTATGGATCAGATCTACGGTCCGAACATATCAAAGAAAAGGCGGATGCTAAAAACTACCTATACGGAGCAAAGGTTCACAGATTCATCTAAAGATCTATCCTATATGAGCACAAAGCAGACGATGAACACTAGAAGAACATGGAAACCCTAAGAAGAGATCTGTATTCAAAAGAACAGAAGATTTACTGGAGTTGGAAATGCAGGAGATCGCCGCGGTGCTCTGGTGCGTTCAGGGTGATGCAGCGACCTAGGTTGATGCAGAAGTTGACGGTGGCGGCGGAGCTCCGAATCTGGACGGCTCGAGGAAGACGAAGCAGAAGGGCATGAAGGGAAAAAAGGAAATGACCCTTCGGTCCTATTTATAAGGAAAGGGATATGTGTCAGGCGCGAGAATCAAGGGGCCACGAAACGGAGCTGTCGCCTCGATTGTCGCAGATCTATTAAATAAGGAAGTATCATGGATAGCTTCGTTATGACAGTTGACGTCATTCCGGTTTACAGCAATCAGAGAAGATGACATGATGGCGGTTCACCAATCTATAAAGAGATGTTGAAGATGAAGTTTTTGCTAAGGATTGACATAAAGCCGTTCAAATCAATCTGGGGCCTAATGTTGGGGATATTACTACTGTGCGTAAACCGGCCAGGACAGGCCGGGTTAACTTCATCAGTAGTTAAGCATGTTGAAGCCCATGAAGGAAGAACAGGGCTCAAGGCCCATAGTCGGTTTAAAGCCTGTAGCCATAAACCGGCGTTGGTATGTAAACTTGTATTGTAAGTCAGGAATAAGTAGAGACCGAACCGGACTCGTCTATGAGCCGGTGTTGGGACTCTGTAAACCGACGGGCGTCACCCATGTATATAAAGGCGACCCGGCGGCAATTCAAGGACAACAGACAACAACTTCGAGACTTAGGAGAAGCTTGTTCGCTCCTAGTCATCGAAAACCCATCAATTCCATCACAACTAGGCGTGAGGCTTTTACCTTCATCGAAGGGGCCGAACTAGTATAAACTCTCTTGTGTCCCTGTGTCCGCTTTAACCCCTTCAAGCTAACCCGTCGCGATGGCTCCACGACTAAGTCCTTTCATGAGGACATTTGCCGTGACAAAACCACGACAAGCACCCTACTGGTCTCCTTTTATAAGCAGCGCTCCACCTCCAAAGCTATCGAGTAGCGAGGTGGTAATAAAACGCTGAACATTTACTAGCAGTTTGCTGCATGCAAGGCACCGGGCCAAACAACCTAGATTCCAGCCTATGGAGGCCCATCAAGCGCACCTTGCACCATTTCCATGCCCACTCGGCTAGATTGTGCCATGGAGGCGCGGAGTGGGCTGTGTGTAGCGTACTGAAACACTAGTATAGGACAGGATTAGGGCATATGTTAGTGTATTTAGATTTAAACAAGAGGAAATATAAGTTACTAAAAAGGAGAAAATATAATAGACATTAAATATTTTAGTTAATTATAAGTATTAATCGGGTGACCCATCGGGCGACCACGGGTAGAACCTTATGCCCATACCCTACCCACGACTAATTGGGTTACCCATCGGGCTTACCCATGGGTGAAGATGGCGACCCATACCCTACCCATTCGGGTCGGGTGCCCATGGGCGCGGCCACCCATGGGTCGGATTGCCAGGTTGAATTGACGGTATGGACGACGATGCCGATGAGGAGCAAAACCAAAACCCGCCATTTACTGGACGTTGGACGGCCACTTCGTACGATGTGTACATGGTGGATACACCCAAAGCAACCAACAATGATGACAAAGAAAATCAAGTTCAGAATAAACCTCCTGAGACACAGCACAAATGCCAGCGTCCTCGGCGCCGCTCTAAGTCACGTCGTTCAAAAGATAGCAATACTAGCACCGGAGAAAATAATACTCCGGACGATGCCGAAAACAATGAAGACCTTGTTGAGGTAACATCCGAACAAGAGGAACAAGAAACGGGTAGGATAGCCCCGATGAACAGGCGATGCCCAACGACTCGGAGGACGGTTGTTATTGTCCACTCTCCGAGGATGAGGAAAGCCTCGGCAACGAGGATTTCATCGTACCTGAGGAACCTCTCGAGCAGGAGCGCTTGAAGCGCCAGCTAATAGCCACCGCAAGGAGCCTGAAAAAGAAGCAGCAGCAGCTTCAAGCTGACCAAGATCTGCTCGTCGACAGGTGGACTCATGTCCTGGTAGCTGTCGGATCACGGGTTCCGGCAGACCCTTAAGGTTCGAACTCTGGGGTGCGCGCGGAGATTATGCCCTCTACCTCTCCGTCTCGCAAGGATCTAAACTACTAGAAGAACAACACAAGAGACACAGGGTTTATACTAGTTCGGGCCACCATTGTGGTGTAATACCCTACTCTAGTTTGTGGTGGGTGGATTGCCTCTTGGGCTGATGATGATGAAAAGTACAAGGAAGAACAGCCTCGCGAGGGTCTGCTCTTAGCTAGGACGATGAACTGCTAGGAGGAGTTCAGCCGCCCTTCTCTCTCTCTCTCTCTACTCCCAGAGTCTCTCTAACTGGTTTCTTCGTCCCCCCCCCCTTCCCTGGGAGTGGCTAGTCCTATTTATAGGCAAAGGCCTTGGGCCTCTTCCCAAATATCGAGCAGGAAAGGCGCCAACAATTGGCCAATTCGAAGGGGAACATCTGGTATACTTATCCTGACTAAAGTTGGTCCTCGCCTGCCAAAGGCCCTGTGGTGACGCCGTTCTGGGCTCCACGATGACCTCCTTCCCACCGTTGGACTGGTCTTGGTCTCGTTGCACCGAAATGGATGCCTTTGCTTGATCCTCTCGCCTCGCTTGCCCCATTGCACCAAGAGGAAAGGGAGACACCCTTGTGGCTGGCGCCCACCTGGCACCCTTGGCCGTCATGAAAGCTTGCGTCATGGGCACCTCGTGAGTACCTGCCTTGATCTCTCGCCTCCTCGTGAGCCAAGCCTGATGAGGCCGGCGCTGAGGAAGCGCCGTGTCGTCCGCCCGCAATCTTGGCCCCTCGCGAGGTCTTGGGTCTTGTGTTGATGAAGTTGGGCGTCTTTGGGCCCCCTTTGAAACCACGCCTTGAGGCAGGCGAGCGAGCAAATGCAGGGACCCTCGTTCCCGAAGCGCCCGTGATAGCCCCGAGCACAAAGCGGCGCTTCCGGACTTGGCCGTGCCGAGAGGCGAAAAGGCAAGGGCGAAGCGCCGCGGGCCCTAACAGCCGGCGGCCTTGAGCGCCGCGTGGCGGTTGATTGGACGTCACGATGAACGCATGGATTGGACAAGTCCCTGCATGCAGATCGTGTCATGATTACCTGTGATCGGGGAAGCTGACGGTTGGCCTTCGCCGGCTATACGTACGGCACCGCGCGTGCCCTTCCTGTCCATCTCTCTTTGCTTCTCCTTCTCTTCCATGGCTCCGTCGAGGAGGTTTTCGGCTGCGGAGAAGGGGAAGGCCCTCCAGGTTGAGCTTGCTTCTCCTCCACCCAAGCGCGGCCGCGGGCGCCCTCGGAAGCACCCCGTGGCCGCCTTGGCAGCGTCCCGCGGTCATGGGGACAGTTCAGCCTTGATGGCCAGGCGAGCCGCCCGTGGCCGGGCGCGCTTGGTCGCGCTCCCCGAACCCAGCGCTTTCGCGCAGCGCAGGTGCTGCCGGAGTTCGTCATATGGTCGGAGGAGCCGACTAGCGCTCGGCTCCAACTCCCTCGCTTCCTCCTTGGTGAGCTCCCGTTTGGTGTCCCGGGTGGCCTCTGGCTTCAGGCGGATGGCTGCTGCAGCCGGTCCTCATGGGTTGCGCTGGAGGTCTCCACCACTGGGAGCTTGGCCTTGACCTGCAGCTGGCAGGCGTTCGCCCATGCTCGCGGCCGGGGGCGCCCGTGCACCCTGCACTTTAGGTTCGATGGCGACGCCACCCTCTACGTGAGGGTGTTTGGTGAATATGGTCGCCGCGCAGGGTGCTGCCTCGAGGACGAAGACCGCGGCCGGGGACCCAGCCCTGACGACGATGGAGGGGGCAGCGCCCGCGCGGCTGGTGGCGCCCGAGGCTCCCCAAGCTTCATCAACTCTTCTTCAAGCGACTCCTCCAGTGGGGGCCGCAGCCAGCCCCCACGCCGTCGAGCCTGCTTGGGTGCCCCGGTGAAGCGCGAGACGGACTCCGCTTGAGCTCCGGAGGCATCCTGAGTCGCCTCCGCTGGCCAGTGTGAGGCGAGCCGCGCCGGGCTTGTCCTTTCTTTTCTTTTGTTTCCTGCGTAATAGAAAACAGCTGCATGGAGCCCCGCGGGGGCGTGTTGGGGGTTATTGCTGTCAACAATTACCTTGATTTCGTTTTCGCGCTTTTCGGCTGTGTGTTTGCATGTAGATAGTTCCCGGCCTCACCCGTGGGGGGGGGGGCGACCGACCCAGGCCCTGTGTGTGTCGCGATGCCCGAGGGGCACGGATGGGAGGGGTGCTCCCGCAATGGACCCGGGTCATGATACTTTAGAACGATTCAGAATAGGAACCCTCGCGAGGGCGCTCGGCTGCCCTCCCTCGCGAGGCCTTTCGTAAGAGGACTCAAAACGAGGGAGTGAAAATCGACGGAACACAAACCAACGTTGGCAATAATTTCAACAAGACATCAACTGCGAACAAAGCAAACCAACTGCGGAAAGCAAATGAAAAAGCCGCGTTCGGCACCTAATCTAGTCGTCGACGTCTTCTCACCAGTGCGGAGCTAAGTGCTGCCACTGGGCGTGGGAGGGAGCCCCAAGGCCTGAGGCCGGCGCTCCTGAGACTCCGGGGCGTGGACAGCCCCACTCATTATTACGTGAGAGTGTCACGGGCGGCGAGCTTCACAGGCGTTGGCCTTCTTCACAGGCACCGGGCCTTTCTTCTTGGGGGTAATGAGCTTCACAGGCACTTGCCTTCTTCACAGGCTCTGGGCCTTTTCCAAAAAGGGATGGCTTCACAGGCATTCGCCTTCTTCACAGGCTCTGGGCCTTTCCAAGAGAGGGAGGATCTTCACAGGCGTTCGCCTTCTTCACAGGCTCTGGGCCTTTTCCAAAAAGGATAATCTTCACAGGCATTCGCCTTCTTCACAGGCTCTGGGCCTTTTCCAAAAAGGGATGGCTTCACAGGCATTCGCCTTCTTCACAGGCTCTGGGCCTTTCCAAGAGAGGGAGGATCTTCACAGGCGTTCGCCTTCTTCACAGGCTCTGGGCCTTTTCCAGAGAGGATAATCTGCACAGGCCTTCGCCTTCTTCACAGGCTCCGGGCCCTTTCCCAACAGATGACCTTCACAGGCATTCGCCTTCTTCACAGGCTCCGGGCCCTTTCCGAACAGATGATCTTCACAGGCATTCGCCTTCTTCACAGGCTCTGGGCCTTTTTAGGGGTAAAACCTCCGGAGGTGCTTTGGATGTTCCAGCGTTACGGATCGGCTCCCCTCCCGAGTCTCCAAGCGCCTGGAGCTGGCACGGAAACATGAACAACCTTGAGCAGGCCCTCCCACATGGGAGAGAGCTTGTGCAGCCCTTCCATGGAGAGAACCGTGCGAGCACGAGGTCTCCTACCTCGAGAGTCCTGAGGCGGATGTTGCGGCGGTGATATTGTCGTGGCGCCCTGTTGGTACCTACGCCGCTTTGCTTCCGGCTTCTCGTGCGTGTTCCTCCCCGGTCTGAGGTCCATCCCCCACATGGCGTCTGCTGCGCCTCATCGAGCGCTAGGACCAGCGGCGGGCGCGTCGACCTCATGAGGGAGGACTGCTTGGCTCCATAGACCCGGGAAGAGCAGGATCTCCCGGTCGGCTTGGTCGCGGTTGTGCGGATGGACCACAACATGGACTGAAGCTCATCGTACCATCCTCTGCCGTGAGCCTCCGACTTCTTCTTGAGCGTCACGGTCTTGAGGCCCCTCGGGACCTCTGCGTTAACCGCTCGGCACAGCCGTTGCCGGTGCGCCACCGGCGTAGCATATCTGCGTTCCAAGGTTAGCACAGTATGTTTTGAAGAGGTTACTGGTGAACTGCGAACCGTTGTCCGTGATGATGCGGTTCGGCACCCCGAACCGGCTCACGACCCCCCAGATGAACTTGACCACGGAACCTGCGGGGATCATGCGGACAGCCTCCACTTCTGCCCACTTGGTTAATTTGTCCACGACGACGAAGAGGTAGCGGTAGCCCCCTGGCGCCCGAGGAAATGGGCCCAGGATGTCCAGCCCCCAGACTGCGAACGGCCACGAGAGGGGGATGGTCTGCAGGCCTCCTGCCGGCTGATGAATCTGCTTGGCATGAAACTGGCAGGCTTCACAGGCCCTTACCAGTTCGACAACGTTGTTGAGTGCGGTGGGCCAATAGAAGCCACTGCGGAATGCCTTGCCAACGAGGGTCCGTGATGATGAGTGATGTCCGCAGTCCCCGCCGTGTATGTCCTCCAGCAGTTCCTTTCCTTGCTCCCTGGAGATGCAGCGCAGGGATACGTCGTTCGGCCGCTTCCGGTAGAGCTCTCCATCCCTGATGCAGTACGCCGTAGCCTGCCGCGCTATGCGCTCTGCTTCCTCCTCCTTCTCCGGCAGTGCCCCTTGCGTCAAATAGCTCCGGAGTTCCGTGATCCAGCACTCCTCCTAAGGTTCCATAGTCGAGGCAGGTATGCCCCACGAGGTAGGGGCGCCCATGAAAGAGCTCCCGAGGTAGGTGGCTGGGGGAGTTCCTCCCGAGGCTGAGCAGTGTTTGATAATGCCGGCTGGGCTGAGGGCTTGAAGAGCCGCTCTTCGAAGACGCCAGGCTCCTGAGGTAACCACCTGGACGCCCGTCTGGCGATGTCATCGGCCTCCTGGTTGGTGCCACGGGGCACGTGCTTCAACTCCAACCCCCAGAACTGCTTTTCCATCCTGCGGACCTCCACTAGATAGGCTTCCATGTGGTCATCCTTCGGCTCATACACCTTGTTGGAGAAGTTGACAAGGAGCTGCGAATCGCCCTTGACGGTGAGGCGCTTCACCCCCAGAGCTGCCGCGGCCATGACCTTCAACCCCGCTTCTCGACCCTCATACTCCGCAATGTTGTTGGAGACCTTTTCACCTTGCTGGAAACAGAGTTGGATGGCGTAGTAGAGTTTGTCCTGAGTGGGCGATATCGGCCACCGCCTCGGCCCCGGCGCCGTGCACGAGAAACGCCCATCGAAGTACATGACCCAGCCTTCCGGCGCCTCGCTCCCTGGGGAGAGGGAATGATCCTCGTTGTCCTTGAGGCCTGGTGCCTCCGTCCATTCCGCCACGAAATCCGCTAATGCTGCTCCTTTGGTATTGACCACAGTGGAAATGTGAACTCGAGCTGAAACGCTTGCAGTTCTATGTTCCACTCGGCGACCCTTCCGGCTGAGTTAGGGCTCCTGAGCACTCTCTCCAAGGGGTATGACGAGACAAACTTGATGGGGTGACCCTGGAAGTAGTGACGCAGCTTGCACGAGGCCACCAGTAGCGCGACGAGGAGCTTCTGAGGCATAGGGTACCGTGCCCTCGCGTCCCATAACACCGTGCTGACAAAGTAGACTGGGTGCTCGACAAGGTTGAGGGCATCAGTGTTCGTGGCGCCCTCCGGAGGCAAGGACGCCTCGCAAGGTGACGCGGCCTCGGGAGGTGGACCGTCCAGGCGGGTGGCCTCTCCTGCCTCCGGTGCACTCTTCTGCGGCTGTTCTTCTTCAGCCATGGTTACATCTCCTGTGGGCCTTCCTTGTTCCTGCTTTGCCTTATCTCGAGCCACCGCTGTGGTTCTGATTTGGCGCTCCTCCCTAACCGCCACCAGGGCTGCGCTGGCAGAGTAGGGAGTGGCGCCGAGTAAGCGGCGGGGTTCTCGAGGGCAGAGCCACCATGGCCAGGGGACTGGTCAGGTACCTCTTGAGATCTTGAAATGCCTTATCTGCCTCTTCAGTCCATTCAAAGGGCCCCTTCTTCTTCATTAGCTGAAAGAACGGCAGCGCTCGCTCCCCCAGTTTGGAAATGAAGCGCCCTAGTGCGGTCACGCGTCCAGTGAGCTTCTGCATTTCCCTGAGGGTCTTCGGCGGGCTCATGTCCTCGACCGCCTTGACCTTCTCCGGGTTAGCCTCGATGCCTCAATGGGACAGGAGAAAGCCCAAGAGCTTGCCTGAGGGGACCCCGAACACACACTTCTCCGGGTTGAGCCGCAGGTTCACTGCGTCGAGGCTCGCGAAGGTCTCCTCCAGGTCTTGTATCAGGGTCTTGGCCTCCCGAGATTTCACCACAATGTCGTCAACGTAAGCTTCGACATTCTTCCCGAGCTGCGGACCCAAGGTGATGTGCATCAGCCGCTGAAAGGTTGCCCCTGCGTTTCGCAGCCCGAACGGCATGCATGTATAGCAGTACACCCCACAGGGGGTTAGGAAGGCGGTCTTCTCGACGTCCTCTACCGCCATCTTGATCTGGTGATATCCATAGAAGGCGTCTAGGAAGCATAGCAGGTCGCACTCCGCGGTGGAATCGACGATCTGGTCGATGCGGCGGAGCGGGAACGGATCTTGCGGGCATGCCTTGTTGAGGTTGGTGAAGTCGACACACATGTGTTCCTTTCCCCCCTTCTTGAAGTAGCGGCGGTAGGTTGTGCCAACCAATCCGGGTGTCGGACCTCATGAATGACCTCGGCTACTAACTTGCGGGTTTCCTGGATGATGAAGGCCTGATTCTCTGCGGACTGCCGCTGGCTTTTACCTTCCACAGGCGCATGTTTGGGCACACGTTGAGGTGATGCTCGATGACGCCCTTGGGGATCCCTGCCAACTGATCAGGCTCCCAAGCGAATACTTTCTTATTTGCACGCAGGAACCTGACTAGGGCCTCCTCCTGTTCGGGCTCGAGGTTGGCGCCTATGGTGAAAGTGGCACCGGAGGACCCGTCCTCGTCGACAGGTATCTGCTTGGTTTCGGCCTAGTCCTGGGTGAACAACTGCTTCTTCTTGGCGGGCGCAGCCCCCTTGGGCTCGGGGGTCCCTGCGTCGGCGGGGTGTGCGGATGCCGCCGTCTTGAAGGCGAGCTTGAGTACCCATGAGTGTCCCAGTGTCCCGATGTCACGGTGAGGACACCGCTGCTCCCGAGCATCTTCATGAGGTTGTCGCCCGGGTGCGTATGCGTAAAGCCTGAGCTAGCGCTGGGTAGCCGAGGATGGCGTTGTAAGGGAGGCCGTTGGGGGCGATGTCGAAGTCGACCATCTCCGTGCGGAAGTTGTCGTAGGTGCCGAAGGTTACTGGGAGCCGGATCTGTCCCAAGGAGCTAGATGATCCGCCCCCAATGCCCGAGAAAGGCCGACTGGGCTGCAGCCGCTCCCGGGCTATGCGGAGGGGATCGAAGGTCTCACCTGAAAGCACACTGAGGCCCGCGCCGCCATCGACGAGGGTTCTGGTGACGGCCACCTGGCAGATGGTGGGGGTGCACAACATGGGGAGCGCGCCCGAGCCAGCCGAGTTGGCAGGGTGATCCTCCGAGCTGAAAGTCAGACCGGCCTCTGGCGCCACCCGGCTCGTGGGAGCCCCTGCCGTCTTGAGCGGCAGCGACGGCGGACAAAGCGGCAGCGTGGCGACTTGTGGGCGGCGCTGCGAGCCGCCCGGAAGCCGCAGCGACCGGTGGTGTTGATGTAGCGGTGCGATCATCTCGCCATGCGCAAGCGAATCTTTGAGATGGCGCTTCTTTGCTTGTTCCGCCGAGCGGTGGCGGCGTTGATGGCGGCTGACGAGGAGCAGCGATGGCGCCCACCGGCAGAGCCGTTTGGGCGACGCGGAAGCGATGGCGGCCCGGCTGGCGAACTGGCGTCGTCGGACATGGGCTGACTCGGAGGAGAGCGGGCGGTGGAAGAACAAATTCAGCGCACCTACAGCGCGCCAAATGTCAGATCACGGGTTCCGGCAGACCCTTAAGGTTCAAACTCTGGGGTGCGCGCGGAGATTATGCCCTCTACCTCTCTGTCTCGCAAGGATCTGAACTACTAGAAGAACAACACAAGAGACACAATGTTTATACTAGTTCGGGCCACCATTATGGTGTAATACCCCTACTCTAGTTTGTGGTGGGTGGATTGCCTCTTGGGCTGATGATGATGAACAGTACAAGGAAGAACATCCTCGCGAGGGTCTGCTCTTAGCTAGGATGATGAACTGCTAGGAGGAGCTCAGCCGCCCTTCTCTCTCTCTCTCTGCTCCCAGAGTCTCTCTAACTGGTTTCTCCATCCCCCCCCCTTCCCTGGGGGTGGCTAGTCCTATTTATAGGCAAAGGCCTTGGGCCTCTTCCCAAATATCGAGCGGGAAGGGCGCCAACAATTGGCCAATTCGAAGGGGAACATCTGGTACACTTATCCTGACTAAAGTTGGTCCTCGCCTTCCAAAGGCCCTGTGGTGACGCCGTTACAGGCTCCACGATGACCTCCTTCCCACCGTTGGACTGGTCTTGGTCTCGTTGCACGAAATGGATGCCTTTGCTTGATCCTCTTACTGCGCTTGCCCCCTTTGCACCAAAGAGGAAAGGGAGACACCCTTGTGCTGGCGCCCCCAGCACCCTTGGTGCGTCATTGCTTGCGTCATGGGCACCTCGTGAGGTACCCCGCCTTGATCTCTCCGCCTCCTCGTGAGCCTGCCTGATGAGGCCGCTTGAGGAAGCACCTCGTTCCGCCCTTGAGGCTTGCCCCTCGCCGAGGTCTTGGGTCTTAATGTTGATGAAGTTGGGCGTCTTTGGGCCCTCTTTAGAAACCACGCCGCAGGCGCGAGCGAGCAAGGCTGGGGACCCTCGTTCCCGGAACGCCCGGCAGTAACCCATGAATCTGACCTCGAGCAGCCCAACCAAGAGTTACCCGAAGCGAAGATTGCTACCTCAGTTCGATGAAGAGGCGCCGGAGCCCATACCTCCCTCGCGTAATGCGGCTGATCGACCACTACGCGGTCAGGACAGTGCGGTGGACCGAACACCACGTGGTCAGGATAGAGCGGTAACTTAGGCCGAACAGCAGCCCGCCCCACCGCCACGTAAAAATAGAGACAAAACAATTTGGGGTCATACATACGACCTTCGGCAGGACCTGGATAGTAGAGCAGGATATACCAGATCGATTTACGGATCGCGGGGACGTTCCTCGACACGCGATGATGGATACCTATTCAGACGTGACAAACCTAGTCACACCCGGGCCGACAACCGCCGACGAACTCCATCAGAGCTACGTCGCGATGCGGCCAGATATAGAGGCGCCGCACACCCTCTTTGCTTCACTGATGAAGTAATGGACAATGAATTCCCCGAAGGGTTCAAACCCGTGAACATCGAATCATACGATGGAACAACCGATCCCGCGGTATGGATTGAGCACTTTATTCTCCACATCCACATGGCCCGTGGGGATGCCCTTCACGCCATCAAATACCTCCCACTAATACTCAAAGGGCCAGCTCGGCACTGGCTAAATAGCCTGCCTGAAAATTCTATTGGCTGCTGGGAGGACTTGGAAGAAGCTTTCCTCGACAACTTCCAAGGTACATATGTCCGGCCACCTGATGCCGATGACCTAATTCACATAGTCCAACAGCCTGGAGAGTCAGCCGGGAAATTCTGGACTAGGTTCCTAACTAAAAAGAACTAGATCGTCGACTGTCCCGATGCCGAAGCCCTAGCGGCCTTTAAACATAGCATCCACGACGAATGGCTCGCCCGCCACCTCGGCCAAGAAAAGCCAAAATATATGGCAGCCCTTACGGCACTCATGACCCGCTTTTGCGCGGGTGAGGATAGTTGGCTGGCTCGTAGTAAAAACATAGCCAGCGAGGCAGGTCCCTCCGAGGTTAAAAACAGCAATGGCAAGCTCCGACGTAACAGACACAAACGCCGAAGCAATGGTGATAATACCGACAACACTACAGTCAACGCCGGATTCAGCGGCTCCAAGTCCAGCCAGCGGAAGAAACGTACAAAAGGAACAATCAGGGACCATCCAGCCTGGACCGCATACTCGATCGCCCATGCCAGATACATGGCACCCCAGACAAACCAGCCAATCATACCAACAAAGATTGTTGGGTTTTAAAACAGGCCAGCAAATGAAACACCGAGAACAGGGAAAAGGGATTGCAAAGCGAGGACAACGACGAGGAGCCCCGCCAACCGAACACAGTGGGACAGAAGAAGTTTCCCCCTCAAGTCAAAACAGTGAACATGATATATGCTACACACATCCCCAAAAGGGAGCGCAAGCGCACACTCAGGGACGTCTACGCGATAGAGCCAGTCGCCCCAAAAATTCAATCCACGGTCGTCATTCCTGATCACCTTTGATCGTCGGGATCATCCGACTAGTATCCATCATGGCGGTTCAGCCGCGCTAGTCCTCGACCTAATCATTGATGGATTTCACGTGACGCGCGTCCTTCTGGACGGAGGTAGCAGCCTTAATCTGCTCTATCAGGATACAGTGTGCAAAATGGGCATTAATTCATCACGGATCAAGCCCACAAAGACTACCTTCAAAGGAGTCATACCAGGTGTAGAGGCCCGCTGTATGGGCACAAACACACTAGAGGTTGTCTTTGGATCTCCGGACAATTTCTGAAGTGAGGAGTTAATCTTTGACATCGTCCCCTTTCGCAGCGGCTATCACGCACTGCCCCGACGGACCGCATTCGCTCGATTCAACGCAGTGCCACACTATGCTTATCTCAAGCTCAAGATGCCCAGTCGACGTGGCGTCATAACGGTCAATGGAAATACGGAACGCTCCCTCCATATAGAAGAGCACACAGCTACCTTAGCAGCAGAAGTACAGAGCGGCATTCTCAAGCAGAACCTTAATTCGGCCGCTGAGCCCACGGACACCGTTAAGAGGGTCCGAACTACCCTGCAGGAGGACAACTCGGCTCATCAGGAGCTAGACTAGCAGTTCGGCCTCCGTCTCAGTCCTGGTCAAGTGGTGGCGTTCGCACCGCGCGTACATAACTATGCACTCAAAATTCCATGGGCATCGACGGAGGCATAGCTAGCTTGTGATCCAGAGTACGGCTCAACTGGCACCGGATACACACACACTTTCACTTTTGTCCGTTTCCATTTCAGGTTTCAATCCTGCAGGCCCCATCTGATGGCCTCATCACTGGTCCTCTTGAAGGATAAACACACCAAGACGGCAAGAAACACAGACGTATGGGGAATTTTTAAGGTGGTTTCGTTAATGACCACTCTACCTGTTTTTCAGGACCCACACGCAGCTCTCCCTTTGTTTTTGGCATGTTAAATAGCCTGTTGCTTATCGCACCGCTTGTATCAATGCGCCTTGACGTATTAATCAAATCACAATGGAAACAGTTCGCGGCCCGAGCTTTGGGCCCCAGCCTATCACCTTTGCACCCTTTCTGTTTTATTTTCTTTTTTTTCTCCTGTGGGTAACCTTATCAGGTAGCACCCGTACACTTTGGTATGTTTCATATTTGACAGGGGCTTCATAGCACCCCGCACTATGGCAACAAAAGTTCGAACACCTTTTATAGTATAGTTCGGCACCCCAGATTTAGCATTATATGCATTGGCTCTGAATCATGTCTTTGGTCAATAGTTGGGTTGCTCGGCTCCTGTGCTTGCTACCTTACGTTCTGCTGTATTGGCTAAGGTAGTAAAGGGATAACTACTGCGATTGTGCCTTGGTTCATCCAAAGGAGCGCCTCAGTAGAGAAAGCCGAAAACCGACTGTCATGATGCGGTGAGAGCCGGTCAGCTCTTCGGAGGTTGCAAATCGTTGGAGATTTCTTCCGCATTACGCGAAGGATCGGTACTTCCTGATCAGGCGCTTATAGCACTCTAGTTCGGATACTAGGGGCTAAGCCAACATTTCTATTGTCAAACTCCTATGGCTAAGTGAGGGCGTTAAAGTCGCATAGTCTGATTACATGGTTCATTGTGCTAAACAATTCCTTTAAGGACCATATAATTGGATCAAGAGTGTTTAGATTCCATCCCGAACACCTCCGTACTACCTACATGAGGCGAGAAGGCGGCGGTAGCCAACCCTCGAGATATCATACAACATGGCCGCCTGAGGAGGTAAATTTTTAACATAACAAACATTATATTACAAACCCACTTTGTTTTATCATAAAAGGTAGAGGCAACCTTTCGAATGCATTCATTCAAAGATAATGTCTTGCGAACACGATTAATCGCTACAATATGAGACCCTCTCGGGGCGTCTCCAAAATACCGCTCGGGTGTGCGGTGCTCCTTGCCCTCGGGTGGCCCCTCGGTCACAATCATGACGGCATCCATCTTCGCCCACCAGACCTTGACACTGGCGAAGGCCATACACGCGCCCTCGATACAGACGGACCGCTTGACGGCGTTCAGCCGAGGACAGGCATTCACCAGCCGCTTCACGAGACCGAAGTAACTGCTGGGTATAGCTTCTGCTGGCCACAGCTGGATTATTAAATCCTTCATGGCCAGTTCGGCCACCCTGTCCAGTTCGACCAGCTGTTTTAGCTGATTGCTGAAGGGCACCGGATGTTCTGGCACAAAATATCGTGACCAGAACAACTTCTCCGTTGAGCTCCCTTCTTTGGCTCGGAAGAACTCCGCGGCGTCGGACACACTACGTGGCAGATCAGCAAAAGCCCCTGGAGAACTACGAATCCGGGTTAGTAAAAGATACTTCCTCTTCACATACTTGCTTTCCATACTAAATGCCCTACCCGTCGCGATCTTCCTGGAGGGCGCCATGGGCCTCATTCCGGGCCGTCTCTGCGCTCTGACGAGTTCGTTCTCTTGAACCGATGCATCGCGATCCAAGGTCTCGCACTTCCTCACCGCGTCCTAGAGCTCTTGCTGGACCTCGTTGACCCGGGCCTTGAGCTTTTTACGGGCGGCCTGCTCCTTGTGACCTTCCCTCGGCTTGGCCGGCGGGGCCTTTTTTAGGGCCTCGACCTCGGTCGTCGCTCCTATACATATCATGACACTTCGGTCAATATATATCATTTTACTCTTTTCGAATATATAACCGGCTATTACATACCTTGCTTCTCCTGGAGCTGCCTCCTCACCTGGCCGAGCTCCTCCTCGTCTTGCTCCAATCTCTGCTTCAGTCCGGAGACTTCGGCAGTATGCGAGGCCGCGGCCAGCAGCGACGCCTGCATATTCATTTCAGACATATTTAGTTAGTTTCCTGCAATAAGGGGTTGGACCTCTGTCCGGTTTTTCTTTTCGAACACCGGACAGTGTCTCACGGGCTACTGCCTGTATTGGGATCTTCTTTTTTTGCATCTCTTACCTCAAAACCTGTCAGCAGGCTGCTACAGGCTTCGGTTAGTCCGCTCTTGGCGGACTGAACCCTTTCAATTACCGTGCCCATAAGAACACGATGCTCATCCACAATGGAAGCGCCTCGCAGCGCTTCCAGCAGATTATTCGGTGCCCCTGGTTGGACAGGGGTCACCGGCGGAATGGGCATACCCCCCTCTCTCGAAGGAGGTTGCACACCGGATTCCGATTGGTCTCCGAAATCGTATTCGGCTGAGGGCCGAACTGAATACGGCCCTCATCACCTCTCTCCATGGGGATTTGCTCCCCTTGGTGTCCGGCGACGGAGGTTTCGCCTTCCGGTGCCTCCTAAACCTCCCCTGGCCTAGGAAGCTCCTTCGGGACAGTACCTCGGCGTCGCCCTTGGCCTTGGGAGAGTAAGCGGCCGGTGGTGACTCGTTTTCCATCGCCCTTGAGTCCAGCGAACCCCTTGATGAGGATCGTTGGGAGCTGTCGTGAGCCGGACTGCAATAGCAAAATTAACCATGTGAGTATGATGAAGAGGAGTGGCAGGATATATGGGTATGTACGAGTCTTAGCACTTACGATACAGCCCGGGGCTTAGTGCGGGGTCGTCGCTCCGGACTGCTGTCAACATCCCACGCGGAGTTATCCGCGAGGGAGCCCTTCCCCTTCTTGGACGTCTCCGCCTCCAGATTCATGGAGGCTGCCCTCTTCCTCTTTCCCCCGATAGGAGGAGGGATCTCCTCCTCCTCCTCGTCATCGTTGTCCTCGGTGGCGGAGGGATGGGTCTCGTCGTCTTCGGACGTCGCATCCGAAGCACATTTGCGACGGGGGCCGCCTTTGGCCCCCTTGGCCTTCTTTTCCGGCCGCCGATAGGGCGCCGGAACCAGCATCTTTGCCAGGAGCGGGATGACTGGCTATTCGGGCAGCGGAGCCGAAGTCTCGATCCGCTCTACTCTCTCCGTCCACACCTGAAAAAATACAGCAAAGATTAGGCATCCTCCTTGAATAGACAAGTAGAAGGTACGCCTTGAGAAAAGGAGAACTTACCGCATTGGCGGGATGGGTGTGATCATGCCCACGATCCGAATCTATGAGCGGCGGCTTCTCGTTGCCCTTGAAGAGCAACTTCCAGGCATCTTCGTGAGTAGTTCTGAAGAGCCCCCCTAGGGTCTGGTGCTTCTCCGGATCAAATTCCCATAAAGCGAAGCTTCGGCTTTGGCAGGGGAGAATCCGGTGAACCAGCATCACCTGGATCATGTCGACGAGCTTGATATTTTTATCTACCATACTCTGAATGCACGTTTGTAGCGCTATCAGCTCGTCTAATGCAGACCAGTTGGGGCCCTTCTCCGTCCAGGAGGTGAGCCGCATTGGGGCTCCGGCCTTGAACTCAGGAGTTGCCGCCCAAGTGGCGCCGCGTGGCTCTGTGATGTAGAACCACTGCTTCTGCCGCTCCTTAACAGTCTCCACAAAAGTGCCTGTGGGCCAAGTGATGTTGGGCATCTTGCTCACCATGGCGCCTCCGCACTCCGCATGCTGACCATCCACCACCTTCAGCTTCATGTTGAAGATCTTGAGCCATAGGCCGAAGTGGGGCTGGATGTAGAGGAAGACCTCGCACACGAGAATGAATGCTGAGATGTTGAGGAAGGAGTTCGGGGCTAGATCATGGAAATCTAGCCCGTAATAGTACATCAGTCCGCAGACGAAAGGGTGAAGTGGAAACCCCAGTCCGCGGACGAAGTGAGGGAGGAAAACTACCCTCTCAGTAGGCTTCGGGGTGGGGATGACTTGCCCCTTAGTGGGCAAACGGTGGGCGATTCCTTTCCCCAGATACTCGGCAGCCTGAAGCTAGGTGATGTCCTTCTCCTTGACGGAGGAGACCATCCACTTGCCTTGGCCTCCGGATCCGGACATGATTGAGTGCTTCCTTGAGAAGGAGAAGATGGGAACTTGGGCGCTGGAGCTAGAGAATGGAAGGATAAAGAGGAAGAGAAGGCGTGGGTGAAGAAAGGGAATCCTTATCTCCTTATAAAGGTAGTGAATATTGAACGTCTCCCCACTCGCCTTAAAACTCGCCTGTTCCCAAGGGTTGTGTAAACAACACAGTTGGATTACCCACACCCGTATTGATGAGAATCCCGCAATAAGGGGACACGATCTCCGCTTCGACAAGACATGCCAATGGCAACCACATCTCGAAACGTGGAGCAGAAGACGAAAAATGGTTCAAAATTATGACCGGGCGGATGTGATGTCATGTTGAAAAAAGTTGTCAGCGCATTGGACTCGTGGAATATTATATTCTCTGTGGTTGTGTGTGGTGTGTGTGTTACAGGTCCGGACACAATCAATACGTCTGAAGACTATCTTGGAGTTCGAAAGGAGGAGCGCCCCTTGCAATGCCGAAGACAAATCTGCGCGCCAGATACCTCGTCATTGAAGTCAGGTTCAGGGGCTACTGAGGGAGTCCTGGACTAAGGGGTCCTCGGGCGTCCGGCCTGTTAGCCATGGGCCGGACTGATGGGCTATGAAGATACAAAGACCGAAGACTTTACCCGTGTCCGGATGGGACTCTCCTTGGCGTGGAAGGCAAGCTTGGCGATCAAATGTGTAGACTTCTTTCTTTGTAACCGACCTTGTGTAACCCTTGATCCTCCCGGTGTCTATATAAACCGGAGGACTTAGTCCGGAGGGGGGAGACTTATTACCATAGTCATACAGGCTAGACTTTTATGGTTTAGCCATTACGATCTCGTGGTAGATCAACTCTTGTAATACTCATATTCATCAAGATCAATCAAGCAGGAAGTATGGTATTACCTCCGTAGAGAGGGCCCGAACCTGGGTAAACATCGTGTCCCCTGTTACCATCGACCTTAGACGCACAGTTCCGGACCCCCTACCCGAGATCCTCTGGTTTTGACACCGACAGGTGGGCTGAAGCCCAAGTGAGGCAGGGGCTTTCTCTCCCCTCTGCTTTTCCTTTTCTTTTCTTTAAAAAAAATCTGTTTTAGCTATTTTAGGCCATTTAGACACTTTGCAAAAATGTTGGTTCACCACCAATATTACCAGAAGAATATTTTCCACATGATGAACATTTTAGTTTTCATGTTTGAGCATTTTTGAATTTCACACATAATTTGAAATTCAATTCACCTGGAATTTGAAAGAGATAAGAGACAATGATGAACAAACACTTGTTTAGAAAGAGGATTAACTTAACCCCAGGGATTACTGTAGCATCATTACACCAGGGTGTTACACCATGGATTTGGGAGGAGGGTTAGTATTAGTGGAACTGCCGTAATGTGAAAGGACGGGATGACTAGGAGTGAACTGTCGTAATGTTAAAGGACGTCTGGGGACGAGTAGGAGCGAACTGCTAGCGGTTTTTCGATTGTAAAAATGCTGAGTGGGGCATGCGAATGGCAGGGTAGTGGCTTGTTGGTTCATAAATGGATTCATGCACAATAGAATGGAGGCCCAAGTAGATGCCATGTCTACTCGGTGCCCAATTAAATGGCTTCATGCATCTGCGTGTTCGCATGTCAAGTGTCTTGAAAATTACAGGTGATATGAAGCTTTCCATGCTCCCATGATACGGGCTTCCGAGAGCGCTTGGATCTGAGACCAAATGGTTGCATGGTGTGATTCTAGACCTATGGGTGAATATCCTATCCTGGAGGGTTATTCTGCAAAGTTTCAGCAACTTAGCATGCGACCGTTCGATCTCAGATCCAAGGGCTGCCAGCAGCCTGTATCATGGTCGCGCCTACCACGACCGTCGCCTCGCTCGTGCGATCGCACCCTTGGAGATTTCACACTGTGCATTAGGCTGTCTGATGTTGGCATGTCATACATAGTCATCACTTAGTCACTCATACAACAAGGTTAGCTATAAGGTTGGCTATAAGAGTATTTTCTACTTCTCTCTATCTCTTTCTTCGTAGTATTTATTGCATTTGACAAGGAGTGACCTCTTCCAATGAAATGGTGCTTAGATGAGGTGCTAAGGGCATTAAATGGCTTAGCAACTCAAGTCCCCAATGCATAGGTGCTTAGTTTTTTGTTGCTAAGCTTGCTTCATTTAATTAGCTATCACTACAAAAAAATACACTTCCGTGATGATACGTGTTTGTCACAGTAGGTCACATTTTCTGTCATGCATGTACATCCATGTCAAATTTATGACAGAATCAAGATAGTCATACCTGTGCTCTCATAGAAGTGTTCCATGACATTACCAAAATTATCATCACGGAAGTGTCCCCTTCCATGACGATAAATCGCGCGTCACAGAAGTGCTTTCGTCAAGGGTGACCGACACGTGGCATCCACCATAACGGAATGTCGTTAAGCTATTGGGTCCGGTTTTGGATCCGATAACCCGTTAACAGCCCCGACCAATGGGGATTTTCCACGTGTAAAATCATCATTGGCTGGAGGAAACACGTGTCGGCTCACCGTTGGGACAGATGTCATCCACTCATTGGACGCAAAGCGCCTATGATACGTCGACACGTGGCACGGCCCAACAAAGGCCCATTCGTGTGAAAAGGCCGGCCCGTTTGACTTGGTCAAAAGGTGGCGGGCTGGCCCACGGCAAGCCTGTTAACGGCCTGTTCGCATATAGCCCATTTAAAGCCTGCTATCCCAGGGCCCATTTACGGCCTATCCGAATTAGGCCCAGTAGCATCATCTGGGCCGTCGAATATAATTCCAGCGTGTTTTAACTTCTGGCCCATGTATGGCCCATGACGTCTTTCGGCCCATATGGGGCCCTTAGTAATCCTCGGCCCCTTAACGGCCCGTGGTAAAACTGGCCCGTAATGTACAGTGTATCACTTTATACCCATTAACGGCCCATTATTCCGCTGGGCCGTTGCCAGCCCGTGATATCTTTCGGCCTTCTCAGGACCCATTTAATCTTGGGCTCATTTCCATCATTCGGTTACTTACGGCCCGTTACTATCATTTTCTGCTTATGGGCCAAATTCAACCCGTGGTTACAGTCGGCCCGTTTGCGGCCCGTTAATACGTTGGGCCGTTTTCATGTCAAAAAAACCCGTTAGGCTGTTTTCATAGAGTTATCAAATATGGCCAATAAACAGCCCGTTATTGTCCACGAATAGTATGGCCCATGATTGGCGAAATGATGATACGCCCCGTAGAAGGCCCATGGATCATACGGCCCGTAAAAGGCCCATGGATCGTACGGCTCGTAGAAGGGTCATGGATCGTACGACCCGTATAGAAGGCCAATGGATCCTATGGCCCGTAGAAGGCCCATAGATCATACAGCCCGCAGGAGGCCCATGGTTACAACAGTCTGTGTGTTGCCATGATTATTTTGGCCTAGTTTCCAAAAATAGGTTATTGTGGCCACTAGAAAAACACAGAAAAAGAACTGCAGTGACTACAAGCAAACAACTAAACAAGACAATAAGGAAATAAATAAGCAAGCAATTAACGCTAGCCTATTACCGCTATTACACATATTACATCCACTGGGCATCACAGTTCGCCACCAGTGCAAATATAGGGAACAAAGCAGCATATTACATACACTAGCCGTCAAAATTGGCCACCAGTGCAAATAAACGCGGCAGCAAAACAAGAGAATAACTAAAACAACTTCATAAGAGCTCAAGAAACGTGGTATCCACCATGCTGGCAATAAGCTTAGCAAGCTTATTAGCTTTGTCCTGTTTGGCGCTAAAATCCTCCAACGCTTGCTATTGCACCAGAAAGTATGCATCTGAATGCTCTAGGGACTTCCACAGTCCTTTCGCTTATTGTCGCAGCATAGTTGATCGATGTCTTTCATCTTGTAGTTGAGACTCAAGAAATCGAACTGATTCAGACAGTGAGTTTGAATAGCTTGTGCAAGCGGTAGTGGCCAGTAACTCCAACACTAAACCAAGACAGGACTTTGGGGTTGTCTCACTGTCTTCGAGATAGTCTTCCTTAGCTGTTTTATCAGCTTTGTTGGAGACCAACAAGGATGTGTCACTATCCTGAACCTTATCTGCATTACTTCCTTTAGCATTGCTTAATAAGGCACTCTTCCCCAATATTACATCGACATTCTAAAAGAAGAAACAAGCGAGACACATAACAGTTTAGCATGTACTAGTATATGAAACTCATTTCGGTGAACCGGTTCATTAGTAAGGTGGAGAGGATTAAACTACCAAGTCTTCTATTGCCAAGTACTAGTACATAATAAAAGCATCAAACAAACATATATCTATGTCCTATGGTCACTGCATTGTCTTGCCAAATCAAAATAGAGACACGGTCCAAATCATATTAGTTCAAGACAAAGCAGCAGTGAAAGAATACAAAGCGTGGGAAACTACAGGCACAACAGATTTCAGATGGGTACCACGGGTCTACATGTACAACAACACTATTGGCTCTGTTGTGATGCTAGTAATGTGCATGATATGAGAAGTCAACTGTATACACAATTGAAATTGAAATCAACAGAGCTATTGATAAGAGCAAGCCTGTTAAAGAAACATGAGTGAACATACCTGTTGTGCCATTGCAATTTCGATTGGATCCTTCAATTTAAAATAAGTTCGTATGAGTAAATACAGTGATACAAGAGCAAAGCAGTATGCACAATAGCAATCATAGTGAAAAAGGCGCGCCTAGGCTCTAGGCGTTGGTGAAATGCATTGCGCACTTAATCTGTGCATAACTGCGCATAAGCATGCGCTTTGGTCAGTAAAGCGCAAGGCGGTGGCAAAACGCACAATTAACGCCTATCACTTTTTTGAACTATGATAGCAATGGAATCTTAAATTAGAACAGTTGTTCTTCAGGTTTAGGCACTAGTTCTACATGAACAGAGTACAGTAAGACGCAAGAATATAGTACTTAAAATAGAAAATGAGCTCATAGACCTTACCACATTCTTGGTTCGGGACCAAGATGTAACAAAGGCGTTCCCGATCATCGTCCGATAAATGTGTCTCAGGAGAACGTAAGGGAATTTGATGAGTTTCTTTGCTGCTTGTGAAATCGTTTTCTTGAGTAATTCGATACAGCCACCAAGCATTCTTGAAGATAGCGGAGGTATTAGCATAGGTTACCTCATACCGAGTTTCCAAATCGGTCCTTCTCTATAGAGAAAAATGGGAAAATTAGTTGTAGTATAACCATCATGGAGGTAGGATGTATGGGACCAAGCAAAGTAATTGCCAAGAATAACATTACTTACACATAACTCTGGACAAACACACCTGAATCGCATTTTCCTTCATCTTCGATATAATATTTCCAAGATGGGAAGATACGCACATACGATTTAACAAACATCAAATGCGATAGATGCTAAACTACGACTAGCTGGTTGTGCTTCCTCCACATGAATAGGCGTACTAACTGGTGGAGTTGGGGTTCGCCGTGGTAGTACTGGCCCTTTGGGCACTGGAGCTGCCTTACTAACTATTCTTGTTTGGGAGCTCTATGGTGGAGATGGTGTTGTGTCAACAGGAACTGGGTTACTATCTGCTGGGGTTGGGGTTAGATTGGGTGAAGCTGGTTCTCTGTCCATCGCAGTAGGGGTACAATCTGCGAGAGTTTGGGTTATGTGTGGTAGGGCTGGTTCTCGTGCATGTACAACCGGGTGCTATCTCCACCAAGAGGTAGCACTGTTTTATTTGAAGACCGTTTTTTAATCCGCTAGAATCTTTGCATCACCCGCTCCAATTCAAATGGCTGATAAACAGGAAACATAGTTGAATGTCTGAGACATTGTATGAGAGACAGATGCAATATATAGTGTGGAAAAAAGAGGGCATGAAATAGTTGACATGTATATTGTTTAACTAAAATGGATAGCATGACATAATTTCACATATATGATGTCTATCTAATCTGGATAGCATAGCATAACATAATTCAAAGATATGATGAATAACTAAACAGGATCGCATGACATAATTCACCTACATGTTATCTAAGTAATCAGGATCGCATCATTTAATTCACATATGTGATTTATATGCTAAACAGAGGGCATTAGATATGATGTCTGAACTAAGAACTTGGTGTTGAATATTGTGTATATGATGTCTAATCTATGCAATGCAAGACACCATATGCATGATATGAGCAGTATAACCGTGCCAAGTTAGAGCATACACCTCGGTGGGGGAATAGGACTGGTCATCTGTCTCTGAATCCATCTCTGAGGAGCTATCGAGACCTACCCAAGAGATCTGCTTCGACGGGTAGCACTGTCTGCTCAGAAGGCCTTGTTTTCACTCCAGATTTTTCAATCTCCCACTCAAATGGCTGATTCACAGGAAGAGTAGTTTAATGTACAAACATTGTCGACAAATGGAAATGTAATGAAGAAAAGGATGGGCAAGATATCATTCAAATATATGATGCCTGGTTAAACAGGATGGCATTGCACATTTCACGTATATTATGGCTGGCTAAAAGACATGAGACTGCACAATTCCCATATATGATATAGAAACTAAAAAGGTGGCATTACAAAACATCTCTAAACTAAGCAGATGACATATATGATTTCAAAAGTAGGCACTGCAAGGCAACATATGCATGATATGACTAACATCATCATGCCAAGGTAGAGCAAACACCTTGGGGGGTAAATAGGAGTGGTCAGCGGCGTCTGAATCCGCCTCAGAACAGATATCTTCCTCTGGATTATAATCTGGAGAGGGGTGGGGAGGGTTTGCCATTGAACCCACCATGGAGCGATGTCTGCATGACATTGTATTGCCGCGCAAAACTCTTCTATTTTTCTCTACATGTTCAGCATGACTGTGTACAATATCTGACATGCATACGAAAAAATATGGTGAGATTATGTAAGGAGAGCATGCAGAAATTTAGAGTGATGGTAACAACCAGTGGATGGATCCAAAAATAATTATAGCCGGCTGGTGATTGATTTAATTTAATAAAAAGACAGATGATGATTGCTTTACTATTTGTTTCCCACCCAAGATGAACAACATAGGCATACCCTAGGTGAACCAGATATTAGACAGAGATACTATTCATTGCTTCCTCGATATGTGCCCCATAACTAATTTAGAACTCAAGTTTGAACAATAATTTGGACCTGACTTGCAGTCCAAGAGGTGAACAGGACGATAAAGTAGCAGGTAATTTTAAGCAATGCATAACATAAGCAGAATCAAAAGAGTGCGACCTCTCTTGTGGACCCGTGTACTCCTCAGGTTCATCTGCTGAGTCAATGATGGTGATGCCGTTGCGGTGGGTGCCGGCGGCAGGGAAGGAGATCCGAGGCGGTGAAAGACGGTCAGGAGTCGTAATGTCTGGTTTGGTGGATATTTCTGTTGATGGAGCACCTCAGGTGAGGTGGACGATGTCGAGGCAGGAGCAGGACAAACCACACAAGGTTCCCTTTGACACCTACCTGTAACTGAAGTAATTCTGTAAGGGCTCATTTGGCTTGCATGATTCTAAAAACGCAGGGATAGGAAAAACACCCGAATAGGATAGGAATGCACATGGTAAACAGAGCATTTGTAAACACAGGATTTCTGTCAACTTGGGTGTTTGGTTTAAAGGAATTGGAAGAGCAGAGGAATGCAAAGAAACATGGCCAAAATAAAGTGAAACCATATGAAAGCGTGTACCGTTAGAATGTTATTCTGCCACTAATGCACTTGGTCTTGTTTTCATGCATAGGATTTTGAAAAGTAGGTCCAGGTGGATGTTTTGCTCCATTCCTTTCAACAAAATGCATGAATAATTGAATAGTAGATGATGTCTACTACGCAACCTTCTTCTTGTAGACGTTGTTGGGCCTCCAAGTGCAGAGGTTTGTAGGACAGTAGAAAATTTCCCTCAAGTGGATGACCTAAGGTTTATCAATCCATGGGAGGCGTAGGATGAAGATGGTCTCTCTCAAGCAACCCTGCAACCAAATAACAAAGAGTCTCTTGTGTCCCCAACACACCCAATACAACGGTAAATCGTATAGGTGCACTAGTTCGGCGAAGAGATGGTGATACAAGTGCAATATGGATAGTAGATATAGGTTTTTGTAATCTAAAAATATAAAAACAGCAAGGTAACAAGTGGTAAAAGTGAGCGTAAACGGTATTGCAATGCGTTGAAACAAGGCCTAGGGTTCATACTTTCAGTAGTGCAAGTTCTCTCAACAATAATAACATAATTGGATCACATAACTATCCCTCAACATGCAACAAAGAGTCACTTCAAAGTCACTAATAGCGGAGAACAAACGATGAGATTATGGTAGGGTACGAAACCACCTCAAAGTTATTCTGTCCAATCAATCCGTTGGGCTATTCCTATAAGTGTCACAAACATCCCTAGAGTTCGTACTAGAATAACACCTTAAGATACAAATCAACCAAAACCCTAATGTCACCTAGATACTCCAATGTCACCTCAAGTATCCGTGGGTATGATTATACGATATGCATCACACAATCTCAGATTCATCTATTCAACCAACACATAGAACCTCAAAGAGTGCCCCAAAGTTTCTACCGGAGAATCAAGACGAAAACATGTGCCAACCCCTATGCATAAGTTCATGGGCGGAACCCGCAAGTTGACCACCAAAACATACATCAAGTGAATCACGTGATATACCATTGTCCCCACAGATATGGACGGTAAGACATACATCAAGTGTTCTCAAATCATTAAAGACTCAATCCGATAAGATTACTTGAAGGGGAAAACTCAATCCATTACAAGAGAGCAGAGGGGGAGAAGCAACATAAGATCCAACTATAATAGCAAAGCTCGCGATACATCAAGATCGTGCCGAATCAAGAACACGAGAGAGAGAGATCAAACACATAGCTACTGGTACATACCCTCAGCCCCGAGGGTGAACTACTCCCTCCTCGTCATGGAGAGCGCCGGGATGATGAAGATGGCCTCCGGTGAGGGTTCCCCCCTCCGGCAGGGTGCCGGAACAGGGTCCCGATTGGTTTTTGGTGGCTACAGAGGCTTGCGGCGGCGGAACTCCCGATCTATTCTCTGTTCTGGAAGTTTTAGGATACGTAGGTATATATGGGTGAAAGAAGTACGCTGGTGGACCGAAGGGGGGGCCACAAGGCAGGGGGCACGCCCTAGGGGGGGGCGCCCCCACCCTCGTGGGAACCTCCCTTCTTTCCTGGCGTGCACTCCAAAGCTTTTCTGGTAGCTTTCCTTCCAAAAATAGCTTCTCTAGTTGATTTCGTTCCGTTTCGACTCCGTTTGATATTCCTTTTCTTCGAAACACTGAAATAGGGAAAAAACAACAAATCTGGGCTGGGCCTCCGGTTAATAGGTTAGTCCTAAAAATAATATGAAAGTGGATAATAAAGCCCAATATTGCCCAAAACAGTAGATAATATAGCATGGAGCAATCAGAAATTATAGATACGTTGGAGACGTATCAAGCATCCCCAAGCTTAATTCCTGCTCGTCCTCTAGTAGGTAAATGATAAAAAAGATAATTTTTGATGTGGAATGCTAGTTGGCATAATTTCATTGTAATTCTTCTTAATTGTGATATGAATATTCAGATCCGAAGATTTAAGACAAAAGTTCATATTGACATAAAAATAATAATACTTCAAGCATACTAACTAAGCAATTATGTCTTCTCAAAATAACATGGCCAAAGAAAGTTCATCCCTACAAAATCATATAGTTTAGTCATGCTCCATTTTTGTCACACAAGAATGCTCTCATCATGCACGACCCCGATGACAAGCCAAGAAACTGTTTCATACTTTAGTAATCTCAAACTCATAAACCTTCATGCAATATATGAGCGCGAGCCATGGATATAGCACTATGGGTGGAATAGAATATGATGATGGGGGTTATGTGGAGAAGACAAAAAAGGAGAAGATCTCACATCAACTAGGCTAATCAATGAGCTATGGAGATGCCCATCGATTGATGTTAATGCAAGGAGTAGGGATTGCCATGCAACAGATGCACTAGAGCTATAAATGTATGAAAGCTCAACAAAAGAAAGTAGTGGGTGTGCATCCAACTTGCTTGCTCGCGAAGACCTAGGGCACTTGAGGAGGCCCATTGTTGGAATATACAAGCCAAGTTCTATAATGAAAGATTCCCACTAGTATATGAAAATGACAAAACAAGAGACTCTCTATTATGAAGATCATGGTGCTACTTTGAAGCACAAGTGTGGTAAAAGGATAGTAACATTGTCCCTTCTCTCTTTTTCTCTCATTTTTTTGGGCCTTCTATTTTTTTATGGCCTTTCTCTTATTTTTCGGCCTTCTCTTTTCTTTATGGCCTTTCTCCTTTTTTTATATTCCTCACTTGGGACAATGCTCTAGAAAATGATGATCGTCACACTTCTATTTATTTACAACTCAATGATTACAACTCGATACTAGAACAAAGTATGAATCTATATGAATGCCTCCGTGATGTCTTTGGGATATGCAATGAATCAAGAGTGACATGTATGAAAGAATTATGAACGGTGGCTTTGCCACGAATACTATGTCAACTACATGATCATGCTAAGCAATATGACAATGATGAATGTGTCATGATAAACTGGATGGTGGAAAGTTGCATGGCAATATATCTCGGAATGGCTATGGAAATGCCATAATAGGTAGGTATAGTGGCTGTTTTGAGGAAGATATAAGGAGGTTTATGTGTGAAAGAGCGTATCATATAACGGGGTTTGGATGCACCGTGAAGTTTGCACCAACTCTCAATGTGAGAAAGGGCAATGCACTGCATCAAGAGGCTAGCAATGATGGAAGGCCGAGAGGGCGTATAATCCATGGACTCAACTTTAGTCATAAAGAACTCATATACTTATTACAAAAATCTACAAGCCATCAAAAACCAAAGCACTACGCGCATGCTCCTAGGGGGATAGATTGGTCGGAAAAGACCTTCGCTCGTCCCCGACCGCCACTCATAAGGAGGACAATCAAATAACACCTCATGTTTCAAATTTGTTACATAACATTTACCATACGTGCATGCTACGGGACTTGCAACCTTAAACACAAGCATTTCTCAAATTCACAACTACTCAACTAGCACGACTTTGATATTATCACCTCCATATATCAAAACAATTATCAAGCATCAAACTTCTCTTAGTATTCAACACACTCATAAGAAAGTTTTTACTAGTCTTGAATACCTAGCATATTAGGATTAAGCACATTACCATGCTATTTAAGACTCTAAAAATAACCTAAGTGAAGCATGAGAGATCAATAGTTTCTATAAAACAAATCCACCACCGTGCTCTAAAATATATAAGTGAAGCACTAGAGCAAACAACAAACTACTCCGAAAGATATAAGTGAAGATCAATGAGTAGTCGGATAATTATGCAACTGTGTGAAGACTCTCCCATTTAAGAATTTCAGATCTTGGTATTTTATTTAAACAGCAAGCAAAGCTAAATAAAATAAAACAACGCTCCAAGCAAAACACATATCGTGTGGTGAATAAAAATATAGCTCCAAGTAAAGTTACCGATGAACGAAGACGAAAGAGGGGATGCTACCCGGGGCATCCCCAAGATTAGACGCTTGGTTATCCTTGAATATTACCTTGGGGTGCCTTGGTCATCCCCAAGCTTAGGCTCTTTCCACTCCTTATTCCATAGTCCATCGAATCTTTACCCAAAACTTGAAAACTTCACAACACAAAACTTAACAAAAAACTCGTGAGCTCCGTTAGCGAAAGAAAACAAAACACCACTTCAAGGTACTGTAATGAACTCATTCTTTGTTTATACTGGTGTTAAATCTACTTTATTCCAACTTCTCTATGGTTTATAAACTATTTTACTAGCCATAGATTCATCAAAATAAGCAATCAACACAATGAAAACAGAATCTGTCAAAAACAGAACAGTCTGTAGTAATCTGTAACTAACGCAAAATTCTGGAAATAAAAAAATTCTAAAATAAATTGGTGGACCTGAGGAATTTTACTAGTAATCATCTGCAAAAAGAATCAACTAAATATCACTCTCCAGTAAAAAGTTTTAGCTAATCTCGTGAGCGTTAAAGTTTCTGTTTTTTACACCATGATCATAAAGACTTCACCCAAGTCTTCCCAAAGGTTCTACTTGGCACAAACACTAACTAAAACACAAAACCACATCTAAACAGATTCTATATGGATTATTTATTACTAAACAGAACCAAAAAGCAAGAAACTAAAATAACATTGGGTTGCCTCCCAACAAGCGCTATCGTTTAACGCCCCTAGCTAGGCATTATGATTTCAATGATGCTCACATAAAAGATAAGAATTGAAACATAAAGAGAGCATCATGAAGAATATCACTAGCACTTTTAAGTCTAACCCACTTCCTATGCATAGGGATTTTGTGAGAAAACAACTTATGTGAACAATAATCACTAGCATAGGAAGGCAAAACAAGCATAACTTTAAAATTTTAAGCACATACAGAGGAAACTTGATATTATTGCAGTTCCTACAAGCATATATTCCTCCCTCATAATAATTTTCAGTAGCATCATGAATGAATTCAACAATATAACCAGCACCTAAAGCATTCTTTTCATGATCTACAAGCATAGAAAATTTACTACTCTCCACATAAGCAAAATTCTTCTCATGAATAGTGGTGGGAGAAAACTCAATAAATAACTATCATGTGATTGAAAATTAAGATCAAGATGACAAGTTTCATGGTTATCATTATTCTTTAAAGCATACGTGTCATGACAATAATCATCATAGATAAGAGGCATGCTTTCATCATAGTATATTTGCTCATCAAAGCTTGGGGGATAAAAAATATCATCTTCATCAAACATAGCTTCCTCAAGCTTGTGGCTTTGCATATCATTAGCATCATGGATATTCAAGGAATTCACACTAACAACATTGCAATCATGCTCATCATTCAAATATTTAGTGCCAAACATTTTAATGCATTCTTCTTCTAACACTTTGGCACAATTTTCCCTCCCATCATACTCATGAAAGATATTAAAAAGATGAAGCGTATGAGGTAAACTCAATTCCATTTTTTTTTGTAGTTTTCTTTTATAGACTAAACTAGTGATAAAACAAGAAACAAAAAGATTCGATTGCAAGATATAAAGATATACCTTCAAGCACTAACCTCCCCGGCAACGGTGCCAGAAAAGAGCTTGATGTCTACTACACAACCTTCTTCTTGTAGACGTTGTTGGGCCTCCAAGTGCAGAGGTTTGTAGGACAACATAAAATTTCCCTCAAGTGGATGACCTAAGGTTTATCAATCCGTGGGAGGCGTAGGATGAAGATGGTTTCTCTCAAGCAACCCTGCAACCAAATAACAAAGAGTCTCTTGTGTCCCCAACACACCCAATACAATGGTAAATTGTATAGGTGCACTAGTTCGGCGAAGAGATGGTGATACAAGTGCAATATGGATAGTAGATATAGGTTTTTGTAATATGAAAATATAAAAATAGCAAGGTAACAAGTGGTAAAAGTGAGCGTAAACGGTATTGCAATGCGTTGAAACAAGGCCTAGGGTTAATACTTTCACTAGTGCAAGTTCTCTCAACAATAATAAAATAATTGGATCACATAACTATCCCTCAACATGCAACAAAGAGTCACTTCAAAGTCACTAATAGCAGAGAACAAACGAAGAAATTATGGTAGGGTACGAAACCACCTCAAAGTTATTCTTTCCAATCAATCCGTTGGGCTATTCCTATAAGTGTCACAAACAGCCCTAGAGTTCGTACTAGAATAACACCTTAAGATACAAATCAACCAAAACCCTAATGTCACCTAGATACTCCAATGTCACCTCAAGTATCCGTGGGTATGATTATACGATATGCATCACACAATCTCAGATTCATCTATTCAACCAACACATAGAACCTCAAAGAGTGCCCCAAAGTTTCTACCGGAGAATCAAGACGAAAACATGTGCCAACCCCTATGCATAAGTTCATGGGCGGAACCTGCAAGTTGATCACCAAAACATACATCAAGTGAATCACGTGATATCCCATTGTTACCACACATACGCACGGCAAGACATACATCAAGTGTTCTCAAATCATTAAAGACTGAATCCGATAAGATTACTTCAAGGGGAAAACTCAATCCATTACAAGAGAGCAGAAGGGGAGAAGCAACATAAGATCCAACTATAATAGCAAAGCACGTGATACATCAAGATCGTGCCAAATCAAGAACACGAGAAAGAGAGAGAGAGAGAGAGAGAGAGAGAGAGAGAGAGAGAGATCAAACACATAGCTACCGGTGCATACCCTTAGCCCCGAGGGGGAACTACTCCCTCCTCGTCATGGAGAGCGCCGGGATGATGAAGATGGCCACCGGTGAGGGTTCCCCCTCCGGCAGGGTGCCGGAACAGGGCCCCGATTGGTTTTTTGTGGCTACAGAGGCTTGCGGCGGCGGAACTCCCGATCTATTCTCTGTTCTGGAAGTTTTAGGATACGTAGGTATATATGGGTGAAAGAAGTACGCTGCTGCACCGAACGGGGGGCCACGACGCAGGGGGCGCGCCCTAGGGGGGGCGCCCCCCACCCTCGTGGGCACCTCCCTTCTTTCCTGACGTGCACTCCAAGCTTTTTCGGTAGCTTTCCTTCCAAAAAAACTTCTCCAGTTGATTTCGTTCCGTTTCGACTTTGTTTGATATTCCTTTTCTTCGAAACACTGAAATAGGCAAAAAAAAAGCAAATCTGGGCTGGGCCGCCGGTTAATAGGTTAGTCCCAAAAATAATGTGAAAGTGGATAATAAAGCCCAATATTGCCAAAACAGTTGATAATATAACATGGAGCAATCAAAAATTATAGATACGTTGGAGACGTATCTGTAGAGTGCCATTGGAATTTTCCCTATAGCTATGTTTTTCCGTCAAACCAAAATAGCCCTAATGGATCGACATGAATGTATAGTAGTAAGTGATGCAACAAGTGTACAACCTCTTTGCCGTAGTCGTGTCGACCTCAGCATCATTGGATTGGTCGCCGAAGCAGTTGAGGCAGAGGTGGTTGTCGGAGGTGTGGAGGAAGATCTGAGGAATCTGTAGATGGCGTCCAGGGCACTGCTCTGTTGTGATGGATCGTTCTGTCGTTGGAGCAGCCCCGGTGAGCCGTAAGACGTCAAGGCTGAAGCAGCACAAGATAGACATCGTCAATCTCAAGTAGGATTCTAAGAGCATCTCCAATAGGTGATGTAAAATAGATGTAAAATTTACATTACCAAAAACCACCTGACTACAACAGATGAGGTAAAAACTGTTGACTCTGAACTTAACTGTCGAAACTGAAATTTAGCGTGGAATCTGAATGTTACTGTTAAAACTGAACGCAATGGTAGCAGAGAGGCACTTGACATGTATTTTAGGGAGGGCCTGCAGTTCATCCTCAACCTGCACCACCCTGAGCCGCTAGGTACCACCGACCGAACCGCCGGCCCCAGCGCCGCCTCGCCGCCCCGAAACAACTCCCCACCGCCGGTCCGCCGCCGCCCCGGCCAGCCTTATAGGCCCCTGCCCCCACCCTAAACCCTAAGATAGATAGTGGTGTACCTCTCTGGCGAGCCCCCGTCCCTGCTGCGGGTGGTTCTTCCTTAACTCCGGCGAGTCCCCCCACCCCTTGAAAATTGACTGACCCAAAAGTCGATTCAGTCGACTGAAGTGTAGCTAAATCGGAGCAGAGTAGCAGCATGAGCGAGGGAGAGAGCAGCAGCAGCGCAAGCGAGCGAGCGAGAGAGAGCCGGAGCAGCATCAGCAGCTGGGCGAGCGAGCGATTGAGCAAGAGCCGGAGCAGCAGAAGTAGCGCGAGCGAGCGAGCCAGATCCGAAGCAGCAGTAGCAGATCCGGCTGGTATGGACGTCACCGCCGAAGGGGCCTCGCACTAGGGGAGAGCCGTCGTGGAGATGTGGCCTGCGGTGCCGGCTTCAAGGTAGCCGCTCCATGGGGGTGCGGGATAGAGCATCGTCGGCGCCGGGAGGTCGAGCTAAGGAGAAGGTGCAATACGATGAGTGTACAACCTCTTTGATGGCGCCGAGTAGGCCTCGGCTTCGTCCGAGGAGTCAGTGAGGATGTTGCGGTTACGGTGGAGCAGGTTAAGGCGGCGCTGTGGGGATGGAGCAGCCGCGATAGACGAGGCGATCGTCGGAGCACCTCCTTGGAGGTGGAGGACGGGGCGGCTGAACCGGCGGGACGACGAGATGGACGACATATCCTCATCCAGGGAGGTGGACGAGGGACATCGAGTTGTTGCGGTGGACGACATCGTCGGGGAAGAGGCTCCGGCTGGGCAGCGGTGAGGTGGCGGACGGAGGAGGGTGGGGTTTCGCGACTGGAGCGAAGAGGTTATGGCAGCCTGGGATTTCGAATGGCAAAAAGGAGGCGATGGGAGGGGGTGAACCATGACTTAGGGACGCGCTTGTCCAAAATGTAGGGTGTGTTACAAAAGTACCCCGCACCAATTTGAACTAGCGGCCCTTTCGGCTCAGGGTTAGAAGGGGGATTTCGCGTGTCGGGATTTGGCAGCTGGAGGGAGTTTTCGCGCGCGTTGTAATTTTGGGATAGCAAGGCGCATGTTGTGAAGGCGCCAGTTTTGGGAGCACGATATCTGAATTTTCGGGATATAACAAGGCGCGGGTTTAATTTTAGGGACAAGCCTAACATGTAATATTGTACTTGTACGTACCAAATCAATTCGCACTTCCCTCAACCAAAAAGAAAACAAAAAAATAAAACTATTCACACCACACAAAGAGAGAGTCTTGCCCCGTTTTACTCTAAAAATGCTATTTAAAGCTACTCATACCAACAATTTAGTGCAATTAAATACTCTTCGGTAGTATGAATCCATGTTATGTCCAATTAAATTTTTTCGCTTGCTGTATAATGCATGTAACCTACTCATACCAACATTTTAGTGCATTCCAAATGTCTATACTACCGCTGCAATTCGAACTGAATTTGAATTCGTTTCTCTATTTCAATAACAAATCTACAATCATGATTGTTGCCAACTTCAACCATCATTCGTGTATTTCCTTAATAACACACCACATGATTACTATAGAGATAGATAAGAACTATGTGTACTACATGAACTCGAATTCTATTTTTTGAATACACTTGATGTTGATTCCAAATAATAGTACATTTGATGTACTAACTATATATTCATAATCTAAACCATGTTCCATACGTGTACACCATGTTTATCACACATAGTATAGTGCCCCGCCCCCTACAATATGACAAGTATTTAGACCTGAGCTGCAAAAGCCACACATTATCCCAAATTATGATCAATGTTCTATATGGTATACATAGTACTAGCAAGATGCCCCACAGAACATCAACATGACCAAGAGGAGGCCTAATTTGCAAATATGGAGAGGGGTGTGGGTATCTTTTTTCAAAATTGCCATAGTTTCCTTCCTATCCGTCAGATATAAATCGGATGGCCTATATTGCAGGATGGCACCATCAACAACAACTCCGTTTTTTATAAGAGTAGAGATAAAATATATTATATGTAGTATAACATGTTCATAACCACACCATGTGTATCACCGTTATATATATTCACACATGCGTCGGTTTAAAACACTATGATAAATTCTTCAAATATCCGAATTCGCTTTTTATAATGAAGTATGATCTCTATTTGTCTTTTACACCCGCACGATCCTCTTATCTTTGTAGCTCGCTAGCGCTAACTTTCTCTCGTGCATGCAGACGCCCGCATCCCTCTAACCCTCCCTCAGCATTCTCTAGCTCCATCGCGCAAATTCGTCTTTTCACTTTAGGTCGTTCACCCACGGTGTGTGTAGGCCCCCCAGCTCCTTCTTTACGGCACACATCGATCGATATGCCTCTCTAGCCAGTGTGCCTAGCACAAACACAAGCTTCCCCTCTTCTCTAATCACCGTCCATGCCTCACTCCCACCACTCTTTTCATTGATCTCGTGCTACTTTCCTCCTTCCCCTCGTTGTAGTATGACTCTCGCACCACCTCCTAGATGCATCCCTCTCTCTCTATCCTTCTCCCCGTGCCTCATTTGCTTCTAACACACACATGCATGTATACCGATCGATCTCCCAACATATACCTAGGTCGACTTTAACTATCCCCCCCATCGATCGATGTACCTCACAAGTTATGTCTCTCCTTTATCTGACAAAGGATGATTGATCTTCCTATGTAGTTATGTCTTCTTACCACAACCATATCGGGGCCCCCCCTCATCATTCGTGCATGCCTCCTCACCCGTCTCTCTCACACGCACGTGCACAGACAGGCAGCCATCCCCTCTCTTATTGATATTGCAGGCGTGCCCTCCAGTTGTCTAGCAAGCCTATCCCACCATTTGTTAGAAGCAACTCCACTACCACCCCCTCCAACACTCTAGCGTTGTCTCTCTCCCAACCTTATTCCTCTCCTACACATATGCATGGATGCCAATCGATCTCCCTTAATACATGAGGTAGAACGATCTCCCTTAATACATGACGTAGGCTTCTCTCCTCCTCCACACATATACCAGCTATTGTACCTCTATAGTTAATTAGGCCTCCCCGCCCCCACCACACACCGATAGTCGAGCGCTGTTGGTAGGTATCCATGCCATAGAGACAAACCGCGCTTGTCCCCTCTCTCGTTCTAGTAGGCCAGCCACTCTATATCTTTGACGTGGGCGCACATAAATTCGATTACATTTATCGATCGCGTGTGCACACACACACACATCATCCCTCTCTTCAATTATATGGACACCTCAAGTCGATGATACCTCCATTCTCTTCTCATGGATCGCCCCCTCTATATATATGGTATATCCAGGACTCTATTTCACACACATTGCATATGTTACATTTTTTGATTGACCCCCCCCCTAAAAAAACTCTCACGAACCCACACACTATATCTCTCTACGTTTGTCTCTCTCTCACACAACCCCACGTAGGTGGTGTACGTATACAAGAAGAGAATAGGTGCACCGTGCACGTACTCACGCTTCGTGCCCAGCCACACCCGCGCAGGTACACGGTGGAGCTCATTTCTGTACGAAATGGCAGCCCACGTGCTAATTTGAATGCGTGTAGCAGTTGTTTACCTATGGAGGCCGTGTACCACGCGTGCACGAAACAAAGTTTGACTTGATGCATTGGCGCGTTATTTTTAAATAAAGTTATATCGCTCAATGGCACGTACACAGAATAAAAACCGATTTTTATGGAGAAAAAGGTAGTCCTCTCCACTATATACAATGGAGCCTCCCTGCCTGGTTTGTCTCTCTTCAGAGTATCTCACACAAGGCTGTGGTGGCCTCTCTCTCTCTCTCTCCATTGGTCACTGATCCGGTCGCATCCCATCCGCCGGCGTAAAGGGAGGACGTGCCACTACAAAAAAATACACTTCCGTGATGATACGTGTTTGTCACAGTAGGTCGCTTTTTTGTCATGCATGTACATCCATGACAAATTTATGACAGAATCAAGATAGTCATACCTGTGCTGTCGTAGAAGCGTTCCATGACATTACCAAAATTATCATCATGGAAGTGTCCACTTCCATGACGATAAATCACGCGTCACAGAAGTGCTTTCGTCAAGGGTGACCGACACATGGCATCCACCGTAACGGAACGCCGTTAAGCTATCAGGTCGAGTTTTGGATCCGATAACCCGTTAACAGCCTCGACCAATGGGAAATTTCCACGTGTAAAATTCTTATTGGCCGGACGAAACACGCGGTCACTCGTCGCTGGGTCGATAGGCGCCTATGATACATCGACACGTGGCACGGCCCAACAGAGGCCCATTCCTGTGTAAAGGCCGGCCCGTTCGACTTAGTCAAAAGCTGGCGGGCCGGCCCATGGAAAGCCTGTTAACGGCTTGTTCAAATATAGCCCATTTACAGCCCGCTAACCCAAGGCCCGTTACGCCCTATCCGAATTAGGCCCAGTAGCGTCATCTGGGCCATCCAATATGATTCCACCCGTTTTCGCTTCCGCCCATGTATGGCCCATGACGTCTTCGGCCCATATGAGGCCCTACGTAACTCTTGTCCTACTAACGGCCCGTGGTGAACGGCCCGTAATGAACAAATGTATCACTTTACACCCATTAACGGCCCGTGGTGAAACCGCCCGTAATGAACAAAGTGTATCACTTTATACCCATTAACGGCATGTTATTCCGTTGGGCTGTTTCCAGCCCATGTTATCTTCGGCCTTCTCGTGAGCCCATTTATTCTTGGGCTCATTTCAAAGATTCGTTTACTTACGGCCCGTTCTTGTCATTTTACGCTTGTGGGCCAAATTCAGCCCGTGGTTACAAATCGGCCCGTTTGTGGTCCGTTAATATGTTGGGGCGATTTCATAGCGTCATAAAATACGGCCTATTAAGGATGGCTGTTATGGTCAGCCCATGAGCAGACGATTCCAACTCTAGCCCGTTTACGGCCATAATGCGGTCTATTTGGCCCATGTTTTGTGTCGATTATACGCCCGTATAAGGCCCATTGATGATACGGCCCGCATGAAGGGCGATTGTTTCGACGGCCCGTAGAAGGCCCATTGTTTCTACGGCCCGTAGAAGGCCCATCGCTTCTCTGACCATTAGGAGGCCTAGTGTCACTACAAGAATATTAGCCCATGGTTATTGTGGCCTAGTTTTAAAAATTGGTTATTGCAGCCACTAGCTAACCACGGAAAAAGAACTGCAATGACTACAAGCAAACAAATAAACAAGACAACAAGGAAATAAATAAGCAAGCAACTAACGCTAGGCTATCACGGCTATTACATATTACATCCATCGGGCATCAAAGTTCGCCACCAAAGGTGCAAATATAGCGAACAAAGCAGCATATCATATACACTTTGGTTGTCAAAGTTGGCGACCGGTGCAAATAAACGCCGCAACAAAACAATTCAGGCTGAAACCACTTCGTAAGATCTCAAGAAACAATATCCTGGTACCCATAATGTCGGGCAAGATGCTTAGCAAGCTTATTAACTTTCTCTTGTTTGGCGCTTAAATCCTCCAGCTTCTTTGTTGCACCGTAAAATATGCATCTGAATTCTGCGGTGACTTCCTCGATCCTTCACTTCACAGTCAAAGACATCTGATCGATGTCTTTCAACTTGAAGTTGAGACTCAAGAAGATGAACTGATTCAGCAAATGAAGTTCAAGAGCTTGTGCCAGCAGAGTGGCCGATGCTTTCGAACACTACATCAAGGCATGACTTTTGGGGTTCCCTCACTGTCGTCAAGATAGATTTTATCAGCTTTCTTGGAGACCAACAGGGATGTCTCACTATCTTGAACCTTATCTGCATTACTTCCTTTACCATTGGATAACGCGGTACTGTTCTCCAATATTTTGTCCGCATTCTAAAAGAGAAACAAGCGGACACATCACATGTTTACCATGTTGTATATGAAACTCATTTTGGTAAATGAGTTCGGTAGTAAAGTGGACAGATAACAACATGAAACAAACAAATATCTATGTACCATGGTCACTTTATGGTCTATATCATTCTAGTTTTTGTTGCCAAATCAAGATAGAGACACAGTTCAAATAATATTTGTTCAAGACAAAGCAGAATAGACGGAATATAAGTGTGGGTAACTATAGAGCAATAACAACACTTGTAATGTGCATGACATGAGAACATAACTGTTTATTCAACTGAAACTGAAATCAACATAGAGCAAGTTACAACAAGAAACCGATTAAAGAAACAGGTTTAAAAAATACCTGCGCCATTGGAGTTTCAATTCCATCCTTCAAATTTGAAAATAGTTGGTATGAGTAAATACAGTCATGCAAGAGCAAAGGAGTATGAACCATAGCTACGGAACCTGACCTGAGAACAAATCTTCTTCTCCTTTAAGCGTTGAGTTGGGATTCGGAGTGGTGGTCCTCGTGCTTTGGGCACTGCAGTTCCCTTACTAACTGCTCGTGTTTGTGTGCTCTGTGGTGGAGACGGTGCTGTGTCAACTGGAACTGGGTTACTATCTGCCGGGGTTGGGGTTAGAAGGGGTGTAGCTGGTTCTCTGTCCAACTGGGTAGGGGTACAATCTGTGAGAGTTTGGGTTATGTGCGGTGGATCTGGTCCTTGGGCAAGTACAACCGTGGTTCTATCTGCATCAACTGGTATCACTATCTTTTCTGAAGACCATGTTGTTACTCCCTTAGATACTGCCATCACGCTCTCCAATTCAAATGGCTGATAAACAAGAAAAGTAATTGAAAGTATAGACAATGTATGATAGAAAGGTGCAATGGATAGTGGGGAATAAAAGAGGGCATGAAATAATTCATATTTATGTTGTCTAACCAAACAGGATAGCATGACACAATTTCACATATATGATGGCTAACTAAACAGGATAGCATGACACAATTTCACATTATGATGGCTAACTAAAAAAGATGGAAAGACATAGTTCAAAATATGAGACTATGTAAACAGGATGACATGACATAACTATATAATGTGTTTATTAAATAGGTTGGCATGCCATAATTCACATACATTCACGGATAGAATGCCATAATTCAAAATATGATGACTGTAATCACTAAAGCAGGATGAGATGATATAACTATATGATGTCTTTATTAAATGGGTTGCCATGCCATAATTCGAGATAGATGATGTGTATGTACTATGTAAACATGATGGCATGATATAATTCAAATATATGATTTATATAGTAAGCAAGTAAGAAGATGGCAATCCATATATGATGTAAAAACTAAGCAATGCAAGACAACATGCATGACATGGGTAATATAACCCTGCCAAGTTTGAGCATAGACCTTAGGGGGAAAATAGGACTGGTCATCACCGAATCCTCCTCCGAGGAGCTCTCAGAACCAGCAAGATGTCTCTTGAGTAGCATTGTCTGCTTCTGAATACCTTGTTTTCACTCCAGATACTTCCATCACCGCTTCAAATGGTGATGCAGGAAGAGTAGTTGAATATACAAACATTGTCGACAAATGGAACACATAATACAAAAAATGATAGCATGATATAATTCACATAAATGATGATTGGCTAAACAGCATGGCATTGCATAATTCACATATATAATGCCTTTTGCAACAAGATAGCATTGTATAATTCACATATATAATGTCTTGCAACAAGATGGCAATGCATAATTCACATATATGGTAATTAGACACCTTTGAGCAATTGGCATTCACACAAAGCATGTCTAAACTAATCAAATGACAAGCAATGCGAGACACCATACACACGATATGAGCAACATAACTCTGCCAAGTTAGAGCATACACCTCGGGGGCGGGGGAATAGGACTGGTCATCTGTCTCTGAATCCTCCTCTGAGGAGCTATCCGTAACTAGCGAGATATGCGCTTCGTCAGATAGCATAGTCTGCTCTGAAGACCTTGTTTTCACTCCAGAATTTGCCATCACCGTGTCAAATGGCTGATGAACACGAAGAGCAGTTGAATGTAATAACATTTTTGACAAATGTAATATGTAACAAAAAAAGGATGGCCTGATATAATTTACATATAAGATGACTGGCTAAGCAGGATGGCATTGCAAAATTCACATATATGATGCCTGGCTAAACAAGATGGCGTTGCATAATTCACATAAACGATGAATAAACTAAATAGATGGCATTCGCACAAAGGATGTCTAAACTAAGCAGATGACATATTTGATGTATAAAGTAAGCAATGCAAGACACCATATGCATGATATAACCAACATCAAGATGCCAAGTTAGAGCGAAGACCTCGGGGGTTAAATAGGAGTTGTCTTCTCATACGAATCCCCTCGTAACAGATATCTTCCTCTCGATTACAATCTGAAATGCTTGGAGGGGATGCCTTTGCGCCTACCATGGAGGCGGCCAGCATGAAATTTTATTGCCACGCAAGGCTCGTCTCTTTTGCTCTACATGTTCAGTTCCATTGTTTACAATAACTGTCATGCATAGGAATAAAACATAGTGAGATTATGTAAGGAGTGCATGCAGAAATCCAGAGTAATGGTAGCAACCTGTGGATAGACCCAAAACCAATAATAGCAGGCAGATAATGGCTTCAGTTAAAAATACAGATAATGGCTTCTTTACCGTTTGTTTCCCACCCAACATGAAACTCATAGTAGACACCGGAGATTAACCAGATAGTAGATAGATACTATTGATAGTGGCCCGATATGTACCCCACAACCATTTAAAAACTCAAGTTTGACCATTAGTTTGGAGCTGACTAAGAGTCTAATCGGTGAATAGGACGATAAAGTAGCATGTCATATTAAGCGATGCATAACGTGGCGGAACCTGAAAGAGTGAGACCTCTCTTGCGGACCCGTGTAGTCCTCGAGGTCATCTGCTTTCGGTTGATGATGGTACTTGCAGTTTTCATGGCTGCGGTAATGGGGAAGAAGATCTGAGGCGGCGAAGACAGTCTGAGGCCGGATCCTCATTGTCTTTGGACCCATACATTGTTGGAGCGGTGAGCTGGGGTGGACGATGGCGCAGCAGGAGCGGGACAAACCACGCAAGGTTTTCTTTGACAACTATCTGTAAGAGAAGCAATTCTGTAAGGGCTCGTTTGAATTGGAGGATTCCAACAATGCCGGGATAGGAAATAGACAGGAATAGGGTAGGAATGCACGTGCAAAACAGAGAATTTAAAACACAGGATTTCTGCCAATCTGGGTGTTTGATTCAAACAATTGGAAGATCACAGGATGCAAAGAAGCATGGTGACATTAAGTCAAACCACAAGAAAATGTACGGTTATAATGCTATTATGCTACTATCTCTTAGTCTTGTGCTTCATGAATAGGAATTTGAAAAGGAGGACAAGTGAAAATTAAAATTCCTACATTTTTTCTTTCAAGGAGACACTAAAGGAACAAATCCGTGTGCTCGATGGACAATATATATAACATGTAGAGTAAAAAGAGATGCAACAAGTGTAGAACCTCTTTGGCGAAGCCTTGTCGATCTCAGCAGGATTGGGTTGGCGGTGAGGATGCTCCGGCTGACTTGGCTGTCGGAGGAGGGAAGAAGATCTTAGGCGTGCGGAGATGGAGCCGAGGTACTGCTCCGCTGTGAGGGAGGGTTTAAATGCGTTGGAGCAGCTCCGGTGAGTTGTACGACGCCGAGGCTGAAGCAGGACAAGAGAGACAACGAACAACGTTAACCTGAGTGGAATTCTAATAGCATCTCTAATACATGACATAAAATACATAACCACAAAGTGCTAGATCTAAAATACATCAGCCGCTCATCTCTGAACTTAATAACTGAATTTAATCGACTGAACTTAAAACTGAACTTAATCGTAAACCGAACTTAAGCTGCCGAAACTGAATTTTGTCGAAACTGAATTTTCTTTGTCGAAACCGAACGCACTAGCAAGGTGAGGCTACACGCCGTCGATCGTGACTTTTTCATCTCTGGTAGTCTATTTTGCAGCCGTTGGATACGAAATCAAGGGACTTCGGTTCATCTTCGACCTCCACCCCCCTGAGCTGGCCAAAAAGCAGCCCCCCGCCGCCCGTGGCCGGTGGTGCGCCGCCCCGCCCGCCCCAAAAACACTGCCCACCGCCGGTCCGCCGCCGCCCCGGCCATCCCTCTAGCCTCCCCCGTGCCGAAGCTTTTCTCCGGCGATCCCCACGCCACCGCCCCGCCAACGCCCCGCCACCGCTGGCGACCACCACCCCCATCCTGAACCCTAAGATAGATAGTGGGGTACCTCTCCGGCGAGCCCTCCTCCCCGCTGCGGATGGTTCTTTCCTTCACCCCGGCGAGCCCCCCCACCCCCTGAAAATCGACTGACCCAAAAGTCGTTTCAACGATCAAGTGTAGCTAAATCGAGCAGCATCGCATGCAAGAGCAAGAGTGAGAGCAAGAGCGCGAGCAAGAGCAATAGCAAGAGCAGACTGCATGGGGACCGAGAGCAAGAGCAAAGCAGCAGCCGGAGCGAGAGCTAAAGCAGCAAGAGAGGTCCTCGATGTGGACGTCGCCGCCGAGGGAGCGACGCCGTGGAGGAAGTGGCCGGCGACGCCGCCGTGGATGGAGCCGCGCCGTGTCGGCTCGGGACCGAGCGCCAGCAGCACCGTGAGATCGAATCAAGAAGAAAATGCGGCGATTAGTGTACAACCTCTTTGGTGGCGCCGATTAGGCCGCAGCTTCATCCGAGGAAACGGTGATGATGATGCTCTTCCGGTGGTGCAGGTGAAGACGGCGGTGTGGGAATGGAGGTGGCGCAAAAGACGAGGGGAACGTCGGGGCAGCTCCTTGGAGGTGGAGGACGGGGTGGCTGAACCAGCGGGACGATGAGATCGACGACGGATCCTCATCCGGTACAGTGGATGAGGGATGTCGAGGTGTTGCTGTGGACAATGTCGTCGGGGAAGAGGCTCCGGCTGGGTGGCGGACGGAGCAGGGTGTGGGGTTTCGTCGTGGGTTTTCGCGGCCTCGGTGTGCGAATGGGTGGGCGGATGGGATGGCAGTGGGGAACCATGGCTTAGAGACGCGCTTGTCCGAAATGTGGGGTAAGTTACGAAAGTACCCCCACCGATTTGAGGCGGTTCTTTCGGTTCAGGGGTACCACGGGCATTTCGCATGTCTGGATTTCACAGAGGTGGGAGTTTTCACGCTGCGTTGTAATTTTGGAATAGCAAAGGCGCGGGTTGAGATGGAGGGAGTTAGCCGAGCACAACGAGACAAAGATATATCTTAAATATTTCAGGCTAACAAGGCGCGGGTTGAAATTTCCGGACAAACCTAACGTGTACTGTCCCAAATCAATGCTCCCTACAAACGTCATTCAAAACTTTGAATTCATGTTATGTTCAATTAAAATATTTCGCTACGTGTATAATGCATGCAACCTACTACTCAAATGAATGTTTTAGTGCATTCCAAACGTATATACTATCGCTACCATATGAACTATATTTAAATTCGTTTATCTATTTGAATAAGATCTACAAGAATGATTGTTGTGAAGTCAAAGCATTTGAATTCGTTTCTCTGTTTTAATAAGATCTACAATCATCATTATTGTCAAGTTAAACAATCGTTTGTGTATTATCTTCACAGCACACCACATGATTAGTCTCGAGTTACATAAGAACTATGTGTACTCCTATATGAAATCGAACTAGATTTTTTGAATCCACTTTATTTTGATTTCAAATCACATTACATTTCTAGCTCTAGCTAGATCTTCATAATCTAAACCATGTCTCATATGTATAATGTGTTTATCACATTATGTATGGTGCCCGCCCCCTCGCCTCACAATGTATTTAGATGTGAGTTGCAAACACCACACATTACCACAAATTCAAATAAAATGTGAGAATGTTTGATATATAGTATTGTTTAGATTGTTCGATATTTTGTTGTAAGCTGCGAATGCCACACATTATCACAAATTCAAATAAAATGTGAGATTATTTGATGTATAGTATGGTTTAGATTGTTCGGCATTTAGCTGTGGGTTGCAAACGCCATGCATTATCACATTATGGTATAACATGTGCACATCACGTGTATCACCACTATATTCATGCATGCAATGTTTAAAACACTATGATCTCCTATTCAAATATATGAATCCGCTTTCATATCAAATTATGATCTTTGTTAGTCTCTTACACCCACACAATCATCTAACCTTTGTAGCTACCACTAACATTCTCTCGTGCATGCACATGCCCTCCTCGCCCTCCCCCTCCCTCGGCATTCTATCCACAGCACATTCATTTTTTTTCTTTAGGTCGTTCTCCCGTAGTCTCCACAACTCCTTTCCGACACACACCGATCGATAAACCTCTCCGGTGTGCCTGCCTACAACATACAAACACACCTTCAATCTCCTCCTTTATGTGTCCTTGCCTCGTGTCTCTCATACGGTCAGACACGTGTAAACTCCGCCCCTCTTTTCATCGCTCTCACAACCGCACACTCCTCCCCTACCTAGCTAGTAGTTGAGCCTCTCGCACCACCTCCTAGCTCCATTCTCTCTGTCTATCTGTCTCATTTGGGCCTTATTTGCCTCTAACAAATGGACGTACACCGACCGATCTCTCGCTATACATATAGCTAGCTAGGTCCTTATAACTCGTTTTTACCCACACGTCAATCAATCTACCTCATTAGTTGTGTCTCTCCCTTCCTCTGACAAACAACAATTGATCAACCGATCTAGTTAGGTTTGCTTACCAAACACATGGTTCCCCTTCATCATCCATGGATGCGTCCCGACAGATCTATCACGCACAGGCACACATAGAAACACATCCCCACTCTTATTGATAACATTGCAGTTCCACCCTCAGTTTGTCTAGTAGGCCTCTCCCATCATCTTCGAGAAGCAACTCCATCACCCATCCAGCAATCTACCCCTCTCCCTCCTTGTCGGTGTCAAAACCGGCGGATCTCGGGTAGGGGGTCCCGAACTGTGCGTCTAGGCGGATGGTAACAGGAGACAAGGGACACAATGTTTTACCCAGGTTCGGGCCCTCTTGATGGAGGTAAAACCCTACGTCCTGCTTGATTAATATTGATGATATGGGTAGTACAAGAGTAGATCTACCACGAGATCAAGGAGGCTAAACCCTAGAAGCTAGCCTATGGTATGATTGTTGTATGATGAAGTTGTCCTACGGACTAAGACCCTCCGGTTTATATAGACACCGGAGAGGGTTAGGGTTACACAAAGTCGGTTACAATGGTAGGAGATCTTGAATATCCGCACCGCCAAGCTTGCCTTCCACGCCAAGGAAAGTCCCATCCGGACATGGGACGAAGTCTTCAATCTTGTATCTTCATAGTCCTGGAGTCCGGCAGAAGGTATAGTCCGGCTACCCGAACACCCCCTAATCCAGGACTCCCTCAGTAGCCCCTAAACCAGGCTTCAATGACGACTAGTCCGGCGCGCAGATTGTCTTCGGCATTGCAAGGCGGGTTCCTCCTCCAAATTCTTCATAAAAGTTTGTAAACACCAAGAGTAGTGTCCGGCTCTGCAAAATAAGTTTCCACGTATTGCCATAGAGAGAATAATATTAACACAAATCTAACCTGCTGACGTATTCCGCAGCGTGACATCACACTGCGGCCAAGTCCTTTACTCAAATCGTTTTTACTCCCGCACCTCAGCGTGTTTCGCGAGGCGGTTTTCTTGGCACGTTTTGTCAAAGCAGAGATCGTGTCCCCCATTTTACGGGATTCTCATCAATACGGACGTGGGTAACCCAACCGTGCCATTTATCACGGCGCTTGGGAGGCAAGCGAGTTTTACTAGGCTGGTGGGGACGCATAGCCGCATCCGCCCATATAAGGGGATAAGGATCCACCTTTTTACCTACGCCTTCTTCCTCCTTTGCCTATCCATCTTCCGCGCACTCGAGCTCGAGCGCCCAAGCCCGCACTTCCCACCTCAACCTTCTCCAGCAATGTCCGGAGCGGGAGGCAAGTGGATGGACTCCTCTGTCCCGGAGGGCGATGTCAAAAAGCTGAGGAAGGCCGGATACTTGTCCAAAGACATCGCGCACCGGCTTCCTGAGGAGGGGCAGCTCCTCCCCACCCCAAGGCCCCATGAGAGGGTAGTGTTCCTTCCCCACTTCCTCCGCGGACTGGGTTTTCCTCTCCACCCATTTGTTCGCGGGCTCATGTTCTACTATGGCCTGGATTTCCACGATCTGGCCCCGAACTTCATCCTCAACATCTCGGCGTTTATCGTCGTGTGCGAGGCTTTCCTCTGCATCCGTCCCCATTTCGGCCTCTGAATCAAGACCTTCAACGTCAAGCCAAAGGTGGTGCGCGGCCACCAGGCGGAGTGCAAAGGCGCCATGGCGGGCAAGATGGCCAACGTCATATGGCTTGAGGGCTCCTTTGTGGAGACCCTGAAGGGGTGGCAGTCAGGGTGGTTTTACATCATCGAGCCACGCGATCCGAAGTGGATCGCAGCCCCTGAGTTCCGATCCGGACCCCCTACGCGGCTCACGTCCTGGAAGGAGACGGGCCTGTCGTGGGGCGACGAAGAAGAGGTGACCGAACTGCAAAAATGCATCTAGTCCCTGGTAAACAAGCAGCTCAAGCTTGTCAACGTAGTCCAGGTCATGCTCGTCCGCCGGATCCTTCCGTGTCAAGAACAGGACTTCAACTTGTGGGAGCTCAACCCGGCACAGCACCAAACTCTGAGGAAGCTCTTCGACACGACGTACGAAGATGCTTGGAAGGGGCTAACCAAAGGCGCCGAGGCTCCCGCATCCGCCTCCGAAGACCGCAGATCTAGCTCGCAGCGTCCTGCTGGCGAGGTAAGATATTTTCATCTTTTACAGGATGTTAAGTTTTTTCATAGTTTGACTCTATGCGGGATCTAAACTCCCTCACCTTTGACAGGCTTGGCAGGTGAAGTCCGGATCGATTAACTGTCCGACTCCCTTGCCCGAAGACCCAACCCCTGCTCTCCTAGTGAAGCTGCTGGTTCCGGCACCTTATGTGGTGCCGGAGAAGAAGGCCAATACGAAGAAGGCCACGGGGACTCGAAAGAGTGCCCGGCATATGGTGGTGTCGGACTCGTCATCCGACGAGTCCGAGATGCTCTCCTCCCGTGAAGACGAGGAGGAGGAAGAAGAAACCTCTCCCCCTCCAGTGGGGGGAGGAAAGAAGAGGAAGGCCGCCCCAACGGGGGAGGCCGAAGGGTCCAGGAAGAGGAAGACCCCTCCGCCGGACTACTCCCCCGACGCCGAAGAGGACGAAGAGGAGTGGCCAGACAGGGCCAAGCGTCCTGCGAAATCGTAAGTATTCAGATACCAGAGTAACTCATGATATTCCTTTGTTGCACAGCTTTCCCTAATGTCGAATATAATCATGCAGCCCGCCCAAGGACGGGCTCGACGAGTCGTCGAATGGCTCCCTGGACTCATCGGACGTGAATTTAGTTCCGCCCGCTGTCTCCCCCCGCACTGCGGACGACAACGAAGTGGCATCGCGACAAGCTCCGGGGCAAGAGGAGGTGGTCCTGGAGGAGCCGCGAGGCGACCTCCCGGACTCCGGGAGTAAAGGGGTCACGACCCCCCCAGGGCTCCAAGTCCGGCTTTGAACCGGACACCGCGCCGGAATCTTCAACGGTTTCGGACTGCGGTAGGCGAACTCCTTCCAAGAGGAGCAAGCCTTCTGAGCCGGCAGCCTCCGTCCAACCGGAGGTGCCGGACAATCTGCTGGAGGTGCTTAACGGCGCCTCCATCGACGAGGAGCACCGTACTATCATGAGTACGGTGATCCAGAAGGTTCGGTCCGCCAAAAGCGGACTGACTGAAGCTTGTGCTAGCCTTCTAACAGGCTTTGAGGTAAGTAAAAATATGTAAAAATATGACCGCATAGACAGTAGCCCCTGATGCTCTATTTGGCGTTCGGAAAGAAAAGCCGAATAGAGGATCTATTAAATTTCGCAGCAGTCTAACAAAAAGAGTCAATATGCGTATGCAGGCTTCGCTGTTAGCCACCGCCGCACTGACTGCGGAGGTGGGTGCCCTGAAGCAGGGACTCGAGAGGACCGAGAAAGAGCTCGGCCTTGCCAAACGGCAGCTCGAGGAGAAAGAAGGTAAGAGATACCTTATAGGGAAAATAAAAAAGATGCAATTGCAAAAAATGACAGGATTGTACTGCTTATTGTAGGGGCCACGACTGAGGTGGCGACCCTCAAGCAGGCGCTGTCCGAGGCCGAAAAGAGAGCGGCCATGGAGCGCACCGAGCGAGAGAAATTTGAGGCCCAGGTCGGCGAGGTGCAGCAAGAGCTTCAGGCTCTCATGAAAAAACATGAGAGTTTGGAGCTGGACTCGAAGACGCGAGCGTCCGAGCTTGCTGCGGCCCTTGAAACTGCCAAATCTGCCAAGGCCGAAGCCCAGAAGGCCTTCCAGGAATTGGATGCGGTGAAAAAGATAGCGGCGGCTAAGGCATTCTTTATGCAAAGCAGACATATAAAAGTAAACTACTTGTTACTTACCCGAATCCGGAGCTCTCCAGGGGCGTTCACAGATCTTCCCCGTAGCGTATCCGATGCCGCCGCATTCTACAGAGCCGAAGAGGGCAACTCGACGGAGAAGGTGTTCTGGTCTCAAGATATCTTGAGGTCGGCCCCCCCAAGCGACCGAAGCAGCTGGTCGAGCTCCACAAGGCGGCCGAACAGGCTATGAAGGGTTTCGTAGTCCGGCTGTGGCCTGGAGAGGCCCTGCCAGGGAGCTACTTCGGACTGGTGCGGCGGCTGGTGGAGGCCTGTCCAAGGCTCGAGGTCATCAAGCGCTCCGTCTGCATCGAAGGTGCCCGTAGGGCCCTTGCCCGTGCAAAGGTGCACTGGGGTAAGCTGGACGGTGAGAAGCTTGTGAGGGACGGGCCGCCGCCGGGGAAGGAGCATCGCAAGCCCGAGAACTATTAAAAGGATGTTCTGGCTGGTGCCCGCCTTATGGCGGATGAATGTACCAAGGATGTAATTTTTGAATGAACTCGCTCGTGTTATCCTGTGTGCTGAAAACTTGTTAATATGCGCTTAAGCAATGCTTGTTGAATTTAAAATATTACTTTCTGTGCGGCCGTTTATCAAAAAATTGAGAGATGGCCAGTCGTCGGCTTCTGCCCCCATGCCACTAGTGCTGGGGTGTCCGGGATAAACCTGGGCGCTCTTTTTCCCATGATTGGGTCCTTCGAGGGAGGCGCCAAAGACAACGAACAAGGCAATCGGACTATAATGCTTGAACACTCTCACTTAGCCATAGAACTCTATAATTTTAAATTTCGGCGAAGCCCCTAGTATTCGGAAGACCGAGTTCGGGGCGCTATCTACGCCTTGGACGGACAAAGTCGGCTCCTCGCTCGAAGCGGCATAAGTCTTTAGGGACTCGAAAAACCTCTCGAACAGCGACCGGTCTCTCGCCTCATCATGGCAGTCAGTTTTAGCTTTCTCTACTGAGGTGCTCAACCCAGCTCAACTGGGGCACAATCGCAGTAGTTCTCCTACTGCTACCTTAGTGGATATAGCGGAACGTAAGGCACCAAAACATAGGAGCCAGGCAAACCCAACTATTGACCCAAATCATGATTCAGAGCCGATGCATATAGTGCTATAAGTTCAGGGTGCTGCACTTGTGAAAGTGTTCGGACTTCTCACACCATATTGAGGGGTACTGAAGCCCCTGGCGTATTTGCCGTACCACGGTGTACGGATGCAACATGTCATTTAATAAACATATATATAAAAAGAGGATAATGCAAAAAATAGACAAAAAGCTGTGCATTGTTTATAGAAAGGCTGCTATGAAAGCAGAACAATACAAATAGTGCGATAAGCAAGAGAAATTGGACTATTTAACATGTCCTGGCCAGGGGCAGGCCGCGGAATTGTATTAAAAAACAGGTATACTGCTCGCAATAGAGACCACCTGGGAGTTCCATAATGCGGCGTGGCTTGTCTGCTTTCCTAGATCTTGCATCGTTTGTGCGGCAGTTGAATTGCCGAACAGGTCGTCCGAAGTATGGAGTCCTGAAAGTAAGAAAAAATTTAAAAAAGAATCCGGCAGCCCCTGGTGCGGTTTAAGCCGTATTTCGGGCGTGCCGTGATGGTGCCCCTCCCTCTATGCCCATGGAATTTCAAGAGCGTAGTTATGTACGCGAAGCACTGGTTTCGCTATATCGCGAGGGCTAGGGTTGGGGCCGCATTGCTACACTAGCTCAGAACGTGCCAGGCGGTCTTGTTGCAGGTTACTCCGGGCGCGCTTGACAGTGTCCGGCTTTTTGAAGGCCGAACTGGAGAACTGCCTAGAGTGGCTGCTTTGTACATCTATTGCGAGCGCTGCCGTGTGCTCCTCCGTTCGGAGGGAGCGTTCAGTGTTCCCATTGACTGTGATTACTCCTCTAGGGCCTGGCATCTTGAGCTTGAGGTATGCATAGTGTGGTACCACGTTGAATTTTGCAAATGCGGTTCGCCCGAGCAGTTCGTGATAGCCACTGCGGAACGGGACTATGTCGAAGGTTAACTCCTCGCTTCGGAAGTTATCCGGAGATCCGAAGACCACTTACAGTGTGACTGAGCCTGTACAGTTGGCTTCTACACCTGGTATGATGCCTTTAAAGGTCGTTTTGGTGGGCTTGATCCTCGAGGGATCCATGCCCTTTTACGCACTGTCTCCTGGTAAAGCAGGTTTAGGCTGCTGCCGCCGTCCATGAGGACTCTTGTGAGATGAAATCCGTCAATAATTTGGTCTAGAACCAATGCGGCGAACCCGCCATGACGGATGCTAGTGGGTGGTCCTTCGATCAAAAGTGATCGGGCAGGAGGACCATGGGTTGAACTTTGGGGCGATCGCTCCATCGCGTATCGTCCCAGAAAGCGCACGCTTCCGCTCCCTTTTGGGAATGTGGGTTGCGTATATCATGTTCACCGTCCGCACTTGTGGCGGAAAACCCTTCTGTCCACTGTTGTTCGGCGGCCTGGGCTCTTCCTCGTCGTCGCTATGCAGCCCCTTGTCTTTTTCGGCTCTTAACTTGCTCGTCATTGAACACCCAACAATCCTGTTGGTGTGATTGGTAACTTTTGAAGTGCCCTGTATCTGGCACAAGCGGTCGAGTATTCGGTCCAAACTGGACGGGCCCTGAGTATTTCTTTTGAATGGCTTTTTCCGCTGACCGGATTTGTAGCCTCGGAATCCGGCATTGACTGCCGTATCCTCGTTGCTGTCGCTGTTAACACGGCGTTTTTGCTTGTTCCGGCGCGACCTGCCACTTTTGTCCTTGGTATCCGAATTACCAAGGTTCTTGGTTAAGTTGTTGCTGCGAGCTAGCCAGCTATCTTCTCCCGCGCAAAAGCGGGTCATGAGTGTCGTGAGGGCTGCCATAGATTTCGGCTTTTCCTGTCCCAGGTGCCGGGCAAGCCACTCGTCACAGATATTATTCTTGAAGGCCGCTAGGGCCTCTGCATCCGGACAGTCGACTATCTGGTTTTTCTTTGTTAGGAACCATGTCCAGAATTGCCTGGCGGATTCCTCTGGCTGCTGAATTATGTGGCTTAGGTCATCGGCGTCCGGTGGTCGCACATAAGTGCCCTGGAAGTTGTCAAGGAATGCGGCTTCCAGGTCCTCCCAAGAACCGATTGAGTCTGCCGGCAAGCTGTTAAGCCAATGCCGGGCCGGTCCCTTAAGTTTGAGTGGGAGGTATTTGATGGCGTGTAGATCATCGCCGCGGGCCATGTGGATGTGAAGGAGATAATCCTCGATCCATACCGCAGGATCTGTTGTGCCATCGTATGATTCGATGTTTACGGGTTTGAAGCCCTCAGGAATTTTATGATCCATTACTTCATCTGTGAAGCATAGTGGGTGTGCGGCGCCTCTGTATTGGGCTATATCACAACGCAACTCGAAGGAGCTTTGTCTGTTGTGTTCGGCCCGGCCGAATTTATTGCATCCGGAGTGACGATCACCATCACGTGCCGTGGGGCGCCTGCGCGATCCGTAGATCGATCTTGTTTTCCTTGCCTTGTCCTCCAGTATGTCGCGTAGGTCGGGCGCATTTTCCCATGCCTTAGTATGCTTTGAGCGGCGCCGGGGCACGGCTTGAGTGGAGGGCCGAGAGGCCTCTCTGTCACGGACACGAGGTGGCCGGTCGGCCATGTCATGTGCTGGTGATGTAGGTGCTTCCTCCTCTAATCGGGGTAGCAGCCTGCGCTTTGGGTAACTCTTGGAGGGGCGTTCGAGTTCATACTCTTCGGCCGCAAGGACTTCAATCCATCTGTCAGCTAGCAAATCATGAACAGCTCTAAGCTGTTGTTGCTTTTTCTTGAGGCTGCTTGTCGTGGCCATACGCCTACGTTTAAAACGCTCTTGTTCGGCGAGATCCTCTGGCACGACGAACTCGTCGTCGTCGAGGCTTGCCTCGTCTTCTGAGGGAGGCATGTAATTATCATCCTCGACCTCTCTGTCTGCCGCTCTCTCATGAGGGCTGGCTTCTCCGTCCTCCTGTGCTGAATCTTGCTGGAGGGGGTGTTCTTCGGTGCTATCCGAAGTAGTATTATCTCCCGTGCCGGAATCACCATTTTTGCTTTGGCGGGATTTAGAGCGGCGCCGTTGACGCCGACGCTTGGGCTGTTTCTTAGAGGTATCGTCCCCCGCTGTTCCGTCGCCATCTCCATCCTTAGGAGTGTCCACCATATATATGTCAATGACGAGGTGGCCTTCCAGCGCCCTACAGGTGCTGGTTCTTGTTCGTCTCCTGCATCGTCGTCCATGCCGTTGATGTCTTCGGAGTCGAAGTCAAGCATGTTGGTTAAGTCGTCGACAGTGGCTACGAAGTGGGTGGTGGGTGGGTTTTGAATTTCTTCATCGTCCGTATCCCAACCTTGCTGACCGTAGTCCGGCGAGGGCTCTCCTGATAAAGAGAGAGACTTTAGAGAATTCAGGATGTCGCCGAAGGGCGAGTGCTGAAAGATGTCCGCGGTGGTGAACTCCATTATCGGCGCCCAATCGGATTCGATCGGCAGGGGCGCGGGGGGCTCGGAGTTGGGAGAGGAATCCGGCTCTTCGGAGTCACGGGCCATGCGGAGTGCGGGGCTGGTGTTCGGCCCGATCGCCTTTGAGATCGCAGCCCCCGAGGTGGCGTCCAACCGCTCATCCTCGATCGGTGCAGTAGGCTCCGAATTAAGGGTCGGAACTGATGCGCGTGCGGCCTCCAGGACACTGTTCGGCGGCAGAGCTAGATCATGCCCATCGAGACAGTGCGGCGCGCTTGGCTGTGGCTCGAATCCGTCGAAGATCAAGTCCCCGCGGATGTCAGCCGTGTAGTTCAAACTTCCAAACCTGACCTGATGGCCAGGGGCGTAGCTTTCGATCTGCTCCAGGTGGCCAAGCGAATTGGCCCGCAGGGCGAAGCCGCCGAAGACGAAGATCTGTCCACGGAGAAAAGTCTCACCCTGGACCGCATCATTGTTGATGATCGAAGGAGCCATCGGGCCTAAAAGCGACGACACATAGGAACTCTCAATGAAAGCACCAATGTCGGTGTCAAAACCGGCGGATCTCGGGTAGGGGGTCCCAAACTGTGCGTCTAGGCGAATGGTAACATGAGACAAGGGACACAATGTTTTACCCAGGTTCGGGCCCTCTTGATGGAGGTAAAACCCTACGTCCTGCTTGATTAATATTGATGATATGGGTAGTACAAGAGTAGATCTACCACGAGATCAAGGAGGCTAAACCCTAGAAGCTAGCCTATGGTATGATTGTTGTATGATGAAGTTGTCCTACGGACTAAAACCCTCCGGTTTATATAGACACCGGAGAGGGTTAGGGTTACACAAAGTTGGTTACAATGGTAGGAGATCTTGAATATCCGCATCGCCAAGCTTGCCTTCCACGCCAAGGAAAGTCCCATCCGGACACGGGACGAAGTCTTAAATCTTGTATCTTCATAGTCCTGGAGTCCGGCTGAAGGTATAGTCCGTCTACCCGAACACCCCCTAATCCAGGACTCCCTCACTCCCTCTCCCTCCCTCTCTCCCTCCTCTCTCTCTGTGTCCCATCATATTTCCCGTCCTTCAGTTATGTATGGATGTCGACCGATCTCCCTCAAGACATAGCTGGGTCTCTCCTTCTCAACACATATACGAGTTGTTCTACCTCTATAGTTAGGCCTCTGCCTACCCCTCACACCACCCCCCTCCCCCCATACACACCGATACATCGAGCGCTCTAGTCATGTCTCCCTGCCACACACAAACTTGACGTGTGCCCTCTAACGTTCCGGTAGGCTAGTCGCCCTATATCTTTGACTTGTACACACAAACAATTTCGATGGCTCTCTTCATTGATCTCGCACCCACCCACTTGATCCTCTATTTGACTCTATCAATAGCTATGACCCCTCCCTCTCTTCTCGTGGATTGCCCGACCCTCTATGTATGATATGGATAGGCCTCCATTTCACACACATTGCATGCAAAATTTTGTTTGAGATGTCATCGACACATATTCCCACAAATAATTCACGAAATCAACCCCCCACCCCACCCCCACCCCAGAACAAAAAACACTCACAAACGCGGTTTGTATCTCTCACACACATCCCACGTAGGTGGGGGACGTGCACGAAGAGAAGAGGTGCATGCACGACGCACGTACTCCCGTCTCTTTCCCAACCACACCCGCACGGGTACACGGTGGAGCTCATTTCTGTATGAAAAAGGCAGCCCACGTGGTAATTTGGCACGTGTACTGGTTGTCCACTTGGTGGAGGGAGGATCGTCTACCACGGGTGAACAAACAAATTGCGACTTGACGTGTTATGTTAAAAAAAAGAGGCAAACCATGTGGGTCCTACCTTAGAGGCAAGGCTCTATACCCTGGAGTACTTTTGATGTGTCCCGTCAACTCGCAGAATGAGGAGAAGCTTGCTTAGTACACCGTCTCCCCGCCTACTCAGGCGGTGGCTCGCAGGATGAGGTGAAGGTTGCTTACTCGCCTTCGCCCGCCTCCCTCGCCCATGCTTGTGTGGCTCGCAGGACGAGGAGAAAATTTACTACTCCCTCCGCTTACTCCTCGTCCCTACTACCTTGGTTATAGAGATTATACTATCATATTGTTTGGAATATATATGTCCTTTAGTAGATTTCAATATGCACTACTAGTACATACTCCAAACACTGATGTATATAGACGTATTTTAGAGTGTAGATTCACTCATTTTGCTCCGTATGTAGCACTCTCCCTCGCCCCTCGACCCTCGCCCACGTGGTGGATGTGCAGCAATTCATTCGGTCTCATATAGCCAGAACGATATATACTGCACTACCATTATTGCTCGACTTCCCGAAGAGGCGAAGAGCCAATCGCAAGGTTTATATCTTGGAGATGCCAAGCGCAAGGTTATAGGAGAACGAGTAGTAGCTGCCGCGTCATTTATAAATAAAGTTTTTTTTCTTGATGCACGTCGCAATATGATAGGTTCATATGGAGAGAAAAGGAAACCGCTCCACTATATACATAGTCAGGACGGGCCAGCCTACACGGTTGCTTGCTGGGGTTGCTCTCTTCACACTCTCTCGCACAAAACGACTGTGGCCACATCTCTAACATCCCGGCGGATCACGTCCGCTTGGGGAAGGAGTGGATGCTTAGTGTAGATGAGGTGGCCGTCGCCGACGGCGAAAAACCACTGTCGGCACGTCCCGATCAGGGGTCCCGCCCGTTCTCTCTCACAAAGCCGGTGAGGTTGCCTTCGTCCCTTGTTCACTGCCGCGGCGTGGGCAGTTGCCGCCTCCCGCCGCCCTCCTCAAGGTTGAGCTACGTCCCTCAGGTACAACTCCCTTTACAGCCGGCTTGCACCACTGCTCCAGCTGCCCACATCACTCCCTGTGGATATTTATCTACTTCTTTGCCCCGCACATACCTCTACTGGCTTCTACGTACTGTATTTGTGATGAGTTTATGTCTCATCAACTAGTCCCAGTAATCTTATTCTAATCACGCTTGTTCAATTTCTTTGCCGCAGGGATGCTCATCTCGATTTTGGTGAAACTGCACAAAATGATCCGATGGTCAAAAGGTTGCAAACTTCATTTATTAGGAAGCTCGAACGTTCCCAGCAAATTGAAGCCTGGTCAGGGTTCATGGTTCAAGGGCTAGCGACTGCATGGATCGTGTTTTTCTTTAGCTGCCTCTGTTCCAAAATAAGTGTCAACTTTAGTAGTAGTACAACTTTGTACCAAAGTTTGCACAAAGTTGAGAACCTTATTTTGGAACGGAGGGAGTACATATTTTCTATGATCTGTCAATCATTGAGATGCAATAGCATGCATGTTAGTCTCCTTTGTATTTGATGAAATGTTGCAACGGGCAACCTTGGATGCAAGATACATGTAACAGAAGCTGGAAGCTTCATAGCATTGTACAAATTTATCTTGCTGATAAATTACAGTACGTACTATACTAGTACTTCCTCCGTTCCTAAATATATGTCTTTGTAGAGATTTCAGCATGAACCACATGCGGATCACTGAGCCTGCGTGTTTTCACTGCTCTTGCAGGCCTCCGCTGTAAGAATGGAGAAATTGTAATCTAGTAGGTATACCTCCTTTCGCCAAAAGTGTGGGACATCCAGCAGTCCTACGACCTCAGTAATAAACACAAATGAGCCGTCAAATCACATAGACCCAGCAGTAAGTTGGACGGACGAAGCAACCATCACTCTTGCGCCAGTGAGAGGTCGTGTCCGCTCTGCCCGGGCATGAATGCGGCACCGATTCTTTGGAGTGGCGCTGACCGTTTGGTGGGAAGCCTTGGCGATGGAGGGGCTTTGGGTGGGCCAGGCTGGTCAGGAGCGGCCGTGGCAGCTGTCCGCATGTCCCTACCGGACACGCCCGGAAACGAGAGGATGCACCACCTCTCGCGGCTAAAATCGTACACTACACAACATCTCTCTGTAGGAGTAGGTCGATCTGTCGCTCTCTCTAACACACACATGGTGTTAAACACACACGCACACACACACACACGCACACGCACGCACCTTGGTCCCGTTGCACCTTCTAACATGACTTATTACACCTAGACGGAGGGAGTAGTAAGTATACGAGATACGGTGGCACACCCACTTAATTCGAATACAAGTGCCCAAAATTTGTGTGCATGTTATAATAAGGATTCAGGAATGTATAAAAGGTTATTTCCCTCTCGTTGAACATAACGGGAGGGTTGTGTAGCTGGTTAGCCTGTTCGCTCATCAAACTTGAGGTCTCGGGTTCGATAACTACACTTGAGCATAATTTGTGCTAGGAGGATTCTTTGACTGGTCAAAATGTTTTCTAGGGTTTGCACGCTTCACACTCTCTCTCCAGTATATATATACACGCTAGAGCCTCAGCACTTGTAGGTTCTCTCTTCATACTCTCTCGCCCTCTCCCGCTGGAGCCTCAACGCTTGTAGTTGCTCTCTTCACACTCTCTCGCTCTCTCCAGATCTAAACAAGACTTCGTTGGCCTCTCCCTCCCCTCACTGCTGCTCAAAGAGCCGGCAGGATCCGTCCGCCGAGAAGGGAAGGAGGCTTAACGCTGTCGCCGTCGGCGAGGGACTACCGGCGCAGCTGTTCACTTTCCACCCAGCGGCGGCGCAGGAGGGCCTCCGACCCCTTCTTCTTCGCCGCCGTCCCGTCGCCCACCGAACCACGCCCCAAGAACCTTAAGGTATAATTTACTTACTCCACATGCATTGCTCTAGCTGCATGTATACCATGAATCTAGGACGTGGTTCAAAGAGGAAAGGAGTGGGAGAAGTTGTATATAGCATGAATCTCGGACGTGGTTCAAAGAGGAAATGAAGGGGGAAAGTTGTATAGCATTAATCTAGGACGTGGTTCAAAGAGGAAAGGAATGGGGAAAGTAGTGGGGAAAGTTGTATCGCATAAATCTAGGACGTGGTTCAAAACGGAAAGGAAGGGGCGAAAGGACTAGTTCAAAAAGGAAAGGAAGGGACAAGTCTGTAGAGTTTGAGCAGGACTAGATTTGATGCGCTCACATAGGGAAAGGCGTCTGATAACAAAACTGGGACCAACACGGACTGACACGGAGTTTTTTTAGTCCCTACACCAAAATGTCCCTGTAAACAAACACCTTCTAATAATGCCGCTGGAAAATTGATGCAATGCCACAGTTAAAATAAAATTACATGTTTAACGAATTTTATTGTTAATATAATCTCTATGTTAATATTAATCAATGCCACCGTTTGAGAATGCTACTGTCTTGCTTTCTTTCCCATTTAGATAAGGTAGATGCTTCTTTTTGTTGGCTTCTGTGTCATCCACCATTATTAACCACTAATTGTTTCCTTTGCACCTCTGTGTAAACAGGGTTATCTGCTTCACCTCGTTTCCATTGTGACCTTTTGTTGCACTGCACAAAACACTTTTGTTTTAAGTGTGTTTTGTGCAGTTCAACCAAAATGTCACACCGACAACATTGCTTGATTGCTTGATCTTAGTGGAACTGCACAAGAGGAGATCTTACTTCCTATCCGTTATAGCGAATTTGGTTCAGATCTTCTTCTTGTGAGTTGTTTGAATTCCGCATCATGAGAGGTCAGTACTAGCCTTCTTTCACATGATTCTGCAGTGTCCATTCATATGTTGTGCTACTTGTACGATAATGTTGCTTGATTTTAGTGAACTGCACAAATGGAGACAAGACTTCCAATCTCTGTGTGCACCGTAATATCCCATTGAGGTAAGATAAGGATATTTCAGAACTGCTGGCCTGTATTTTGCCACTTTCATCAGAAAATTAAGTTTAGTACTATACTTGTGCTCCCTAATTGACATGCCAAATCTTACATTGAAGGCGAAGCTTGTTTGTTACCGAACCAAGTGATGAAGGGGAAGAACAAGGGGAAGAAAAACAAAAATCAACTCTCGGTGCTGTAATGAAACCTTTGGGCTGTGATGGCACAAGTAATGATATAGTTTTGCATCTTAATTTATTGCTATGGCTGGAACGAGCAATTGTTTTGCCACTGATTTGATGCCACTCTTAATGTAATATGTAATTATCTCTACTTGTGCAAATAGGGATCTTCTTTGAAGATACCATATATTTTAGTGGAACTGCACAAGAAGATGTTGGGAACATTAAACTAATCGAGGAATATATAGTAAGCTTGGCCACCACCGTAGATAGCAACAGATGGTTCCGCATAAATGCTTCATCTGTATGCTCTACACAATAAGCCTCCTGACAAAGGTTGGTACTCGCCCACTGATTTCATCCATATGATTGAGCTTTGTCATCTCTATTGGTGTTGTGCTACTGTTTAGATACTGTCATGAAAAAGTGGTATTGTCCTTGAGAAGTGCTTCATCTGTGCTTTTTTAAATATTTCCTTTCCTTTTTTTCGAGCAAACAGTGATGCTAGCATTTAGTAGTCCTCTTGTCGTTGCACAACAGGATCATCTTCCTCTGAAGAAGAATCTGGAGTACGTGAAGTGACTAGTTAGTATTATGCCAGGATGAAGAAGCCCTGTCTATCTTATCATCAGAAGGAGCAGTTGAAGGATGGTTACATTACTCCCCACAAGACCAAACTAACTTCAGCTCAGAAGGACTGACAAAATCTCCATTTTTTTGCTGTTGTTCTAGGATTCTTTCTGGTGAGTTCCATTTTTCTAAAAGTGTGCTCTACATGGACTATGTATGTGCCCGTTGAAACTGTCAATTCATAGTACAGTTTGCTCTATACTAATCACTTTTTTGTATTTGTGCAAACAGGGGTGCTCAGCTTGATTTCATGGGAACTGCACAAAATGTTCATGAATACATCGAATCATTCATTTCCACCACAAGAAAGGAGGTGCCGATAAGTTCAAGGCGTTGCAACATATAAGGGCGAAATCATACAAGCTACGCGCGAATTTGGTTGATTTTGGTGGAACTGCACGAAAAGAACAGCTGGTTTATTTAGCACGAGGTGCCATGTCAATGTCCGAACTGATGGCAAACCCTGCCCATTCCACAATTGCAGGCATTTGATATTTTGGAATGGGACAACCTTGTCAAATTTTGCTCATTGATTTTAGCAAGACATGCGTTTGATATTTTCGAATGGGACGCCCTTTGCTGTCAGCAGCGTCGATCAATTTTTTCTTTATTCTTTAGTTGTGAAGTAAATATTGCCTCTGACATGTGAGTCGCTGAGATGCATAATCATCGATTGTTTTGAATTTTCTCTATGGATTGCCAGGCCTGTGTGTTTGATTGCAATGTACAGAAACGCTAAAAAGCTGCTCAAACTCTTTGTACTCCTTCTGTTCCTTTTTACTTTGCACATTGTGTAAGTGCATACTTTTTTGTATAAGATTGGTCAAAGTAGAGATACTTTGTTGCAGAATAAAACTTGCATGCAGACTAGAAAGGACCGGAGGGAGTACATGTGAAATCGCTGCAAGCGAGGTGATCACCACAGGAATAATGCTAGTACGTATTGTTTTGCATGTTCATCCAATGCCAGTGATACAGGAATTCGAACTAATCGAAATAAATTCATTCATACACGGTCGGATTTCATATAAACATGCCGGATTTCATTACATTTATGGGGACCCCGACTCATAAGTCGTGATCACCGAATGCACGTGTACAGTGATCCCAGAGATCAATGCTCACTGAACACACAGAAGCTGAATAACAAGAGTCTTACATCCATACATACCGTCTTACACAGATTATGACCATTATGGTCAAGTCTTACATTGATAAAGCCTTAAGGGCTGAACATCAAATGAAACACAAGCAGCGGAAATCTTCGTTGATAAGTAGAACCCATGCCATCTGCCTTAACCCTACAGGCATTACGGTAGAAGCGTCCTAGTTCGCATATTCGTCTCCAAAGAACTCTTCTTCGAACTCCGGTTCTTCCATACCTGGCCAATTAAATAAACATTGGCAAGCCAATGAGTACTTTGAATATACTCGCAAGCAACCCATGTTTTGGTTCAAGGAACAACAATGCATGATATAGGTAAATTTTTGCGGAAAGCTAGTTTTGAGTGCAATGACATGTTCAACAACTTGTAAGACATGCATCAGGAGAATTCAATTAACCATGAGGACAGGTTACAGATATCAACATAAATAGAGTGGGCACCAACCCAACTCAATCATGTCAAGTCCTTGACTTGACCCAAGTAGTTCTTCCCACTTATCCAAACACACACACTGGTTTGTAAACATGTGGACGTAGCCCAAGAGCGGTTACCCAACTGTCCTTGACCGCGGACACGCCTATTCGAATGGTTTTACACTCTACAGAGGTTGCACACTTTACCCACAAGATCCGGGGAACTTCCGTGTTATCCACGACCCGCGGTACCTCAAGTACCCGGGGTAAGCACCCGATCACTATCTTTCTCTAGACGACACTAACAAGGAGTCCACTCGTTGTTCCGTGTCCTCACGATGTACATCGTACGAGATTCACTCGAGATCGTAACATCCGAGACGGGACGCAACGGTGTATCCGGTGCCTGTAAAACAGTCATGGCCACCCTACCGCGGACCCGTCCCCGAGAGAGAGCACCAACTCTCCCCCGTCAGTAGTAATGCGGGCTCCAAGTTAGTATCTGCCTAGGTAATCAATAATGCCCTTTCCCATATAAGGATAGAGTGGTTGCGCATGTAAGGTTGGAATAACGGTCGCAACTTAAACCAATCTGTTTTCGAAAACAACACACACACTTGCCTCGGTACACCACTTCGTCATCAAGTGGTTACCCAACTCATCATCTCCCTCGGGCATAAGTGGCACCTAACGGGGTTTTTGAAAAGTCCTTTGAAAATACTTGTCTCCACCACTATGCATAAAAGGGGGCAAACGAGAAAAGCAACGGAGGCAAACCACCCCAAGTGGTCACCATTTTATCATGACTTCGATGCAAACAATAAAAGTGCCATATGTCATGCATAAAAGGGGTTTCTTAGACATGGTCAAAGGGCTGCTTGCCTTGGTCTTCAAAGTCTTCAAGTTCTTCAAATCCTTCTCCTTCTTCTTCTTCTTCTTCAGCAACCTCATCTAAAACGGGATCTAATCGTCGCAAGAAAAATAACGAGAAAATAAGGCAATAGTAAAACAGAAAAACCAAAGTGCTCAGAAAAATGTCAACTTATTTTTGATAAATACTAGGGGCAACTCTAAGAAGGGGAAAATTATTAGTTATGGATTTGGAGTTGTATGATAGGAGAAATGGATTTTCAGAGGGGAATATAAATGCTCAAATTTGAATTTAAATTTGAGCAGTGCAGAAAAGTTTGATGGATATTTATGAAAGTTACACCATTAAATAGGTGGGATTTTTCTAAGATTTTAGGAGTTGGAATTATTTCATTTGGATTAATATTTAATCCTGTGGAATTTTTGCAAGTTTCCAGAAAAAGAAAAAGGAGAAGTAACACTGTGCAACTGGGCCAGAAGGCGTATTTGGAAAATACGTCTCCAGCCGACGCAGCGAACCGGTGCGCGTGCGTGCGTGTTTAAACCTAACGGGTGGGTCCCACCCGTCGTATGCGTGAGGTCGACGGACAGGCCCACGGCCGCCGTCGTCTACCTCGGGCGAGAGGAGGCGAGCTCACCGGCGGACGTTTAAGACGCAGCGGGGTGAGCTGATAGCACCGCTGGACTCCTCGTCGTGTCGCCGTTCGGGTGGTGCCGGAGTTGGTCGCCGGGGTGGCCTGGTTTGCCGGCGATGAGGAGGCAAGGCGGAGGAGTTTTGGGAGGCGGCGACTTCGGACGTTATAGGCAGCTAAAGAGAGGGGAAACATGGGGGGAAATGGTCAGTGGGCTTCTGCGGTTCTAGATCGAGTGAGAGCGGGGGCGGAGAGGGCCCGTACCTCTGGATCGACGGCGACCCGAGGCGGCGGAGCTCCGGTCGATCCCGAGCACAGAAGCCCCTTGAGGACGTTTGGGTGGTGCGGGCGTGTTCTTGGGGGTGTGAGGAGGAGGCGAATGCCACTGGAGCGGCCCGGGGCGGGCTTATATAGTCGCGCGATGGTCCACCGTGGACTTGTGCGCCGGCAAGCTCGTTGCCGTCGCCACGGGTCACGGGGGCCTTTTTGAGTGTGTCTGGGGTGTTCGTGGGGGTCGACTACGCCCAGGGGGAGAAGAGAGGGAGCGGGAACGCGGCAGAGCAGGTCCCCAACGAGGGCAATGACTGGCGCGCTCGGGCGGCGCTCTGTCCGCATGCGAGGAGAGCCGGAGAGGGAGAGAGAGGAGGGGCCGGCAGTGTAGCGTGACACGGACGTCGAGGAGCATCTTCTGGCGCGCTGGGGAGGCCCGAGGTGGCCCCGAGCTGCTTGGCATGGGGCGGCTACAGTGTGGGAGCGCACTGTAGCGCACCCCAGAGCGCCCAAATGGAATGCCATGGCATTGTTTATGCGCCAGGGGCGTGTCCACTAGTGTCTGGGGCTTTGTGGGGTGAGTAAACAAAGGGGAGGAAGCATTGGATGCCATGGATGGCCACTGGAGTGAGGAGGGAGGTGAGGAAGAGGGTACAGGGCTGTCTGGAGGGGTAAATCAGGTGGTTTCACCCCTCAATCATTGAGCTGAGATGCAGCCATTGTTACTGGAGGTAGAGGGGGACTAGGAGGAGCTGTGGTAAAAAGTGGAGCTCAAGGAGAATAGTTTTAGTGGTCAAAATGGTGATTATTGAAAAGTCGCAGAAGGTATTTGATAATTATTTTGGCAAGCAAATGATTTCCAATTGCCATGAGACCCCACAGGGTGAAATGACACATATAATTAAGGCCTTCCACCAATTTGGAGCTTATTTGGGCAAAGTTGCCAATGCAACTTTTGTAAACCCTAGAAATCAGCAGAAATGTACTTGTGTAGATCTAGTTGAGCAAATCACTTCTCCTTGATGCACTAATTGGTGTAGTGGCCTCATTTTGTCATGTGAACATGCTCACAAAAATTGGGGTCAAGGAGAGAAAGTTGGTAGTACAAACTTGTTCAAATTTAGGTCTGGTCAGAGATGGTTTTGGGGAATTTTGGTGAAAGAAAATGACCTTGATTGACATGAGGCTTTGCAGGGTGATCACAATATTCATTTTTTACTTGCTGGATTTTTCTTGGATTTTTAAGAAAATATTTCCTATAGAAATGTTTCAAATCCTTGAAATGGGCAGAAATGGTTTTTAGGGGATTTCATGGGGTTATACTATTCTCCATGATATGATACTTGGCAAGATCATCCAAAATGTCATATGTGACATGCTAGAATTTTCTTGGAATTTTTGGGGAATATTTCCTTTGTAAATATTTCAAAAGCTTGAAATATCCAGAAAGGGTTCTTGAGGGATTTGACCAACATTTTGAACATGACCATGTGTTGAAACTCTTTTATATGGGAAATATATGCCCACTGAGTTTCCCTGATTTTTGTCAAATATTTTTAAAACAATAAAATAATTTTTACCTATTAAAGACCATTTTGGGCCTTAAGAAAAAGCTTTTAAATAAAATAGGAAAATAACTTTTAAAATTATATTTTTGTGGTTTATGGAAGTCCTATATCTAATAGGTTTCAAATATACTCTTTGAAATATTTTTCATACCTCAAATCAAGTACTTGCAGCGCAAATCTCAATTGAAGGGTTTTTGGAAAACTAATTTTAGAAAATACTTTTTGGCCAAATTATTTTTTAAGAAAATACTATATTGCACTATACACATGGCATGATCATTGGGCAGAAATTTGGGGCAAGGAGATGAAGTATAGAAGGTGAAGCTATGTTGACTTTTAAGAGCACTTGAAAAACACAGAGAGAAAACCAACTCAATAAAAAGTCAAATAATGCAAAAGTCTTTTGTCAAACCACACTTTATCATGATTTATCATCTTAAGTGTTGTGCCATGAAAATCAGGGTGTGACAGACCTACCCCCCTTACAAGAATCTCGTCCCCGAGATTCCCAGACTAGGCGCGGAAAGGAATACTGAAACTTGGATTTGGGGTAGTCTTTACGTCCTCATACTGCTTCTGCTTCCGTTTGATGCTCCATTGAACCTTTAAGTACTCGATGGCGTGGCTTTGTGTTTGTCGTCCTGCTTGATCCAGATTGCAATTGGGGTCTCTCGCGTAGGTCATATTGGGCTGGAGGTCGATGGCTCGGTGATCGATGTCCTTGTTGAGACCGGGCTAGTTAGGAAGTTGGAAACGTTTCCAGAGTGGTGTCGTGCGGATAAACGTTGTGCACAGTGGGTGACTCAGGTGATAACTCTAGCTGGTAGCCGTCTATTCTTCGTCTTGCGGTGATCTTGGAGGGGGTTGTTAAATCTTGGAGTGATCTCGAAGAGGGCCGATGAATCTTGGTGTGGGTTCCCTTGTCATGAAAATGCTTGGTTCCCTTGAGAGGAGTGGTTTGTAGATATGCACAATCAATGACAAGGAAGTTCACTTCTTGACGACGACGGTTAGTGTAGTTCTTCCTCCTTGACATGGCGGTCCTCAGATGTTCTCTGATTAGTTGAATGGCTCTTCTTCCGTCTTCGAAAGACAAGTATGTCATTAAATAAAGATGACAACCAACTTGTCCAAGTATTTCATGATGTCTATGGGGTACGTAAAGTGGGCTGGGGTACTGGTGGTGGTCTCGGTTGTGTATTGGCCAAGGCCTTCCAGAGTAGAGTCAAGGCCCAAGTTCATGGTCCGTCCATGTTGTGGCTTGGTAGAGCTCAAGGGTTTCAAGGATTCTAGTGTGTGGGTGAACGCTATCATCTTATCTTTAAGCACGGTTTCTGAGATGCCAATAGTCCTACCTAGTCCTTCAAACAAATCACCTAATACCACCGAAAGCATCATCTCGTATGTGTCAACTCCCGCCATTACTCCTGCTATTCATATCCCCAGGAACCTCGAGAGGAGGTCTAACAAAATCATACATGTCTACGATCCCCAAACTCATATGTAGGGCCACCCCTAAAAATCCATGGGTAGAGCATACAAGCTGGACAAAAACACGATAATCCAAGTGCTCATCCTATTCTTCCAAGGTCTAAGGCATTTCTACCTTAAGGAAACACGTCGTAAGCCACTCCAAGATCTTGTTTCCTTCCTATGAATCAACCAACAGCCCATTAACTTCCATCAATCACTACATAATCCATTTAATTCTACAAATCCAATGTTTATGATGTTCCACATGATCTCCTAAAGTCCATATATCCCCAAATACTTGAAAGGGCTGTCTCTACTATAGCAAGTCCACCAATTTCCATTATCATGGTCAGTAAACTCCAAGGTCAAGCTTATATCAACTCCGACAATTAATCAAATCTCCTAGTTTATTGTCCACCGAGAAACATGGTATCACGATCAAGATTATCAATCTGAATCCAAGTTACTTCGAACCATGCAGTCTTACTCAACATCTATACTCAACTAGAATCACCTATTTAAATCCAAATCTCATGTCCAACGAGAATTCCTACATGCTTTCCCAAAGTGATTATCATAATGTCAACTATCTCCTATCAATATCCCCTGGCTAAGTCGAATCCTTATACTTCCAAGAATTCAGCTTGCGATCTTAATTGTCCCACTAAATCCAATTTATCCATGGGTAATGAAAGCTATGCTACTCTGTATTAATGATCCCACCAAGTTCATCTACCAACATGAAAGCCTCATAATCCACCCATTAGTCTCAGATGATCCCTCAAAGTCATTGATATAAACTCATCAAGTCATTTTTCCTCTATTCCTATATCCTCAAATTGGTCTTCCCTATGGCATCGTCAGTTCTGGTGCTATATTAGGATGATAATGTGCTCGTTCACTATGTCCACTAGTTCCATAATGAACCCAGTGCTGTGCAAGGTTTACAAAGGCTTAACTGGTTCTCTTGCAATTCTATGGGTTAAGCACATGGTTAAGGACTCGAGCTGGGGTATCTTGTGAAGTCTTGAAGGGTCTAGGAATGGGTTTCTAGTCTGGGGGGTTAAACATAATTCTACGGGGTTTTACTTGGTCGAGGAGGCTGTAGAAAAGTTCTCATGTGCTTGTTGGTCGCCGAGGTGGAATCCTTGGTGCATATTGTCTTACTTGTCTTCAGTTGAAGAGAGAGAGAGAGAGATGAGAGGGAAGAGTAGCATAGAGGAGGGGAATACCTAAAGGGGTTCTATAGTGCAAGTTCAAGCAAACAAGTGCCGTTAAGGCCACGCATATTCATTAAGATAAGATAGGTGATATAGTCGCGTACAAGCTGCCTAGGGAAAATGTGCGACTTATATCAAAACACAAACAAGTAAAAACAAGCAACACAAAACGTGGTTCCATTCGAACCATCTCACGGACTCGACTACGCATATGGGGGTACACGACTCATCCTACCCTAGGGGTCCTCGGACTCGGTAGTCGTGCTTGCTTTCGAGAGAAGGGCGCTCGATCTTGATTTACGGGTTCCCCTTGTGGTGCCAAAGGGTATGCGACAGTCGGCTGCTTATTGGGACACATCCTTTTAACGTGCCCAAGTTCACCACACCCGTGACAAGTGACGGAAGCATAAAGGTTGTTATCCAGTCTTGCGTTATGTCGTCGATGGCCTGACGACAATCTTCTACGAGGTGGATATGGAAATTCATTCCTATGCCTCCTGCGTGGGGTTTGGTTGCGGGTTTTCCGAAGTTCCTCAATTTGTTGCTCCTGATTGGCAATGTGGGATCGTAAGGTAGTGATTTGTTGTCCTCGCTCAGCCACCTTCTTCTTCTCGAGGCAGTGGAGGTGTAGAAGTGAAGGGAGGTCTTGGCGAGCCTTAAGGAATGCTTCGGTAAGGTGGCGTAGAAGGTAGTCTCCTGCGTTGATGAAGCGGATCTGGTACTTGAGGGTTGGATCCTCATCTTCTGGGGAAATCATCACTTGAGCTAGGGCTCCAAATCCGTTCTTTCCAGGTAGGTAGCGGATGGCGTGTTCTTCTTTCATTTCTGGAAGAAGGCCTCGAAGACGGAGGAGCGCTTCATATGCCACTTGCTGAATGGCCAGGTCTTGTGTTGGCATGGGTGGTCCAATGAAGAACCACCCACAGGGTGAGGTCTTGGCAGGCACAAAACCTTGGCGTAGAACTCCTTCTCGAGCACATCATTTTCAAGTTCATGTAGGGTGTATATGGGCAGCAAGGGATAGTGGCATTGTTGGAGGCGCCTTTTTAGGAGTGATGGAAATCCTGTCATAAGGAGTCTCAAGGGGGCGACAACCATCTACAAAAGTTGAATAGGGGAGGTCAATAAGGGAAATATATCTTGGGTTGGGTAAGCTTTTAGAAAATAAGAGAAGTTTAGATGGTCTCAAGCTAACTAACGTACATGCTAACTAAGGCTTCCTACAGTCAGGATGGCTCTGATACCAGCTCTATGGGGACCCCGACTAGTAAGTCGTGATCACCGAATGCTGCGATGTACAAATGATCCCGGAGATCAATGCTCACCGAACACACAGAAGCTGAATAACAAGACTCTTACATCCATACATACCGTCTTACACAGATTATGACCATTATGGTCAAGTCTTACATTGATAAAGCCTTAAGGGCTGAACATCAAATGAAACACAAGCAGCGGAAATCTTCGTCGATAAGTAGAACCCATGCCATCTGCCTTAACCCTACGGGCATTACTTGACCGGAAGCGCCCTAGTTCGCATGTTCGTCTCCAAAGAACTCTTCTTCGAACTCCGGTTCTTCCATGCCTGGCCAATTAAATAACTAGTGGCAAGCCAATGAGTACTTTGAATGTACTCGCAAGCAACCCATGTTTTGGTTCAAGGAACAACAACGCATGATATAGGTAAATTTTTGCGGAAAGCTAGTTTTGAGTGCAATCACATGTTCAACAACTTGTAAGACATGCATCAGGAGAATTCAATTAACCATGAGGACAAAGTTACAGATATCAACATAAATAGAGTGGGCACCAACCCAACTCAATCATGTCAAGTCCTTGACTTGACCCAAGTAGTTCTTCCCACTTATCCAAACACACACACTGGTTTGTAAACATGTGGACGTAGCCCAAGAGCGGTTACCCAACTGTCCTTGACCGTGGACACGCCTATTCGAATAGTTTTACACTCTACAGAGGTTGCACACTTTACCCACAAGATCCGGGGAACTTCCGTGTTATCCATGACCCGCGGTACCTCATACCCGGGGTAAGCACCCGATCACTATCTTTCCCTAGACGACACTAACAAGGAGTCCACTCGTTGTTCCGTGTCCTCACGATGTACATCGTACGAGATTCACTCGAGATCGTAACATCCGAGACGGGACGCAACGGTGTATCCGGTGCCCTGTAAAAACAGTCATGGCCGCCCTACCTGGCAGACCCCGTCCTGAGAGAGAGCACCAACTCTCCCCCGTCAGTAGTAATGCGGGCTCCAAGTTAGTATCTGCCTAGGTAATCAATAATGCCCTTTCCCATATAAGGGTAGAGTGGTTGCGCATGTAAGGTTGGAATAACGGTCGCAACTTAAACCAATCCGTTTTCGAAAACAACACACACACTTGCCTCAGTAGACCACTTTGTCATCAAGTGGTTACCCAACTCATCATCTCCCTCGGGCATAAGTGGCACCCGACGGGGTTTTCGAAAAGTCCTTTGAAAATACTTGTCTCCACCACTATGCATATTCCCGTCCCTTTTTGCGTAGCACTACTTAGCATCCTATCTACTCCCACCGGCATAACCCTCATAGAAAGGTAGGGTCATGAATCATGCAAGTGTCAATGAGAAAAGCAACGGAGGCAAACCACCCCAAGTGGTCACCATTTTATCATGACTTCGATGCAAACAATAAAAGTGCCATATGTCATGCATAAAAGGGGTTTCTTAGACATGGTCAAAGGGCTGCCTGCCTTGGTCTTAAAAGTCTTCAAGTTCTTCAAATCCTTCTCCTTCTTCTCCTCCTCCTTCTTCTTCTCCTTCTTTATCGTCGCAAGAAAATAACGAGAAAATAAGGCAATAGTAAAACAGAAAAAACCAAAGTGCTCAGAAAAATGTCAACTTATTTTTGATAAATACTAGGGGGAACTCTAAGAAGGGGAAAATTATTAGTTATGTATTTGGAGTTGTATGATAGGAGAAATGGATTTTCAGAGGGGAATATAAATGCTCAAATTTGAATTTAAATTTGAACAGTGCAGAAAATTTTGATGGATATTTATGATAGTTACACTATTAAATAGGTGGGATTTTTCTAAGATTTTAGGAGTTGGAATTATTTCATTTGGATTAGTATTTAATCCTGTGGAATTTTTGCAAGTTTCCAGAAAAAGAAAAAGGAGAAGCGACCTTTGTGCAAGCTGGGCGGAAAGGGCCTGATGTAGCAGCCCGAAGGAATCCAGCCAGCATAAGGCTGCCACGTCGAAGGCGTGTTGGAAATACGTCTCCGGTAAGCCTTGAGCCGAACCGGTCTTGTAGCGTGCGTGTTTAAACCTGACCGGTGGGTCCCACCCGTCAGGGCGTGAGGCTGACGGATAGGGCCCACGGCTGTCGTCGTCTACCTCGGGCCAGAGAGGAGGCGAGCTCACCGGCGACGTTTCCGGGCACGGCGGGGTGAGCTGATGGCACTGCTGGACTCCTCGTCGTGTCGCCGTTCGGGTGGTGCCGGAGTTGGTCGCCGGGGTGGCTTGGTTTGCCGGCGACGAGGAGGCAAGGCGGAGGAGTTTCGGGAGGCGACGATTCCGGCCGTTTTAGGCAGCTAAAGAGAGGGGAAACAGGGGGAAATGGTCAGTGGGCTTCTGCGGTTCTAGATCGAGTGAGAGCGGGGGCGGAGAGGGCCCATACCTCTGGATCGACGGCGACCCGAGGCGGCGGAGCTCCGGTCGATCCCGAGCACAGAAGCCCCTTGAGGACGTTTGGGTGGTGCGGGCGTGTTCTTGGGGGTGTGAGGAGCAGGCGAATGCCACTGGAGCGGCCCGGGGCAGGCTTATATAGCCGCGCGATGGTCCACCGTGAACTTGTGCGCCGGCGAGCTCGTTGCTGTCGCCACGGGTCACGGGGGCCAGTTTGAGTGTGTCTGGCGTGTTCGTGGGGGTCGACTACGCCCAGGGGGAGAAGAGAGGGAGCGGGGAACTCGGCAGAGCGGGTCCCATCGCGGGCAATGATCGGGCCTTCGGCGGCGCTCATCTGCATGCTGGAGGGCGGAGGGAGAGAGAGGAGGGGGCCGGCAGTGTAGCGTGACGCGGACGTCGAGGAGCATCGTCGGGCGCGCTGGGGAGGCCTGAGGTGGCCGGAGCTGTTTGGTTGGGGGCGGCTACAGTGCGGGAGCGCACTATAGCGCGCTCCTGAGAGACCAAATGGCATGCCATGGCATTGTTTATGCGCCAGGGGCGTGTCCACTAGTGTCTGGGGCTTTGTGGGGTGAGTGAACAAAGGGGAGGAAGCATTGGATGCCATGGATGGCCACTGGAGTGAGAAGGGAGGTGAGGAAGAGGGGTACAGGGGCTGTCCAGAGGGGTAAATGAGGTGGTTTCACCCCTCAATCATTGAGCTAAGATGCAGCCATTGTTACTGGAGTTAGAGGGGGACTAGGAGGAGCTGTGGTAAAAAGTGGAGCTCAAGGAGAATAGTTTTAGTGGTCAAAATGGTGATTATTGAAAAGTGGTAGAAGGTGTTTGATAATGGTTTTGGCAAGCAAATGATTTCCAATTGCCATGATACTCCACAAGGTGACATGACACATATAATTAAGGCCTTCCACCAGTTTGGAGATTATTTGGGAAAAGTTGCCAATGCAACTTTTGTAAACCCTAGAAATCAGCAGAAATGGACTTGTGTAGATCTAGTTGAGCAAATCACTTCTCCTTGATGCACTACTTGGTGTAGTGGCCTCATTTGTTCATGTGAACATGCTCACAAAAGTTGGGGTCAAGGAGAGAAAGTTGGTAGTACAATCTTGTTCAAATTTGGGTCTGGTCAGAGATGGTTTTGGGGCATTTTGGTGAACCAAAATGACCTTGATTGACATGAGGCTTTGCAGGGTGATCACAATATGCATTTGTGACTTGCTGTATTTTTCTTGGATTTTTATGAAAATATTTCCTGTAGAAATGTTTCAAATCCTTGAAATGGGCAGAAATGGTTTTGAGGGGATTTCATGGGGTTATACTATTCTCCATGACATGGTACTTGGCAAGATCATGAAAAATGTCATATGTGACATGCTAGAATTTTCTTGGATTTTTTGGGGAATATTTCCTTTGTAAATATTTCAAAAGCTTGAAATATCCAGAAAGGGTTCTTGAGGGATTTGACCAACATTTTGAACATGACCATGTGTTGAAACTCTTTTATATGGGAAATATATGCCCACTGAGGTTCCCTGATTTTTGTCAAATATTTTTAAAACAATAAAATATTTTTTCCCTATTAAAGACCATTTCTGGCCTTAAGAAAAATCTTTTAAATAAAATAGGAAAATAACTTTTAAAATTATATTTTTGTGGTTTATGGAAGTCCTATATCTAATAGGTTTCAAATATACTCTTTGAAATATTTTTCATACCTCAAATCAAGTACTTGCAGTGCAAATCTCAATTCAAGGGTTTTTGGAAAACTAATTTTAGAAAATACTTTTTGGCCAAATTATTTTTGTAAGAAAATACTATATTGCACTATACACATGGCATGATCATTGGGCAGAAATTTGGGGCAAGGAGATGAAGTATAGAAGGTGAAGCTATGTTGACTTTTAAGAGCACTTGAAAAACACAGAGAGAAAACCAACTCAATAAAAAGTCAAATAATGCAAAAGTCTTTTGTCAAACCACACTTTATCATGATTTATCATCTTAAGTGTTGTGCCATGAAAATCAGGGTGTGACAACATTTCAACTAAAGAGGGGTGCGCTGGAGGTATAATTAATTAACCGGCCTAGCTTGTCATAGCGATTAGGGCAACTAGGAGCCCAATGATCAGGATCACCACATGACAAACACCTTTCTTCTTGTCATTCTTATTCTTGAAGTTCCTGTGTTGCACAGCCTTGTTCTTCGCATCAAACTTTGCTTTACCATCAAACTTGCCCTTGTTCTTGAACTTGTGGGGCTGGAAGTTCTTCTGTACCATATTGGCACTAGATCCTCCCTCAATTCCTCAAGCATGTGTGTCCTTTGCTCTCGCCTTTTCTTCCACATCAAGAGTGCCAATGAGGTCCACTAAGGAGGAAGCTTGGTGACGAAGGAGGTACAATTAATTAACCGAAGCTACCCACCTGTGTCCCGCTGAGCCGAACAGAAGCTTCAGTGACTAAACTGCAGGTGCAGTTGCATAACTGACATGTGGCCTGTTGGGCCCACGTGTCAGTCAGCCAACTGCACCAGCAGTTAAGTAGAAGCAGCGTTCATCTCCAGCGCAGCTCTTCGACTCCACGTCGCCGCCAAGAAGCTAACCGGCCGTCAATGGTCAACCCGCCTAGCTTGGCTTCAACCGGAGGGTAGCAGCGGTGGCCTTACTTGGACCCGAGCGGCGGCGACCTACCGTGTTCTACTCTTCCTCGTTTTCTGTGTGGCGCGGCCTCGTTGGCAGCGGGGCGGGGCCTTGGCGGAGCCGGCGATGTCCTCTGTCTCGTTGCCGGCGGGCGGTGCCTCAGCAGAGCGGTGGAAATCCTCCCCCGTGTTGCCGGCAGGGTGGGGCCTCGGCTGAGCCAGCAATGTCCTCTGCCTCGTTGTTTGCGGGGCGGGGCCTCGTCGGAGCCAGCGGTGTCCTCTGCCTCGTTGTTGGCGCCGCGGGGCCTTGGTGGTGCTGGGCCTCGTCGACGCCAGCGGAGCGGGGACTCGTCGGAGCCGGCATTGTCCTCTGCCTCGTCCTCGGTCTCGCCAAACAGCGCCTTGCCCGCTTCATCGCCCTCTTTTTCTAGCCTCTTTGTAGGCGGCCGCAGCCTCCGCCACCCGCACGCAGTACCGCCAGCGCTCGAGGCGGCCCTTGCGGGCGGAGCGGTACGAGCCGAGCAGCGCCTCCTGCTTCGCCCGCTCCGCGGCGATCTGCTCCTCCGCCTACAGGTGCTCCTGGAGGAGATGGTGGTTGTAGGCGGCGTCGCCTGCGCCTCCCGGAACTGCTCTTGACGCATCTGCCTCACACTGTCCATATATTGGGCACGGGCCTCGCCGATGGTCATGGTGCAATGCACCAGCGAGGATGGGGCGGAGGAGGGGGTTGGCGCCGGATCGTCGACTACCATGTTCTCCATTGGGACGTCGTCGTCGTCCGGCTGCCTGCCGGCCAGCCGGTCGGCAGCAATGGCTGCCATCTCCTTGTGGTCCGTCGTCCGCCCGTCCCGAAGTGCGCTGGAGCAGTAGTGGTGTGGACAGGAGAAAGGGAACGGATGCGGATGACTGCGGCTATGGCCGGCGCAACAGTTTATATAGCAATGGTGGGCGGGCCGAGGGACGGACGTGTGGCACCAGAGTAGCCGCCTCGGCAACCGCATATCATTAATGTGGGTGGCAGATGGACGGACGGATGGCACTTGTGTCGTTTGAAGGCGGAGCAATCGCTTGCACCGGGAAGCGGGGCGGGCGGCGCTGACTGTTTCGGGAGGAAAGCGCGCGCGTGCGAGGAGATGACTTTACTTGGAGAGGATGACAATGGGGACCCACCAGGTCCATAGCTTCACGTACGCAAGTGCCTCCTTATTATATATATATATATATATATATATATATATGTATGTATGTATGTATGTATGTATGTATGTATGTATGTATGTATAAAACTATACTCCCTCCGTCTAGGTGAATAAGTCGTATTAGAAGGTGCATCACGACCTAGGTGCAAGCAAATTGGTGGAAAAGAAGAATATTTCTCTCTTCTAAACACAACATTTAATCACAGCATTTAAGAGGATGCCTTATTAGCTACCCATGCAGGCCATCGTAATTCATAGAATGCAAAGCGCTTTTATTTCTTGCCTAATAACCGCATGGACGTGGTGCATGCATTGGTCCTTGCCCGAGCAAAAAAAAGGGAGGAAAGGGGTTTCCACGGGAGACAACGAGGCAGAGGTGGAAGCGCTCATTGAGTAATTTATTTTGCTTCCCCCTGGTTTCCTGACATCACGGTCCAACACCATTGTCAACCTATGTAGTAGTCAATAAACGAGAGAATTGCACAAGAAGCGGCCGACAACTGGGACCAAGCGGCTCGAGCAGTATGTGTGTTTTTGAGGTGTGAGCACTGCAGAGTTTTTCGATGTTTAACCCAGATATCAATTTTTCTCCTCTGAACAACAACGAAAACATCGCTGCAGGTATTAATCATGGCGGGTCTGGCCCGTCTAGCCTAAACCGATATCAAGCCCAGATATTAATTTTTTCAAGCTGAAAATGGCTAGCCCAAATTTATACTTTTTTAGGAATACCACAGCAAGGTCAACTTGTTATTCTCCGCCCCGCTGGCTGCAAATCTTTCCTAGGAGGGATGCATTAGGCTTAACAATAAAATGGGCTTTAAGAAATAATAAATGGGATGTAATTATAAAAACTTGGCAGTAACTATAAAAAATGCACCAAACACGTGATTACTTTATAAAATATTATTTTTGGATATTGAAAATTTTAATTTCATTAATTGTTGGGAGCGCAATGTTTCATTGGATTTTTACATAATATAAATTTATTTAATCTGACTAGAAATTTCAGGATAAAAATATTTCGGATCCCATCAAAATGTGGGAAAATTTATTGAATTCTGTTTTGAACGGTTGGTTGAAATGGGCTGTACTTTTAACAAACTGTAAATGGGCTGTAGTAAATTCCATTAGAATTCAAAAATGGGCTACACATTCTTACAAATCTCAATTGGGCTATAAGTTCTCGGCCACACACTTTTGGCCTTACTAAGTTGACGTCCCCTAAAAAACAGAGTTGATGCGTATGCAAGGCTTTGTCAACTTATAGTCAGCACACGGTTCTAGCAGAAGTGGCCGTTGGATGTCCATCCAACGGATGCCGTGCTTCTTCTTCAATCTCGGATATTCTAGCTTCACCCACCCAAAAAATGATTCCTCCCCCTGACATCTGGGGCGCACCGTTTCAGAAGCTGACCTGTGGGCCTATTAAGTTGACGTACCAAGGGCTTTGTCAACATAGTCAATATAAACGATTCTAGCTGCAGTGACCATACGATGTCCATCCAACGACCGTAGTGCTTCTTCAACCTCTGGTCTTCTTGCTCCAGCCGCCCAAAGCAGCGCCGGTCGTGCCGCTTTGCTCACGCCTCCCGTGGCCGGGTTGTCGGCCGCGGAGGCCTTACCGCCCCTACTATTCCCACTGCTGGCCAGGCCCTGCGGCGACGGCAGCCTCACACCGCAGCCGAACGAGTGAACCCTCATACTCCTCTCCGCGTGGGCATCCACTGCCGCGTCTTCACCGGCTCCACGTCGTCCCCTTCCTAGGCCTCGCCGTCGTCCACCGCCCTGGTGCTCTCGGCGCGGCGTGGTCAACGTGGTCAAGGAACGACTTCCATCGGACGTGGACTGTACGTGGAGAGGCTGACAGCTGGGTCCACGGCGGCAGCAAGGAAGTGCCTCCTTATTACACGGAAAATAATGATTCCTCCACCTGACAGCAGGGACCCACCGGACGGGCCACCATATTTCACCAAAAAAATGTTTCCCCCTGACTGCTGGGACCCACCAGCTACATCTTCGCACGCAAGGAAGTGCATCCGGACAAAAAAATGATTCGCCCCCCTGACTGCTAGGACCCACCAGTTACATCTTCGCACGCAATGAAGTGCGTCCGAGAAAAAAAACCAAAATGATTCGCCCCCTGACTGCTGGGACCCACCAGCCCCCCGACTGCTGGGACCCACCAGCTACATCTTCGCACGCAAGGAAGTGCGTCCGACAAAAAGCGATTCGCCCCACTGCTGGGACCCACCAGCTACATCTTCGCAGTAAGGAAGTGCCCGATACGGGACCCACCTGGTCAAAGCGTACATAGCGTTGTCATTCTGGTCGCGAACGTGTACGTACTTACTGGTCGATGTAGAGGCGCGCACGTGTCGTAGTTGAGGCGCGCACGTGTCGTAGTAGAGGCGCGCACGTAGCATGTACACGTATGTACAGCGGCCACGGTGCAAGAAAGAAAATACGGCCACGTATGTGTACATACGGGCGGGGTCTCGAACGCCTACTCGCGCATACGTACGGCGAGGGCTCGTGTACATGGCTGGGGAGGAACGGAGAAACAGCGTCGTCGTCGTGTTCATGGGGAGGCAACGGAATGCGTCGTGTTCATGGGGAGGCAACGGAATGCGTCGTGTTCATCGGGAGGCAACGCGGCTGGGTCGGAACGGAATGCGTGGTCGTGTTCATCGGGAGGGCTTGGACGGAACAGGCGATGGAAACGAGGCCTGGCGTACCGCAGAACGGAGGAAACGGCCTTGTGTTCGACCGGCCACGCGTTAAAGCAGGATCCTGTTCACCGGGAGGGGTCCGCGTCTCGCAAAGCGGAGGAAACGGACCTCCTACGGTCGAAACGGGGTCCTGTTGATCGAGGGGTGTGGCGTCCGCGAACGGAGGAAACGGACCTCCCACGGTCGAAACGGGGTCCTGTTGATCGGGAGGGTGTGGCGTACCGCATAATGGAGGAAACGTACTTGTGTTGGAGCGCCACGGTCGAAAGCAGGGGTCCTGTTCATCGGGAGGTGTGGCGTACCGCAAAACGTGACTCCACGGGATACTGTTCATCTCCACCGTCGACCCCCTCCAGCCTCCACGAGCTACTGTTCATCCACCATCGACCTCCTCCAGCCTCCACGGGCTCCTGTTCATCCAGCCTCCACCGCGCTACTCCACCGGCTACTGTTCAATCACCCCTCCACCGTCTACTGTTCATCCAGCCCTCCACACCACGGGGTCCTGTTCAACCACCCCTCCACGGGCACCCCTCCACCATCTACTATTCATCCTGCCCTCCACACCACGGGGTCCTGTTCATCCACCCCTCCACGGGCAACCCTCCACCGCTCATGTTCATCCAGCCCTCCACCACACCACGGGTCCTGTTCATCCAGAGGCGACACCACGGGTCCTGTTCATCCACCCCTCCGGGAACTGTTCATCCAACCCCCCGCAACGCTCATTGTTCATCCAGAGGCAGCATCGATCGGCTTTAGTTAGCAGCAGTACCGAAGGAATCGCTCGATCCGGTTCAGTTAACAGCCATCGATCGATCGCTTTCGATTCGATGTAGCGTAGCCCTACGGTCAATCGCTCGGGTTCAGTTAGAGCCCAACGCCTTTCTCGGGTACAGTTAGAGCTAACGCCTCGCACACACGTGTGTACGTGTATGAGAGAAATGCGCATCGCTCGGCCCTCGACCTCCCACCGTAACCGGGAACTCCCCGAAATTTTCCTCCCCCTCACTTCTACCACGGGTTTTTCCGTCATGGACGGCCCAAAGAATGTCATGCAGCTGCGTCTCCGGCCCGCCCAGGACGAAAAGCCCATTTTATTTAAAGATTTTTAGTCCTAGAAGTAGGAGCCAACCACAGCTATGATGATACCGGTTTTGTCACAATTATTGTCATAGAAGTGTCATATGTATGACAGAAAAAAATTTCGTTCGGCCCAAAATGTCACGGATGTGTCTTTTCTTTGTAGTGTGCATCGTTTCTCTGTTCGACGGCGCCGAGGCAGCACGTCTCGATCTGCGGTACACACCGTTCTCTCTGACCAAGCTCCGTCGCGGTAGGGCCTACGCCACCTGCTCGCTGCCGCAGTATGGGCAGATTCCGCCCGCCGCCGCTCACCTAGTTACATCCCGACGACCTCCAGGTATCCCCTCCGGCCTTGCTCCACTGCGCGTCTTACCACGTCGCTGCATGTGGATCTTCCATAGTTCTTTGCACAAAACGTAGCTCGTCCGGCGTACTTTCCATATTGCAATCTCGTCCTCACACCGTTTTAGACAAACACAACCCTATTGTTATCTTCCCTTAGGACAAGGAATATGCTTCTTTTTTGTCGTCGCAACTGTCATCAACAATATTTGTCTTTTTACAAATTTCAAATGGGCAAATTTTAGAGTGTAGATTCACTCATTTTGCTTCGTATGTGTACTCCCTCCGTTCCTAAATATTTGTCTTTCTAGAGATTTCAACAAGTGACTACATACGGAGCAAAATGAGTGAATCTACACTCTAAAATATGTCTATATACATCCGTATGTAGTAGTCCATTTGAATCTATAAAAAGACAAATATTTCAGTAGTCACTCGTTGAAATCTCTAGAAAGACAAATACTCCTGAGTATATTTAAGGACCAAGGGGTAGTGCACAGCCGCATGGGAGACTCAGACCGGTCGTTGCGCCGCATTAATAGTGAGTAATGAGCAGTCAAATCATAAGCCCCACCTTTTCCCAATCGTAAGTTGCTCGGAAGAAGCAACCATCAATACGCTCTTCTTTGAATCCGCTCATACTACTCCATCCGTCACTGTTTAGTGAGCGCTCTTCAGAAAAAGAGAAAATCTCTAGGACCAAGGCGACTAACGATCGGCCTGAAAAATAGTGTAGGATCGAAAGTATGTCTAGAGGGGGGGTGATTAGACTACTTGACCAAATAAAAACTTAAACTTTTCCAATTTTAGTTCTTGGCAGATTTTAGCAACTTTGGGACAAGTCAAGCAATCATCACACAATTCAAGCAAGCATGCAAAGAGTATATAGGCAGCGGAAAGTAAAGCATGCAACTTGCAAAAATGTAAAGGGAAGGGTTTGGAGAATTCAAACGCAATTGGAGACACGGATGTTTTTCCCGTGGTTCGGATAGGTGGTGCTATCCTACATCCACGTTGATGGAGACTTCAACCCATCAAGGGTAACGGTTGCGCGAGTCCACGGAGGGCTCCACCCACAAAGGGTCCACGAAGAAGCAACCTTGTCTATCCCACCATGGCCATCGCCCACGAAGGACTTGACTCACTAGCGGTAGATCTTCACGAAGTAGGCGAACTCCTTGCCCTTACAAACTCCTTGGTTCAACTCCACAATCTTGTGGGAGGCTCCCAAGTGACACCTAGCCAATCTAGGAGACACCACTCTCCAAGAAGTAACAAATGGTGTGTTGATGATGAACTCCTTGCTCTTGAGCTTCAAATGATAGTCTCCCCAACACTCAACTCTCTCTCACGGGATTTGGATTTGGTGGAAAGAAGATTTGAGTGGAAAGCAACTTGGGGAAGGCTAGAGATCAAGATTCATATGGTAGGAATGGAATATCTTGGCCTCAACACAAGGGTAGGAAGTTCTCTCTCAGAACATATGAGTTGGAAGTGTAGATGTGTTCTGATGGCTCTCTCCACGAGTGAAGAGGAGGTGGAGGGTATATATAGCCTCCACACAAAATCCAACCGTTACACACAATTTACCAATCTCGGTGGGACCGAATCAACAAACTCGGTCGGACCAAAATAGTAAACCTAGTGACCGTTAGAGATATTCGGTGGGATCGACATGCAACTCGGTAGGACCGATATGATTAGGGTTTGGGCATAACGTAATCTCGGTGAGACCGACATACAAACTTCGGTGAGACCGATTTGGTAATTAGCTAACCAGAGAGTTGGTCAGGTAAACTCGGTGGGACCGATTTGCTCTTTCGGTGAGACCGAAAAGTTACAAAAGGGAAACGGAGAGTTTACATTGCAATCTCGGTGGGACCGATCCGCTCTTTCGGTGAGACCGAAAAGTTACGAAAAGGAAACAGAGAGATTGCAATCCCATCTCGGTGAGACCGAGATCCCTATCGGTAGATCCGATTTGCTAGGGTTCGGCAGTGGCTTATGACATGTGAAACTCGGTGGCGCCGGATAGAAAGAATCGGTAGGACCGAGTTTGGCTTAGGATTTAGGTCATTTATGGATATGGGAAAGTAGCTGAGGATTTTGGAGTATATCATTAAGCACATGAAGCAAAAGGCTCATTAAGCAACACCTCATCCCTCCTTGATAGTATTGGCTTTTCCTATGGACTCAATGTGATCTTGGATCACTAAAATGTAAAATGAAGAGTCTTGAGCTTTTGAGCTTGACCAATCCTTTGTCCTTAGCATTTTGAGGGTTCCACTTTCACCATCCATGACATGCCAATCATTGAGCTTTCCTGAAATAATTGTCTTGGAATAGCATTAGCTCAATGAGCTATATGTTGTTATGAATTACCAAAACCACCTAGGGATAGTTGCACTTTGAATCTCCGCCTTTTTGGTAATTGATGACAACATACAGAGCAAAGCTTCGACAAATGATAATAAGAATGAATTACATCGTCGCTTTGAGAAGTATGTGATAAGTAAGAGCTCCCCCTAAATTTGTGCATATTTAAAATTTGCTTTGGACTGCAAATGCACAAAGAGTTAGAATTATGGGTTACTCTTCCATGTCACATACATCTTGGTGGAGCGCTCAAAATGATAATAATGAAATGCATGCACTCATCACCAAGGAAAAGTGAATGACCACATAAGATAGATAAGATATATCAAGCATGCATAAGTGTAGCTTATGATCAAACACATGATCATCAATGTCTCACAAGCATATCAAAGTATCTCGACCAAAAGCAAACAATGTTTGAAAAACCACCAAATAAAGCAAGAGAGAAAACAACACTCTCTCTCGAAGCCTATGATCTATACATTTTCTCCCCCTTTGGCAACAAGTTACCAAAAAGTTCCTAGAAAATGCATAGTGCTAGATCGACACTCAGGCTTGATCTTCTGGTGGTGGAGGAGTCTGGATCACTCCAAGGACGAAGGCTTCCGTAGACGTGGTTGGAGCTGGAGCTGAAGTAGATGTTGGAGCTGGTTGGGCCGGTGCTGTGGCTGGAGCTGAGGCGGTGGCTCTTGTGTCAAGAACTGGCACTGCACTGGACCTCAGAGCTCGTGGCACTCTGGCAAATGCATCAGTGGTAGTCTTCCCTTTCCTCTCCTGCATGTCATCTTGAAGTTGCTCCACTGCAGTCTGAATCTCTGTCACTTTGACATCCAAGTCATAGAACTTTTGTTCTACGATCCTCTCTAAGCTCTCCTGGTTCTGAGTGAGGGTGGCCAGTCCTTTCTCTATCCTCAGGGTGGATGCAATCAAGTAACTGAGCTGCTCTTGCTTGGTTTTCAAGAAGTATTCAGATGCCTCCTCTTGAGTTGGCATCTTTGCAGCTTTCTCCTTCCTTGCCTTCTCCTTCTGTGCTTGTGCATGGGCTGAAGATGGTTCATCCTTGTTCATCACAACTTCATTATCTTCAAAATCTGGATGAATAGGCAGATGTTCCTTATCCAACAGGTATATGCCTGTGCCCATCTTGGAGTTAATCAGCTCCTGGATCTGAGGGGCATATCCACAGCTCCTCTTCTGGTCTGCTGCAGTCCTCTTGATTGTTTCTACCATGAGGCTCATGACTTTGAATTTCTGTAGCACATCAAAGATATGAAGCAAATTGATTGCATGGCCTCTGATCATCTTGTGATCACCTGACTTAGGCAATAAGGTGTGCCTCAGAATCCAATTGATAGTTGGCAGCCCTGACAGAAGATAATGTACTGAGCCAAACTTGAAAGTATCAAGTGCCTTGTTTGGGATCTCCTTGTACATGTGGGACATGGAGTTGTGGTCCATCTTCTTCTTGGCATATATGTCTAAGTCATCCTCATTCTCCTCTGGGGCATTGATCAACTTTGCCCATTCCTCAACAGTTGATTGGTACCTTGTACCTTCAGACATCCATGTAATCCTTCCATCCGGGTAGAAGTGTGTTGTGGAGTAGAATTGCATGATCAGCTCTTCATTCCACTTTGTGAGCTTCTGCCCAACAAAGTCAGCAACTCCACAAGCAATAAAGCTGTCTTGCACTCCAGGATAGTGCTCTTCGTTGTCCTTGATGTATTCCCAGTCAACCCATCTCATGTCACAAACAATGGGCTTCTTGTCCAATAAGACTCTCATAGAAGTCCTGCTGTTCCTTTGTGTGAAATCTGTAGTCTACTGACAGTTCTCCTTCCGTAGCATATGGATCAGCTTCTCTCCACTTTCGGAGCCCTGAGTCTCTTCTGATCTTCATATCCTCAGCCATAGGATGAGCATCATTGTGGTTTGGGATCTTGGGCTTTAGCTTTCTGAGCACTTGACCTTCTTCCTCTTCTGCAATGTCAGGCACTGGGGCCTTGTTCTTCTCAGCAGCTGGGATGCTCCTAGTATTTCTCTTTGGAGCTGTCTTGGCCTTTGATGCAGCCTTGGGGGCTTCCTTGGGCTTAGATGCAGTAGCCCCTGATCTTATAGCATCACCCATCAGCTTGGGTGCTTTAGGTGCTGGTGCAGCAACCTCTTCTTCTTCTTCCTCATCAGAAGAATGTTGTTCAAATTCAGCCATGGGATCAACTTTCTTGCACCATCTGCCTCTTTTCCTTTCCTTCTTCCCTTCAGCAGCAACTAGCTCTTTGGGTGCAGGCTTCTCAGGAATCTTTGTTGAGGCTCTGGCCTTTGGCATGGGCTGCACCTTTCTTGGCCTTTTGACCTTTAAGCCTGGCTTGGTGTTCTGTCTTGAGCCATGCTCTTTCTTGAGTTCAACTTTCTTGGAAGTTGCTTCCTCCTCTGCCACATAGTCCTCGTCCTCTGATTCTGAGGTTCTCTTCTTCCTTTGTCTTGTGGCAGCTTTTGGCAGGTTGCTGGGGGTGCTCCTGCTGCCTTCATCTGAAGAACTGGAGGGACTAGTGCCCTCACTCATCTGCACTGGCTGTTCTGACATGTTCTGGCTATCACTCTGGTCTGACATGATGAACAAGCTGACTGCTGACCCTGTGAATAGTTTATAGAAGAGGTAGAGTGGATGAGCATCACAAAATGCAGAGATTTTTGCAAAAGAATGATTCAAAAACTTAGTTTTAGTTTCCCACAGAAAGCATTTCGGATCTACCGATTTTTAAACTCGGTGATACCAAAGCAGTTTTTGGAACCTAAACTAGTGAACTCGGTCAGACCGAGTCACAGTTCGGTGGCACCGAGACTGCTAGGGTTTCACAAAGTTCCAAAATCGGTCACACCGATTAGCAATATTCGGTCAGACCGAGTCTCACTTGTGCAATGGCATAAGCCAAATCGGTGGGACCGAGTTTTTCAACTCGGTGGGTCCGAGATGGTTTCGGCGGAAACCTAACCCTAAAATTTTCGAATCAAACCTATTCTACGAGTTCATTGACTGGATAGGAGTTTATCAAACGTGGCTAGAATCAATATGATCACAATGTGCTAGGAATCAGATAGGGGAATAGCACAAAGATCGAGTCCATACCCTAGTTCGGCGGAGACTCGCTACGGCGGGGTTGAATCCCGTTGACGGCGACGGAGACCAGCGACTGGAGGCGGCTGACGGCGAGGAGACGATCCGGAGACCACTTTGGCAGAGAGAGCTATCGCGCGGGCGAAGGGGTTCGGAGAAATTTCCAAATTTTTGCCCGTGTCTATATATAGCCCGACCCTGTCGGTGTGACAGAGTGGAACAACTCGGTGGCACCGAGATGCAAAACTGTATACAGTTATTGCAACTCGGTGTGACCGAATGGTTCAAATCGGTTGCACCAAGATCAAAAACATAGATCAACTGAATGATCTCGGTAAGACCGAAAGTGGGATATCGGTCAGACCGAGAATCACAAAGAGGTTTTGGAAGTTTAAGTCTATGACGAATCGGGTACTCCGAGTGCTCCTCACACAGAGTGGTTCGAATCTGACTTGATCAATTTTGTGATGTAGCATGAATAGAGTTTGAGACGAGAAAAGCATAGATAGCTAGAGAAGGTTCTTAGGCATTCTTGTCCATCCACTTGGCAAAAGAAAAATAAAGCCAAACAATCAAAACAACAAGTGGATGTCCTCGAATGAGTAAAATATGCAACCAACATGCTCACACAATAAAATGGCAATTGAAATATGTGACAAAGCATGCACAACCAATTCTAGCATCTATCAAGCAATTGGTGATGACTAGGTCATCTATATATGAGTATATTGATTTAGGAGTCAAATGAGAACATTTGATCATGGGTCATACTCATCGTTTAAGCACAAGTGGGGTTACCACTTTTACATAAAGCATTGTTGTGTTCACATCATTAGAGTTGCTCTAACTCAAGTCTTAGAGTAAAGCTCCCCCTAGATGTGATATCCCCCCTAAGAGGGATGAACTAACCTTGGGTTTTGTCGATGATGACTTCATGTAGATGTTGAAGATGTGGATGCTCAATGTTGATGTAGATCACTTGGAGCTATCCTTTTGAGTGAATTGCACTTTCAAGACCTACATGGGTTAGTCCCACAAGGAACAAACAAGGATATCCATAGACATAGAGTGATGCACACACAAGATGATGTCTATGAAAACTTTTAGGTTACCTTGTCCCTTGTCTTACCAACAAGAGGGTTTGTGACTCCTTGAACTAGTGCAAGATGTGGAAGTTGATTGCACTTGTTCTTGCCAAAATGATAAGAGTGAAATATGTTGGCGGAGTCACCCTCCAGAACTCTCTAGTTCTTCTTCTTTTGGATCCACACCATCTTGATGGGAATCCTTGGAGTTGTAGTCGTACTTGATGAAGTGGAACTTGAAGTAGTCTTGGGAATCCACTTCACTAAGGTCTTAGGAGCTTCTTCAAATGCATCAATTTCCTCTTGAAGCTTGTCCTTGCCTTCTCGCTTGTAGTCTTGTGGTGGAAGATCATCTTGAGTTTGTGTCCCCTTGAAAGAAGTAGGATCATACTTCTCTTGTTGAGGAACAAACTTTGTCTTGGGGTATTGATCTTCTTCCCACTCAACTCCATTGGCATTGAACTTTCGTTCAAAACCAACACCTTGATTCTTCCGGTGCCTTCCTTGCTTGCGTACAATCTCCTCGAATTGCTTACTTCCGGCAAGGCTTTTGTACACTCCTTTCTCTATGATTCCCTTCAATAAGCTATTTTCTTGCTCAAGTGTAACTTGGCTAAGAGAATCATTAGTGGAATCAAGAGAACTACTAGAAGCAACAATATTGGATTTAACATAATCATTGTTTCTACTAGAGGAAGTGTCGGGGATATACCCCGCGGCGTAAACCGGCCGGAAGTATAACCCGGCCGGACTTGGCGGTTTAATGAGATCCGGCTGGCACTTGGCTATTCACTGGCGACCCACCCTGACCTGGCGGTTTACAAGCAACCCACCTGGTCATTATGACTCACTGGTGATCCGGCATACGGGACAGACGGATGACAAGGCCCAAGGCCCAGAAGGCCGATTCACGTTTAATGGTGGGCCGGTTTATGAGGAAAGCGTAAGGACTATTCTCCTACGAAGGAAGCAAGACTAGGACTCCACTTGTAATAGAGTAATCCTAATCCTAATAGGACTCCACATGTAACCCGCCCCTTCAACATATATAAGGAGGGGCAGGGCTCCCCAAAGGAGGGGACAAGCAAGAAGAAACAATCTTAGGGCTAGACACAAAGAGGAGAGCGGTTCTGGCGACTCCCTCGTGATGATAATGAGACCTAGCCTCAAACAGCATGTAGGGTTTTTACCGGATGATGTTTCCCGGGCCCGAAGCTGTCTAAATTCTTGTCTTGCGTTGCGTCTCTCGATTCCGCTCAACCCCTCTCAAGCTACCACATAGATGCGTTGGCCTCGCGACTAAGTCCTGACACTAAGGACATCTGACGTGACAATTCCACGACAGTTGGCGCCCACCGTGGGGCCTGCGCCGCGGTGGTGTTGAGTTCTTGAAGGAATTCTTGAGGATCGAGGAGCTCGCAATTGATCGGATGAAAAGAGCTAGCACAACAATCACGTGAGCTGCTGGGAAAACCATGGGCAGAGCTGGTAAAATTGTCGTTGGGAAATCAGAATTATGGTTAACTTTTGGAGATGATGATGTGAGACTCATCGAGACGGAGGGATTTTAGGGTTTATTGGCTCTTTGCTACCGTCTCGGCAACCCGGTCGAATCCGAGGACGGATCGTGTTCTCTGATCAAGACCGGATTGGAATCTGCCACAAATCATCACACAACAGTCGCGGGGCAGCCATTGTCGCTGCTACTGCCGGATGAAGTCCCGAGGGAATATTACAAGGATACATCGTTGTTTGCATCAAAGCCCAATAATTATGGTACTGCCAAAGCAAAGGTAACCGGCCGGTCAGATTTGAGCAGTTAAGATTCGAACTCGGATAGCCGCGCAAGCCTTGAGGTTAGCTCTTGTGCCCGTCACTTTTTACTGGTCATGGGTTCGCTCCCCGATCACAAGACCGCAGCTGTCGTCCACAAATTGCTACCGCCGGATCAAGTCCCGGAAGATTTTTCGCTGCATAGTACATCCACAAATTATCACTACATGAGAATATGTGGTTGGGGCAGCACTGAAGAACTATGTTGGCTAGCCCGTTCGGCGCATGCAGTGCAGTGTAAGCCACGAAAGCTTGAAAAAGAAAATCATCACTACCCCGATCAACGGCGGCTGGGGAATGCTACATGAGGTTGGGCGGTCAACGAGTCTGCACCCACACGTGTTGAGACAAATTTTGCAAGGAGGGCCATGCGGGCAGCAGCATCTTTGTCACAAAAGCTGCAGCTCACGTGGAGAATCAAATCCAAAGTCCATTACTAATAGTCTAATAGTACTTCTCACAAAAGTACTGAGGACCAATAGTACCACGTACATCGCAAAAATCATCAGGACGCGCAGCAAGTATTATCCAGCATTAGTTTACGCGTTCATCTGACAAAAATACAAGGACGGCTATTAAAAGAAAAATGGGTGGTATTATACCGCGGAGGCATGTTCGACTGTGCCGCGCAACTTCACGGACACGCGTATCGCGGTTCGGTTTACATCAACGCGGCCGACTCGCCTGTCCGCACCACCTTACAATGCCACAGACGACTTCGCCCGTCCGTCTTCACCGCCGGTTCACCGTCCGCGCTGCCTTACAACGCCACGGACAACTCGCCCGTCCGCCCTTGCGGCCGGTTCACGCGTTCGTGCTGGCTTACAAACGCCGCGCCCGACTCAACCGTCCGCACCGGTTTACCACACAACGGTCGGTTCACCCGTGAGCGACTTCAACTTCACCTAGCGATCATCAATTTCATGGCGGATTAATTTCCGGCCTGGCACATCAGGACAATTGTTCACTACATTAAAATGACGTGGTTGACTCGCCCGTCCGCGCCGGTTTACAACACCGCGGCCGGACCATCCGTCTGCTCGTCTGGCCGACTCGGCCGTGATTAATTTTAGCATCACTGTGGTGATCATCAACTCCATGGCGGATAATTTCTGGCCTAACACATCAGGTGATATCCATCTGAAATATATTTTATTAGTGCATATTATTTTTGTCAAAAAGCAGTTTATCTTTGCCTTAAATACGCAATATTGTATGCGGGACAATTATTCATTATACACGTGGTTTATACCATGGAGTGCACGCAGCCGCAACGTCCTGCCCGGTGTTCATCCGTGCCATATTACACGGTGAATGGACGTGCGCAAGACGCCGTCCTTACGGCCCGGTTTACATCAGCTTGCCGGGACCGTGCCTGCGTTTGACTCGCCCGTCCGAACCGGTTTACTACACCGTGGCCGGTTCATCTGCCCAAGCCACCTCTAATACTGTGGACGTCTCTACCTTCCATTTATTGCAGCCTGGTCTACATCAACATGCCAGGCCGCACCTGTCTGCATGAGCAAGTCACAGCTTGGGTAGCCCGGTTTTCTTTCAAAATGGAGGCAAATTATCATATACTATCAACCGCCGTCTACCTTTGGATGGCTCAATGGGCGCGCACAAGTCGCCGCCACTACAATTTGGTTAACTTCAAATCGCCAGCTTGGAAGGAACCATTGGCCGAAAGGTCTTGACACGGCTCATACGGGATCATTTATAACCCGCCGCAGTCATCACAACCTTCGTGGATTCACATCGTGTTATCAACACCAATGATATACAAGTTATGCGGTTTATATCATCACAAATATGGAGAGTTTCAAGCCAACTCCTCGAGCCACCTTGAGACTCGGGGCTACGATGACATGACTAAGCAAATCTTGCCAGCAAATTTAAGAACCCGGGGCGATTGAGGGAAAGATAACCCGGTCCCGGAGGCTACTGTTATTTGAAGGCCGTCGAAAATTTCCGGCTTAGTAAGTATATGACAGTTACAAAATCCGGCTCAATGAAGAAGTTCCGGATCATCGAGAAAGGATTCGGTTTAAAATCCGGCTCAAGGGAGTCAGTCTCCTTTGAAGCTCTCAAGTATCCGGTTTACAATCCGGTTCAAAGGAAATATATTCTCCCACAAAGCTCTCAAGCGCTCAAATCCGGTTTAGAAATGTCCGGTTCAAAAAGGAATTAACTTCTCGCAAGTTCGAGTTGAAAGGCCATCAGAAAATTTTCGGCTGAAAATGAAGATTCCGATTTACAATCCGGTTCAAGGGAAAGATTTCTCCCACAAAGCTTTGAAGCTCTCAATATCCGGTTCAAAATCCCGGTTCAAGAAGGATTTATCTCTTGCAAAAAGTTAAAGGGTGCCAAAGGAGACTTGCTGCCATGATGCGCGGTCCAAACATGGGTATCATGCCTTATTGGCTTATCATATTATTGGTCACTTGGGGGCTTGGTCGTATCCGAACCATAGCCACGCCTCTTGATCGGCCTAGTGCCACAATATCACTTGGGAGCTTGGTCGCGTCCGAACCAATGCAACACCTTTTGATAGGCGAAAGCCACCAGATCACTTGGGGACATGGTCAAGTCTGAACCGATCCGCCTCTTGATCGGCCTAAGGCCATAGAGTCACTTGGGGCTTGGTCGAACCCGAACCATTGCCACGCCACTTGATCGGTATAATGCCACGGTTTCAGTTGGGGACCTGGCTGACTTGAACCATAGCTACACCTTATTGGGAGCTTGGTCGTGTCCGACCATGGTAACACCATCTGATCGGCTCAATAAAGCCTCTTTTCACAAACGGTCTTATCATTGCCTTTGCTTCCATATTTTTTCATAACTGTTATTTGGTTTTTGTTGCGTTTTTAAACCGACATTGTTAATCCGTTTCAAACTGTCAATTACAAATTGGCGGAACACGGTCAAATCCTAATCCGGAGACTATCTGCCCGGTTTGATTTTATGTTACCATCTTATTATGGAGTAAACCGGTGTTCATTAACCCGGCTTGACTTTCAATTACAAATTGTCAATACATGATCAAATCATAATCCGGAGACTATCCGCCCGGTCTGGTTTGACTACGAGTTGCCAGAATTATATATGGTTAAACCGGTGTTTATCACAACCCGGTACGGTTTTATCATTAACCGACACAGTATGAAAGGAGTTATCATTACTCAAGATTGTGGTTATCACCCTTACTGCAAAAAATTGGTAAACCAATGATGTGATTCAATGTCACAGGTATGATATATTTCATTGATTATTCTTAAGTGCAGCCTTGGTTATAAACTCCGGGTTATATGTTGGGCATTATGACCCATCCGTGATAAACCGCCAGACACTTTAAACTTGTTGTATGCGTAGACAGGTTGAATAAAGCATGATGATAAATTATCCGGTGTTTATTAAACCGGCCTGGCTTTAAGATGATAAGTCACCGGTATATGATGAGAAATTATCCGGTGTTTGTTAACCCGGCACGGCTTTGGACTATAAGTCGCCAGTACATATTTGGATTGCGCCATTGGAATCATGCGCTTATAAATCATTGGGTTATAGTATTCAAATAGCCAAACTTGGCTGAATTTTCATTATGATATTGAATGAATAAGGTTTTTCATACCAGATTATATTATCTTGAATAGCCAACATGGCTAGATTTTTATTATGGTTATCAATAACCATTATTATGATTGAGGTTTTCAAAGTCGCTTCGGCGCAATGGCTATTATTTTATCAATGGGTATGACTTATTCTACAATGGAGGGAATAGTCCCGAGTCACTGCAGGCTTACGACCCGGCACTTGGGGGCTACATTATTTACGTTTAGATTATATCAAATATGCAAGTCTCATGTCGCTGCAAGCATGCACCATGACACTTGGGGGCTAATGCAAAGTAATTTTTGCTCATATTATTGAAGACCCGACTCATCACATTATAATGAGTCGGCCCTTTGGGGCTACCAATTGCTCCTGTCAGCAGTTGAAGGTACAAAGCTTTTTATTCATTATATTGAAGAGTCCACTTTGCTTTCGATTGGTAAAGCACAAGGCTCTTAACCTTGTGGACGTGGATTCAAGTCCCATGATGAGGGTTACATCATATGATGTTATTTTCATTGAAGTATATATTAAGTCCGAGCTCAATATTATCTTACTGAGCCGGCCCTTGGGGGCTACACATCATTGCTCAAATCTACATGATTATACTTACAAAGTCCCTGCTCATTATTGCATAATGACCCGGCCCTTGGGGGTTACACTGGTTGAAGTTTTTATGAGTATAAGACAATTACAAGTCCTAGGTTGCTGCAAGCATGACAACCCGGCACTTGGGGGCTACATAGTATGGAGTATTCAGTTTTTACTAGTCACTGGGATGAACAACATGGATTTCTTTGAAAGTGGCAGTATTTATACTGAGGCAAAGTCTTAAGTCACCACTTTGTTCTGCTCAAAGACTTGGGGGCTACAACCAGTGTTGGCAACAATCATGAACCAGTGTCTGCAACAATCATGACTCGGAATTATCAGTTTTATAACCCGGCAATGGTGGTAATCATAAAACGACAAGTTTTACATCTTCAAGCCGGCTGGATATCAGTTGAATATTTCAGAGACTAATATTTTTGAGTTAGAGCATTGAAGGCCAATTCAAATGGATTCTTCATTTACAATATTTTTTCTGCAAGCAAATTGATTATGAAGCTGGTCTATTGACTTGGATTTTCTAGAAGGAGGAAATGACAAGGATTTAAGGATGATCAGGTGTCGGTCTACAAGAATTCTTAACCCGGAGCACAACCCGCCAAATTTGTTCTTGTGTTTATGTTGCAGATTAGTTTAACATGGACAAATCCAAATTAAACTGGGGCTAATGTCGGGATATACCTTGGCGTAAACCGCCGGAAGTATAACCCGGCGGACTTGGCGGTTTCTTGAGATCCGTGGCACTTGGCGATTCATGGCGACCCACCACGACTGGCGGTTTACAAGCAACCCACCTGGTCATTATGACTCACCGGTGATCCGGCATACGGACAGACGGATGACAAGGCCCAAGGTAAGGCCGGTCCACGTTTAATGGTGGGCGGTTTATGAGGAAAGCGTAAGGACTATTCTCCTCTGAAGGAAGCAAGACTAGGACTCCACTTGTAATAGAGTAATCCTAATCCTAATAGGACTCCACATGTAACCCGCCCCTTCAACATATATAAGGAGGGGCAGGGCTCCCCAAAGGAGGGGACATGCAAGAAGAAACAATCTTAGGGCTAGACACAAAGAGGAGAGCCGGTTTACGGCGACTCCCTCGTGAGGATAATGAGACCTAGCCTCAAACAACATGTAGGGTTTTTACCGGATGATGTTTCCCGGGGCCCGAAGCTGTCTAAATTCTTGTCTTGCGTTGCGTCTCTCGATTCTGCTCAACCCCTCTCAAGCTACCACATAGATGCTTTGGCCTCGCGACTAAGTCCTGACACTAAGGACATCTGACGTGACAAATCCACGACAGGAAGAATCTTTCTTGTTCTTGTTACTAGACTTGACTTGGGGCATGTAAGTAGATAAGAGTAAACGCTTGGCAATGTAAGAAGAACTTTTCTTGCGGAGATCATCATTGATTGCCTTTAAAAACTCATGCTCTTGCTCAAGCTTGAGCTTTTCAAAGCGTAACTTCTCATGAGCTCTTAAAAGTTCTCGATGATCTTCGAAGATAGTTTCATGAGCTAACTTAAGAGTATTTAGTTCTTTAGTTAGAGCCTCAATTTTCTTCTTATCATTGTCATTCGTTTTAGCATGATTAATTGACGTTTCATCATAGTATTCATCACTAGAGTTGTCAACAAGTAAATCATCATCACCTAACAAGTCATCTTCATCACTATTAAAATCAACATACTCAGGATGAGTTACCTTAGGACCTTTGGCCATGAAGCATCTTCCAATTCCTTCATTTGGTGAGTCAAATATGTCGTAGGAGTTGGTTGACACAAGTGCTAGACCAGCAACACCTTCATCTTGAGTATATTCGGAATCGGAGTGGTAACTTCTCTCGGAGTGGTTTTCGGAGTCGGAGCCGGATACCCATTCACCAACATGAGCTTGATGTCTTCGTTTTGTGTAGCTCCTTGATGATTTTTCCTTTCTTTCCGAATCCTTGCTTCTCCGTGAGTATCTTCGTTCATAACGATCATCTCTACTCCTTCTCTCTCTTGATGGAGATTCTTCTCTTTTGCTTCTTCTTTTTGGAGAATCTTCTCTTCTTTTGTAGGGAGCCGTACACTCATTGGAATAGTGTCCGGGTCTTCCACAATTGTAGCAGTTTTGCTCTCGACTAGAAGATCTTTTGTCATTGTAGGACCTTGACTTGTAGCTTCTATCTTTGCTTCTACTCTTGTAGAACTTGTTGAAGTTCTTCACCATCAAGCTCAATTCTTTGTTGAAGTTTTGTTTCTCACTTGATAATGTGGGGGCTTCACATGAGGCTTTGTAGGCACCACTTGATTTGTTGTGAAGTTCCTCTTTATCCTTGAATGACATCTCATGAGCAACAATTCTTCCAATGACCTCCGTTGGCTTGAGATCTTTGTAATTGGGCATCATTTGGATCAATGTGCACACGGTATCATATTTTCCATCCAAGGCTCTTAGGACCTTCTTGATGATGAATCTGTCGGTCATCTCTTCACTCCCTAAGCCGGCAATCTCGTTTGTGATGAGAGCAAGCCTAGAGTACATTTCAGCGACACCTTCACCATCCTTCATTTTGAACTTGTCAAGTTTACTTTGAAGCACATCCAATTTGGATTCCTTGACGGAGTCGGTACCTTCGTGCATATCAATCAAAGTATCCCAAATTTCCTTTGCATTCTCAAGACGGCTGATTTTGTTGAATTCTTCGGGGCACAATCCATTGAAGAGAATATCACAAGCTTGAGCGTTGTATTGTAGCATCTTCAACTCATCCGCGGTAGCTTCACGGTTTGGTTCTTTCCCATCAAAGAAGTCACCTTGCAAACCAACACACACAATAGCCCAAACGGCGGGGTTATGTCCAATAATATGCATTTTCATTTTATGCTTCCAACTAGAAAAATTAGTACCATCAAAGCAAGGACCTCTACGGTGATAATTTCCCTCGCTAGACGCCATACTCTCCTAGGTTGTGAAACCAAGGCTATGACCACCAAAAGCTATGGAAATCAAAGCAAATGGAGACCAAAGCTCTGATACCACTTGTAGGATCGAAAGTATGTCTAGAGGGGGGGTGATTAGACTACTTGACCAAATAAAAACTTAACCTTTTTCCTAATTTTAGTTCTTGGCAGATTTTAGCAACTTTGGGACAAGTCAAGCAATCATCACACAATTCAAGCAAGCATGCAAAGAGTATATAGGCAGCGGAAAGTAAAGCATGCAACTTGCAAGAATGTAAAGGGAAGGGTTTGGAGAATTCAAACGCAATTGGAGACACGGATGTTTTTCCGTGGTTCGGATAGGTGGTGCTATCCTACATCCACGTTGATGGAGACTTCAACCCACGAAGGGTAGCAGTTCTTGTGAGTCCACGGAGGGCTCCACCCACGAAGGGTCCACGAAGAAGCAACCTTGTCTATCCCACCATGGCCATCGCCCACGAAGGACTTGCCTCACTAGCGGTAGATCTTCACGAAGTAGGCGATCTCCTTGCCCTTACAAACTCCTTGGTTCAACTCCACAATCTTGTCGGAGGCTCCCAAGTGACACCTAGCCAATCTAGGAGACACCACTCTCCAAGAAGTAACAAATGGTGTGTTGATGATGAACTCCTTGCTCTTGTGCTTCAAATGATAGTCTCCCCGACACTCAACTCTCTCTCGCAGGATTTGGATTTGGTGGAAAGAAGATTTGAGTGGAAAGCAACTTGGGGAAGGCTAGAGATCAAGATTCATATGGTAGGAATGGAATATCTTGGCCTCAACACAAGGGTAGGAAGTTCTCTCTCAGAACATATGAGTTGGAAGTGTAGATGTGTTCTGATGGCTCTCTCCACGAGTGAAGAGGAGGTGGAGTGGTATATATAGCCTCCACACAAAATCCAACCGTTACACACAATTTACCAATCTCGGTGGGACCGAATCAACAAACTCGGTCGGACCGAAATAGTAAACCTAGTGACCGTTAGAGATATTCGGTGGGACTGACATGCAACTCGGTAGGACCGATATGATTAGGGTTTGGGCATAACGTAATCTCGGTGAGACCGATTACACAAACTCGGTGAGACCGATTTGGTAATTAGCTAACCAGAGAGTTGGTCAGGTAAACTCGGTGGGACCGATTTGCTCTTTCGGTGAGACCGAAAAGTTACAAAAGGGAAACAGAGAGTTTACATTGCAATCTCGGTGGGACCGATCCGCTCTTTCGGTGAGACCGAAAAGTTACGAAAAGGAAACAGAGAGATTGCAATCCCATCTCGGTGAGACCGAGATCCCTATCGGTAGAACCGATTTGCTAGGGTTTGGCAGTGGCTTATGACATGTGAAACTCGGTGGCGCCGGATAGAAAGAATCGGTAGGACCGAGTTTGGCTTAGGATTTAGGTCATTTGTGGATATGGGAAAGTAGCTGAGGATTTTGGAGTATATCGTTAAGCACATGAAGCAAAAGGCTCATTAAGCAACACCTCATCCCTCCTTGATAGTATTGGCTTTTCCTATGGACTCAATGTGATCTTGGATCACTAAAATGTAAAATGAAGAGTCTTGAGCTTTTGAGCTTGAGCCAATCCTTTGTCCTTAGCATTTTGACAGTTCCACTTTCACCATCCATGACATGCCAATCATTGAGCTTTCCTGAAATAATTGTCTTGGAATAGCATTAGCTCAATGAGCTATATGTTGTTATGAATTACCAAAACCACCTAGGGATAGTTGCACTTTCAAACAGCATTGGTAGTTATAGCACGGTGTCTATTACAAGAGGAAATAATGCGCACACACATGCATGCAGTGCTTCCACCCCGGGTAGACACATGCATGCACTTACTCCACTCCGTAATACTACATCGAGAGAAAATTGCGGTTACCATGCCCTAATTAATTGAGCATTAAACCAAACGCGTCTAAAGTCTCTCTGCTTGTGGAAATGCATTGAGAGAAATGCATCATAATGAAGCGCGCCCTGTAAACTGTGACGGAGGGAGTAGTAGTATGAAAGTGCAAAACCAGGTACGCGTATGGCCAGTCGGTCAACGCACCTCCTCTTGGCATATCACTGACATGTGGGACCGGAGTGTGAGCAAAACGATCTCAATTGAAGGCAAAATGGCCAACCCGCCGTTCCTTGAGAGAGACGAGGAGCGATAACACACAGACGGGCTCGCACGGAGGCCAAGATATATTCGAGCATGGTTGATCGATATCATCATTACATGTTGGGCTGCCGTTTTCCGCCCTTCTCCGGAATAAATGTGTACTTTATCAAAGATACTTCTATAAAAGACTCAGTTGGTGATGATGGTGTGTCTGCCATCTGTCACTTCTGACCATCAGATCTGCATCTAACGTCTGTGAGGTAAGTTGTGATGTTTTTGCAACAAGACCCCTCTTCTCTGCTATAATTTGTAGAAAACCCTGTAGTATCCAGAAACCAATCACATCCCCCCTCACCTCATCGAAATAGCCACGAGGAATATATTTTGCGTGAAACCTAATATACTTTGAGTGATATATATACATCAAAAGTAGAATGTTTTTCTTTGAAGTTCGTGAACATGCATTATTCTATTTTGGATCTGTTGCAATGGGCGGGCACATTGCTAGTCAAAGATTAAGAAAAATAAGAGTACAGAGGCTCCACCATGCGGTTCTAGTAGTAGTACTACTCGTACTACTAAACCTTGTGCTTGGCTCTTCGCCTCTTCGTGAAGTCGAACAATGATGGTACTCTGCATGTCCCAGATTACGTTGTATGCCTCGCAACTGACACCGAATGAACTGATGCATTTCCACCGCCTGGGTGAGGGTACGTTGCATTAGTCAAAAGGCATAAGCGAGCTTCACCTTGTCCTTCAAGCTTCTCCTCGTTCTGCGAGTTGACGGGACACACCAACAAGTAGTGCTAGTCCATACTCCCTCCTTTCCGGTTAATATGGCTTAATCTTTTTGCGGGTAAATGGGAGAGCTTTATTCATATATAAGCATTCTTAGGACGATCAGCCAAGACACTGGTCACTAGGAAGCGAGGTACCCCGCAAAAAAAGAAGTAGGAAGCGAGGTGTTTCATCAAGCCAGCTCTCGGCCACATTCAAAGTGCAGCAAGCATGGTTCGCACAAAGATGCGCCGCAAGGTTTACTGACATGTTTGCTGACTAAAAAAAGAGGAAATATTACCGAGCGCTCCTATTTGTAACAGGATATGAGATAGAATTAAGCGAGAATTGTGGCGAGTGTTCCATGCAATCAACTTCTATTATCACATGCGAGAACCCTCGAAGAGAACCAAATGTGTTGAAGATTGCTTTATCACATTTTAAAGATATAATAAGAGTGCAGACGCTCCTCCATCCGGTTCCTAGTACTAGTATAGTACCTCTATAGACTATAGTAGTAGTACTAGTAAACTTTGTGCTTGGTTGTTCGCCTCTTCGGGAAGTGCAACAATAATAGTACTAGTATAGTGTATGCTTCTGGCAATCTGACACCGAATTAACTGTTGCACGTCCACCGCTCGGCGAAGGACAGCTTGCATTAGTCAAAAGTTTCTCCTTGTCCTGCGAGCCACCGCACGCAAGCTTCTCCCATCCTGCAAGCTTCTCCTCGTTCGGCAAGTTGACGGGACATAGCAAAGTAATGCTAGTCCATACTGCCTCCTCTTCGGTTAATATGGCTTAATTTCAAACGAGATAAATACACTGTCTCATCCTTTGTATATTTGTAAAAATACGGTCAATGGACTTCATAATACGCTCATTGCGCTCAATATATACATTTTCCGATGTTTATACAGTCACTAGCTCACCCTGGCTGAGTATGTGTGTGCATGCACGTGTAGGTTGAGCACTTGAGAGTGACCGTGTGTGTTCCATCGTGTGCTTGGACATGCATGCATTAGGGCGTCGCGCGCGTTTTTGCGTCCATGTGTACGTGTGACTGTTGCATACACGTAGGGGGAGTACATGTAGGGGCCACTAAAGGAGCAGTCAAATCACACGGTAAGTTAGTCGGAAGAAGCAACCATCATTTCACTCTTCAATGACACGTACGCAATATAAAATGGTTGATATGGAGAGAAAAAGAAAACCACAATATATACACTAACAGGAGCCTAAGCTACAAGCCTGCTTGCTTGGGTTGCTCTCTTCACTAGCATAGAACAATAGTGACGACACCGATGGTCACATATCCGGCCTGATCCTGCAGCTGGGGGAAGGGAACAATGTTCTGCGTAGATGCGGTTGACATCGGCGAGGGAGAAAATCCACAGTTGGTGCGTCCCAATCAGGGGTCTCCGCGATATGGGACGATGACGCGTCCCAACCGCCCTTCTAGCTACAGCCCGACGTCTGTTTCGAAAATATTAGTGCATGTCAACAAAAATTATACTAGTATCGCTGTTCTGTTTTGAAAAAAAAGCATATAAGCTGTTACTTCTTACCCAAAGGATCTTTATATCCAACAGACACAAAATATCCATTCGACTGTTCAAATTACTTTCATCACGCTGATCTGATGTCGAGGTAATTGCTGCATCGCCACCAAAACCCACCATCTCTGAAGCTAAAGTAGACCGAGCTAACCCCTATATTAGCATATTACTAAGATAAACAGAAGGCACTGTAGAATCATTTAGGACGTGAGCTTGTCAATCTGAATGTGGAGGGACATCATCTTAGCCCTGATACGTCCATTTTGCATCATGCTTTTATATCGATATTTATTGCATTATGGGCTGTTATTACACATTATGTCACAATACTTATGCCTATTCTCTCTTATTTTACAAGGTTTACATAAGGAGGGAGAATGCCGGCAAATGGAATTCTAGGTGGAAAAGGAGAAAATATTAGAGACCTATTCTCGCACAACTCCAAAAGTCCCGAAACTCCACGGAAGTTATTTTGGAAATAATAAAAACTATTGAGCGGAAGAAATACCGGAGGGGCCCACACCACAGCCACGAGGGTGGGGCGCGCCTACCCTGGGCGCCCCCTGCCTCGTGGGTCCCCTGTTGGCCCTCCGGTGCCCATCTGCTGCTATATGAAGTCTTTCGTCCGAAGAAAAATAATAAGCAAGCTTTCGGGACGAGACTCCGCCGCCACGAGGCGGAACCTGGGCGGAACCAATCTAGGGTTCTGGCAGAGCTTTTCTGCCGGGGACACTTCCCTCCGGGAGGGGGAAATCACCGCCATCATCATCACCAACGCTCCTCTCATCGGGAGGGGGCCAATCTCCATCAACATCTTCACCAACACCATCTCCTCTCAAACCCTAGTTCATCTCTTGTATACAATTCTTGTCTCTAAGTCTGGGATTGGTACCTATAGGTTGCTAGTAGTGCTGATTACTCCTTGTAGTTGATGCTAGTTGGTTTATTTGGTGGAAGATCATATGTTCAGACCCTATATGCATATTAATACTCCTCTGATTATGAACATGAATATGCTTTGTGAGTAGTTACGTTTGTTCCAGAGGACATGGGAGAAGTCTTGCTATTAGTAGTCATGTGAATTTGGTATTCGTTCGATATTTTGATGAGATGTATGTTGTCTTTCCTCTATTGGTGTTATGTGAATGTCGACTACATGACACTTCACCATTTTTGGGCCTAGAGGAAGGCATTGGGAAGTAATAAGTAGATGATGGGTTACTAGAGTGATGTAAGCTTAGACCCTAGTTTATGCGTTGCTTCGTAAGGGGCTGATTTGGATCCATATGTTTCATGCTATGGTTAGGTTTACCTTAATACTTCTTTTGTAGTTGTGGATGCTTGCAATAGGGGTTAATCATAAGTGGGATGTTTGTCCAAGTAAGGACAACATCTAAGCACCGGTCCACCCACATATCAAATTATCAAGGTACCGCATGTAAATCATATGAACGTGATGAAAACTAGCTTGACGATAATTCCCATGTGTCCTCGGGAGCGCTTTTCTTTATATAAGAGTTTGTCCAGGCTTGTACTTTGCTACATAAAGAATTGGGCCACCTTGCCGCACTTTATTTAATTTTGTTACTTGTTGCTCGTTACAAATTATCTTATCACAAAACTACCTGTTACCTATAATTTCAGTGCTTGCAGAGAATACCTTGTTTAAAACCGCTTATCATTTCCTTCTACTCCTCGTTGGGTTCGACACTCTTACTTATCGAAAGGACTACGGTAGATCCCCTATACTTGTGGGTCATCAAGACTCTTTTCTGGCGCCGTTGCCGGGGAGTGAAGCGCCTTTGGTAGGTGGAATTTGGTAAGGAAAATTTTATATACTGTGCTAAAATTTACTATCACTTGTTACTATGGAAAGTAATCCTCTGAGGGGCTTGTTCGGGGTATCTTCACCCCGACCAGTAGAGCAAAGAGTTGCTCCTCAACCCATCGAACCTCTTGAAAATGAAAATGTCTACTTTGAAATTCCTTCGGGTATGGTAGAAAAACTGCTAGCTAATCCTTTTGCAGGAGATGGAACATTACATCCTGATGAGCACCTAATCTATGTGGATGAAGTTTGTGGATTATTTAAGCTTGCAGGTATGCCTGATGATGTTATTAAGAAGAAGGTCTTCCCTTTATCTTTGAAGGGAGATGCATTGACATGGTATAGGTTATGTGATGATATGGGATCATGGAACTACTAGCGATTGAAATTGGAATTTCATCAAAAGTTTTATCCTATGCATCTTGTTCATCGTGATTGTAATTATATATATAATTTTTGGCCTCATGAGGAGAAAGCATCGCTCAAGCTTGGGGGAGGCTTAAATCAATGTTATATTCATGCCCCAATCATGAGCTCTCAAGAGAAATGATTATTCAAAATTTTTATGCTCGGCTTTCTGATAACAATCGCACCATGCTCGATACTTGTTGTGCTTGCTCTTTTATGATGAAGACTATTGAATTCAAATGGGATTAATTGGAAAGAATTAAACGCAAATCTGAAGATTGGGATCTCGACGAAGGTAAGGAGTCAGGTATGACACCTAAGTTTGATTGTGTTAAATCTTTTATGGATACCGATGTTTTCCGTAAATTTAGCACTAAATATGGACTCGACTCTGAGATAGTAGCTTCTTTCTGTGAATCTTTCGGTACTCATGTTGATCTCCCTAAGGAGAAGTGGTTTAAATATCATCCTCCCATAGAAATAAGAGTAGCTGCACCTATTAAAGTTGAAGAAAAGACTATCACTTATAATGATCCTATTGTTCCTACTGCTTATGTTGAGAAACCACCTTTCCCTGTTAGAATAAAGGATCATGCTAAAGCTTCAACTGTGGTTTGTAAAAGCAATATTAGAACCTATACACCTCCTGAGCAAGTTAAAGTTGAACCTAATATTGCTATTGTTAAGGATCTCTTGGCTAATAATATTGATGGGCATGTTATTTATTTCTGTGATGAAACTGCTAGAATTGCTAAACCTTGTGCTAAAGATAAACATGGACCTGTGGTCGGCATGCCTGTTATTTATTTTAAAATAGGGGATCATTGTTATCATGGCTTATGTGATATGGGTGCTTGTGCTAGTGCAATACCTATTGACTTATACAAATAAATTATGCATGATATTGCACCTGCTGAGTTAGAAGATATTGATGTCACCATTAAGCTTGCCAATAGAGATACTATATCACCAATTGGAATTGTTAGAGATGTTGAAGTCTTGTGTGGGAAAACTAAATATCCTGCTGATTTTCTTGTTCTTGGTTCCCCACAAGATAGCTTTTGTCCCATTATATTTGGTAGACCCTTGTTGAACACTGTTAATGCTAGGATAGACTGCGAAAAAGATGTTGTTACTATTGGTTTGGGTGATATGCCTCATGAGTTTAATTTCTCTAAATTTTGTAGACAACACCGTGAAGAGATATTTCCTAGTAAAGATGAAATTATTGGTCTTCCTTCTATTGCCGTGCCTCCTAGTGAGCCTTTAGAACAATATTTGCTAGACCATGAAAATGATATGTTTATGAATGAAAGAAGGGAAATAGATGTAGTGTTCTTTAAACAAGGACCTATTCTGAAAAACAACTTGCCTGTTGAAATCTTAGGGCATCCTCCTCCACCCAAGGGTGATCCCGTGTTTGAGCTTAAACCTTTGCCTGATACTCTTAAATATGCTTATCCTGATGAAAAGAAGATATATCCTGTTATTATTAGTGCTAACCTTTCAGAGAAGGAGGAAGAAAAATTATTGAAAACTACAAGAAACACCATGCTGCTATTGGATATACTCTTGATGATCTTAAGGGCATTAGTCCCACTCTATGTCAACATAAAATAAATTTGGAGAAAGATGCCAAACCAGTTATTGATCACCAACGACGGCTGAATCCTAAAATGAAAGAAGTGGTAAGAAAGGAAATACTAAAGCTCCTTGAGGCAGGTATGATTTATCCCGTTGCTGATAGTCAGTGGGTAAGTCATGTCATTGTGTCCCTAAGAAAGGAGGTATTACTGTTGTTCCTAATGCTAAAGATGAATTGATTCCGCAAAGAATTATTATAGGTTATAGGATGGTAATTGATTTACCCAAATTAAATAAATCTACTAAAAAAGATCATTACCCCTTACCTTTTATTGATCAAATGCTAGAAAGATTATCCAAACATACACATTTTTGCTTTCTAGATGGTTATTCTGGTTTCTCTCAAATACCTGTGTCAGCTGATGATCAAGCTAAGACCACTTTTACTTGCCCTTACGGTACTTTTTCTTATAGACGTATGCGTTTTGGTCTATGTAATGCACCTGCTACATTTGAACGATGCATGATGGCTATATTCTCTGATTTTTGTGAAAAGATTTGCGAGGTTTTCATGGATGATTTCTCCGTCTATGGAACCTCTTTTGATGATTGCTTGAGCAACCTTGATCAAGTTTTGCAGAGATGTGAAGAAACTAATCTTGTCTTGAATTGGTAAACGTGCCACTTTATTGTTAATGAAGGCATTGTCTTGGGGCATAAAATTTCTGAAAGAGGTATTGAAGTTGATAAAGCTTAAGTTGATGCTATTGAAAAGATGCCATGTCCCAAGGACATCAAAGGTACAAGAAGTTTTCTTGGTCATGCCGGGTTTTATAGGAGGTTCATTAAGGACTTCTCAAAAATTTATCGGCCTCTGACTAATCTATTACAAAAAGATATACCACTTGTCTTCGATAATGACTGTGTAGAAGCATTTGAAATACTTAAGAAAACATTGATCTCTGCACCTGTTGTTTAGCCACCTGATTGGAATTTACCCTTTGAAATTATGTGTGATGCTAGTGATTATGCTATAGGTGTTGTTCTAGGGCAAAGAGTTGATAAGAAATTAAATGTTATTCAATATGTTAGTAAAACTTTAGACAATGCCCAGAGAAATTATGCTACTACTAAAAAAGAATTCTTAGCAGTTGTATTTGCTTGTGATAAGTTCAGACCTTATATTGTTGATTCCAAAGTAACTATTCACACTGATCATGCTGCTATTAGATACCTTATGGAAAAGAAAGATGATAAACCTAGACTTATTAGATGGGTTCTCTTGCTACAAGAATTTGATTTGCATATTATTGATAGAAAGGGAGCTGAGAACCCCGTTGCAGACAACTTGTCTAGGCTAGAAAACGTTCTTGATGACCCCCTACCAGTTGATGATAGCTTTCCTGATGAACAACTAAATTTTGTAAATGTTTCTCGTACTGCTCCATGGTATGCTGATTATGCTAATTACATTGTTGCTAAATTTATACCACCTAGTTTCACATACCAGCAAAAGAAAAAGTTTTTCTATGATTTGAGACATTACTTTTCGGATGACCCACATCTTTATAAAGAAGGAGTAGATGGTGTTATTAGACGTTGTGTACCTGAGCATGAACAGGAATAGATCCTATGCAAGTATCACTCCGAAGCTTATGGGGGACACCATGCTGGAGACATAAATGAACATAAGGTATTGCAATCCAGTTTTTATTGGCCTACTCTCTTCAAGGATGCTCGTAAGTTTGTCTTATCTTGTGATGAATGTCAAATAATTGGTAATATTGGTAGACATCAAGAAATGCCTATGAATTATTCACTTGTTATTGAACAATTTGATGTTTGGGGCTTTGATTATATGGGACCGTTTCCTGCCTCTAACAGGTATACACATATTTTAGTTGCTCTTGATTACGTTACTAAGTGGGTAGAAGCTATTCCAACTAGTAGTGCTGATCACAACACCTTTATTAAGATGCTTAAAGAAGTTATTTTCCCGAGGTTTGGAGTCCCTAGATATTTAATGAATGATGGTGGTTCACATTTTATTCATGGTGCTTTCCGTAAAATGCTTGCTAAGTATGATGTTAATCATGGAATTGCATCCCCATATCACCCACAGTCTAGTGGTCAAGTAGAATTGAGTAATAGAGAGCTCAAATTAATTTTGCAAAAGACTGTTAATAGATTTAGAAAATATTGGTCCAAGAAAATTGATGATGCATTATGCGCCTATAGAACTGCATATAAAAATCCTATGGGTATGTCTCCATATAAAATGGTTTATGGAAAAGCATGTCACTTACCTCTCGAACTAGAACATAAGGCTTATTGGGCTATTAAAGAGCTCAATTATGATTTCAAACTTGCCTGTGAGAAGGGGTTATTTGGCATTAGCTCACTTGATGAATGGAGAACCCATGCCTATGAGAATGCCAAATTATTTAAAGAAAAAGTTAAAAGATGGCATGACAAAAGAATACAAAAGGGTGAGTTTAATGTAGGTGATTATGTATTACTATACAACTCTCGTTTAAGATTTTTTGCAGGAAAAATTCTCTCTAAATGGGAAGGTCCTTACGTTATCGAGGAGGTCTATCGTTCTGGTGCCATAAAAATCAACAACTTCGAGGGCACAAATCCGAAGGTGGTGAACGGTCAAAGAATCAAACACTATATCTCAAGTAATCCTATAAGTGTTGAAACTAATGTTATTGAAACTGTAACACCGGAGGAATACATAAGAGACACTTTCCAGAATGTTTCAGACTCCGAAAAGGAATAGGTATGTGGTACGGTAAATAAACCGATTCCAAAACAGTTCTAATGGCAATTTTTCTCTGTTTTGGAATATTTAGAAAAATAGAAAAATAAGAAGTAGTCCGGGAAGGACACGAGGGCTCCACGAGGGTGGAGGGGGTGCCCTACCCCCATGGGCGTGCCCCCATGCCTTATGGGCCCCTCGTGTGCTCTCCGGACTCCGTTTTCTTGCACGATACGTATTTTGGTCGGTAAAAATTCATTATATAATCTCCCGATGGTTTTGACTCTCGTATCACACAAATATCCTCTGTTTTTGTTTCGAGTTGTTGCTGCTGCAGATTTTAGCAAGATGTCTTCTCAAGAGTCTGTCGGGGAGAGCCGGGTGTCTCATCCGGCATCGAGATCAGGGACAAAACAGCCATGCTGACCACTTTGGGCCAGCAACGGAGGAAGAGATGGAGGCTGATTTGAAAAGGATAGATGCCATGGAGGAGGATCAAGAAGTCACTTCTCGGTTCTGAGCTGGATTCACGATGGGGGAACTACAGAGCTCGGCTATTCCAAACTCGGTTATCCCTTCCAATGTTAGATTTCTTTCTTACGAGAATATGAAAAAGAGTGTTACCTGTTCCCCCGCAGCTATGCAACATCCATGGGTGCAAGGAGCTTCAACCATTACGGGTAAGCTCCGTAAGGAGATAATGGATCTCAAGCAGCAACTCAATAAGCTTGAGGAAGTGAATCGTATCCTAAGGAGTATCATCGCCAAGAATATCACACCATCACCTCCGAAGAGAGAGATATAATCACATGGGTATGGGCACTCCCCTTGGCAACTGCCAAGCTTGGGGGAGGTGCCCCGGTAACGTATCATCATAACATCTCTATCTTTACCGTTTTTCTTAGTTTGATCCTTTTAGTAATATCTTGATCTAGTAGAATAAAGTTTTGGTATGATCTAGTTTTGAGTTTTGCTCTATGATCCCTCTATGTAATCGAGTCCGTGAGCTATATAATAAAGATTAGTGTTGAGTCAAGGGCTTGATTATCTTGCTATGATCTTGAGGGAATAAAAGAAAAGAAAAAGAATAAAAAGAAACAAAGAAATCATATTGATCTTATGGAGAGTAATGACTTCACATAGAAAGAGTATGATTATTAAAAATTGTTGAGAGTTGACAAACATAGCTTTGGTCATCGTTGCAATTAATAGGAAGTACTAAAGAAAGAGAGGTTTCACATATAAATATACTATCTTGGACATCTTTTATGATATTGAGCACTCATTAAAATATGATATGCTAAAGAGTTGATGTTGGACAAGGAAGACAACGTAATGGGTTATGTTTTCTTATATCTGAGATAAAGTATATTGTCATGGATCATCCAACATGTTGAGCTTGCCTTTCCCCCTCATGCTAGCAAAATTCTTTGTACAAGGTAGAGATACTACTTGTGCTTCCAAATACCCTTAAACCCAGTTTTGCCATGAGAGTCCACCATATCTACCTATGGATTGAGCAAGATCCTTCAAGTAAGTTGTCATCGGTGCAAGCAATAAAAATTGCTGTCTAAATATGTATGATTGATTAGTGTGGAGGAAATAAGCTTTATACGATCTTGTAATGTGGAAGAAATAAAAGCGATGGACTGCATAAAAAAGGTCCATATCACAAGTGGCAATATAAAGTGACGTTCTTTCGCATTAAGATTTTGTGCATCCAACCCTGAAAGCGCATCGCAACCTCTGCTTCCCTCTGTGAAGGGCCTATCTTTTACTTTTATCTTCTACCTTATGCAAGAGTCATGGTGATCCTCACCTTTCCTTTTTAAATTTTGTCCTTTGGCAAGCACAGTATGTTGGAAAGATCCAGAGGGAATACAAGAAAAGAAAAAGAATAAAAAGAAACAAAGAGATCATATTGATCTTATGGAGAGTAATGACTTCACAAAGAAAGAGTATGATGATTGAAAATTGTTGAGAGTTGACAAACATAGCTTTGGTCATCATTGCAATTAATAGGAAGTAACAAGGAAAGAGAGGTTTCACATATAAATATACTATCTTGGACATCTTTTATGATTGGGAGCACTCATTAAAATATGACATGCTAAAGAGTTGATGTTGGACAAGGAAGACAACGTAATGGGTTATGTTTTCTTATATCTAAGATAAAGTATATTGTCATGGATCATCCAACATGTTGAGCTTGCCTTTCCCCTCATGCTAGCTAAATTCTTTGCACCAAGTAGAGATACTACTTGTGCTTCCAAAACCATTAAACCAGTTTTGCCATGAGAGTCCACCATACCTACCTATGGATTGAGTAAGATCCTTCAAGTAAGTTGTCATCGGTGCAAGCAATAAAAATTTCTCTCTAAATATGTATGATTGATTGGTGTGGAGGAAATAAGCTTTATACGATCTTGTGATGGGGAAGAAATGAAAGTGACGGACTGCATAATAAAGGTCCATATCACAAGTGGCAATATAAAGTGATGTTCTTTCGCATTAAGATTTTGTGCATCCAACCTTGAAAGCGCATGACAACCTCTGCTTCCCTCTGCGAAGGGCCTATCTATTATTATTATCTTCTACCTTATGCAAGAGTCATGGTGATCTTCACCTTTTCTTTTTACATTTTATCCTTTGGTAAGCACAGTATGTTGGAAAGATCCTGATATATATATATCTAATTGGATGTAAGTTAGCATGAACTATTATTGTTGACATTACCCTTGAGGTAAAAGGTTGGGAGGCGAAACTATAAGCCCCTATCTTTCTCTGTGTCCGATTAAAACTCCGTAACCACAAGTATTGCGTGAGTGTTAGCAATTGTGAAAGACTAAATGATAGTTGAGTATGTGGACTTGCTAAAAAGCTCGACATAGACTCTTCTCGATGTTATGATAAATTGCAATTGCCTCAATGACTGAGATTATAGTTTGTTAGTTCTCAATGAAGTTTCTGATTCATACTTCGCATTGTGAATAGATTATTACTTGAGCATAAGAAATCATATGACAATATCCATATATGTTGCTGTTATAAGATTAATCATGATGCCCTCATGTTCGTATTTTATTTTATCGACACCTCTACCTCTAAACATGTAGACATATTTATCGTTATCGGCTTCCGCTTGAGGACAAGCGAGGTCTAAGCTTTGGGGTGTTGATACGTCCATTTTGCATCATGCTTTTATATCGATATTTATTGCATTATGGGCTGTTATTACACATTATGTCACGATACTTATGCCTATTCTCTCTTATTTTACAAGGTTTACATAACGAGGGAGAATGCCTACCTGGAATTCTGGGCTGGAAAAGGAGCAAATATTAGAGACCTATTCTGCACAACTCCAAAAGTCCTGAAACTCCACGAAAGTTATTTTTTGGAAATAATAAAAAATACTGAGCAGAAGAAATACCAGAGGGGACCCACACCCTGGCCACGAGGGTGGGGGCGCGCCCCCTGCCTCGTGGGCCCCCTGTTGGCCCTCCGGTTCCCATCTTCTGCTATATGAAGTCTTTCGTCCGAAGAAAAATAATAAGCAAGCTTTTGCGACGAGACTCCGGCGCCACGAGGCGGAACCTTGGCGGAACCAATCTAGGGTTCTGGCAGAGCTGTTCTGTCGGGGACACTTCCCTCCGTGGGGGAAATCATCGCCATCGTCATCACCAACGCTCCTCTCATCGGGAGGGGCCCAATCTCCATCAACATCTTCACCAGCACCATCCCCTCTCAAACCCTAGTTCATCTCTTGTATCCAGTTCTTGTCTCTAAGTCTGGGATTGGTACCGTGAGGTTGCTAGTAGTGTTGATTACTCCTTGCGATTGACGCTAGTTGGTTTATTTGGTGGAAGATCATATGTTCAGATCCTATATGCATATTAATACTCCTCTGATTATGAACATGAATATGCTTTGTGAGTAGTTACGTTTGTTCCTGAGGACATGGGAGAAGTCTTGCTATTAGTAGTCATGTGAATTTGGTATTCGTTTGATATTTTGATGAGATGTATGTTGTCTTTTCTCTAGTGGTGTTATGTGAACGTCGACTACATGACACTTCACCACTATTTGGGCCTAGAGGAAGGTATTGGGAAGTAAAAAGTAGATGATGGGTTGCTAGAGTGTCAGAAGCTTAAACCCTAGTTTATGCGTTGCTTCGTAAGGGGCTGATTTGGATCCATATGTTTCATGCTATGGTTAGGTTTACCTTAATACTTCTTTTGTAGTTGTGGATGCTTGCAATAGGGGTTAATCATAAGTGGGATGCTTGTCCAAGTAAGGACAGCATCCAAGCACTGGTCCACCCACATATCAAATTATCAAGGTACCAAATGCGAATCATATGAACGTGATGAAAACTAGCTTGATGATAATTCCCATGTGTCCTCGGGAGAGCTTTTATTTATATAATAGTTTGTCCAGGCTTGTCATTTGCTACATAAAAGATTGGGCCACCTTGCTGCACTTTATTTACTTTTGTTACTTGTTGCTCGTTACAAATTATCTTATCACAAAACTATCTGTTACCTATAATTTCAAGGTCTTTGCAGAGAATACCTTGCCGAAAACCGCTTATCATTTCCTTCTGCTCCTCGTTGGGTTCGACACTCTTACTTATCGGAAGGACTACGATAGATCCCCTATACTTGTGGGTCATCAAGCCCCGGCCAGCAGCTTGGGCGGAACTGTGAAGAAGGTCAGCTCCTGCACGGCGACGTCGCCGAGATCCCTGCTGCTTGTCACCTCCATTTCCACCTTGACGGCGTCGGTCACGCCTTTAGGCTCCCCGTGAACCGTTCGCCCGCAACAACCACGTGGTGTGGCGGTGGGGCGCCCTGCTCGATCACGACGGCAAAGAGCGGCGATAGGCGCGCCGATGTCGAGCACGCCGCCGACCAAGAAAAACGCGTGGTCGTCCTCCTCCGCGAACAGCAAGAGTCGTGGCTCCGACAGTGGCACTTGCAGCTTGAGTGCCTTGCCATACTGGATCATGTACACGGGCATGGGATGCACGGTGCTGATGTGGTGGGAGAGCCACGGCGGCGGGCCTTCGTAGCCGCAAACGGGCACGGGGCATTTGCAGGGCACGAGCGGACACACGCTCTGGTGATCGGTGAGCTTGTGGTAAGTGACGTAGAGCCCACAACCTTCGTGCGGGCACTCCACCCTCACCGAGGAGAGGACGGCGTCCACCGCCGTGTTCCGCACGTCGAAGCCACCGCCGCGCTCGCACTTCTGGCACTGCCGCTGGTTCCCGGGGCGCTCGACGCGGCAGTCCGCGCAAGCCAGGTGCCCTCCCTTGCACTGCACAAATCAATCAAACAACACATCAATCTAGAAACCTGCACCTTGCTCAATCAGCCAAACGGACGAGGTGTATTCGAACCTCATACACTGGAGGCTTCAAGGGGCGGAGGCACAAGGGGAAGTGGAGCAAGGTGAGGTCCATCGAGACCATAGAGAGCTCCATCGTCAGGTCCTGTTCCGTCTGCATGATCTCGCCCTCCTCGTGCACAACCATATCTCGCTTTATTAGGGCCGGGGCATTACAAAGCTTTACCATCACATATTCATATTGTTTAGAGGTGCATTAAATCAACATATGCAAGTATCAAAAGGAGAGTCGCGGCATGCATGCATGCGTTGTAATTAATGCATCGGTAAACGCAAATTATTGAAATATATCGAGTGCAGTGCTTTGATGTATCACGTCAACTCGTACAAGACCGAGAAGTTTGATTACTACAATGCCCTCTCGCCTTAACCGCACCTGCCTTTGGCTGCATGACAGGTGGGCCACCGACCTGTTGCGCCCACCTATCATGGACGCTGCGTCCCTCCCTCGCCCATGAGCGTGGTGGCTGGCAGGACTAGGAGAAGCTTTCATTCGCTACACGCTCTCCCTCCCGTACGCGGTGGACATGCAGCAGTTCAATCGGTGTCAGATGGCCAGAAGCATACTGTAGTACTCCACCACTGCAGTATTACTCCATCATTTTGTTCGACTTCCCGAAGAGGCGAAGAGCCAAGCGCAGCCCGGACGCTCGTGTGGCAGTTTCATGTGTAGAGTAGTCTAGGATAGCGTGTACCGTGCCTGTAAGCTTAAAATCGTTGGGGTCGGCTCCATGCTAAATTTTTTTGATTAAAATTATCTTCTGGCACTACCTGTCATCCTGGTGATTATAGTTTGCATGCTCATCTGGTCAAGACAGGAATATATATTTTAATTTGTGGTGGGGTAAATGTTAGAGGTTGCAGCAAATGGAGTATTGTACACTGCGGGTCTTTCGGCCAAGTTTAGAGGCAACCATGTGGGGCTAGTGCTATGATGTGTCGCGTCAACTCGCACAACGAGGAGAAGCTTGATTTTACTACTACATGCCTTCTCCCTCTCCCATGCGCGCGGTGGCTCGCAGACGAGGACATGCTTTTGCTTATATAGTACTACAACAAGCTATCCCTCCCGCTTGCGGTGGATGGACATGCAGCACTGGATTCAATACTGTAGAAGCAGGAGTAGTAACATCATTGTTCGTCTTCTTGAAGAGGCGAAGAGCCTAGTGCAACCCGAACATGGCAGTTGCGAACCTTGGAGAACGCATATAGCCAGGCTCTTGCATGAGACAAAATTGCTATGTGAGCCCACTATTGTATAAGTACTTGCTAGTATAGCCCTGTAAACCAGAAAGGAGTATTTTTCCTTTCTAGAGATTTCAACAAGTGACTAGACTACACCGATACGGAGTACATATGGAGCAAAATAAATACGTAGTTCTCTTGTTTTCCTCTCGGCCTTGGTCGCGGTGCACAATATTGAGTATACTAGTACTATCATCTTGAAATTTACGAAGTCACCATAGGCACCTCGTCGTCAACGGGAACGTCTCCTAACACGCGATAGACGTGAGCGGCAGTTTTCTCCATAGGTGCTTGAATGCCAAGGAGGGAGAGGGTAGCGGTTCCCGAGACGTTGAACGGTCAATGATGCATCTTCAAATTACTCTACATACAGAGGGAATTAATTGGAGAAGCAGAATAGAGCCAACACGATGTGAATGCAACAGAGTTTGGATTCTCATATAAAGGCGCCCCACCACTCCAATCCATCTACACCTTAGTCTCTGCGCAACACTACTCACTCCAATCCAAGACCAAGTGACTAGAAGCCAGAAGCACCTATGGAGGCGATGGACGCGAGTGGCAGTCGGTTGTGCCAAATCATCCAAGGCGCCGGCTTGTGGCCCCGCACCGTGCAGCGCTTCCAGACGGTGCTGGCGACCGCCGGCGTCGTAGCCCTCGTCGATGCCGGCTTCGCCTCTCGCATGGACGACATGATGGTCAACTCCATCTGCAAGTTCGCCACCGTCAAGAAGCGCGTGGACGACCTTGTCGTACTGCTCTAGCCCGCGCACCCAGGCTCCTCATTGCCTGCCACCCTCATCGGCCTCCATGGTGACGAACTCTTTCAACCCTGGTGGCCCTACAGTTGCCGGAGGTCGCGATGAAGAATGTGCACCTCGAGGCCGCGCTCGTCACGCAGTGCCTCGCCATGCAAGAAACCGTCGACCTGCACATCCACGTCTACGAGGAAATCGTCTACATAGGCCACTAGAAGGCCAGCAAGGACAGAAAGACATTGGTCTTCTTCCAGTGGCTGGAATCTTTGGACGCCATTGTTCAGAAGCACGTCGACCTTGCCACGAAAGCCACTGCTACTTAGCCGCTGTTTGGTGGGCCGGCGCCCTGAGTCGAGGAGGTGGACGTCGTCGATGGATGCATCTCTTCTTCTTGCCTCCTGTAACCAGCACTGCATCGCCTCGTGGCCTTAATGTTTTATTAGTATAGGAGTATATGGCATTTTTATTCCAGTAGTAACGTTTTCACTGTGAGGTGGGGCCGCAGTTGAGCAAACCGACCATCGGCAAATCCCCACCCCGCCCACCGGGCGTCGGCTGAGTTTAGAATTAGAAGAGAGAAACGAGGGAGAAGAGCTAGCTATAGCACAGACGCTGTTGTCAGATGGGACTCGCGTTTATAGAATAGGAGTACTACACTCGTACCTTTTTTTTAGGGAAAAAGCAGTCGTATGTCTAGTACTACCACTAGTTGGGTGTGTGCGACCTATACCTGTCATCACTTTTGGTCTCCTTTTTGAACCGCAGCTACGCTTCACCGTACATGTTTTTTCACGCATTTATCCTCCTATATGTTCTCCTAGGCTATTTCCACGTGCACCCTTTCGCCGACATGTGGGACATAGAGCATCTGGATCGTAGTGCATGGACGACTCGGAGCATATGCCGGGGTACTTTACATTTCAGACCTCACGAATTACATGCAAACCCCCCGCAGAAGAATAAATAAATTACTACATGAAACAAGATTATTTTCGTAGAAACCGGAGCACATTCATTAAATTTTGGACATAACACGTTTATAAAAAACTACCGGACTTAAACCAGTCTAAGGGCCTCTTTGATTCGCGGGATACTGAAAACACAGAAATGGGGAAAGTATGATGGTGATGAACCGAGACGAGGAGAACTCTACTAACTCAGTTAGAGGTTAGAGTTAGATTCTAACCCTGAACTAACTGTAAACCAAAGAGGTTTATGGATTGCAGGGTTAGATTGACAATAAATGTTCTTTCTCAATCACTGTGCAACACTGCTCACTCCAATCCAAGACCAAGTGACCAAAAGGCAGAAGCACCTATGGAGGCGATGGTCGCGAGCGGCGGTCGACTGTGCCAAATCATTCAAGGCGCCGGCCTGCGGCCCCACACCATGCA